>CM030900.1:15461083-16661083 GCA_018136845.1 Heterotis niloticus
GCAGATCACAGCTCCAGCGGAAGTGTGAACACACACTGCTGCTCCAGAAGACCAATACACAGTGGCACTGTCCGCACATAGTTTGTGTGTTTCTCTGGGCCGTGCTAGCTTATTACCATATTCCTATCATTTTCTACAAAGGAAACTGAGACATTTGACATTCTACTCAACTGATCAGAAACTCATATTAAACCCCCAGGTGGTTAATAGGAAGATGACGGATGAGGTTCTTGTTCAGTTTCCCAGTTAGCATTGCGGTAGGAGTCCTGCTGAGGGGACACTGTGAGGCCCACTCACACCTGCATTCAATATTAAGTGTGTTTGCACAGACAGCTGAAACTCCTCAGATCATTCTCTTGCAAGGCCCACTGAGGAAACAGTCGCTCATAATCAGAAAAAGCCCAATTGCCACATGCTGCTGTAACACACTGTTACTACATACCATGGTATACCTCTCTAATTTACAGCATGCTTTGTTATCCACCACTGCTGTGTTCTGGAGTTTTCTGTCTCACAGTGCTGTTCTATGGTCTCAGCGAGGGTCGTGCTCTCTGGCCACCCTGCTGTTCTATGGCCCCTGCAGGGGAGCTCTTATTGCCTTCAATTGCCCCCCCAGTAAGTGACCTTGTTTGTTTGTGGGACGTCAGGCATGTTGGGTGAGACTTCGTAAAGCGGATGAAAGCGATGCTGTGACTCCGCCTCTGCCTGACACCAGCAGCTGACCGGAAGGTGTGACTTTTCCCACAACGTCTTCTGCTTCACACCTTGATGAGTGAAAGCAGAGGGAGAAGCTGTACTGGACTCTTCTCAGCTTGTCAAAGCACTCAGATTGAAACGCACACACAGAAAACTGTGACCGAATACTAGAGTCTAAGCCGGGGGAGGCAGAACCAATGAGCCATGGCCGGATGGGATGATGAAGCTGTTAAGTCTACCATCCTGTGCAGTGATCTGTGTTCAGTTGGTGATGTCTGCCCAGGCTCTGTTTGTTCTCTGCAGCTGCATATCTGCCTGTCCACTATAAGCAGGTGTTGACTGTGGTCATGCCGTGTTGTGTGCATGTGATGTCTCCTGGCCAGACAGGCCACAAGTCTCAGCTCAGGGTGCAAGTATCAGTTTATTACCCACTGTTAAATAAATATTTCAATAATTGGTTTCACTTTTGACATTCTTGAATAAAAAAACTAACATGTATAAAACGGAAGTAGCCTCTGAGTACTTGCACATTTGACTCCACAGCTCAGCAGGAGGAACCGCCTATTGGGTTTGAGTGTTTAACGTATATTTCATAGCTGAAAATGACCTGCCAAGGAGTAAGCCTGTATGTGTGCATGGGTGTGTAAATTCATGCATATGCGAACACACTCCCAAGGACCTTCAGGTTTCCCTGAGCAGCTTAGGCGGTGTGGCAGTCACTCACCTCACACACAAGAGGCCGGTGTGTCGCAGCTTACTTAACT
Organism: Heterotis niloticus; assembly: GCA_018136845.1. Lineage (NCBI taxonomy): Eukaryota > Metazoa > Chordata > Actinopteri > Osteoglossiformes > Osteoglossidae > Heterotis > Heterotis niloticus. The sequence goes on from CM030900.1 coordinate 15,462,544, forward strand.
AAGGCTTCGGTACAAAAATAGTCATTTCCCTTTTCATGTTCTTTCTCAGAAATTATAAGAAATCAAATATTCACAAAATATATGCCTGTTTTATTGTCCATCCTGCAGGTCAGTGCTGCCCCATAGGGCAAAGTTTACTGTCCATCCTGCAGCTTTAGTGCTGCACTGAGTGGCGAGTACGTTTAGTCCGTCTGTTGAAGGAGAAGTTGACAAAGTGAAAGGGTCGCTGCTCAGCGATGAGGTGCCCTCGTGGAAGCCGCTTCATGAAGTGAACCTCACGCTGGTGCTGCCGTGTACGGGAGCCCTTCCTGGGCCGGCCGTGGCGTGTGAAAGCCATGTACCACCCCGTATGGCCCACATTCTGCAGAGCTGTGTAGTTGTTCTCTAGGACAATCTCGGTAAAGACACAGTCCTTGCCCTGGCCGTTCCTCTGTATGTGAGGGAGAGAGAGGGCCCATGTTGAGTCACAAGGGATGCATGCAGCGAGTCCTGGGTTCCTTCACACATTTCCCCCCAAGCACGTAGCATGTGCTGAACACATTACGCTCAGAGATCAAGGGGCAGAAGGGCGCACAGGGGCTAATGACATGTTGCCCCAAAGTAAACAAGAGAGCGGGGTACTGCCATGGGTCAGTGGCTCCTCAGGCAGTTCACCATGTCAACAGTTGTTAAGCTGGTCTTGCTTCAACCTTTGGGCAGCATTCTCACAAGTGAACGGGCAGTTATTACTCTGTTCGGGATGTTAAATGTTAAAACTTATTACATTCATCTGATGCTCTTTTCCAACGTGACTTACAATGGTAATCTGCTTAAAGAATGGTTGACCCATTTACATATCAAGGTCATTTTTACTGTATCAGTTCATGGTGAATATCTTGAATCAAAAGAGTTACAGGAGAAGGTGGGATTTGAGCCTGGGGATTTGAGTCTAAAAGTCCCCCTTTTACTACTACCCCACCTGCTGGTCCCATATCAACAGGTTAGATGTGAGGAGGAATGACTGTTGCTGTGCTTCTCATGCTTTTGTGCCCCACACCCACTACACCACCATAGGGTTGCAATTCACTATTCCCCTAATGAACTACAACAGTACAGAACTCCAAAAAAAAAACACAAAAATGCTATTACACCACAAAACCTGCAGGACCTGGACACTCCCTAAAACTCAGCAAAAGTGCTAAGATCCTTCACTGATCGTTTGATGGTCCCATGCACAATGGGTTCAACATCAGAACTCCACAGATTTTTGGTTTTGTCCCTGATGTGGTGGAGTGAGTTCCCCCTGACCTTCAGAGCTCCTAAATTTCACCCAAATACATCTCTTTAAGAGCCATTTCCAGCTTCACATCCTCCTGGTTCGAGTACCTTTCCGACGAGCTTCCCCCTGTTGTCCATGCAGATGTAGAACCCGCTCTCTGCTCCCTTAATTCGGACTCGACTCCCAAAAGTGTCTGTTTCCACAATGAGTTTTGCTAAGGGAACAAAGTGAGGTGTTAGAACAATTGCCGAGACTGTCCTATGTCAGCTGGCATGTGCATATAAACGCTAGTATAAGCATGTAAGTGGGTCAACACACGTGTGTGCACGGATTTCACTTGTAGGGCAGTTGGCAGCAATTAATGCAGGATTACATTCTCAGAAAATGGTGAAAAAATATGAACTAAACCTACCAAAGAGAAAATAGCCAAAACAAAAGTGCAGTTAAACTCTTCATAATTGTGTATTTACATCTTCTGGGCCAGAAAGAATTGGGAGTAAACTTTTTTTGTAATTATAGCTATCCCTCGCTATGCATATTCTCTCTGTCCAAAAGTTTACATTTACGACTCATGAAAATTCACCATTTACGACTTGAAAAAATTTCAACAAAAACATTTCAGTCTGGAGGAGAGTATGTAGAATGTTAGGAATGCGAATGTATTGCTTTCAGAGACTGGGGCATTATGGGAACTCAGTCTGATTCAAACATTTCACCTGATGAGCAGATTTCCAGGAATGCATTTCATAGATACAGGTTCAGATAACTACAGATAAATATATACAGACAAAGATTACAGATACAGTTACAGATACTAATCTTTATGAATTGAATCTGTTTGTCTGTCTGCATTTTTTGTACAGCTTTGCTTTTCAGGCCACAGATTTGAAATTTGCCACATAGGTACTTCTGACCCTCGGTGAGATTTTTGGGTGTAGTTCATGACACTCTAAAAAAAGGGAAAAAAAGCTACTACTGTTAAAATTTTTAAATTGGTGTCTGACAAGGCTTGGAGAAGGGGGAGCGGTGATGTCACATGCTGAGCATACATAGGTGATACTACATATAGTTGACATTCTCCTTACATACAGATGTGCATGTTAAGTGATGTAAGGGTGTGTGTTTCCCAATTTGACTAGGTCCCACCCACCTGTCCAACAGCAATAACAATAATTACAATTACAATACTAAATACAGCCACTTTAACTGCAATACAGTTTGTTGACATACACTGCCCGGCCAAAAAAAAAAGTCATACTCTAATATTTCATTGCACCTCCTTTAGCTACGATTACGGGATGCATTCGCCTTCGCATCATTTCGACAAGCTTATGCAACGTCACAATATTTATTTCCGTCCAGAGTTGCATTAATTTTTCACCAAGATCTCGTATTGATGATGGCAGAGTCGGACCGCTGCGTAAAGTCTTCTTCAGCACATCCCAAAGATTCTCGATGGGGTTAAGGTCTGGACTCTGTGGTGGGCAATCCATGTGTGAAAATGATGTCTCTCTCATGCTCCCTGAACCACTCTGTCGCAATTTGAGCATGAAGAATCCTGGCATTGTCAACGTGGAATATGAAGAAAAAAATCAATTTTTTGGAAAAACCTGGTCATTCAGTGTGTTCAGGTAGTCAGCTGGCCTAATTTTTTGGGCATATAACATTGCTGAACCTAGACCTGACCAACTAAAGCAACCCCACATCATAACACTGTTAAATCCAGGTGGTGACCTTTTTTGGCCCGGACAGTGTATAATGCGTTATTAATATTTATATTTCACCAAGCCTGTTTGACTAGGGCAGTGCTGGGTAAGCCAGCTACTGCAGTATAAATGTAGACAAAGCGACAGGTGAAGTCCGCTATATGTAGGGGCAGCCGTTAAGTGCGCACCTCTGCTCACACGGAATATTAAACTGGACCCTGTTTTACCCGTGTATCACGAAAGGAGTCTGGGAGCTGCGGGTCCGAGGGGGCAGCGCGCACCACGCGCTCCCGGTGACCGTTGACGGCTTTTCCCGGTAGAGTCACGTGCCGCAGCCGCCCCGCGCACACTAACGGGTAGTTCAACTGCCTGTCAAACCACCAAGCATTCGCAGTTACTGAGCATGGAGTGTGAACCAGCAACATGGTGGTATGAGACCAGCCAGCCAGCCTGTCCGTGTCTAGAGCTCCTCATCCGTGTCACGCCGCCGTGGAGAAAAGCGTGCGGTCGGCGAATTAAGCGTCGGGTGTATCGCCGCGAGGTCGTGAGCGGGCAAGGGGCCTTACCGTGCGCGTCCCCGTCCTCGGCCATGGCGTCCACGCGCCGGTCCTCCAGGACGCGCACATGCTTGCCGCTCGTCCTGCTGTACAGCTGGTAGGTTCTGGTCAGCCTGCGGCTCAGTCTGTCCGTGACCGCGCTCTGCTCGCTCACGTGGCGCGTGAAATTGGGCGGGGACTGGAGCGCCACCTGCTCGAGATGCGGGGAAGCGCGGATGTGAGTGCGTGTGGGCGCGAGGTGCACGGCAGCGCGCCGCCCCAGGAGCGACACATTGTGACAAAGGGCACGCGAGGGCGGCTTCGCGTCGTGGCGCACACGCACCTGTCGTCTATGTGGCGCGTCGGGCGCGCGTTATTTCCCTTTTTATTCCCATTATTTTGTTATTTTGCATTTCCCTTTTACGGCAATGACACACACGCCTTGGGCCAGCCAGGTGGCACAGTGACGTCCGTCCATTTCAAGAAAACCTGTCCTCCGTCCGGGTGTCCTTGGCGGGGACTGAGTTCGGCTGTGGCGCAGCGGGTAGCGCTGGTGCTTCGCCCCACTGGGTTCGAAACCGAATCAGTGTGCGGAGTTCGCGTCGCTCTCTTCTCAAATACGCGTTTCGGTAAATATGTGAGTTTCGGTAAAAAAAAAAAAAAAAGTGACTGCGTATGGTTGTGGGGTCTGTCCCAGAGTCACTGAGCGTTAGGCTGTAAAATTACACTGTGGAGGGGGCACCAGTCCATCGCAAACCGGCGCACTGCTGGCAAGGGGAGAGCACACGAACTCCTCACAGACTGAGCTGTATTCGAACCCACACCCGAACAGCCTAGTAGTTACTAAAAACTGGAAGCCACCAAACAGTCCTAGTTACCGTTTGTCGTCCTGAATAAATGTGCGTTTCTTTTTGTCATTTGCTGAAAAGGCGCGTATTTTGCTGCAGTCGATCGACTGTTTTTCTGTAAGTAATTGTAAAACAGAGGAAAAACGGGTCAAGTTCGGTACCTGAAGGCAGCAGCAGAAGAGCAGGAAGCAGAGAGACCTGAAAAAGGGGAAACAGCCGCTGAAACACCGTACGGCTCTCATTTCAGTTATTATTCTGCATTCTGAGATCCATACACTAATTAATGCATTTTATTAATAATCCTGCTTGGTGGGATTCATGTATTTACAGTTTATTAATAATTTTGCATTCTGGGATTCATACAGTTGCAGATTTTTAGTACGTCTGAATAGTTAGATTCGTATATGTACATGTTTTTAATAATTCTGCATTCAGGGATGCATATATTTACAGATTATTAATGCATCAGCATGGTGAGATTAATACATTTACACATTAGTAGCAATGTTGCTTGCGGGGGATCCATATACTTACAAATTATCAATAATTCTGCATGTTGGAATTGATATGTTTGCATATTATTTTGTAGCATTATTTTGTGCATTTTCACATTATTAATTATTATGAATGTTTCTGTTCATATACTTACAAAATAATTACTTTGGGCGGCGGGATTAATACGTTTACAGTTTTATTCATCGTAATAGCCGGGTACTTACGGGGCACTCGTGCCGGTCGCCATCCCGGGTGCTACGGGCCAGAGTTTACCAGAGTTCCTTCGGAGTCCGCTCGGATGGTTTTTCTATTAAAATTAATGTCCTTTTTCAGCTTCAGATCGAGCAGTTCTTAAAAATCCGTATGAAACGAGAAGAAGCGTCTTAAGGAGCCCATCGGCGGACTGAGGCTCTTCAGAAAAACGGGACAAGTGTCACTCCGCGGGAAAGTGGGGGAAAAAACATAATAAAACCGAGAAAAGTAAAATAAAACTGAGGAAAAAACGGGTAAACAGCGCCGTGATTTTGCACGAAAAAAGTTGGTGAAAAATCCTGAGCGTCGGAAACAACATTAAAGCATTGCGCGTTTCTATAGATGTGCGTGCGTGCGTGCGTGTGTGTTTCGCTGTCACTGTCCGTCGTCCCGGTGGCCGTCCTCCGTCCGCGGTGCTGTGGACTCCCCTCCTCTTCCTCCTCCTCCTCCTCCTCCTCCCGGTGCGCAGAGTCCGTCCTGCGTGAGGGTCGCACCCGGGATAAAGAGCAGCCCCCCCCTTTTCATGAGAACAAAGGAGCCCCTCCCCCTGCAAGAGAAGGGTCCTCTCACCTGGACAACTCCTGCGTAAATACACAGTGTATAGAAAACCTGAAACAATGAATGATGGGAAGAGTTAAAATAAAATACGGGTAAACAATAAATTAATACAATGCAAACATTATAAAATAATGAATCAAATTCCCTGACAGAAGATTGAATCCTTTAGAAATAATAAGAAATAGATGTTGTGTGACCTTCATATAAGAAAAGAGAGAATTATATAATACTACAGTAATAGCTCGGATATCCTGGGAGGAATTTTAAGTAAAACAGACATAATAAAAATAATGTCCATTGCTGGGGTTGGGGTTTAAAAATCCAATGTAAATTATATAATAGGTTAGCTAACATGGGGGGAGACTAAATTATGCACAAAAAACTACATCAATATTCATAATGTGTTCGTAAGATGGATATTGAGTAATTTCTTTTGTAAACGCACCAAGATCGTGAATCTCATAAATGAACGCAAAAAAGACTTGCGTTTTGCGGCAAATTTAGCGCAGGCGCAGGAACACAGCTGGAAATGAACAGCTGGAGGATATAACGAGACAGGAAATAATTTTAATTTTAATGTACAAGTATGCAATGAGAAAAAGTACAGAATGATGTGAGGTTGATTTCTGGAGGAAAAGTAACTGTACTGTAATAAAGAGGAAATGAGTGAGGGATCGACTCAAAGGACCAGATGTTTTATTCAGTTAAACGCTAAAAAAGCAGGTCAGTGGTCGCTGAATTTAATGGTTTTAGATTTAAAATGACAAATCGATCATTTTAAAGCGTCTCGTGAATCAACAGGCAATCGTGACTAAAGTGTTGCACTCAAAATCAAAGTCAAAATATTTAATCCTGCCATTGAACAAACAGTCTCACTTTGGACGACAACGTCAGCTAAATGAACAAATATATAAATTAACTAACGAGTCAATAAATGTATTTAATCAATAAATTGTAATTGTAATTATAGTTGCAATTTCTTGTAAAACACTTGAGAAAATAGCCTTTCTTTAAATTAAACCTCAAGTATTTTTGTCTGTCTGAAACGCTGTCCGCCAATGTCAGATTTTCTCCAGGAGAGGGCGCTAGTCCTACTGCTGTACGTGAGGGAGACTCCCACACACCTACACACACTGTACGGGCAAATTTAGAGTCACCAACTCATCTGAAACATCGCACATGTTTGGAGGAAGCGACTGTGCTGGATTCTAACCAAAGCCCCAGAGCCCCAGAGTGTTGAGGCACCAGTGGTACCCACTGTGCCACCGCAGCAGAAGAAAGCAACAAACTAACAGTGACATAACAGATGAGAGAACAGGAAAAGAAAAGTGCTCCCCAAACCAGGAGCATCAGTGTGTTCTGTGTAAACACTTTGGAACAAGTGGGTCTTAGTCATGGAATTAAAGATGTCCAGAGCAGTTCTGATGTTTTGCTGTTAGGTTAAATGAAATTTCTTCAGTGTTTTTAAAACAAAAAATAGGAACTTTGCACATTTCATGAAAAGATGCATCTAATGCTCTTTTCCTGCTGTTTATGCCCTTTCGTTTACTCTGACACGTGTCTCTTAATAAATGTAAATGTGAACAGCTGTATGTTATTTTACTCACTTAAATGAACAATAATGAGGAGTTTCTGTTTATGAGCAGATCTTCAGGGATGAGTTAGTCATCATGTGCCTGTAGCGCCCTCCACTGCCCACCGCCTCCCAGTACAGAGCAAAAATATAAATATCAGTATTAAAGGGCTCAGAGAGATGCCCTGCACCAATGAACACCTGGTTCCCTCACCTGGGCGTTGCTGCTGTTGATTATTACCTGCCAACACAAGGAAGAACTGTGTTCTGGACTCCTCTCTGCATGGGTGTGATGCTGGCGTGACCCCCCCTCCCCCCAACCAGGGTGACTGGGTGAGGAACACTGGAACGAGGGCCACACACCTGTTCTCAGCTCTCAGCACAGGTGGCATTCAATGGGAGCTCAGCTGCACAGCACCCGCCCCCAACTGTACACAGTCACGTACCACTGCAGTAACTGCATTTCAGCCCCCGCCGAAAGTAAAAGCCTCAGCCGAACCTCGTTTTTACACCGATGTTAGGTTCTGTAGCCACATCCATTTAAGATGCAAATGAGTCTTCCCTTTGTACCGCAGTGAAAGCTGGAGTGCCTGAGAAGCAGGGGCGGAGCCGCCAGGGGTCTCTGTAGGGGTTGTGATGGACGATGCAGTCGAGGGCAGCGGAGGGGAGGGCAGCTGCTGCATGTCGGCTACCTGCTGTTCGTCTTCTCCAACGACCTCTGATTGGCAGGACTTCACCGAGGGGGCGTGGCTCCTGTCTGTCAGGCTCTCAGCATGTTGCTAACGACAACCCCGGTCACACACCATGTGACTTGGCACTGCTTTAGGACCAAATGTCTGGCATTAGAGCAGGGGCTCTGCTTGGTGATGTCCTCACACTGTTAGCCATCACCCCCAAGGGACACCTCCACTTTCAGGACACACAGAAACAAGCAAACAACCAAATAAGTTGGTGATGGGGTCACAGTCATCCTGGGTTGTTGCTTGGAGTGAATGACCGCATTCCTGCTTCCAATATGTGGTGTGAGAACAGCGGTTTGAGCTTCACAGCCATGCAGTGGTCACTCCGAACAACCTGAACATACTTTCCAGGCCGAACTGCGTAACTGTAGTGGGACGGAATGATGGTCACAGTATGGTGGGAGTAGGAGGCTCATTCTGATGCACATGGGTCTCAAATATCTATTGATTTCTACTCAGGTTTTTTTTTTCAGTTTAATAAAAGTGAATACATATGCCATCTTTGTCTGATAACACTTTAGAAGGACAGAAATTTTTATATAAAACAGGAGCCAATTTGATTAGAGGAGTGGCTTCCCAAGTGGGGCAGAGCATCTCCTGCACATCAGCCATATTGTAGCTGAGTGCGGCAAACAGAAATCGCTGTGAAACCACCATCTATGATCGTAACAGGCCGTGAAACAATAGCAGTTTAAAAAAGAAAATTAAAAAGTTAGGGTTAGAAAGGAAAATCCTAGCCTATCAGACAAAATCTTGAACTAAAGAAAAGAAATGGAATTCACTCCTAGGCTAGTCTGTGGATATGGAGGAAAAGGAATCATGTTGGCAGAAGACCTCAGGAGAGGGCGTAAGGTGTGGTGTGCATGTTACCTGATTATATTGTAGCAATTAATAATTTACAGGTTAATGGGCTGATATGCGTAGTAGAGTATTTGACAAAAGTAGCTTATATGATTAGCAAAGTCGGTTGTGTATTTCCAATGGAGCTGTGAGTGGGTAATGAGAAGCTTTCCCACACAGCTTGCAAACTGCTAGGTAGTTTAGTGTGTAGCTGACTAGCATAGATGGTAAGCGTAAGTGATGGTGCCTTAGTGTAGCTTGGGTTGTGGAGACGGCTAGTGTAGGTGGAGTGTGTTGGTATTGAGCGGAGCAGTTCTGAGATGCCAGGTCTTGCGGTTAAGCCTCCCCGAGGTGTTGTGGGCAGATACCTTCACCAAAGCAGCACATAACTCACATTAAGAAAAAGGGCATCAGGAACAGATGAAACGCTTTACACACAAGCACTGGATGATCAGAGAACTGCTTGTTCATCTGATACCACCAGGTTGCTGGTTCACATCCCTTTAAGCTGCCTGTAATATTAAAGCACAAATACATAGATAATCATGCCAAATGGGTTTGGACTCAGTTATGTAGCTATCAGGAGAGAAATATTTCTGACAGAGATGGGTTTTGAGACCCTTTTAGAATGCTTGGTGGGATTCAGCTCAAAGGGACAGAGGGAGTTTATTGTACCACATCAGGGACAAAGTTGAGAATCTATGTTCTTATGAATTGTTACCAATTCTATATGTAGCTACTGGTGTAAAAAAGGAAGTAACAGGCTAAATTAATGTTCTTAACCTCTTTATTTAAAGCTCTTCATTTATTGCTGATATTTACACAAAGTTGTTGAAAGCTTTGGAGAGAGGAGTCAGACAATTAAATTGGGGGTGGAGAGTCAATGGTACTAGGAGAGATCAATGCTATTGTTGAGACCTATTGTCTCTTGATGTCCTTCACAGACACCTTCATTGTGCCTCACACCACTAATATCACTGTCCAGGATCACAGTCCCTCTGCCACACACCTGTCACACTGGTCAGCAAACTGCACCCAGCCAGGGAATGAGGTGTTCCTGTTTAAGGTGATGAGCATCAGCCGTGGACACGTTCCTGCCCACGGCCTGGAGGGCCATCCTCTCATGCTCACGGTCACCTGTCCCTCTACTGTATGTCCAAGTATGACTAACCTGCCAGGTGCTGCTGTAGCAGGATGGTGTATTAAACAGCTGGAGAACCTGCTCACACCCCAGCTGCACACTTTCATGAAGACCATGAAGTAGCAGTAGTACCATGAAGAACCAAATTTGTTCCAGCCCTTATTATTATTTAGCTGACATTTTTCTCCAAGGTGATTTACGCTATTAACAGATTTACTCATTTATGTACCAGGGTAATTTTTACGTTGCCAAGAGTACTGCAGCACGAAGAGGACTTGAATCAAACTACTGCTGACACTGCAGAGTAAAGACAAATCCACCAGTGAGCTGCTGAGTGAAAGTCAGCTGTCAGTGGCCACTACATGCTTTTCATGGTAAAGCAGGGTGCGGGGGTGATTTATCATTTTTTTTAACGTGGCCACCTTCTGCATGTGTTTGGACGATGAGAGGAAACCAACTCAAACACGAGGAAAACATGCAAACAAGACGCAGACCGAGCCAAATTCGAACCTGCATGTGAACGAGGGCACCAGTACTACCTGCTGTGCCGTTGTGTCACACAGTTATACTAGAAAAAAACTCCATGCTTGGGACAAGGGCATTTACCCTATATGGCACTGTGGTTTTTAGTGTTCTCATGATTCCCTTCCTTTCGTCTTATCCGTTCAACTTTTTAACACGATAAAATGTGAGTTAGAGGCACAACTGATACTGTGCAACCCTAAAATCATTCAGCTGATTCGCATGTGATTGAGACGGTGCTGCAAGGGGTCCTCAGCCAGGCACCACAGGAGGGCGTCATTCCTCGGGTGTCAATCATGCCTGCTATCTCTGCCAGCTCATCCATGACCCCCTACGGTGTAGGCTGTGGCCATCGGCACACTAATGGCCCTGGAGTGCTGACAGAGCAGCTCTGCCCTGATGACCCCATGTCAGGTCAGCACTCATGCTCATAATCCTCTCTGACACCCGGAAACATGGGCTAACAGCTCCACACATTTCAAGTCAAGTCAAGTCAAGGTTTGTTTGTCATGGGTGGACAACACAGCATAGCAGTGTTGTCACCATGAAAAGTTTTGTTTCCGGGCATCCTCAGTAATATAAATATGTACATGTATAAATAAGGTACAAGGAAGTTAAATAAATACTTGAATTAGGAAAGGAAAATAAATAGATAAATAATAAATAGAGTAAATAAATAGAACAGAGTATGAAAATATACATGGGGGGGGGGACACAGCAACCAAACCAACAACACAGCACCAGTAGTTTTATACAATGGGGGGGGGCAGGCATACGGACAGACAGACCCCGATCGACTGTTTCCACTGTCCGAGGGAGGGGTCAGTGGTTTAGCAGTCTTACAGTGTGGGGGAAAAAAAAACTGTTCTGGAACTTTTTCATCCTTGTCCGAACAATTCTAAAGTATCTTCCGGATGGGAGCAAGGAGAATAGTTTGTGGCTGGGGTGACTGCTGTCCCTCTGGATGTTAAGTGCCTTCTTCTTGCAGCGCTGGGTGTAGAAGTTCTGCAGGGCTGGCAGATCAGTCCTGGTAATGCCCTGTGCTGTCTTGACCACTCTTTGCAGAGCTTTACGGTCTGACGCACTGCAGCTGCCATACCAGGCCGTGAAACAGCCAGTCAGGATACTCTCAATGGTAGATCTGCAGAAGTTGACAAGTATCCTGTTGTCCATGCCGAACCTCCTCAGCCGACGGAGGAAGAAGAGGCGTTGTGTTGCCGCCTTGATGACGACGCTGGTGTGCCGTGACCAGGACAGGTCCTCAGTGATGTTAACTCCGAGGAACCTGAAGCTGTTCTCCCTCTCCACTGGGGCACTGGCTATAGAGATGGGCGCATGGCCATTCCCCTGCTGTCTCCTGAAGTCCACGATCAGCTCCTTTGTTTTGCTGACATTGAGTTGGAGGTCATTGTCCTGACAATAGATTTGCACTCATATGGGGATTTAAAGCACAAACAGGGTCTTTTCTCACAGTTTGGCATATAACTTACCCGTGCTCCTAGTTGTTCATCATACTGTGGTATTAAAGGTGATTTTACAGACACTTTGGCAGAGGAGTGACAGCATGTCCAGAGCCCCGCTGCTGTTTACCCAGGTCCCACAGTAATACGAGGGGGGAGGGGGCTAGGGGTCGGCCTCCCTGATAGGAAACTGCAGGAGTCCTGACATTAGCTGTCGTCGGATGTGAGGGGTGCTGATCCATCAACCAACCTGTGCAGCAGTGCTCAGTTCAGCAGCATAGCGCCACCCAACTGCAACCCCGGCAAACAGAAGGGGTTGACTGGCAGTGTGATGTGCCTGTCAGGGTAACATACTGTAACCCTTCTGTCAGGAGGAGTCAGGCCTCATCTGGGAGGGCAGGTGGATGAGGTTCCACAGGTTGTCCTAGGAGCCTGGATTTATTTGTGCTTTATTACTTCTCCATTTGCAGTTGTCTGGCAACCCACAGGGGGAGTTTGAGCTGCTGCTAATAGGCAGCAAGGGGGTGTAGTGGTTACAGCTGCCACCTTGTACTCTGAGGGCATCCCTCTTCTACTTTAGTGCCTGTGATGAATGTATTCATCCTGAACCGGTAAAGTAAAAATTACCTCATCATACAAGTTTTATTTAAACCGATCAGAATGGACATTTCTTCACACAATATGCCCAGCATAACCAATCGTCCAACTCGACAGTTACGATTCCACTCAACATCTCCATCTATTTAAACCTATTTAATACACTAAAATGAATGTTATGAAGTGACTGACTTTTTATTATTAAAAATCAAAGACTTTAAAATCTATTGAAGCATTAAAACAAATACACAGATCAGTCACAACATTAAAACTACCTCATACTATGGTGTAGGTCCTCCTCATGCCACCCATCGAGTAAAGGACTCCACAAGACCTCTGAAGTGTCCTGCAGTATCTGGCACCAAGACATCAACAACAGATCCTTTAAGTCTTGTGAGTTCCAAGGTCTGGCTTGTTTTTCCAGCACATCCCACAAATGTTCCATCGGATTGAGATCCGGGGAATTTGAAGGCCAACACAACACCTTGAACTCTTTGTCATGTTCCTCCAACCATTCATGAACAATTTTTGCAGTGCGGCAGGGCCGTCGCCATGAAGGGTGTTATGTGGTCTGCAGCAACGTTTAGGTAAGTGGTATGGGTCAAAGTAATGTCCTCAGGAGTGCCAGGACCCAAGGTTTCCCAGCATTGCTCAGAGCATCACACTGCCTCTGTCGCCTTGCCTTATTCTCATAGTGCATCCTGCTGCCATCTCTTCCCCAGGTAAAGAACGCACACGCACCTGGCCAGCCACATGATCTAAATGTGATTCATCAGACCAGGCCACCTTCTTCCATTGCTCCATGGTCCAGTTCTGACCCTCACATGCCCATTGTAGGCGCTTTTGTCGGTGGACAGGCATCGGCATGGGCACTCTGACTGGTCTGCAGCAACGCAGCCCCATATGTAACAAACTGCAATGCACTGTGTGTTCTGACACCTTTCCATCACAGCCAGTATTAAGGTTTTCAGCAATTTGTGCTACAGTAGCTCTTCTGCAGGATCGGACCAGGTGGGTACCAATGAGCCTTGGGTACCCACGATCCTGTCACCGGTTCGCTGGTTATCCTTCCTTAGACCACTATTGGGAAGTAGTGACTGTTCACTTGCTGCCTAATATCAACCCCCACCCCTTAACAGGTGGCATTGTAACAAGATAATCAATGTTATTTACTTCACCTGTCAGAGATTTTAATGTTATGGCTGATGGGTGTATACAGATTAAGGATATGTTAAACCAATAAAAGGCATCCCCCAGGGCTCCAAGTACAAACACTTATAGCAAATCTACCCAGCAACTAACCCTATCATAAAAGTATATAAATCAACATAAGTACCTAAGTCACTTTAGAGAAAACCATCATCTAAAAAATGCTAAAGTAATGGGAACAGCCAAACGGATGGCCCCTCCCCCCAATTGTGGAATGCACAGCCACCAAGCAGCGATGAATTTAGATTAATCTTTTTTCCACATAAAAAGGGGGCCTTGGGGAGGGTCACATTGGCATCATGCGGCCTTATTAGCCACCCTTAGAAAGACAAGTGAAAGTATTATTTTGCACTGTGCTGGCATCTCATTCTGTGCTGTAGTTTTTCAGTCTGGGTTTGAATCCAGCTTTGTGTGGTTTGTATATTCTCCACACATTTTAGTGGTGTTCTTCCCACCATCTGCAAACATGGTAAAAGTCATAGTAAACCATTTCTGAAATACTCCCTCACCTCGAAAAGGACAGTCACCATGAGGCAACTTTGTATCAGCCTAAGTATCCATTAAACACTTGGCGTGTAAACACGGTAGAAACAGGGTGATGGTGAAATACTGTACAACAGCTGTGTCAGTGGTGAAAAGCAGAGTCCCAACTTCACTTTTGTTGTCCAGCAATAAACTAATTTAAAGCCCCTGAAATTCACACTCGGATCTGAGTGAATAACTTAGGGTATCAACTAAGAAACATACAGATTGATTCAAAAAGAATCAAACACTTTCATAAATTCATGCAAAATCTGAGAAACATTACAAATTGGTTTAAACAACATGTTAGTGTGATAGTTTTACATCTACGGAAGTGTTTCATTTCTTTTTGAATCACCTTCTGTTTATTTGTTTTCGAACTTGCTACTTCTTCCACCTCCATGCCCCATGAACAACCATGCTGTTCCTCTGATAATTTTACGCATCGCCTCCAGAATGTTCTGTCTGAAGATGACATCTCCATTGTTTCAAAGTTCTTCAGTGTGAAAATACACTTCAATTCATGGTAATGAATTATAACATTTGTACATCACTGAGGGTCTGAGCATGTGTGGCTGATGCTCTGGATTTGGTCCATGGTTACACTTCATACAGGGTGCAGGAGAGCTCACTGGTTTCACACTATGTGTGTGAGTGTATGAGTGTGTGTGCACGTCTGTGCGTGTGCGCTCTGTGTCACTGCAGAGGAAAGTGTTTAGTCTGGGTGGCCGTCCCCACTATGCTCCCTTTGATGCTCCACTCCACACAGTCACTTTCAAAGGGAAATTGGCCGGAGGGACTCTGCAGGGACGGGGACATAGTTGACACCCGCCAGCCAGGGGGACAATGGTCATAATCTAATTAGAGCGCATTAGCATTGGGCGCCGCGAGGGGCCGCTCCTGCGTGCCTCCACTGCAGCTTTGTTCTCCCGACAGGGCTGTAAAGTGGCCCTCACATGGCCGTGACGTGCACCCAGGGAGCGGCCATTGTTATTCAGAGTGGGAGGCCCCGCCCATTGCAGGTAATTGTGAACTCGCACCATTTGTCGAAGTTTCAGCCCGGTACACAAAAAGGGCCACGAGGACAATGACTTCAAATGGCTCATGTCGGTGGCTTCTGTTGAGGGCGCTGCTGTAGCAGAGAGCAGGCCGCAGACACTGTGTGTGTATTCCTGCACGCGGATTGTCTCGGGCTCACACACCCTGAACGAGACACACACCTTGTCAGCCGACAGCTTTAATGTGATGCATCTGAGCCGTCCTGGTCATCTAACCAATGCACACTGCATATTGTGTAAAGTAATGAAAATGCTGACATAATAAAAAGGTTGGCCACGACTTGTGTCCTGGGGTAACCCGGACCACAGCCTGACTGTGGGGCTGTGAAAGTCAGTGTAAACTGAGGTCTAGCTGAGGTAAACCTTATACTTACACAGGAAAATTAATAATTATTACACTTACTTATTTATCTGAGTCATTTTGTGCCAACGTACTGTACAGTTCAGAGAGAACAAAGGAGCAGCAGCAGTAGATGAAGAGCTTTAGACACAGACAAAATGATCAGAGCCTAGCTTGTCTGTCTGATACCACCATGTTGCTGGTTCACGTCCCTCAAGTAGCCGAAGTGACATTCAAATAACTACATAAATAATCATAGCAGATGGTACTGAATTAATTTATGCAGTTGTCTGGAGGTCAAGAGAAAAACTGTTCTGAAAGACATGGGTTTGAGACTCATCTTGAATACTTGGAAGGATTCATCAGCTCGGAGTGGGAGTGCAGACCCCCAGACTGGAGCCTGAAATGAGAACCTTTTGGGCTTCCAATTTCAGAACCTTTGTGAGTGGGATCACCAAGTGGCCAGAAGTGGAGGAGAGTAGCAGTCCAGCTGGGCTGCAAGGAGTGATCTGGTCCTGCGGGTATTGAGGTGCAGATCTATTGATGGTCTTTTTGACTGTAAGTAGAATGTTGGATTTGATATAGAACAACAGAGAGCCAATGGGGAGACATGAAGAGGAGATATACGTGGTAACACTTTGGAATTCAAACACACCCCATACCATGGAATTCTGTATCTGCTGGAGAGGCTTGATGGTGGAGACCAGAAGGTCAAACAGGAGAGAGTTGCAATTGTTCAGAGAGAACATCACCACGATCTGGACCAGGAGCTGAGTAGGGTGTATTCTGAAATGAGGATGGATCCTACAGAGGTTAAACAAGGGGTAAAATATCCTCAGGTCCTGATTGTGGCTTTAGTGTGATGGAAGTTAGCAGTTAGTTCCAGGTTCTGTTCTGTAGATGAGAGGATGAGTTGTGCACTTTTGATGAAGAGCTTTATCAGGTGGCGGGACCATAAAGGAGATGGGGGGTCTCAGTCTTTGAAAGAAGGCAGAACATCTAAAACAAGTCACGTGCCAAAAAACACCCATTTAAAATTTGTAAAATGTGTAAAGTACTAACAAAGAAGTCTGATCTGCAATGAAAAAAAAATTCCAAGAGAGCAGTGCTCGCTGTTAGCTCCTCCTGCAGGTGCACTGCTCTCTCTTGTGGGGATTCCTGCTCATTACACCTGCCAGGGAGAGCAGGGAAGGACCAAACAGTGCACTGTGTGGCATTTATAAATGTTTTGTTTTTTATGTGTTTTACATGTATCTGTTTTTAAATGTACAAATGACATCCACACTCCATCTTAAAGTTATCAACATCCCTTACATAACCAGATCTCAACCAGCAAAAGAACTGCAGTGACAGCTTGCAAAAATGATCCTTAAATCAAATCTAATACTCTGCACAGTGACATTTTTACCCATTAAATGGCGATTTTATTTCGATGGTGGGTACTTTATTGTGGCTGGCTGTCTGTATCAGGTGCTTGTGTGAGGTATTTTGAGATAAAAACATGCACTTTGTTTTTATCCAACAAGTGTCAGTGACACAGCAAAGTGCTTCCACTTTGTGTGTGTGTGTGTGTGTGTGTGTGTGTGTGTGTGTGTGTGTGTGTGTGTGTGTGTGTGTGTGTACTGGTGTCCTATCCAAGGTGTAGTTTTTTAGTCTGGCACCCATTGATTCTGGGATCATTTGCAGACCCTTCTGTGTCTGACCAGGATTATCTGGTTACTAAAAATGGATGGATGGATAGCAGCTACAAATAATATTCTTTGCCTTGAAACTGGACTTTTTAACCCATAAAAAGTGGTCTTTGGACTACCTACCACTGAGATGAACTTGAAAAGGTGATTTCATGGAACAAGTTATACCCATTTTGTGAAAGACAGGTGTGTTTTTATTTATTTGTTTTGCTGAAGTGAATTTACACAGATATGTTTGAAATATGGTCATGCACGTATCTGTATGTTACTGAACAGTGTGTGAAAGTGCAGCATCGTATCACATTCCTTTTATGTACAAAATACACTCGGTCAATAAAGTGCATCTGACACTTTTCTCCAGGTAACTTATATGTGTGATGTTTGTTCACTGAGATATCATACTTACCCTGATTTACTAAGTTTATACAGCAAGGCCATTTTTACTGTACAAGTCTGCTCAAGTACCACGATCAAGAGATTATAATGATCCTCGGAAAGTTGGAGGCGGTAATGGTTTAATATTACCATTAGCTCATTAACTAATTAATATTAATGGTGTTGGAATACAAAAACACAAACAGGGGTTGAACCCGGGCCACACGAGGCAAACACCAAGAATACAGTTGATGGGCACAGTGACGCCACCTAGTGTCACACTCACACTCCCATCAGATTCCAGTATTTCTCTAATGTGGTTCCGCTTGACTCGGATGCCAAGGCAGACATTAATATAAACAATTCGCTATATTGGGAACATTCGAGAACGGGAACTCAAATACCAGGATGCATTTCCGAGAAGACCGTGTCCCATTTTTCTCATTAAACTGTTTGGATTAAATTGGGATGTTTTTATTTCTAGAAACAGTTTATCATGTTTGACAGCAGTGCAGGGTGAGGGGTGAAAGGTCAGGGTTCAGTCTTTACTGTACGCAGTACACTGGGCTGCATCTCCACCTGTGTGACAATGTAGGGACTCTCCATGATGAGCCAGTGAAGGGCAAGAGGACTAGAGGACAAGGTGACAAGGGGGCAGATCTGAGGCTGCCTTTTCTGAGCTAAATTTCAATGATCACCGAGTTTATGCCAACCGAACCTGCTCATCTAAATAATGTGGTGAACAAGGAGGGAAAACGGGCTCCGTCTCCAATAGAGCTCCACTGAGGCGGAAGCATCGCCCTGCTGAGCTGCAACATCGTCGCCCCCTGCTGATCAACAGCTAGATGACCACTGGACCCCACAGCATGTGGCCCCAGGGGGCAGTTTGAACTGAGCGGATGCCCATAAACACAAGAGCACCTGTACCAGTGAGCAGTACATAATGATCCACAGAAATTGTACTTTTCAAAATATTTTACTTTCATTTCTGTCGTAAAGATTGGAATAAATGTCGTAAGGCATTTCAAATTACATGAATGCATGGCAGTTTACATATTTAACGTACATGCTGGCTTTGTCAAGACCACGTATGAAACAGCCAGCCGTGTGCTGTAAATGTCATGCATTTCTCTTGTGTCCAGGGAGACGGTGAATCGAGGACGTTAAATGCGGTGATCAAACCATGAAGTTGGTTGGGGCTGCTTGGTAGATACCACGTGAGGAAACCAGCTTACACAGGTGTGACTCTTACAGCCCAGGTGGGCTTTACCTGAACCAGAGGAGGTCTGCACAGGCTCCACAGATATTTAATATGCCAGAGCTGTAGGAAATTTGAGAACTGCAGATGGAAAAGTAGCAAAACATTTTTGTGGTTGTTCTGAAACGGGGAGATTTTCGGTATAACTTCATCAAAGATCCAGAAGACACAGCTGACTGTAAGGTTAACAATACAGGTGTTTTGCAAGGTTTTTTGCTGTGTGGACAGACATGGTGAATCAGAGCTTCTGGTATGAATCTATCACACTCTGTAAGAACCTAAATAAATTATGGGGAGGCTGAAATCTCCTGACCAAATGCAGAACTGGGTATCAAACCAGGAGGCACCACCTCATTTTAAGTGTAAGAAACCCCTGGAGGTTTAGCACCACCCACTAGAACATTTTTAGAAAGAAGAAGCAAGGTTTGGTTTTCTGAAATGTGAGTGGCTGGGCGTATACTTTGTGCGTGATTGACAGCTGGGTGTGGCCAGAGATTTGGTCCAATTTCACAAATTCCACACCTGAGTTCTTGTATGAAAGAGAAACAGAAAGGATGTGGACATTTTGCAGTGCTACAGTCACACAGCGACAGCAGGTATTCTGGGTTTGAAGGGGCTCTGTACTTTGCATCGACCAAAAGACACTCGGGGGGATGGGGAGGGCATGATCTGAGTACTTTACCACACAGAAACATGAGGGCACACACAGAGACCAGTTGGTAAAGTAACAGAAATAAGATGACATTTCCGCATAAAACTGGCAGTTGGTTTTCAAACTGGGTTCTCAGTAAAGCACTTAAGCAAGTGAAGTTCTTAGTAAAGCCACAATCTTTAGATTAATTGAAAATTACAGACAATTTTTTCTCATTAAATATCCAGTGAGGTGAGTTGGGCTGAATGGTCTCCTCTCACCTCTAATATTCTTATGTTCTTATAGTCTTACAGTCTTATGGTTTTACTGCAAGGGCGCTGCAGTGGTGTGTGAGCCCTCGGCAAACCGCACTGCAGATTGAAGCTTTTACTCCGGACGGATGTTAAAGCACAGTAAAAGTAAGAATTCAAGCTTCTCCCTCTGACAGTATGGCTCACAGCTGGACTGCACATGTTTTTACTGTGTTCACTGATTCAGACCCGGACCGGGAACAGAACTTGTGAAAAACAGTAGAGTTAGGAGACGAGTGATATACATGGCACATGGCTGTGCACACGGGGCACTGGTCAGCGCTTGGCCCCCTAGGAAGCTCCACACAGTCACAGAAAGGTGGCTATAAATAGTATGGTCACTATGCAGTATGCTGCGCTGTGTTTTAGGACTACAGAAAATCGGAAAATACTAATAAGCTCCACAATTCCTCACTCGATGATGTCATAAAGATGTAATGATGCCAGGGTGCAGGGCTGGTCATGCTTTGCTGGGTTTGAGGGAAGCAGCAGTTACTTCTCCCTGAGACCACAGTAACCGAGATGTACTGTGGTAAATTTACTATGGTGGGTCTATTCCAGCTAACCACAGTAGGTTTGTTATGGTGGGTTTACTGGAGTGGGTTATGATAGGGTGAGTTTACTGTGGTAAGTTTAACACTGTGGATTCAATGCAGTCCACTGTAATGACCAGTATAAAGGTACCCTCTTTGCCCAGCAATGTGAAATGTTGAAATATAGAAACCGGCAGCTCGCTTAAATCCTCTTATTTATGGAACGAATCCTCTTATAATACATGAGACCTGGAGGAGAAAGAGGCTGGCACCCACCCGGAGGTGCCACACTTAGGGGCACGAGGCCGAGCTGTCGAATTCCATGGAGCTGCTCTCCAGTGCACCGTAGCCGTTCATTTTCCTCAGCTTGAGCTGGTTGCCACGCCGGAACACTATGGCCTCCCTGGTGGCAAACATCTGGCTGATTTCCATGAAGGTCTTGTTCTTGGTCTCAGGAATGATGAAGAACACATAGGTGGCTACGGCCAGGCACACACCGCAGAACACCAGGTAGCAGAAGGAGCCTGCAGACATCTGGAGCAGGAAGCCAGTGGCGTAAAGGTCAATGACAATAACAATGTGTGTGTGTGTGTGTGTGTGTGTGTGTGTGTGTGTGTGTGTGAGAGAGAGAGTGGGGTGCACTCTTACCTGCAGGAAAGGGAAAACGAAGCCCACAGTGAAGTTGGAGATCCAGTTGAGGGAGCCCCCCACTATGTAGGCAGCTGGTCGGTGCGACTGCTTGAAGAGCTCTGCCGTCATGAGGAACGGTACACCAGCTGCATGAGGAGCAACAAGCATCATAGGAAGAAAAGTACACTTCAATTCCTGTGATTTCTTCTGACTGATGGAAACAACAGAGTCACACAGAAACCTTCTGAATTATAAAAACAGCTGCATTATTTCTGAACCCTAACACAATTGAACATTAATGCAACATGAAATGGAATTCTCACCAGCTCTTTTATTGGTTCAAGCTGCTACTAAGCAGTTACGTTTTTCAACATTTTTGAGCAAGATGCCACTATAGCGCCAGTTACAGAAGCTCCTATGAGATATAAAATTGTCTCCTCTGGGAATGAAGAGCACATCTGTGGGTTGCCAGATCATCAGCAGCTGGGCAGCCAGGAAATAGCTGTACAAAGTAGACAAAATGTCTATCCAAGGGAGAACTATTGGAACAGCAGGTGGCTTGGAAGTTAGAGCTGCTGCCTTTCATGTAAAGGTCCTGGGTTTCAATCCCACCAGCTGTTGTACTGTTGATCAAGCTCCTTAACCTGAACTGAGTTTGTAAAAACTCCACTGCTGTGCAAAGGGGTACATTGCTATGAGTAGCTTCCTGTGCAAACATTAAACTGGAAAGTGGCATCAGCCTCCATAATTATGAAATGCTTTCATGCCATGCAAGAACACTAAATTATCTCATAAAATGCTGTGACAACACCCATCAGACACATCTAACCTTTACTCCTTGGTCACTCATAGACACATTACACACCTAATTTGTCACTTTATACCTTCAGACCAAAAGCGTAAAAAGGAGGAGCCGCACACTGATGATGCCCACTATCACCTCCAGGTGGTATCTTATTGCCTAATAATACCAACCACAAGGTTACCTGCTGCACAGAGTAAAATGAGGTGAGGTGGGGTGAGACCGCTGGGGGGGACCTACCAGGGCCGATGCAGAAGCCTGCAATGATGCCCACGACGCAGGCGACGCTGACGTACCGCATAAAAGCGACTCGTGCCTGGGCAGAGGATGACAGGTGAGTCACAGCACAGACACCAGATGCACACCCTCACACCTGCCCACCTACCTGCAGCACTAGGGACAGCGTGATACCAGCACAGCAGACCCCCATGAACCCAAAGCCTCCGATGATGAGTGGCCTCCTGCCGAGATGCTCAATGGTGAAGCACTGAGGGCCAAATGGGTGGTAGTTACTCACAATTCATTATCCACAGCATCTGTGAGTGTGTGTGTGTCTGTGTGTGTGTGTGTGTGTGTGTGTCTGTCTGTCTGTCTGTCTGACTCAGGAAACAGAGCCACTCACCCCAATGAGCCCAGCAACAACCTCAATCGCCCCGGTCCCCACTGTGGTGTACTGGATCTGTGCCACCGGGATGTCTGCGTTCTCAAAGATGTCATTGGTGTAGAACCAGATCTGCAAGACCCACTGGATGTGAGTGTTAGGCACTGATAGGTGTGTGTGTGTGTGTGTGTGTGTGTCCGGGTCTGTGGGGGCAGCTGCTAGACTCCAATTACACACAAAGTCCTTTATTTGCTTATTTTCTCTTGCTAGGAAAAGATTTAATGTCCTGTAAGACGGATTTCTTCACTGATTTGGCAGCATAAACTCAGGTCAATGTTCCACTGCAGGGGGTGAGAAGTGAGGGCTGGGGGGTGGCTTGTACACTTTGAAAAGCTACAGAAAATACCCACTTAAAAAAACTACAATTAATTTACGCTCGCTATTCAGTCCAGGGTATTCTCATATCAGGTCTGAGATTATTAATCCCATTTATCATTAATAGGTCTGGATTCTCATGTTTGGTTTGAGTCATGACATCCAGTCTGGTGCAATAAAGTGACACCATATTTAAAATCTGGTTCCTCTGGGAGCTCTGGTTTCCTCCCAAAGACATGTGTTTTGACTCAGGTCACTAAACTGCCTTTGATGTGTGACTGTGTGTGGCCACCCTGCAAGGGACTGGTGTCCTATTGAGGGTATAGTTTCACGGCCTAGCAACTGGGAATTCTGAGATAGAGTCTGGACCCCAGAGCACACACTGGGAGAGTCAGAACTCACTGCGTCGATGCCAGAGAGCTGCATGCCGATGTTGATGACGACCACGGAGAGCACCTGCCAGCGCACTGAGTCGTCCAGCAGCAGCTGCCAAACAGACACTGTCTCCACGGAGGACAGAGAACGCTGCTCCTGCTGCATCTCCTCGATCTCGACCTGGATGTTGGGCTTGGCGCGGTACCACTTCAGAGCTGCAGGCCACACAGCATTGGCCAGGAGAGCGTGGTAATCCCAGTGACTGTCACAGCACTACCTTCTGCAATTATCTAATCATTTTAGCGATCATTCTGTGTAACTTTTGGGCATCCCTTCGGCATGTGGTTCTCTTACCTGTGATGGTGGCGTGAACGTTGTGCTTTTCGATTAGCAGGTATCGAGGGCTCTCTGGAAACCAGGGCAGCAACATAAGCTGGATGAAGGTGGGCACCACCACAAGAGACAGGAAGAGCGGCCAGTGCTCATCCTGTGGGGAAACGTAGGCTGAGCCTTCAACCTTTGCTCTCGGGGCTGTGCTACAAAGTGTGTGAGCTCTATACCTTCCCCAGCAGCTCACGGAGACCCAGGATCTGCGCTGTGAACACCCCAACACAGATGAAGATGCTGGGTATGAGGCCTAAGAAGCCACGCAGATTCTTGGGTGCAATTTCCCCCAGGTACATGGGCACTGCACTGAGCGACACACCTGGGGGCAATGAGATGTGTGTGATAAAGTATCCGACTCACAAAGTGTGAGAGTGTACTTTATTGTGTCCCACTGTAGGGTGTGTACCTGAGTGTATCCCTGTGATAAAACGGCCCAGGATCACCATTTCTGGAGAACCGCATATCCTGCTGAATCCCATGAGGGACCCGGCAACAAAAACCAGCACGGTTGAGTTCACCACAGTCCCTTTCCTGTGGAGGTCAACATCACAGAATGAGACTATAAATCAGAGAGTGGTGGTCAGCAGGAGTGGAGCCACAGGGCTGATCCTCCTCCACATGATCAATACCTCAAATTACACAGACTAACAGTGAATGCTCCATGTGGGCTAAAGGAAAACATTCCTCCCAGATGGTTAAATTGTTCACAAAGGCAAAGAAATTCAAGGAAGCATTCAGTAAATGCTCTACCTTAAGTTCAAGTCCTGGTCTAAAAGTGGTGAAAGGATGCCTACAGGACCTGGTTGCTACACCCCAGCAAGAGTGCTGTGTTCTTCTGTTTACATAGTGGTGCAAAGGGTTCAAAAGGGATTCAAAATCAAAAGTTTATATGTTCTCAAATGTGTCCTCAAAGTAGAGGAATGAGCTCCCTCTGTCCCTCAGAGCTGCTGAATCTCTCCAATGTTCAAGAAGGGTGTCAAACTCATCTCTCCAAGAGTCATTTCCCTCCTGATCTACTGACTTCCTGGCAACTACATAAATGAGTCCAACACCATCTGCTGTGATTATCTATGTATTTCCTGCTTGAGGGTCACTTCTACAGGCAGCTACTTGAAGGATGTGAACCAGCAGCATAGGGGTATTAGGCAGACAAGCTTAAATCATCCTGTGTCTGTGTTCATCCTGTGTCTACAGCTCTTCCTCTGCTCTCTTTCTCTCCCTCTGCTTTAATGCCATTTTGTTTACTCTGCGTGATACGCCACTTTGCAGAAAAGCATTGGATGAGTCAATAAATGTAAATGTAATAATGGACTGGTGTCTTGTCCAGGGATGGATGGATGGATGGATGGATGGATGGAAATGCGACCAACTAGTAAACAGCCATTGTTGACTCTCTCTCATTCTGTCACTCATCCCATCTCCCTTGGCACCTCACCTGCCAAACTTGGTGACTAGCATGCCCACCAGCAGGGATCCCACCAGGCCACCGATGGCGAAGACTGACACGGTCAGTGAGTACATGACCGTCAGAGTCTTCTCACTGACGCCGGTGCCATTGCGGCTCACAATGGTGCGGTTGTAGAACTCCTTAATGTACTGATATGGGATAACATGGTAATTAGTATTCTCCTTATTGAACATTATTTTTTGACAGACAGCTTTTCTGTGTTTCCCAAATCTAACCTATTCCTGAAAACATGTTGCATAGCAAATTTTCAGATAACAGGAGCCCATATTTCATCATTTTCAATGGAAAAAATAATACTGTATTCCCAATACACCCCATATCCCCCAACCAATTTCCCCAAATATCACTAACACCCTGAAATATCTGTATAACAAAATCCACCAAGGATTTCTTCACAGCCTTTCCCACTTTTTTAGAAGATATTTCCCCTTAATAATGTGTCTAAGATGACAGCTACACTGCACAAAACATTTAAGCAGTACGAGCACGAGATGATCCTATTGTGAGAACAGCCGAGATATGACTGCAGTGCACTCTTGTTACCTTTTCCTGGCCGGAGTCACTGCCCTGTGGTGATTTCCACATTTAACCTGGTCAGTAATGAACCGAAGTGGGGATCCACTCAATACATGTTTATCACAAACAACTTTATAACTGCGCACTTTCTGTCAAATTCTTACAATCTTTTTCATATTACGCTTAATTGCGCCATAGCATTTATTTAATCTGGTACAAGCTCAAAATGGCCAACAGACACATCAAGAATTGTATTTACTTGCTATAATGGTCCACTCTCTTAAAGTAATATTTTCACATTCCTAACACTCTACTGTAAATCCTCTCACTTGAACTTGTACACAATTTAAATGTTTTCTGTGTGGCACACTTTGAAATTTGAATAGTTGCAGATCCATAAGAGCAGGTTTTTGACTCCATAACTGAATTGTGAATGGAAATTTTTTTAGTTATAAAAGTGAATTTTCAGATACAGACATTATGGATAATCAGATTAATGGTAACAAACTTCTCCAGAAATAGTGCATCTGTAGAGCGTGAGTGTGTGTTCCAGATGTGTCCGTGACACACACACCCCTGATCCAGGCTGTCTCAGGTCACGGACAAATTGGATTCTGGTGCCCAGTCGTTTTTATCATAATTGCTTTAGGATGAGCAGGCATGGTGGTGGTAACGTGCTCCCAATTCTCCAGCAGACTGGTCCTTCTAAAGGAGCTAACAAGGGTTCCTTTGGCCCCAGCAGAGAAGCCCAGCAGCAGCCATTTTCCAGGAGATTCTTTAAATAACTCCATTAGCAGTGAGATTTCTCGCTTCCCCCTATTATTTTTAACTTTGTGCTCTACAACTACAAGGTACCTACAGTAAAATAGTTCAATAAAAATGTCCCAGTTGTATAAACACGCTCCAAGTCACTCCAGAGAAGAGCGTGAGCTATGAAATGTGGATGTACTTTTTTTATTGCTGCTTTATTAATTGTACAGAATGTTCATATTCTGTAGGTGTGTATTCATATGATGAATTTTTATGTTGCGGTAACTAAGTGGAACTCCAGTCTCATAATATTATTATTTGAAAAGTTAACTCCTACATTTGGGTGAAGGCTCTAAAACCCTCACAGGTTTCTCAAAGATGAAGATCCCACAAATACAGAGGATTGTTCTGAACTCCATGACATACTTACCCCTGCAGGCGAATTGACCACAGCCAAATTGTAGCCATAGAGCATGGAGCTGCCAAAGGAGCTGAGCAAGGTAACTGCCAGTAGGGAGGCGGTGAGGTGCTGGAACAGAAGCATGGCTGAGTTAGTGTGAGTTGTATCTAATGGGTGTCTACAGGACTGTGAAATATAGCTTCTAGCTCAACCTCCAACTCCAGTTCCTCTTCATAATGAACAAATCCTTCCAGCTCAACCTCAATATGTCGATCAACAGGACCCTACCTTGTGGAAAAGCAGTCTGCCCTCTACAGTCTACAATGGTCGTGTGACACCCGAAGAACGTCAACATGAACATACAGCGACAACATCAAATTTCTCTGTTCATGCCTCAGCATTGCACTTGTGTAAAAAATGTATACGATAATGAAAAGAGAACACGGAGTGTAGCTGGACGTAAAGTTCTTGCTGTACAAACTTAGCAGTCAGAAACAGCGCAGTCTTGTAACAAAGGGCCAAATGTTCTTCAAATCCATGATCTTTAAAATTCCAGTACTGGTGACGTTTAGGATGTGAACAGATTGCATCTCGCTTTCCATGGCCACATTCATTGGGAAAGTTGGACATTCTGGTGTCCACCTTCTCCAGAAGATTCCCAAGTATTCCCAGGAAAAACCGGAGATAAAACCTCTCACGTCTGTTCTAGGTCTGTTGGGATCTCCTCCCAAATAGACCACAGGAGATGCCCAAAAGGCTTTCCAGCTGGATGTTTGAACACCGTTAAAGTGGCTCCTCTCAATGCAACATCTAAGTACCTTTGTCATCATCACAGTTGTGCACAGTAGGCAAAACCGCAGCTTCTGTACCAAAATGATGATTGATCTGTCAACTCCCCTAGCATCACTCCTGAAAAGGACCTTCAGGTACTTCAAGCATCTACCTGTGGGACAGCTGTTCCCCTAAGGAAGCTAACAACATCATCTGCAACAGGAGCAGGGTAAACTTGGTATAACCAACCTAGAGACTCCAAACCCAGATGGTACCTTCATATCCTGTCCATGAACACCACACCAGAAAAGACAAGACATATCTTTGATGGAACCCAACATCAACACTAAAGTTTGACATACTGGCAAAAATCGATACAGAGAAGTCTCATATACAGATCTTGCTCACTGACTTCAGGTCCCAAAATTCTGCATGTTCACAACACATGACCTCAGATCAGATAACACAGCTACTAAGATGATCATCAACCTTTCACATAAAATCCAACTGTGATCTACATTGTGCTTGAACATGAAGCCTAATGTCACAAATTTTTGACTCACCCCAAAGCCCAATGAAAACTGATCACTTGGATTCCTACTTCCATCCCTCCATGTTCTCCACATTACCCAGCAGGAGGTGCCTTGAGGTGGTTCTAACTGTACCACCATCTCTAGAAAGGGTCACCAGCCTGCTCAGCTCTTCACCATAATAAAACACAATGCTGAAATGTTACACTGAGATAAACCTCAGGAAGACATTGACAGGTCCACCTGAGGTTTGTGAGTATTACCAGCTACCTTGGGCAGCTCCAAAGAAAAAGACAGACTACCCCCCAAGAGGTCTGGATCCAGCGCTAACACTGTGTGTGAAGGTCAGACCTACTACATCTACTCTGTGGATCTGTACCTCCCAGAGGAGCTCCAGCTCCTTTCCCACCTGCCTGTAGATCTGGTGTTGCCATTGACACACATGTGGAACCAGTACTGCAACAGCAGCAGTGACTGCAACAGTTGAGATGCTCAGGCTCATTTCCTCCAAAATGGCTTTTTCGGTTTAAAAGGATATTTCACAGGCAAAAATGAAGCGGTGGAATACAATT
Source organism: Heterotis niloticus (assembly GCA_018136845.1). Taxonomy (NCBI): domain Eukaryota; kingdom Metazoa; phylum Chordata; class Actinopteri; order Osteoglossiformes; family Osteoglossidae; genus Heterotis; species Heterotis niloticus. The sequence continues at coordinate 15,491,175 of CM030900.1, forward strand.
AGAAAAATCAGGAAAACACTGCAATGAGTCGACATTCTTGCAGCTCATACATCATACCAAAGCCCATACAAAGCATTGCACACCTCACACAATATATCATACACCTCGCATGGCATCGCGTAACTCACACTGTGTCACACATCTCACAGACATGGTGTCACACATGGCAGAGTAGAAAAGAGTAGTGCAGGGCAGTGTACATTCGCTCACCGGTCTGATTTTCCCTGGGGACGTTATGAGCACTTCTTCAGCCATCTAGAGATGTCAGAAAGGACTCTTCCTCACACACTCCTCTGGGTGTTGAGGGACAGCAGTTTTCCTCTCCGTGTTCTCAGCGCTGCTGGCATTTCTGTTCACATCATGGTCAGATGGCAGGCGTGGTCACCCCCCACAGTGCACTCTGATCACACCTACCACACAGCAATTACTGACCCCTGTGGACCCCCCCTTGCTGACTGCTGCTGGGTTTGACTGCGGTTATGGCGGAGTTAGGGTTACAGATGCAGTAGCTTAGGGCTTTGGTCAGGGTTCTAGTGGAGTTTCTCCTCCCCCTCTTTCCCTCTCTCTTTCGATCACATGATGGCTGGCAGTGTGACCCTGTAGACACAATTGGAATTAATGAGCTAACTGAGTTTGCAAATCTCTGCTCCTGTTCTGCGTGGCCCCTGCAGTGAAGAGGCTACACAGCAACTTGGTTAGAATTGGACAAACTTTCTTCATCACACTGCCTTCACACACTTCCTGGGATGGCAGTCAAGATCCTTGAAGTAGCACCACAGCCTCTGGCAAAGAAACAGGGCTGGAAACACTCGTGACAACACAGGTGTCAACTCTGGTCGTGAGGTGTTGCGTTAACACAGTACATAGAGGTGTGTAGTCAGATCTGAACGTGGTGGGGAGAAATAGGCTTTCAAAATAAAGAGCCAAACGTTAAAGGGTCACTGGTCACTGATCCAGATGGAGCTGGGGGGAAGGAGGGCCAGATTCCTCATTTATGAAAGGGCAGCTTATATTGCTCATGGTCACAATCCAGCAATCTCCTTTAGTTTGTTACAGAGCTCGACCTCAGGAGATCTCCCTTAGTACCAGGCTGCACTGTTTTGCCCAGAAAAAAACATTATTATGCAAATATTAACAATAATAATGTAATCTAATTGTGTGGAATTGAGATTTGACCTCACCTTAATATTATCATCCATTCATCCATCCATCCATCCATCATACCATCCATACACTTTTGTTAACAATTTATCCTGGTCAGGATTGGAGTGATCTGGTCTATTTTGGAATCACTTGACTCTGGGCTACAAAACTACCCCCTGGATGGGACACCATTCTCAATATTATAATTTTAACCAATATCATTTTTTTAATGTAGATCCATTCCTCAAATAAGAAGGACAATTTTCTATTGCCTTCATTCATTTTTATTAATTTTTACCCTGTTATACACTGTTACTCTGGTCCAGTGGGCCAGAGCCTGGGATCACTGGGATGCGAGTCTGCATCAAACAGGGGTTGTACACACACACACACACACACACACACACACACACACACACACACACACACACACACACACCTCAAGGGTTTACTGAGAATGGTGCAAACAGTAAAAAAGTACCAGCGATCCTGTGGGTGAGAACAGCTTGTGAATTAGAGAGGTCAAAGGAGAATGGAAAGAATCACACAGCAAACACACAGGTCAAAACACTGGAGTGCAGACACCACATATCAAATTTTGTCATAAATAACTTGAATAACAGTGTAACTTCAAGCTTAACCTTAATGCCCATCTCCAGTGGACAAAGGAGCATCAAAATTGGACTGTAATGGAAAAAAGTTGCCTGGTTGGACGAATTCAGGTTCCTTTCATATCAGGTTGATGGAAGGATCCGAATTTGTCACAAACATGGAGTTCATGGAGCTGTTCTGTCTGGATTCATCAGTACAGGCTGGTGGTGGCAGCGAGATGGTGTGGGAAATGTTTTCCCGACACACACTGGGGTCCCTGATACCCACTAAAGAAAATCTGCACAGCACACCATATCTGAACATCATTGCTGACCAAGTTCATTCCTTCGTGGCCACAGTTTATTCCACTCAGCCTGACACTTCCATCATGATAATGAACCGTGTCACACAGTATGTACTGTCACTGTCACTGTCACCAGGACTATGACAGCTTTCATTACTTCAGTAACCTGAACAGTCCCTGGGTCACAACCCTATCCAGCATCTTTAGGATGATGTCTAAAGAGTTAAGGTTTATGCCGCGCAATCATTTTCAGTGCAACATTCCTGCAAAAACACATCCAGCATCTTCTGGAATCCAAGCCCAGGCTAATTCATGCTGTTCTGAAGGCCAAAGGAGATGCAACAACCTACCAGATAGGTTTTCCTAATAAACTGGAAACTCAAGTTATTTACACTATTAACAGTTTTTTTGTTTTACAAGACCCTTTTTATGAGGGGTCAGAGTTTTAGTTGTTCATCTGTATCTGGAAGAGTAGACAAACAAAATGCAGTGATCACAGGTGTCATTTTGGTGATGTTACAGGCTTACATGGATATTCTCTTCCGACCACTGATTCACATGTCTATCTGCCTTTGGACATCACTGAGCACCGAGGGCTTTTCTACACACAACTTCTGCCTTCAGATACTGAAGTGGTCGGCTTGTGGGGGTTAAACAGCTTGCTGTCAACAAGTCCCTGAGCTGCTGATCAGGAACACGAGGAGTTGAATCTCTGACACATGGGACCACCAGCTGGTGTAAAACACTGCAGTCTATCCTGCCATTTTGTTCAGTTCTCTCATTTGAATATTTTAGAAAGGGGGAACTTGTTTGGTAAAGGGCATATGAAACCCCCACTAGACAGGTGGTGTGTAAGATGGAGGAGAAGATCTACTTTCTTCAGAGTCACAGCAAATTATAGTGAATTGGAGTGAATTAGCCACAGCCATCCTGCACGAGTTACCTTGCTCCCTCTCTGGTCATATGGCAAGATATCTTGGGAATAGTGTGCTTTTAAATGTTCATTGGATCTTAAGTGACCGCACGTGCACACGCCCCACACACACACACACACACACACACGGCAAGAGAACATATCTCCGTCCTCACTTTAGCTACTTCAGTCTAACCAGGTGAGAGGATCGGCAGTGACCCCAGTGGCAGACCCCGTACAACGCAGGTCTCGCCACTGGCGACATGAGCGCTTACAAAGCGGCTAAATACGGCGTACGGCGTGCAGTGAAGGACGCGAAGCGCCGATACCGGGAGCGGGTTGAGTTGCTTTTCCACCAGGGTGACGCGCACAAATTGTGGCAAGGACTGCGCACCATCACAGATTTCGGAAGGAAGTCTAGCGTGGCTATGAGTGCCGATTCTGGGTTCGCCAACGAACTCAACGCATTCTATGCCCGCTTCGAGTCCGACTGCGCTAAAGTCACCCACGACAGCAGCGAGACCCGCAGCCTGGCGAAGGAATGTGGTGACTTCATCACCGTCGCTGAGTCCGAGGTGCGGAGGGAGCTGAAGCGCATCAACATCAGGAAAGCGCCGGGGCCGGACGGCATCTCCGGGCGCCTGTTGCGCTGCTGCGCCGACCAGCTGGCCGGAGTTCTCACAGCCATCTTCAACGAGTCTCTGGCTCAGTCCACAGTCCCTCGGTGCTTTAAAACATCCACCATTGTCCTGGTACTGAAGAACAATAAACCCTCGTGCCCAAATGACTACCGGCCTGTTGCACTGATCTCGGTAGTCATGAAGGTCTTTGAGAGACTCATAAAAGCCATCATCACTCTATCCATCTCCAACTTTGTAGACCCACTTCAGTTTGCCTACTGTCCAAACAGATCCACGGATGATGCCATATCCCATGTCTTGCACACCACCCTCAGTCATGTGGACAGGAAACAGGGGAACTATGTGAGATTGCTGTTCATTGACTACAGTTCAGCTTTCAACACCATTGTCCCCCACAGACTGTTCACTAAACTGAATGACTTGGGATTGAACCGCCACCTGTGTGCCTGGGTTCTCAGTTTCCTCACAGGCAGACCACAGGTGGTGAGAGTCGGTAGTTGCACCTCCGGCATCATCACGCTCAACACAGGAGCTCCACAAGGTTTTGTACTTAGCCCTCTGCTCTATGCCCTCTACACTCACGACTGTGTAGCCACGTACGCCTCCAACTCCATCATCAAATTTGCTGACCACACGGTGGTGCTGGGCCTCATCTCCAACAACGATGAGACAGCATACTTGGAGGAGGTGGAGAACTTGGTATCATGGTGCCAGGAGAACTGCCTCCAACTGAATGTCGGCAAAACCAAAGAGATGGTGGTGGACTTTGGTAGGCGACAGCAGCGGTCCTACACCCCCCTTAAAATCAACGGGACTGCAGTGGAGAGGGTGAGCAGTTACAAATACCTGGACGTTCATGTCACTGAGGACTTGACATGGACTGTACACATCCGAGCTCAAGCCAGTAGAGCAAAGCAGCAGCTCTACCACCTCCGGCAGCTGAGGAAGCTACAGGTCTCTCCAGCTATCCTTAAAACCTTCTACTCTGGTGCTGTACAAACTGTTCTGACTCAGAACATCATCTCCTGGTTTGGGAACAGCTGTGCTCGGGACATCAAGACACTGCAGAGAGTGATCCGGGCAGCGGAACGCTGCACCAGATCTGATCTGCCGTCCCTACATGACATCTATACCAGGAGATGCAGGACCAGAGCGACTAGGACCTGTCTCATCCCAGCAACCATCTATTCATCTTGCTGAAATCAGGCAAACGCTTCAGAAGCATTATGGCCAGAACGGAGAGGCTCAGGAGGAGCTTCTATCCACAGGCCATAAGACTTCTGAACCCGGACATGATATCACAACCCTCACAGACCAGGGTCCTCAATAATCTCTGACCACTCCACCCCCCACCCCCACTGTCACTGTCCTTCCAGGGCACCTTAGGGTTTCTTCACCATTTTACCTATTTATTTATTTATTTATTTACTTACTTACTTACTTATTTATCTATTTGCTGCTTGTTTCTATTCTTCTTGGTGTTTGGATGTTTGTTTGTTTTATTTTCCATTATAGATTCTTTGCACAGTCTTCCTGGATCAGATCGGAGCACATTTCAACACATGGTACACAACCATGTACTTGACAAATAAACTCTTTTGACTTTGACTTTGACTTTGAGAGAACAGATATGTTAGAAGGCCTGACAAGTGTGTGGTGATGTCCCCTTGTGGCCCCCTGTGGTTTAACATAACATTAAGCAGAGCAAAGTGATAGAAAGGTAGCAAATATTATAAGACTTTCTTCACTTTGAGTTAGTCTGTTGTTCAACTTGTGTTTGCTAATAGCTGTTAGCTTGCTTAAGATAGCCAACCATGTTTCCTGCACGCTTGTCGTCAGTGATTCGACAGATCAGTGCTCATGTGGGATCCAACAGGAAAGAAGAACCTGATGTTCACGAGATAGTCCCACCTCTGTTCAGTATAACCGGCTTTCAGGAGACACATGAACAAGTGTCCTTTTGTGAAAGAAGACTGGACAAAGCAGAACACTTTCCCTGGGTAAGAATAGCCAGTTCCTGCCAGTAGAGGAAGGAGAACGCGTTTGGTTCTCATGAGCTTGAGGAAAGTCTTTGTTCAGCCACATTCAGCGGCTGTGCTGGAAATAATTTCACCAAATGGCTGTTTCATCCAAAGGGGCAGCTTTTAGTCTCTATGGCTTCCTCACCTGAGTGTGTGGAGCAGCAGGTGGTGTAGTAATTAGAGCCACAGCCTCTAAACATGGAGGTCGCAGGTTCCTACAGTACCCCCGAGTAAGGAACCTACCCTAAATTTTGCTTCTGGTGAAAATGACGCTGCTGTATAAGTGGGTAAATGAGTGTGAGCTGCTTTGGAGAAAAGCATTAGTTAGACTAATGGCTGGATTGGTATCACATTGTGGGTAACTTGCTGCCTTGTGGCACATCATTTGCCTCTCCACCCTTGGACCTCATGAGCCCCGTTTGGTGAGCAAGACTGTGATGACCAGCATAGACAGAGGGATGCTTTGTGCTACCCATCCCTCCTACTATCAATCATCAGTGATATCCTGTACGCCAAATGTAATTGAATGGGAATATGTCCATGCCTGATCTGAACTATTGCAAACCAACCATTGAAGTACTGAAGAGTGTACAACGCCCTCCCGGATGTCATGCACACAGTCATATGGCCTGCTTTCATCTGACATGTTCTACTGTATAAGTCAATTTTCTCCTCTAAATGTAGACTCAAATAAGAGGTCTCACACACACACACACACACACACACACACACACTCAAACAGATCCCAAACATCTCAGATGATGATGGGGTAGCAGGAAGAAAGATTGAGAAAACATGCAGACAAAAACCTGAGGACCAAAGGAACCTGAGCCCTTCCTACACAGCTAAGCATACAAGACACAGATTGTATGTTTCAAACTTTTCAAGTAACGGTCTGTCAGTAACTGTGCAGCCCTGCAGTGGCACAACCAGTGAAGCCAGTGTCTCATCATTCCAAAGGTGTTTCTTCTGCTTGAATCCAGCACTTGAATTCAGTTTGCAAGTTCTCAAGAACACATGTGCAGGAAGGAAACAGTAAACTATTTCTGAACTACTTCTGTACCGTCCTTTAACATGAAAACCACGCCAGTGGTTATGAGCTGAATGTGCCTCAGTGACTGTCATTTATACCTTCCATTGACCCTAATGTCAAGTCCCAAGAATTACCACTAGGGGGCAGTTGTTGTTAAGTGGCATGTGGTGACATTGCTGGTTTAATTTGGTTTGACAGCCATGTCAATCCTTTTCCGGTTGCTCATGGCATCCTTGTAAGCCTCCTGCAAAACCACAGGTCAAAGGTTCATATCTCTCATCTGCTTTTTTAACATCCAGCTTTTCACTTCAATGGAGATGCTGGCAGCTGAACAGAAGTATTTGTCCATGTGCATCCTTGTCTGCAGCTCTGCCAAGCACTGCTCTTCAGCGCATCACCTGACTGCTGGATCCCTTGTTGAACATTAGTTCCAGGGAGCAAAAGGTGAACACAGATGGACACTTGTCGCACTGGACAGCGGGTCAGATAAGTAATGAAATATAAGGTTAAAATCACCAAACCAGTGTTACCACACAGATGTTATTCACACCTCAGGTTATGCATTTCATTAGAGAAAACCAAAATAAATTCAACTGTGGGCTTATATTACCAAAACAAACACATGTCATGGTCAATAACTGACCTCAGGCCATGTTTTAGGTTGATCAGGCCTCTGCAGAAAGAAAAAGTTAGAAGGAGAGAAATAAAAAATGACCACATTGGCAGAAGTGAGGGAATTGTTTTGATTATTATGCCATCTTATGGTGACATTGGAGTACAGCACAAAACCGTAGTGCAGCACCGTAAAACCACCTACAGCAGCGCATTTTAAACTGGATTTTCTTTTCTCTTTTTTCTACAAAGAGCACCAATGGCTCCTTATAGCCTGAAAATGTAACTGTGCTACATAATAACTTTTATTTTGATTTACTTGTTTGCAACTCACTTAAAATCAAAGCAGTTTAAAACATTTCAACTCAAAGACAAAAGTTGCTAAAGCACTGCAAAATTCAAAGTTCAAAAAACATTCATTCACTAAACATATTAATTGTTGTGTTTTTTCCCCAGAATTTACTAGGGCAGCTGTGAATGAATTTGGTGGTCAGTCAGGGTGGAGTAAAGCTCAACACTAACTTGCGTTAGTCTTCAAAAATGTACTTAAACACAACACACAGAGCAACTGTAGTTCTTTAAGACCAATGTTATGTTATTACCCAGCTCCAACAGTAGGGTAACTTTTACTGTGGGAACCTTGATCATGGGTGCTACAGCAGGAGGTGGAATTTAAATAGGGGACTTTTCGAACACAAGGTAACCATTCTGCAGCGGGCAAGATGGACTTCCTGCAGCAGGCGGCAAAACATTAATGATCAGAAAACAAGAGACAACCAGACACAAAAGAACACCAGTTGAAGAATGACAACGTCTGTTCACTGTAACAACCTTTAACCTTGCGTTTCAGAGAAGTGATGTTTTCCGCCCAGGAGACATGTCTGCGTTTTGTCTACAACCTGCTGATGACGCGACAGACAAGCTGGGGATTAAGATGGTGCAGATGGCTCCTTTTTCAGATGAGGAGATCCATGAGGCTGTGGCTCTGGGAGCTTCTGGGCCTGGAGAAGGTTTGCAAAGTCCACTTTGGAAAGGCCACATGAACAGCCTGCTGCACTTCACGTTGATTTGAAACAGGAACTGAAACTCAAAGCCTCGAGGCAGATCGCTGGGTGCCCTTCTGACCCATCACCCCTGCAAGTGGAAGACTGTCCCCTAGAACTGAGAAAAAGAATTCACTTTTAAAGTTAAACCTCTCTGAGCACACAGACACAACGGCTGCTTCCTACTACTCTGTCTAACACATTGGCATGCAGTATATAAAGCATAATAAGGAAAAATAAAAACTGTAAACTAAGAGATGATACAGCTGAAAAAAGAACAGTGTACAGTTGTGAGAAAACATTTGGACTCTCACTGCTGAGGCTTTCCATATTTTGGACTTGCCAGTCAGAGTGCTGACCTCGGTCCCATTGAAATGCTGAACTGAAGCAGGTTGTTTGAGCAAGATTTTCCAAAAGTGTACAAGAAGTGGTCTGTTCCTGCTTCAACTAACTACGAATTACTGCTGTACCCTGGTATCTGAACTCCCAGGTTCTGAGTTATCAATATAGTAATATATGGGGATATACATTTTAATACTTGGGTTGGTATCCGAATTGAAAGGTGCCAGCATTACAAGTTCTATCTGAGCACAAGCAGACCCACATCACAAAAATATTCAAAATCCCTAAAACTACAAATGTGTCATTAGGCAACATCACTGCTGTGTGTTCTCAGTCTTTGCCTCGTGTGGCCCGGGTTCAAACACAGTTTGCGATTTTAGTTATTTTGGTTACTTCTGTTTAGTTAGTAAGTCACCCAGTAACAGCTGATTACACAAAGAGTTTTTACTGTACATTTAGTGTTTTTCTGTTTTACATTGTTTAATGTCATTATTGTTTGCATACATTTGTTTATTAAATGTTTCCTGCTATTGCTAGTTTATAAACCTTTTCTCACTACTGTAACTACTCTTTGGGGTGTATTTGTAGATAGTACGCCACAATGGGGCCTCTAGAAGATGATGCAGGGGAAAATAGCACTAACCGTGTTTCTGAACACCAGTGGACCAAATGCAGCAGTCTTACTCAGCACCCACTCCTGAGCACCTTCAGCTTCATCCACCCTAGGTGCTCAGACTCCACTTGGAGGTAAGCAGTTAGCTCTCCTGCTGGTTAACTTTCCAACCAGTTATCCCTCCAACCAAGAAGCTCTCCCACCAGTTAATTTTCCAACCAGTTATTTCTCCACCTGGTACAAGCCTTTGGTTTCTGTGCTCACCTGATATCTATCTCATTTGAGTCTCCTGTCTTCCAGGCACTCTCAAAGATTGGATCGTGCTTCGTCTTCGTATACTAACTTCAATGGAGAAAAGAGCTCTCTGCTATGGTGCTGATGTTGCCACCAACAGGAGATGACGCCTTCACTTTTGTCTGCAGAGTCTACTAGGCTGTTAGACACAGGTGGACCTTTTGTGGATGGGTGGTGCAGATGCAATTGGATAGGAGCTGTGGACTGAGGTTTCCTTTAAAAAGCAAAGTAGAGTGTGAATAAAATCACAGTGATCCACCACTGCCAATGATAAAACAACAAAAACGCACATCATTTACCCCTCTCAACTCACTTTTTCCTGTTACAGTCTAATATAAGAACCAATAGACAGCAGATTCAGGATTTTCTAAAATATTTTTTACTCAAACATTTTTTCCAAAAATGAAGGATGCTCCTTTGTAACCGAAACATAAACAAATCCCCAGTCAGTGCTTACTGATAAGCATCTTCATTTTTACATTTATATGAGATTTGTATAGTAGAGTTTTTGCCATTTTTTACCCATTCCTTTATGCAGACTTGGTCTAGCTGAGCTCAGTTGAATAGGGAGTATCTGTACAAGGCAGTTTTCAGGTCATAGCAAAGATTTTCAGCAGGGTTCATATCTTGGCTTTTAGCTGGGTCACTCAAGAGTGCTGACCTTCTTGCTTTCAAGCCATTCCTTTGTAGGGTTTGTCAAGCTTTTGGTTATAACCTGTTAGAACATGACACCTTACCCTTAACTTAGATGTCTGGCTGACTGAAGTATGGTCTGCTGCGGGATTTTCCTGTGTTTGTCACTGTCCAGTTTTGTGTTTAATAACAACAAGCTTCCTAGTTTGTCCTGCCAAAAAATGACTCATTGGCATGATGCTGCCACCACCATGTTGGATGTTAAGCAGTAGGTATGACAATGTGGCAAAACCAACCCTTTTCTGGAAGTTCCTTTTCTTTCTGACTTTGTCTTGTTGACCAGGAGTATAATGAAATGGAGCAAAGTGTTGGATGAGAATGGAAACTAAATATGTCACACTTAAGCTTGGAAACCTAAGTCACATTTTTTATTTTATTAACCAACTCCTTTGACCAAAGCAACTCACCTTTTTAGATAATCAGTTTTACACTGATTTATCTGTTTCTACAGCAGTAGTAATTTTTACAATAGCACTTAAGGCTAAACTCCTAGATAGACACCATTGCAGCAGGAGTGGGAACCAAACCTGGGTTCTTCAGGTTGAAGGTTAACACCACTAACCACTGCACCACCTGCAGATGACACTCATTCCATGTGTCTGTGACAGATGTGTGCAAGAATGGTGCTGCCTCCAACGGCCCTACCAGCATCCGTAACCCCTTGGCGGATTGTTTCCCGCAGCACCCATTCTTTGTCTTCTGATTGGTCAGGACGGGGGCTGCTTATTAAGTCCTGCAGCACAGACCGCCTCTTGTTGGCGAGCGGGAGAACAGACCAGCTTGAACAAGGTAATCCATCTCCATCACTTTAATGATTATCCCCATTAATCTGCGGTAAACTAATAAAGTAAGCTGTTCTCATCCCAATCACACCCCTCCCCACATAGTACAGAGTCTTTAGTCCATTCATATGTCTCCGTTAATGTCCTTCGCTGGCTGCCGCCTCACCTGCCGCATGGCATTCCAAAGGCCCCATGCACTGGGTGTGGTTGAGCTCCTCACGAGAGCGTGTCAAGGGAGGGGGGTCGCCCGCTTAAATTTAATTTATCCCGCCAGTCCTCAGATGGGCCCCCGCAGTCAAGGGTTTAATTTAGCTGATCAAGTTATAAGCGCGAGCGGCCGGGTGATCAATCTTGGGGCTGTCACACAGACGGGCGCCTGTCCTAAGCCAGGGAGACTTCCTGTGGCACAGCCACTTTAATTGCCTCCAAATTGACTGCTTTTGTGTTTCCATGATGCTTCACAAAACTTTGCTCAATTAAAGGCAGTGGAAGGGGTGTCCCCATGGGGGCCTGCGAGGTGCTGAGCTGTCGGCATGTGTCACACTGATGCTCAGCCTGTGAACTGAACACGTGTCTCTCAGCGCCGAGGCCTTCTCTGACTGTTCACCCCCCTCTTAATCCAGAGCCCCCCCACCATGAAGGAAACACAGACTTTTACATGAGAACCTGAAGTCAAGGGTGCGGTAAAGAAAATAAGAAAATAATAAGCCACCACATATGTGTGTGAGACACTAGACATTAATTTAATAAATACAGCCAAAGTAATAAAAACAAAAGAAAATGGATAACGTGATTAAAAATTTGGGCAAATATACAGTAAGGTAAAATAGAGTCATAAATTCATTATTTTTTCAAAAAAATAAATCTTGATAAACATGTCTTGTTTCCTGGTCACATTATGAAATGACTCCTGGATATGTGTTCAAGTTTTAAGAAAGATCAGAATGATGTGGTTCACATAAGGCAAAAACAGGAAAGTTCCCAGAAAAAGTATTGGATTTTATTCCAAAAACTGCTTCTCAGATTCTTTGCTCTTCCTGACCCGAGGAGGAGATGCCGGTCGCCCGGAAATCCAGCTTCTCCTTCATGGATATTTATGATTCTGTGGCAGAGAGGTTAACTCTCTCCATTGTCAGCTGCTGTTACTGCTGCTCGGACAGGGTTTGACTGTGTTCCTACCGGGTTAACCCTTCTGCTTCCATTCTCTTTCACAACACCTGGGGTCAGCAGGGGGTGTAGTGGTTAAAGCCACTGTCTTGCACCTGAAGGACCTGAATTAATACATTAACTGTAATTATTAATTATTATTAATTATCCTGCTGTATAAATGGGTGAACCTCAGTAAGGTTAATGCGCAAACCTCACACTGTAGGTCAACCTGGAAAACGTGTTAGATAAATTAAAGCTGTTAGTGCCTTTCTTCTGAATTTCTTCTACATTTACCAGTTGCCTGTTTCCAGCTGTTTCAGGACCCGCACCTTGCCACTGAAAGGAGGCCACACTCAGATCTGAGAGTAGCTTCACCTGTACTCTTGTGATCTACAATCTTGTCTCACGCAGGGTACCGTGTACACGCCCAGAGCTCAGACTTCCATCAGCGGTTGGAGGTCGTGAAGCCCCAGCAAGCCCTGGGGGCGAGAGCCTCGGCTCCAAGTCAGCTGTGTCTCTGTTGTCCCTTCCGTCTGAAGAACATGTTTGTTTTGGTGAAACCAGCTCCATTAGTGAGGGGAGTCGGAATACCACGGTCATACCTGCTAAAGGCTCTGGATGACAGATAGGGGTCTGTGGGGGGTAGACATGAGAGCAGGACGGGGGACGTTCACGCCGTGTCTCACCCCTTTGTGCTCTCCCTCCCCACCCTTTCCCATCTGAGCGCAGGCAGCTGAATAATGAGGCTTTATTACTGCTGTTGGTTATTGTGTGATCATGAATATATTTATGAGAAGCGATCAGAAAAATAGAGTCACTTAATATTGGAAGATATTACAACTAATAAAGTAAGACAAATTAACCTGTGTACAGAGATGTGCTTCAGTTAAAGCACAGAACACACACAGTTAATGAGCTTCTCCATATACTGTAGAGAGCTAACTGCTCACAGCTATGGGTGATAACCTATGCATTAACTTTTACTTTTTTAGTTATATGATGCTTTTCTCTCAGACGACTTCAAGTGTGAGGTTTGTAAACTAAGTTTCACAGATTTATCCATTTACGGAGCAAAGGGTATGCAAGTGGTATTTTTCACTGGCCCACTGCAAACAAGAGTACTGCAGTGGACACTCAACATTTTTTCATTCGCTTCTCCCCACTTCCTTCCACAGTTGGCTGTAGGACCGCTAACTGCAGCCCCAGTGACGCCATAGACAAACTGATATTCTTGATGGACATGTCCACTGCGGTCAGTACACTGACCTCCCAGACTGTCTACCCATACCAAGAGCTGCTCACTGACCAGCAGGCGGCAGTTCGAGCCCAGCTGTCCCAGTGAGAAAGACGCATCCCAGCTGGGCACCTTCGTTTTGGGAAAGAGGAGCTCCCCCCATCTCACTCATCTCTGCAACAGGAAGTGGACGCACTTAAACCAAGAGACCAAGCCACCGATGGGGGCTGAGCAACGAGGCCCTTAACGTTGAGAAGTCAAGTCAGTGTCAGGCCACGAGTGAATCCACATGGTGCTGGGCTCCAGGAGGGTCTCCATGTGCCCCAGGAGGTCCTCTTAGTCATTAATCTGGTACCTAATTTGTTCATTAGGCTTCTCCTGATATGTGGAGTGTAAACCTGATGGTGTTCTGACATGATGCTGTCTATATGTCACAAGTGTCCATCCTTTCCTCCTCCAGCCAATGCCAAGCTGGATCCCCTTCAAAAAAAGCTCAGATAATTAATCTGCTCTCTGCTGGAAAAAGAGCCCAGAACTGAAAATGAGAACAGCTTTTCAGATGTTGCCATCTGCAAGGTCTCCACAACAACAGGTTAAATAACTGTACTGCACCTGTACAACATGGATACACCACAATGGGGCCTCTAGAAGATGATGCAGGGGAAAATAGCACTAACCATGTTTCTGAGCACCAGTGGACCAAATGCAGAACCTTCCAGAATGCAATACTTCTATCAATTGTTATGCGAGTGGTGCCTCTGTCCATGGCAACACATAGTGTGGTTTACAGACAGGTAATTCAGAAGGCGAGAGGACAGCAGTCAAGGAGGGAATAGTGTGCTGTGTGTTAAAGATCTAACAACCACCTGTGAACAAATATGAAAGAAGGTAGGAAAAACAGCTTATCTTTCTCAATCACTCACACACTCACACACACACACCAGAGTCTCCCATCCACCTGAACACATCTTTGGATTATGGGAAGAATCCAGAGAACATAGGAAGAAATCCATAAGAACACAGGTACTGTGAGGCAGCAGCACTATCTGCTGCACCACTACACTGCCCTGTGTGTGTGTGTGTGTGTGTGTGTGTGTGTGTGTGTGTGTGTGTGTGTGTGTGTGTGAGAGCATGTTCCTGCCAGCAATGCATCTGCAGCTCAGAACCCCAGCCAACACTGGTAGTGCCGTGCCATGGAGGCCATGCATGGCTGTCCCCATCTGGGCCTGACCAGAGTGCAAGGTAGGAATGAAGACAGACACATCTCAGCTTCACTGGGCTGAACATCAATAAATGAATATCAATAAATGTTATTATGTTTGACTTACACACAACACCCACCCTGCACAGTGTGAAACAGTTTTACTCACAAGGATATGCATCTGCATCCTATTTACTGGATGAAGCAGCTCGATCAGTATTCACAGCTGGGGGAGCTGGGAGCTGCTGTTGGACCTTAGAGAGTAAGGAGGTGACTGGCAACAAACACAACAAAAAGAACACAGCATGAAAACAAGGCACATTTTCATTTATAAATGCAACTTCTGGCTTGTGTATCAGCTCCTCACAGCCAGTGCAGTGTTTTTTTTTCAATAATTTACCTTGATAAGTACTCCTAGTTCACTACTGTCCACCATCATCACAAACCCTCTGTTAAACTTTAATGAAGGTCAACTGACCTCATAAATCCCTGGATCCCCGTATCAAACGTAAATATTTTAATGCACCCCACTGCTAAATAACCATGTCCCTTAAACTTTCAGATTAAAAAAAAAATCTGTGGATTATTATTATTATTATTATTATTATTATTATTATTATTATTATTATTATTATTATTATTATTATTATTATTATTAATAATAATAATCATAATAATAATAATAATAATAATAATAAACTTAACTCATTTCACATATAAAGCAAAGCACTTTATATTTTTTTTCTGTGATGTTAAATGTAGTGGTAATTTCCTGGGTGTTTCTGTGGCCATTTTTTTTCCAGAAACCAACAGTTATGTTAGTTAAATCCACCGGAGTAGTTAACTAACGTATTATGAGATTAACTTCATAGTTCAAATAATACTCAAATAATAATCTTACTACATAAAAAAATGTTAATTTCAGTGAGCATGTGTATATATACAGTATTTAATCTGTGTTTATACACTCACACAGCTATACACAACTGCACAGCACACATTTATGTAGAGTCCACACCTTATCATGCAATGTGCTATTTGTTGAAAAATAAGTTTAAACTGTGGCGGTAAATAAAGGGAGTGTATAGATACACAACAAGTAAATCTCCCATTATTCATACTTTCCTTGTGCCTGAAAGTAAGGTGTTTTGACACACCAGTTTTACTCTCCTGAGCCACAGTAATGGTTACTCGCTCAGTTACTACTAGAAGCACAGGCATTTCATACACATCATTGACTCTGATGAATTTTTCGCACACACCCACACACACACACATTTAATTTGGGTTCCTGGCCTTGTCAGCTCCCGGTATTTAGATGCAAAAGATAACCCTAAATTATTAACCTAAAATGTGCTTCATACGTCAATGTGTAGTAAAACTTACTCTCATTAACAGATACCCCTTAAACTCACTAATTTTATTTCAAATATAAATTTTAAGTATCATGACCAATTTCAGATCATTTTCGTATAGTTGTTTTTGTCATGCTAAAAGTGTCCGTGTTTCTTTTACACCAGAAAAAAACCCTTCCTTGCCCTTACGATTCGTGTCTGACAACTTTACGTGTTTAACGTTAAATGCACCACAGTAAACAGGGTGTAAAGGCAATGAAGGACAGTTAATACCTGTAAATATCGCTTCTCGGTGTTTTCTGAAAAACAGAAAGAATTTATATCCATACCTGCAACATTCTTGACAGTGTATTAATTCAAAATTAACTATACATATATTTAATGAATAAAGATATTTTTAATCGTTTTGCTTTGTTTCTTCACCTAATATTCGAATGACTGTAAAAAGACAGTTACTGTGCTCAAGGCTCTGGATTCTATTTATACCGGAAAAAACAGCATTTTGCTTTGTTTCTGTAATCGCCGGAGATAGAACATAAATCCGCAGTTCAGCCGTTATCCTTTGTGCGGCGCCCCAGTACATAACTTATTTATGAAGTTCCTTATTTCTGACACTTTTTGGGAAGGCGTGATATACAAGTTTGAGGCCAGCTAAAGCCCTTCTGGCTCATCTCAATTTAACTCAACCTGAGCCGATACAACAGCAGTAGAATTTTTACATTTTTGTTATAAACCATGGTCTTTTGCAATGTTAAAGTAGCAAAATAATATGTATTGTTCTTTCAAATAATCAGCACACTTGCCCATATCAGACTGGGCCAAAAAATTCACCTAACTTACCTACATCTTCTACACAAAACTACTGTTAAAATAACTACGCTGAAAAAGGGAAATTAATAAAACAGCATTAAATGGTGTAATGTTAAAGGTGATGCTCAAGAAAATAAAATGTCTGCACAGGTGCACTGCTGTATTTGCCTTGTTTGTTCTGTTACTGATGACTGTCAGCTACTGCGCGGCAGTGATGTTCGCACTGCGACTCACAGTAACTGCACACTGGAAAAACAAAGGGGAAAAAGCTCAACGGAGCTGTTTTTTCCATGTTCAACTGATTGTGTCACAGTAAACGCCATAAGAAGAAGGTTTACCGTTATTTTAATTCATCCCCGCTATACGGTGCGTCCCTATCAGCTGTTATAGCGGGAAATCTCGTGCTCATTAGTTCGGCGTCTTTACTTTCACGTTAATTAACAGGTTAAACGGTCTTGTCGGCTGGAGAACGTTGACCTTTGACCTCACCGCTGTCCCCATGTTAAAAATACTTTGAGATGGAAAACCACCACCGAGTTCAGCACGTCGCTTTCCACTCACACACGTACACTATCACACATCTCTCAACGGCCCAGGCGGGACCCCAACAGACCATGGACCCGCCGGGCTATCTGCTCCTGTCCTCGCAGGACCCCATCAGCCGGCATCGACCACATCCTGGCGCCACAGTTACAGCAGCTGCCTGCTTTCGAGCTGCAGGCTCAGCGACTCCGGACTGCCGGATCAGCCTGGTGCTGGGGAACCGGGCGGATTTTGGCTTGGCGGATGCGCGTCTGGCGTGGACTCGGCATTGAACCCTGCTTTGAACGCGGGCGTGAACTCCAGCGGGAACTGCTTCGGCCCCGGCCCGGCCGCCGTCATCCGAGTGCCGGCACATCGGGGGCTCGCAGCTGTGCCTCAAGTGCCCGGAGGCTCGAGCGCGGTGCCTGGCGCGGGCGGCGTGGTTTGCCTTTCGGCGGCAGCGGCGGGACTGGCGTTCCATGGATGGAGAACAGCCGGAGGTACACAAAGGACAGGTTCGCAGGTGAGTGTGTGTGCGTGTGTGTGCGTGTGCGTGCGTGTTCGACGGTCCATTTTACAAACATTGCAAACGTCCAGACATTGGTTCACTGCAAAGTGGCTGAAATACCGCCTGCGGTGCGGTGTTACCGTAATATTTCAGCCTGCATGAATCGCTGGCCGCTCAAGTTTAAAAGTTACTCATTTAGGCAAAATATTTGCTTTATTTGGGTCTCGTTTAGCACTGTCTTATGTTTTATATTAAAAGTAAACCGACAAAAACCGAATGATAACATAAATATAATGGCAGTAGAAATGCTGTAAATACGGTGTTATATTTTTTTTGTGGCAAACGCATTTTCTTTAGTGTCGCGATCGATGACATAAGGACAGTAATGTAAAAGTTTACTGGCCTCCCGCTATATCCAGTTTACCCCGTCTAGATTAATAAACGGTTGAAATACAACTGTATGCGTTTGTATATTTTTAAATAGGAAAAAGATTCAACAAATCGGGTACGTTTACGTATTCATGCAAGTTGGCAATATCGAAATTCCCAGTACTCAAGAGGAAAATGAATAAAATCAAAAAGTTTTTTATGTAAAACAACAGTTTTCTATAAAGTGTTATATACACTTTTGAAACATGAAGGGTAAAAATGAAGGAACCTATAATATCTATAAAATATACGAAATTGTTCAAACTAAACCTAAAGAATAATTTTATCAGTTCCATTAAAAATAGTAACAATGTTAATATAATCATCTCTATCGTGCATTTGTATAAAGACCGAAAAAGTAAAAACAAACCAAAAAAAAAAGATGAAAAGCACACATCTAATTTCGCACAGATTTGTTTCCTAATTCATTTTAACCTGTATTTTTTCTGTATAGAAATGTGTTGTAGCGATACATAATAATATTAAGGATTGTATGAAAGTGAAATTAAAAAGCGGGGCCGTCGTTCAGTGTTGTCATTTTAATGTATGATGCGGCAGCGTTATTAATATCAATTATTCATGGGTCATTGGGGACAATAGAGTTTTTAAAGAATATTAAACATCTGTTGAACTCAAAAACACAACTGCACAACTTCACACAGTTTCGGCGTCAGTGCAGTAAATGCAGTTTTGATCGCCAGTATTTATTCAGGTTTTTTAAAAATTGAGTTTAGTGTGAAGCGAGTATTTCGATTTAATGACTTATAATAATAATAATAATAATAATAATAATAATAATAATAATAATAATAATAATAATAATAATAATAATAATAAGCCAACGTGTTGGATAATGGAAACTTTTCAACAGTTGCCCATTGACACAGCAGGGTACTTTTTGCTACGGCAACTCAGGCCAAGTACCTGACGAAAGGGATTTTATGTGTGTGCGTGGACGGGCTGCTGACCCCGCTGACCTAGCTGTGTCGCCTGCTACCGCGCGGTCACTGTCCCTCTTTGTCTGTCTACCCCCCGCAGCGGCCCTCTCACCCCTCCCTGTCACGCGTGTAGGTCACCGTACCAGGGCCCTCCCTTAAGAAGAAGAAGCCGCGCACACGTCGTTCCGCAGGCTGCAGGTGGCGCAGCTCGAGCTTGCTTTCACCGGCAGAGGCACCTGTGTCGTCGGCGGAGCGCGCGGCCCTGGCCAAGGCGCTGAGGATGAGCGACGGCCAGGTGAAGACCTGGTTCCAGAACAGGAGGACTAAGTGGAGGTGAGCGCAAAGTAAGGCTGTCCTTCTTCCTCCTAAAGTGCATTTGAACTCTCATTTCAGTAAACATTAATATAGGCAAAGTACTGAAGATCACAAAAAGTCAGCTTTTTTATCCATTGGAAAAATTAAGGACAATTCGTCATAATTATTATACAAATAAAATAACATATTAAAATGTTATGTCAAAAATAAAGAGATAGACTTATTGTGATTATTTTTTATAATCGTTGAAAAAACAATTTTTTTAAAGGTGGTAATTAAACTTGAAAAAAACGAAAAAAACTTGGGGATCCTCGCTATAAACCAACACAAATGTTATCAAAACAGGAAGTTATTATATGCATTTTAGTTATGAAATAGAACTAAAATAAATGTACTACTTTATCTTAAATGTTAAAATCTATTAAATGTTTGTTAAAAATTATACTTGAGAATATTTCACCGATGTTGCTTTCTCCTTTATTTGTATACTGAAATTTTAGACGATGATATACTACATATTATGCATTATTACATATTATATCTAAATGCCGTGTATTTACTTTTTAATCTGAAAAAATGTATACAAAGGATATATGCTATATAAGATTTGGATGAAGCATCTCTAAAAAATTAGACTAATTTGTAAACCATACTTACTTTTTAACTAAATGAGCTCAGACACGTAGTCTTCCGTGTTCGTATTGCTTTTGAAAAAAATAGTTCTGCATATTTGTATAACTAAGCAGATCTTTCACTGAAAGAGAGCAGAGATCATTTTATATATTTGAGTTATACAAATATCTTAAAAATAGTTGTTATCATCCTATAAATGTAGTAGGCTGTGTCACATAGTATTGGGCTTAATAATATGGTTGCTGGCACGTGGTAAAGTGTGGCAAATTATTTTGTTTTTGTGACGAATCTGAACTCGTGGATCTGGCTTTTGTTCTTCAACATCTGTGTGACGTTTGAAGTACATGCGTTCCCACTCTGGACCATCAGGACAGGGTTGATTTCCCGGGTGATCAGTGCCCCTCCACAGGGTTTATTTTCTAAGATTTTTTTTGTTTTCCTCTCCACTGTTGCAGGCAGATCCATCCCTTCATCATACAGCACATCACTGTATTACAAATACATCTTACACTGTATGTACCACATTGCACTCCTTTGCCTCCCCTCACCCTGGTTTGTTTACAATAATGTAAATAAATGTCATAAATGTGGACCAGTGCGTGTGCGAAGGAAAGCGTAGAGGTGAGCGTCACGCATGCGTATATTCACGCTCGGCTGCTTGGGTTGCGCAGGCGGCAGACGGCGGAGGAGCGCGAGGCCGAGCGGCAGCATGCGAATCGGATCCTGCTGCAGCTGCAACAGGCCTTCCAGAAATCTACAGCAGCGCTGACATCGGACCCCATCTGCCGCTGCTTACGTCCTGTTCGCGCTGCACAACCTGCAGCCGTGCGTGGCCAGCGCGGGCAAACTGAGCGCCGTGTCCGCGGGCTGCGAGTAGGTGCGAGCCCAGTAGGATCCCCACAGCTCCAGCGGCTCCAGTGCCCGGCGCCCAGGAAAGGTGTTTTCTGGCGACTTCATGCACGCATTCTCCTTTAAACATAACCGATCACGTGGAGCACAGAACTTATTTTTAAGTCGCAACATGCTCATCTTTCACTTCGTAAAAGGGTTTCACCATTTCGCGTAAAAAGATGAATACAATGTATCCCTGTGGGTTACCGCTGTTCGATCGAGAGGCCTGACGGTCAGGCCACCTGGGGGTGTGGGGGCGGGGGACGACTTTACACACTGGATGGTGTCGCGAGGACCGAGCGGATTTATTAAAATGAACTCAGCAGAAAGCACGGGTGTAAAATATCACCAGTATGAATTTATGTTATTGTTTAATTTTTAAAACCTATTGTAATGTTTGTCTTAATGTAAAATGAACTTTCGTGATCAAAAAATGTACCATAAAAGTGAGATTTTGGTGGAAAACCAGTTGGATTTAAGTCAGTGTTTCGCTTGCTTATTGTTGATATTGTTTTTTTTTTTTTTTCACATTTATGACGTGTATCATATATTCCCAGCAACAATAAACATGGAAGATTTATGTTCTTTGCTAAAGAAACACATTTTTCTTTTCACTGTAAATGCTTTGAAAAGCCATTTTAACAATATCATGTATTATTAGGAATTATTATTACACAATAACATCTATTTTTGTGTGTTCTGAAACATTTATTCATTCTTCAGTCAGTCATAAACCAAAAAGATTTTTCATATTTTTATCATAACTTGTAAGTTGTTCGTTGTGAGATTTGTTGTACACCTTTGTAACAGAGAATCCAGTCCATATCTTGTCATGTTAGCCCTGCATGCCCGACTGTTTTGCTGGCCTTTAATGCAGTTTAAAACTTAAGACAGTAAATTAACACCAAAAACTTATTTTACTGTCAGTTTCCATGGAGTGTGAGCTGCTGGTCTGACGTCTGATACTGTACACCATCATTGCTTCAATCTCCACACACACCCTGCAGGGCTGAGTGTGACACATTCCCCAATAACAGGCTACAGTACAGTATGTTTGTAATTTATATAAATTTCCTAATGCCTGTACTGATAAAACAATATTACCTATTAAAATATAGAATTAAGTGTTTTAATACTGTACAGGTATCCCTTCAAGTACAACTTTTCAGCTATAAGACTGAAATTATTTAGTAACCTTTATTTTTATGTCACAGGAACTCATTTATTAATTTCACTAACATCCAAAACAGCCTCTGGAATGCAGTAATTTCCCAAAATGCCCACTCTCTTAATGTAGTGTTTTCACATTACGTCTTCAGTTTACCAGATGTCACCTTAGAAGAGGTCCTACAGGAACCTATAAAGTAAAGGAACACCTGTAATTCCTCCATTTGTGGGTCAAAATGATACTGTTTGAGTATGATGTGTAAAGAGTGACTTGGTTTCGTGGTTAAGTTCAATATGATGGAATCTTGACAAACGCATTTGGATTATTGGTAGAAAATGATTATAAATATCTTTTAAATTTGTTAATACATAGCACTGAATGGGTCTTCAAAAGCAAAAGTGAAGAAAGGGCAGGGTATTGTACAGAAGAAATTTATCCTGACTTGAAGCCCCACTTCAATTGTTGTGTGTGTCTAATCAGTAGGCCCATTGTGGGGAAATATTGCACCATGACATGGATCTAGAGCCTTGCATTGCACCTAGTCAATCAGATGAGGTTAGCAGGACCTTGACCATGTATACAGATGGTCATTAAACACACAGTATATACAGTTATATGAGGTCATTATACAGTTACTCATTATACAGTAGGTAAACAGGAGATCCATTTCAACAAGCAGAGTAAAAAAACCAGTTCAACATGTTTAAAAAACAACTACATTTACAAAACTGCCACACCAACATTTCAGGGATGAATTTTTGGAATATACATATCCCTATATACAGTATACACCAGCAGTCTCCAACATTTTTTGCACCATGGACTGGTTTCATGTAAGACAATTTTCCACGGACCAGCCATCACCGCCCCGTAATAAGCATAATAAAGTGCATAATAAATACAACTCACCATAATGCAGAATCAGTGAGACCTGAGAGCTTGTTTCCCTGCAACAAGACGGTCCCATCTAGGGGTGATGGAGAACAATGACACCCAAAGTGCATTCCTTATGTCCAGTCTACTCGAAGTATTTTGTTTTGGTTGCTGTCACTGCAGAAAACCCCGCTTCATAAAGATAGGATGTTGGAAATGGAAGCAGGGTTTTCAGTGCTTTTGTGGTGATCTCAAGATATTCCGCCTTGATTTTATTGATTTTTCAAAATAAAACACCCTGCAGACTCTGATAGTCAATAAAATGGAAATGGAAAATAAAAATAAAAAAGTTTTTTATTCTTTCTGTGGCCCGGTACTGGTCCGCCCGGTGGTTGGGGATTGCTGAGTATACACACAGATCAGCCACAACATGAAAACCACCTGCCTAATATTGTGGAGTCCCCTTGTGCCACCAAAACAGCTCTGACCTTTTGAGGCATGGACTCCATAAGACCTCTGAAGGTGTCCTGTGGTATCTGGCACCAAAACATCAGCAGAAGATCGTTTAACTCCTGTAAGCTCGTGAGGTGGGGCCTCCATGGACTGTGCTCGTATTTCCAGCACATCCCATAGGCTTCATCGGATTAGATCTGGGGAATTTGGAGGCCAGACAACACCTTCAACTCTTTGTCATGTTCCTCCAACCATTCCTGAACAATTTTTTCCGGGGTAAAGGGCCACTGCCATCCAGTGGTCTCCGTTGCCATGAGCAGGTGTCGTGGTCTGCAAAAATTTTTAAGTGGAGTGTGTCAAAGTAGCATCCACATGAATGCCAGGATCCCAGGTTTCCCAACAGAACATTGCCCAGAGCATCACACTGCCTTCTCTTCTCGACGTAGACGACGCACACGTACTCGGCCGTCCACATGATCTAAAGGAAAACGTGATTGTCAGACCAAGCCACCTTCTTCCATTGCTCCAGGTCCACTTACAACAATCATGTACCCATTGTAGGCGCTTTTATCGGTGGACAGGGATCAGCATGGGCACTCTGAAGGTCTGTGGCAATGCAGCCCCCATACATAGCAAGCTGCAATGCACTGTGTGCAATGCACTGTGACATTTTTCTGTCACTACCAGTATTAAGTTTTCAGCTATTTCGCTACAGTAGCTTTGTGTGGGATGGACCAAGGCGGGCATCAATGAGCCTTAGGTGACCATGATCTGGTTGCGGGTTCACCTGCTGTCTTTCCTTGGACCGCTTTTGGGGTACTAACCACTGTATACTAGGAACACCCACCCCACAAGACCTACCAGCATTCTGGAGATGCTCTAATCCAGTCATCCAGCCATCATAATTTGGCCCTTGTCAAAGTCACTGAGATCCTCACACTTGTCCACTTATTTTCCTGCCCAACACATCAGCTTCAACAACTGACTGTTCACTTGCAACCTAATATATCCCCCCACTCCTTGACAGGTGCCATTGTAATGAGATTATTAATATTATTCACTTCACCTATCAGTGGTTTTAAAGTTCTGGCTGTTATAAAAAAAAATCTCCCTCTCACCTTCCCCTAATTGGGGGGTGGCATGTGTGTGTATGCTTTCCTCAACCTTGGGTCCTCTACCCAGAAGCCTGGGAGTTTGAGGGGTTCTCTTGATATCTTAGCATTTCCTAGAACTGCACTTTTATGGACAGAGACCTCAGTTGTTTTACCTGGAATCTGTTGGAGCCACTCTCCAAATTTAAGTCACAGCCCCCAGTGCTCCTATTACCACGGGAATCGCTTTGGCCTTCACCTTCCACATTTGTTCCAGTTGTTCCTTCAGGCCTTGATACTTCTCAATCTTTTCATGCTCCTTTTTCCTGATGTTACTGTCAGCTGGGATTACATCTATCACCACTGCTGTTTGTGCTCCTTATCAACCACCATTATGTCTGAAGTTGATTGGCCAGCAGCTGCCTGTCTGTCTGTCCAACAGGATCTTAGCTCTGTTGTTCTCAACCACTTTCGGTGGTGCCTCCCATTGGGACTTGGGGACTTCTAGTTCAAACTTAGCTGTTTCTGTATACTATCCCCGCCCTTGGTTATGCCTTTTCAGTATATGCTGTCCCAGCTTGTATTCTGCACCCAGCTTCTGCTGGTTAGACAGTCTCAGGGGCATCTTTGCACAGCCTGCACCTTGGGTCCTGCCTAGTGTAGTAGACCTCAGCCTCTACAGATCTGGTGTTTAGTGCCTGTTCTTGTGCTGCCATGATCAGAGCCTCTGTGCTGTCCTTCAGGCCTGCTTTTTCTAACCACTGGTAGGATTTCTTGATGTCAGCCACTTCCTCTATCTGCCGGTGATATATAATATGGCACTGATAAGCTTATATATATATATATATATATATATATAAGCTTATCAGTGCCATATTTTATATATATATTTAAACAAATGTGCAAAGCTATCTTCTGTCATTAATTAATTGTTATGTCATGGGGGTGTGGAGAGCAGCCCTGTTTTCTAATAAATACACAATTCTATCACAGAACAAGATCATTAACAAAATATTGCCGGCAGGGAGAAGCGTTACAACAAAATAAAAATAAGACAGATAGACAGACAGCCAGAATTTAAAGAGAGACATAGTAAATTACACAAAAAACTTGACTAAGTAACAACTTACTGCCTTCAACAATTAACTGCCTTTTTATTACTACAAAACAGTATAAAAACAGAATTTATGTACTGTTCAGATTCCTTGAGAAAAACATACAAAATATACTTCTTGTTATCAAATTTAGACGAGTATACGATGTTTAGTTACTTAGTTAATACAGTGCCTTGGAATGGTAGACACTTTACAAAAATTTATTTTAATGTGATATTTTCATTCCAAATAATAATATTCATAGTTAATTTTTAGAAGCCCATACGAAACGTGTTACTGATTTTTTCTGAAGGACGACGAGAAACACACTTTCAAACTCTTTCTCAGAATTGGTTATAGATAAATCAGTGGGACTCGAGCCGTCTTTGAGTCACGCACCCATAAGACCTTCCGTGGGTGGGGGATTAGCTCAAATGGTAGAGCGCTCGCTTAGCATGCGAGAGGTAGCGGGATCGATGCCCGCATCCTCCAATACATTTTCAACATATTCCATGGTCACTATGCTGCTGTTAGTGCGCTCATGACAAATAAAACCTTGACAACTTAAGAAGGCGAAAATATTTCTTTGTAACATGAAACAAATTCACAGTATCTTGTGAATTCAACACCTGACCCACCAAAAAGATATTTCTATCAACTCAATCCTTTAAAACTATGTTGAACAATCTTGAAAAGAGCCCTCATTTCCACAGCGTGTACGTCTATCGAACCTCCGGGATCCTACATGTCCATTTCTGATGACGCAAAACGTGTCACTTTAAAGCGACAAGACAACAACAGCGCGCTCTTGTGACTGTTGGTTTTGTCCACTTCGCAGTGAGAATAATGTCCCGGGTCCAGGTTTGGTGCTCTGCCGGACAGGTGGTTCGTAGAGGTTTGAGGGCGCAGAGCTTTTTCACAGGTGACCCCGCACCACCCTTTCATTTTTATATCCCTCCTGCTATCATTAATATTTGCGCTAATTCCTTTATATTTCAGATGGACAGAACATTTCATTAAACTGCACGACTAAGCTCATTGTATATTTCTTGCGTATTTATGTGAGTTTTCGTTAACATTTCTTATAAATGGCGTTCTGACTCCGGCTCTTCCGGTACAGTTTTTACCCGAGCCACAGGGTCGTCTGGCGGGAGCGCTACAAAGGACAAGGAGCCGCTGAGGAAGGCCAACACGCCCCAGGGACGCTTCGACAGCCCCGAGAAAGAGGGACACAAGGGCGTCCTGGAAAGTAAGAATCTCAGCGTTACGGGGCCACGCCCCTTCGCGGTGCATCCCACAGAATGCCCCGTCCCCTCGCCGTGTTCCCTTCACAGTGTCCTGCCCTCCTATGTTGTTACCCCCCCACCCGATCACAATGTCTCGACCTTTACGTTGTGAAAATACCCTGCGGTGCAAAGAGTAAGCAGCATAAGTGAGTCAGTGTACAAACCACAGACTCAAAGTTTTGAGGGAAAAAGTCAGATAAATGTTTACATGTAAATGACATGCAAATGTAACGTGTCCTATTGGTACTCCCAGGGTTCCCAGATGACGTAAACCCGGAAACAAAGGAGAAAGGCGGTCCCCGGGGCCCGGAGCCCACGCGATACGGCGACTGGGAGAGGAAGGGCCGCTGCATCGACTTCTAGCAGCTAACTGTAATAACAATAATAATGATGAAAATAATGTTGGTATGAATGCTAGATCAGGTGTGTGTGGACAGACTGAAGTGAAATGAAAGTGTATATATTTTTGCCAGTCGACGTCACGAGGGCAGTCGTTCCTTTTCAAAATCGCGAGCATGTTCTTTTTGTAAGGCGTGTACGAATTTCCCTACTGAGCTTATACTGTCGAAGACGATGCCAAATAAAAAGGAGAAAAAACTAATAAGTTTTCGGTGCCTCCAGTTTATGACCTAAGACGCAGAGCCTATTTTGTTGCTTTGCGGTTTTTTCACCCTCAGCCGTGGCTTTTACGCTGCCGAGGCGGAACAAACTTCGCAAGTTGCGGCCAATTGTTCACGGTACGACAGTGCCGAAAACGCGAGCGCGCCGTCCCTGGGTGGGCTCGAACCACCAACCTTTCGGTTAACAGCCGAACGCGCTAACCGATTGCGCCACAGAGACTCGCTTGCCTTGCCTTGATCTCTCACTGCACTTGCCAATCGTCAGCATGCGGGTTCAAATCCAGAATTTTCGTGTTCGCCAACAAACGCACGGAAGAAGGTTCTGGCAAACCATGACAACCCGGCGAACTGACTGGAAGTCACAACAAAAGTAAAGCCAGACAAAGGGTTCGTTTAAAGATTGAATGAAGTATGGCTAAAGAGGGTTATTTAAGAGCAATAAATCATCGCAGTTTATTTTAAATCTGTCTCCCTTCTGGCGTGAAGGTGAAACCCGCGCGTGGCTCTATGATCCCGAACAGCTGTCTTTATATCTTAATGAGTCCAGACGCTCTTTACAGAAGTAGTTTTCTTATCGGTGAAATCCGACATGAGATCAAGAAAACAGCGGGTTTACCAATTACTTTACATACGTTTATTTATGTGGAAATGTTCGGGTTTTCCGGTCCATCTTCTGTGTTGTTATACAGCCAATAAAAAAAACAAATAAAAGCATGAAATGAATACTATAATACTGACCGCTAGCAAGCAATGTGTACAAACCAGGAATATAACAGGCAAGGCAATTGTCGGATTCCTAGGTCGCAAACACCCTGTGGGGCATCGGCGAGAGACGAAGTGTCTCTGTGGCGCAATCGGTTAGCGCGTTCGGCTGTTAACCGAAAGGTTGGTGGTTCGAGCCCACCCAGGGACGCTGGCTTTCCATTTTCCCTGATATTCTGTTTACCTAATGTGTAAACGGGTAAATTACCGTAACCGCAGGAAAAGATCGTAAATTTAAGGAACCGCAGGTTTTGATACAAACCTACTGTGAGAGGACAACGCGCTGTTAAATCCCCACAATGGCCGCTAAGTGGCAACATGGCTCCACCGCCAGTACTTCTTTTCTCTGCCCGACGCGTCTCGCACTTCGTTGCTGATGCTCTTGAGATTCGAGTCCTGCTGAGTGGATCTCTAGTCCACTAGAGGCTCTATAGTGCAACCATGGTGACAAATGAAGGGGGGAAAAGAACGTGAATGAGCCGAAGCTCTTGTGCAGGACGGAGGGAACAAGCAGTGTGTGGGGTGGGGGGTTATCACACTATTGATTCTTGCAAGCACCCCGATTAATATTACTTTGATTTTCACCTGTAAACCTTCCTCCACTTTACTCTGTTTTACTGTGGTTCAGCCAACACCATGGATTTGAATCCTAGCTCATGCTGTAAGACATTTAAGAAACGTGTTTATCCCATACTGATGAGGTAAAAAAAAAAGTTAAATCTAATAATCTCTGAGACTGTACACACTTGAAGAAGAAGAACATCTTGCAGGATATAACAAACCCAGCACTGCTGCAAAATGTCAGATAAATTATTAAATAATGATAATAATACCTGGGGGTTTGACATTTCAGCCTCTTTCTTTTACAAACCTGTATCTCTACATAGCAGGTATCTCATGGACAGCTGGTGGGCATCTCACTCCCACATCAGTGAGGCATCCTGGCAGGGTGATGGATATCCTGTGGGTCCTTGGAGATGAGTTGTGCTCTCGGAACAGGTTCCACTGCTATGAGCACGGGTACCTACATAATACCCACACCTGGGCACCTGGGAGACTGAGGGTTTCCTGGGCTGCACTAGAGTTGATGGCCACTGAATGGCAGCAGAGCGCTTCCTTAATGTGGTCACTGTGAGTTCGGGGCTGTGCTGCCAACCCCCAGCATGCCCTGTAAGGGGCACTATGGGTTTGGGTTGGCTAGGGTCTTGACCCACCTTCCTCGCAACAAGATGGGTGGCACGGTGGGATCTCAGGTCCTGCCCACTTTGCCCCCACCCCCATCTACTCCCATTTTCATGAATTACTGGGTATTAAGACCTACTAGCCAGGGTTTGTACCCCCCACAAAAGATGGTACTGAGCATCACATCGTGGGAAGGGCTAGTGGAGCAGTGAGCCCCTGGGAATGGCAATTGCAGAGGATGCTGGGATGGTGTCAGTGCTGGAAACTCACTTCTCTCTGTGTCTTTTTATAGCCTCTAATGGGAGTGACTAGCAGCTCTGACCAGCACTGCTACAAGGCAAGTGTGCGCACAGATACACACACACACACACACACACACACACACACATACATACAGTAGTGCCAGTAGGGCTGTAATGCTGTGTGTTCTCATTACATGTGACAGCTCAAAGCACCTGTAATCTCCAGCAGTCTGGGTGTGTGTGTGCGCACACACGCACATGTGCATGTGATGTAGGGATACTACTGTCAGACCTGTCCGACACAGTTGTTGTATTAAAGCTCCTCACTATTTTTCTCCTGCTCTGTCTCTTTCTTATCTCTCACTTCTGATAATTTTACTGGAGTAATCGGAGTATCCAAATAAACTGTGTGGTGGCAAACGAGTGTGTGCTACAGTGGTAGGTGATGCAAGATGGAGGCCTGGTGAGGTAGCTGGAGCAAGAGAAGGTGGAGGCAGAGAGGACACTGTCTCTTTTAGTCCAATGGAGTGATGGGTCAAAGCACAACTCCAGGTGGAAATCAGAATGGGCTGTTTGAACTGCTTTTCAGCTGTGTGTGTTTCTGGGCCATTGGAGGTTCAGCTGTGTTTTCAATGGCAGCCCCCCAACCAACCCCCACCCCCACCCCCACATGTGACCCTGCCTTCGTACTGGGACAGTAACAGCCCTGTTGGCTGTCACAAATGGCCTCTTGTTGGTGCAGGGCAACACTGTGTGTGTGTATGTGCGTGCGTGCGTGTGTGTGTGGAACAGGAAATGATAAAAGAGGTCTCATTTCCCAAAGACATTTGTGTGAACCCACAGCGACCTGGCGTTTAGACAGTGCTGGAGCTCAACCATTTTGCTTTGTCTGGGTTTGAAGCTCATGTACACTATCATTCCAATAGCACACTACGCTGTATTTAGTGTTTCACTGGCTTCTCAGCTTACAAACGGCAGTGTCTGTTTGCAGCTCCTTTTGTTTCTCCTAATCGCTTTTGCCACTACATGACAGTGAATTAAAAATGCAGTTTATCAGATGTAGTCAGCCTTGGCATCATTGTCAGCTGGGTCTGTCCACCACTAGAAGTTTAGTCCCTTAGGCCAGCACGTGTTCGGGACAGTGGAACAGCGCTTGTGATCAATCACCTTTGGCCTGCAGTGACCACACTGGTCCATCCCTCCTGTAACACTGCAGTTTGAGGTTGTCTCTGCAGCTTCTATCATCTGTTGGATTGTTGTCTTTCTCTCTCTCTGCTCATTACTTCCTAAACACTCTCCAAAGAGTGTGAGCTTTGAACCCCAGCATCCTGCCTCAACTGGAAATGACCAGGCTTTCCGCCCTTTGTTTCTGATGTTGACCACCAACTCATCGTACTTTTCCTTCATTCTTTCATAATACTTCTCAGTACCTCTCTTGCCAATGAACTGTTAGTTCTGTGAGGATTATGATTCTTCTTTGGGGGGCCCACATGACTACATCAGGCTGCAAGAACATCTGGACTGTCTGGGAACACAAGTTTCTTGTCAAGGTTGACCTCCATTGTCCAGTCTGAGCTGAAGTGGCTTTGAAGGATGGTGACATAGTTGATATTGGTTGTCAGTGTGATTGTTTCACTTGCTCTGGTAAAACTGATATGGAGTCTGTTGAGGTTTTACACCTTTTCCAAGTTGTGGGCTTGTCATGATGCCACAGATATGTTCCTTGGCCTCGTGCCAAACCACGTACAGCAAGGACATTCGGTTAACCTTTAGACCTGTAGGTTACTTGGGGTGGGAAAGACGTTGTAGACTCACTGCAGAAGAAACTGAACTTTGATGTCCAGCAGTTGTCTTCCCTATGATTAGAGCCTTAGTTGGCTTTTTACAGCTTCTACTGCAGTTACTGCACTCCATTCCACCCAACCTAGTCTGAATTTTTGCTTTCCTGGTGTTATCATGTTTTGAGAAATCCAATGCTGTAACAAGTATGGCCATTGTGCTCTTAAACTTCTCAAGCAGGGATAAACACAGGAACTGTAGTTTTGAGGATATACTATAGAGAATTAGCGAAAACTAGATGGTTCTCCAAGCTAGTGGTGGAGAAAGCTGTTTACTTTTTTACAAAAAGCTTGTCTGTGGTAGTTACACTTTCTCAGAGTGTCAGAGGCCACAGAAGCCTTGGCAGTAACTGACGCCGGTAAATTCAAGCCTTTAACTTTCCTGCCAAACCAGTCTTGCCAATGTTCCTCAGTGCCTCAAGTCCTTCAAGTGTTTGATTCTCCATTTCCTTAGTGTTGTTTCTATGCTTGTATCAAACCGTTTGCATCAAACCTTTTCCCACAGCCTCTAACTCTTCCTGCTGTTAATAGACGGGATTTAATTTCTTTGCACACTGAGCATAAACCTGTGGTGATTTTTCCTCTCTTGGTTACTAAGGATCTCGAGCTCTGTGGCTTGAACGCCATCCTTGCCCACTTCATAGCTGTTATGGGATTATGAATGAGAGAGTCGAGAAACCAGACTGCAGGAACACAAGCTTTAATTTTCCTTAGCCTATTTACACCTGCTTAGACACACACATCACTCACAGAGTTACAAACATCCTTGCAAAAACTCCAAAATTAATTATTTGCATAGAGGGTCCAAAATCCCCCCAGTTAGACACCTAATTATACTGTAAAGGAGCCATGGCTCTCCCACAATGCATTGCTGCTCTATAATCTGTTTATAGCTGTGTTTAATCATCATTGGGATGTTATAGGGAGATTGCTGACCTTTTCATTGCTTCACATATTCAGCAGGCTCAATGGAAGGCCAACTTTTGCAGATGTTGCTCTGTTAATGCTGCTGTTTTATTGGGAGTGGGTGGAGAGGGCAAAACATATCTCTTCTGAGGGCTAAATATCTTTGGAATGCACCTGCAGAGAGGTCTAGGGTGCTCTGGGTTGATGCCAGAATAGAATCCTCCTCCATTTCACACGCATCCAGCGGTGCTGAACCCTTTGTGATCCAAAGTCATCGGCTGTCTCTTCAGCACCACCATGCCATTCACTGTTGCCATGTAGTCTTATTTTTGAGCTGTATGACTCCTGCCTTAGTGACAGACACACACACACACACACACACACACACACACACACACACACACACAGCACACCCCCCCACCACCACCTGGCTTATGTGCACAGTGTTGTGCCTCTTAGCTATTGTTTGTCTTGCTGCAGCTTTAAATCAACATCCATCCCACCATTATGTGTACAACAGCATGATGAAAATGGCACTGCAGGGGGCCACAACCTTCTGCTAAAATGACTTGGGTTTGATTCTCACCTCCTGCAGTGGTACCCCCGAGCAAGATACTTACCCTGAAATGATGCAGTAAAAAATACCCCGCTGGGTAAATCGGTGTAAGTGGCTTTGGAAAGAATAGTATCAAATAACTGAACTAATTTGCACAACGCAAAATTAAAGATAGAAATTTATATTTATGCTGAGTTAAATTTATATTATATGTACATTTATATTATTATATTTGTTTTTTAAACTTGAACTGAACACCCAGCAGTCATCATTCTCGGAACAGCAGTCCATCTATGTATATAGCCAAAGGGTGTGGCCTGGGAGGTGGAACACAACCTGGGAGTTGGCTCCACCACGCGCCATACTCAGTGGAGCCGTGACCTAAATCACACCAGGCCTCTATTGCAGGAACTCATGAATTAGACATGACCTTAAATGATCCCCTCCCAGGGCCCAGCAAGTGAGCAGAGCGATTTCACACACAGTGTCAAACACGTGCACACGGACACAGGATGAGAGAGTAGTGTCAGAAGAATCCTGCACTGTCTGACAAGGTTTGGAACCAACACTGACTGGCTCATGAATTGTTTGTGTGTGTGTGTGTGCGCGTGCGTGTGTGTGTGTGTGTCTGTCTGTCTGTACATGTCTCTGTATCTGAGTTGGCAACTGCTTTCCAGATGTGTGTTCATCTTGCATCATGGCACGCACACTGTCAGACTTTGTGTTTGAGACCCAGAAGTGGAAGGATAGCCATCAAGACCTCCAAGGGACCCCCTGAGGAGATCAGAACTGGCAAAGAACCTGATCGGTCTGGGTGAGCGCTGGCAGGGGTTCAATAGTGAGATGGAAGCAGCCAGCCACGTGGGGCTTCACCTGCTCCACCAGCTCCTCTGTCTTACTGGTCAGACAAAAGGGAGGGCAGCCAATCAGCACACTCAGTTGAATCAAGCCCTCCCCACCCCAAATTGTAATGCACATCTCACTGATATGTTTCTCAAGTCTGGGCATAGTGAGCTCCCAGAGTGGCCATCCCATAACAGCACACCCTATGGGCTGGGAAAATGGCTCTTCCTTGCTACTCTGTTGCTATAGGAACAAGGAGGATCATCCAGGGGCTGTGAGGGAAGACATTAATTTTACTGTTAGTTTCAGTTCTCTGTCTGTCCCCAATCAATCTTGCAGCCACATACAGAAGTCAGTGAACCCAGCAAAGCCCACCCTGTGTCCAGCCTGCTCAGCATGCTGAGGGTCATCAGTGGTCATCGGTGTGGCCCACTCCATTTATTCATTTATCAAACACACAATGCCAAACAGCTGAGCATAGAAAAAAAGTGCATCAGGAACAGAGAAAAACCTTTAGACATGGATCTGAAATAGATGGGTTTGAGATGCTTCTTCGGTGCCACGAGGGATTCAGTAGCTCTGAGGGATAGAGGGAACTCATTATAGCACACCAGGGAGAAAGTTTAAAACATACGGTATTACAGTGATATTACGCTTGTGACTGGGACCATTAAACACCAATATTTGGAGGAGTAGCAGTCTAATTGGACTGTAGGTAGTGACTAGGTCCTGTAGGCACCAGGGTGCAGGTCTGTTGATCATCTTGTAGCCCGTAACCAGTGTTGAACTTGGTAATGGCAGCTACAGGGAGCCAGCATAGAAAATGAGGAGGGGAGATACATCTACAGTCTACTGTCAGCAATGTGATGCACATGACAGATCACAACCTGGAAGAGCACATCTCAGCCTAAAGTCCCCCTCATGCTTGTTCACTTACTCTGTCCTAGATGGTTGAGCTCCTACCTCCACCAGCCCTGCTAAGCACCTGATTATATTTGGCCCTATGGTGTCAAATGACTCCCAACCTGAAAGCACAGGTTTTTGAGGTAACCTTTCCCCATCCCTGCAGCTGTGTCCCTGGGGGGTTACTGTGTGAGAGACAGGAGCAGAGGAGAGGAAGGAGGCTCTCGCTGTGGTTTAGCGCCTTCTGTAAACCGAGTGATTATTTTTGCTTCTCTAGTTACCGCTGACAGCATTGATTTGTAATGTCTGTGAGATGAAAGGGTGCACAACCCCTGTCTGGTACATATCAGCACCCCTCAGAGGTGGGAGGTGGGCGGCCGGGGATGCAGCTTGTCAGAGCCTCTAATGCTCTTTAAACTGCATTCCAGAGACTCCGCCCAATGCAGACACCAAGCCTGTCATTGTTGCATGGTGAGGATTTGTCAAGGGAACTCTCTGATAAATTATGTTTTAAAAAATGATCCACAATTGATGAATAATTCCCAAAATTCTGTCCAAATTCTGCTGGCTTCTGAGATACACAGCTAGGTTAGTACTGTGAGAGTGTGTGGCTAATTGGAGGAGGAGGAGCTAGAGTCAGAGGGTGGGGTCTAGCTGGAGGCAGAAGACAGTGGGTGAGCAGGAGAGGGTGGAGAGCAGTCCTGAGTCCAGAGCTCCTCCCACTCAAAATACTTTAAATTCCACAAACGTTTTTTATGCACTGAATATTTTACACCCATAGAGAGTCTGGTTTAACTGAGGGAGCTGTTTGTGAACATAAAAGCAGTATCTTTATCTCTTGTACACACAGAGAGAACATCAGTTATTTTAAAAAGTAAACCTGTCATTTTTATTCACAATATTCATGTAAAATGTTTTATTGAAATGTTCTAGACAAACATGCAGCATCCTGACTGGTGGATGAACGGGTGTGAATCACATGCAGCTCTAATGTGACTGCCTGGAGAAAAGCACATATAAATACAGTCACACACTCACACTAATGAGGAGAAAGCAACACTGTGCTCCACCTTCATGTCCTCATTTATTACTGTAACTGCTTTTCCTCTTTAAGAACTAATAAATAGTCAGCCAGGTGACAGGATCAGCACTAAGGCCACCTGCTTTCTTCATGGTTTCCAGGGAATTCCAATGACCTCTGGTATATCCTCACATCTGAACCCTTGTTTATTTGTGCCACCTTGTCCATTCGAACAGCAGCACAGTGGGGGAATAAACATGGAATGTTGTTCTTTGTGAGAGCCTGAGATGGAAAGGGGGGGGGGGGGCTTTCAGCAGAAGACACCTTTGATAAACAGGAACATCTGTTACTCACAGTCTCTGTGGTCCATCTCAGTCAGATGCCTCTCCCCCCAACCCCCTGATGTGCTCATCACCTGTTCAAGGGTACCGTCACGTGCATAAGCATGAGTGTATGTGTTAGTGCACTGCTCTTACCCTCCCGCAGAGACATCTCTCTGCTAATCTCTGGCCAGCCCCTATCCAGGTTAAAGGGCCTCCATGCCCCATTTGTAACCCTTACCTATATTATCAGCTGCAAAGCTGGCATCTTTACTGGCATGATTACACCCAAGTGCTTTGTGGGGCTTGGACAGGCTTCCAGCAGTTGTGTGTTCCAGCATTACAGGTACACAGGGGGTCTTGGTTCCAGGAAGCATGATGTCCCCAGTGGACCATCAGCCAGGTAGGACTCTCCACAGGTAACCAGTTATTTACAGTAACTGGGGAGCTAAATACTGAACCATACACAGAAACACATGTCCACACAGACTCTGTCAGTGTTTTCTTTTCTACTGTCTCGTGAGTATACACCAGACACCCTGAATCCCAGACCCTTCTTTCCTGCAGCTGCTGAACCGTCAAAGCCCTTGTGACACCATCAGTCACCCAAACACACACAGCTCATATCTGGTTACTCGACACACTGAACATAGAAGCATCATACAGCTGACACATAGCTGTTGCCATGGTGACTATAGGTGTGGTACTGACTGCCATAGTCTCTGCTTGCAGAATGACAAAGAAACAGGACTAATATACAAGGACTAATAAGGAGCTGAATACAGTGATGTGATAGTGATACAGCGATGCTCCACTTACTGCGTGCCACAGCAAAGCTGTGAGAAGGACAACCTACTATCACTCACATACACAAACACACACACACAAGCAAACACACATACAGTTCTCCCATAGCTGATCCTTCTTACAGAGACGTGTGTGTGTGTGTGTGTGTGGGTGTGTGTGTGTGTGTGTATGAGAGTTGTTCTCCTCTCATCACTCCTTTATTAAGGGTTTCTGTCCTTCTTTTGCTGGACCTTTGAGTTCATCCATTCAACAAATTTAGAAAGTGCCATTCATCCAGCAAGATACATAAGGGTGTGGTCTTGGGGTGGGCGGAACAATTTAGGTCTACTTGTTGCAGGGTGGCTACTGCATTTGCACTGCAGAACCCAAGCCAGGACCGGGTCTGACGTTTGGTAGCAGAATCCACTGTGCACCACAACCCAGCAAACATGACATCAGTGCCCCCTGAAGGCCCTGAGGCCCCATCTCCTGCTACACCTCGATCAGCACAGAGTCCTGCCGGTGCTTCGGCTCGTTGCCCAAGTTCACTTTCTCCGTGCGGGTGTGCCACACCAGCACCTGGGGAGAAGGGGAGGGACTGTCAGACTCCGCCCTCCAGTGCACTCAGTCCTAAAACACACAGCAACTCAGTGGGACGTTGCATGAGTGATTACAGCTGGAGCTATGAAGTAGCACAACACAAACAAACAGTTGTCTGATGAGCCACTTTGCATTATGGGAATGGTCCAAGAATAGGAGGGGCATGTAGGGGTGTGATATTTGGGAAGGGCAATATAGCAGTGCAGTAGGGCTACTGCTGTACTTCCTATCACAGATTGACTAATAATGACCTTAGAGGCAGCTCCATCTTGGGGGTACTAGAGGAGGCTCACTGACCTGAGTGCAGTTCCCGGCTTTGGGTTCAAGTTCCTCAACCTTGGTGATCTGCTTGAGGAAGTCGGACTCCTGCATTCCAGGCTGCGAGCCTCTGCGCTTGAAGACGGCTCTGGGATTTGCCAGGATCACCTGGAGGTTCACAGCAAAACCTGGAGGGAACACAAGTGAATTTGTCAAAGTTACACACACCTGAGGTCAACACTTAGCCATGCCCCTCCCTACGCTCATATAAGCTCCATCTTGCCGTGGGCCTACAACCATGGAGGACACACCTGGCTGTATCACTTTTAATTCAATGAGTCTGTTTTCTTGCTTTGAACCTTGTTTATTTGTGCCACGAGTAAATACGAGCAGCAGGAGGGTAATAGAAATATTATCTTTGTTTTATTCACAAAGACCCCCCTTCCACTACAGAGCTCCACCCTCTGTCTCTGCATTTCAGCTCCACCTTCTACAGATGATCAGCAGCACAGAGTGCCATCGTGTGGCCTGTAAGTAGGCAACAGGAGATTAAAGATTAAAGAGAAAACTAAATCACCTCCTTCTGGGTCCACACTCAGTTCCAGAAAAACTCCACTAGTTTCAGGCAATGTAGAGTACTACATTCTGTTGTGTGTGGCTATGTGTGTGCGTGAGACACAGAGTGATATACAGAGAGAGCACTGGGGTTAGAGCCGCGGTGCATTCTGGAAACATTTTTATTTATCTGTTTAATAAATGCATTTGTGAGAAGTGACAAATACCGATATGCATAAACACAAAAAGATGTATGAACAGTAAAGCAAATTAATCCCTTCCTGAAAAAGGTATATATGCTGAAATTTTACACACCAAAAGCCCATTTTCCATTCCCAACTCATCTGAATACCCAAAATATCACTAAAATACTGTAAAACACATTGTAGCATGTATAGAACTGTGCTGCTCAGCACCCAGCCCTTCACTTACAGTGTGAAGATCAGACTTGTCCAAAGATTTAAACAAGAAATAGAAAGACCAGGGACTCTGCTTTCCACAAACTCATTCAACAATGAAATTTATGTGAAAAAAATGCAGATCATTTATAATAAACATGCTAATGAGCTGTTACTGTAGTCATGAGTGAAGAGAAGAACAGCTGAATGTGAGCTGTGGTAGGTGGCTCTCCTCTTTCAACTGTCTTAATAATTTCCATCTTCATTTGTATCCATGTGCCCTTCTTGCCTTCTAACCTTTTTTCACTTTTTCACAAGCCCTTCTACGCTTTATGACTTAATTTTGCTTCACCTC
Organism: Heterotis niloticus; assembly: GCA_018136845.1. NCBI lineage: Eukaryota > Metazoa > Chordata > Actinopteri > Osteoglossiformes > Osteoglossidae > Heterotis > Heterotis niloticus. Next base: position 15,530,295 of record CM030900.1, read on the forward strand.
ATTTACAAGATTAAAATAGAAACACTGTAACAATGCAAACCTGAAGCAGAATACTGTAAGAATATTAGCTAAGTACGTTCCTCACAGGTTCCTGTACTTCACAGCATAGCACTGCATAACACAACATAATAGAAAGGGACTGGAAATAGCTGATGGTGCACTAGCACATTCCAAAAATCAACAATGTGGTATCAAAAGCCAAGAGCCATTATTTCAAAATTTTGTATATAGAGAGCTTGCAAATGGAGGGATACCTGTACAGAGAAATGCAAACAAAAGGACAAACACATACAACCCAAAACAAACACCAACAGAATTAAGAGACAAATGCAGCCTGTTAGGTAGAGAAAATGCACTTAGTTTCTATTTATTACTGATGTCTTAAAAAAAAAATAATCAGGTAAATACATTTTGATTCTGAAATAGTAATTTTGTAACATTTTAAGGCTTTCCTGGTTGATTGATCCAAAGACCTGTAGAGCACAGAGGACGGCTTTGTGGTGTCCTTTGAAATGCATCCCAGAATGCACAGCTCTGAAGGACCTCATGTGTGGGGAACCTGAAGGTAGTATCAGCTGGGTCATGTGGAGCTGCTGTAAATGATCATTCTCCTCAGTGGGGGTTAGTCAGTGTGGCCCTGAATGTCACTGGGAGAATTGAGAGACCCCACTACGCAGCAGCCCCTGGGACAGGCCCGCTGGCACATGCGACCCCCCCCCCCCCCCTCCACCTGGTGCTGGATTTCGGGTTGAGCTGTGACTCACCTGCCATGTCGATAGCAAAGGGCCGGTCTGCCCTCCAGCCAGTGTACCAGCCCACCACTCTGCCCTTCTCCACAAGGGGGCGCTCGTACCGTCGACCACCTACCAGCCCCACAGGCCACACTGACACACGCCGAGTGGACCGCATCTGTGGAGAAGAACCAGACTGTGAAACCGGGCCAGCCCCTGTCACACTGGACACAGTGACACTTTGAATGCAGGGTCCTCAGTGAGGAGTGACGCGTGAGAGTCAGGTTTGATTTAGAACAAATGAACGAGGAATCAGTCATCTTCACTCGGCACAGAATCTCCCCATGAGGTCCCAAAACTGTGACTCCCACAGCTGCGATCAACAGAGACCACTGCATCATGGCTCCATCCTGGCTGGTGCTACAAGCAGTTCTCAAGGGATTCCTGGCCCACTGTGGTACCGGTACATGGTAGTTTGGCACTGACTGTGTGCACCAGGTGATGCCACAGCTCCCTCACGGTCCCCATTCCTGGTCCATATTTGCGGCTCAAACACAAACACCCCCTGCAGTAAGAGGCCTTTACACTGAGCTCCTCACACTGATTCACCCATTTGCAGCACGGTACCTTTTTACCCTTTTTACCCCCGCCTGAAAGACGACGGCTGTGGCCTCCACGCCGCTTGCTGCCCCTTGACGCACAACACACTTCCGCGGACCAGTTAATAGCGCTCACAAGCACTCGCTGGCAGCGGCTGTGACGTCACACGCGACAGGTGAGACGGCGACAGGTGAGCTACCTCCTCGAAGAGCTCCAGGCTGTACGTGTTGTCGTCGTCCGCGAAGAAGACCACGCCGCGGTCCCTGAGCGCGCAGTGCGCGCGCAGCCAGCCGAGCGCCGCGTTCCTCTGCTCGGTGGCGCGAGGCATCCCGCCGCGCTTGTACCTGCGCGGCGTGAGCGCGTGCAGGTGCGTGTGCGGCACGCCGGAGCGCGCGAGCAGGCGCGACACGAGCTCCGTGCGCGCTCCCGCGTCCTCCACCACGATCCAGTGGAAGGCGGGCACCTGGCGGAAGGTGTTGGACAGGCGCGTGAGCTCCGCCTTCTGCACGGCGCGCGCGTACGTCGGGGTGATGGCGTAGATGACCGGCGGGGCGGTGCGGTTGCCCGCGGGCCGAGCCGTGCGCCGCGGGCCCCCCGAAATGCGGGACAGCGGCAGGTGGCTTGGGCTGCGGACGGAAGTCCTCTTGGTGTCCATGTCGACCATGATGATGACGATCAGAACCCAGGGCAGCAGGAGCAGGAAGCGACTGTACAAGAGGGACTTCATGGCGAGGGACACGAGGACACGAGGTTCGTTACCGTCCCTTTCTCAGGATTCCTTTATTGGCGTTCATTTGCCCACATTTTTCTCCATTAACGCTTCTGTGCCGATATTCGTTTATCAGTTTTCCTTTATTACAGTTCGACGCGCGGCAACACAAGGCACCTTTCTCTCCTCCTTCTCTCCAGCGTGCGTTCAAATCCCACTTTTCACCACTTCATCGCCGATGTCCTTGGAAGGCACCCCCGTACCAAGCAGCTCCGTGGAAAGTTCGGTCGGGAGCGCCCCCCCCCCCGCGGCGTCCCTCCCTCCCTCCCTCCCGGCAAACGGCTGATCGCAGATGCGAAACCTCGGAGGAAAAGCGGGTCTCCGGCAGGCTGCGGCAGCAGTGCACCGTGGGACCCCTCACGGAAGATCTGCAGAGCGACTGCGCCGCTGAGAGGGAATGCGTGTGTGTGTGTAAGAGAGAGAGAGCGAACGAGCAAGCGAGAGAGAGAGCCTTTGTTGTGCAGCCTGTGGAAAACGTCCATGTCCGCCGAGACTTCGAGGATCTCTGCGCTCTTCACCGACGGAGTCCTCTGCGGAGGGAGGGAAGGAGGGCGGGAGGGATGCTGAGGAGAGGGGGAGGGGCGCGCATCTCTAGAACTCCTGCCGTCTTGCTCATAATAGGACACTTGGAGCGGGGGGGGGTTCAGATCGTCGCCTTTTCAGATTTTCCTGATGTTTCTGAGATGTTTCTATGAAAACAAAGGATGTGTTCATTAAAATGTTATAAATAAAATAAATTTCAAATATGTTAATTCCGCCCTTTTGCGCTTGTTCGATGGGTAGTAACATCTTTCATTTTCTAGTTGCATTAACTGGACATATAAAAAAATGTGCCATAAACCACAGTGCACTGAAAGCAAGCTGCCATATCGGCTGGAGGTCAGGACTGAAAGGAAATCAGAGCAGCTGTGATCTTTGCTGTGTGAAACTTCTCTGATTCTTGACAAAGGACTACTACTCGGGTATGTAGAAATCGGGTTCATCCTTTATTTGTGAGAACAAAGGGACAAAACATGGTCCAGGAAAAAGGAAGTCAGGCAAACAGGGCGTAGTGAACTTCAGAACCAAGGTCACTTTTTCTGTCTCCTTCACTCAGAACCAGTCGTCCACAAAGACAATTTGGCAGCTAGGTGCTTGTCTTTGGCAGTTGCTTGATATGTTATGAAGACATAGTAACCAGCTGCAAGTGTTTGTTGCAAGAGGATGAATTGCTGAATAAATAAAAAAAGAGAAATATAAGTAAGTATGAATATGTATACATAATTTGAATACATAATAGCAATCCCCTTTCACTGACACATTGTTCTACCTTATTCATAATAACAAATAAGGTAGAACAATGGGTCAGTGCAAGGGGATATTGGTTGTGGTAGTGGTCAGTCCCTATGCTTTCTGGAATTCAGCAGCCTGACAGACTAGAAGAAAACATTCCTGAACCTGGTGGTTCAGGAGGGGTCTACTTTGATTTTGTGAGCTTTCCTAACACACCACTTATTGTTGGTGGTCAAGATGGTGGGTAATGAAGTCCCAGTGATGGACTGGTCAGAGGTAGTGTAGCATTGTTAGAAGCAGGAGGCTATAGTACTCTCCACAACACATCTGTAGAAGCTGGTGAGGATAGGAAATGGACTTGCTGCTCTTTTTAGTCTCAGGATTTGGAAATGTCATCATATCTTCTTTACAAAATGGGTTGTTTTGTGATTCTAGAAGAGGTCCTTGGTGATGTGCACTTCCAGGAAGCTGTTCACTAGTTCCAGTTCTGAACAACCAGTGCAGAGGGCAGTATGTGCAGCTCAAATCCTTTAATAATCATCTACTCGGTCTTGCTGACATTGCAAGACAGATTGTACACCAGGCTACACGCTGCAACCCTTCTCCATGTTTGGCTAACTTTTTGTTGTTGGAGATAAGCCGCACAACTATGATGTTGTCAGAATACTTCATAATGTGATTCCTGCTCTATTTGGCAACACAGTTGTGTGTTAGGAAAGTAAACAGAGGTGTGGGAGTCGCTGCCACACATCCTCATAGCCTGTTGTTCAGGAGGTCCAGGATCCAGTTATACAGTGGAATATTCAGACCCAGTGAGGAAGGTTACTGACCAGCTGCTGGGGGGTTCAGCCCAACTGAAGTCAATTAACAGCATTCTGACATAACAGTTTTTACCCCCCAGATGAGTCACAACCAGATGTATTGCAGTGGTGACGGTGTCCTCAGTTGGGGAGGATCTTATCCATAAGAGATGGAAATATGGCGGGGAACCATGAAGTACAAAAGGAAGTGTAACAAACTGATGAAAACCAAAAGGAGTTAAGCAGCTATCTTTGAACTTTTGAAGGTAAAGAATTTGTCAGTGTAACATAAAAGTGAACCGGTGTAAGAACTCATCCATCTGGGCATTGTGGGTGCATCTAACTTGGGGACTGCATTACTTTCATGAAATTATCACCGAAACTGCTAGATTTACGCCCCAGAAATATAGCACTAGTCTACTCATTCTGTGATTTGTGTTACTCCCTTTGCCATCATTTAATACATTTTCTCTCTTTCGGTGCTTTTTCTATGTGCAGGAAGGTGATGGGGGAAACTCTGTGGTGCATTCATTTTAGAAGGCCTGAGAAAATGTCTGAAACTCTGCGTGTAATTTATGGACGATTAACTGTTGTGCTGGGAACACCCAGCTATCAACAGAATCCAGGGAAGATTTTGGTACTTCTGTTTCCTTCTGATTCAACTGTATTATCCATAACCAGTTCTGTGAGAGACATGTTCACCAGATGTAACAGGAGGGAATTACCTCTGGCAGATCACCTCGTAGCCTGCTTCCTAATATCACCATCTGACCACAACGAGTCCTTGCCATTTGCAGTTATTGTGTTTTTTACCCTAGCTGGGCACAGGTGTTAGTATGGTGCCTTCCCCTTGAATGCCGCAGTGTGATGTGGGGTTGCTCTGATATAGGGATTGGTGCGTCATTAGGATTGATGTACTGCTTGAATTAGTGAGATGTGAGGATAGATGTGTTGCTGGGATTAGTTGAGGAAGCTGCTGTGGACATTTATTGGATTTATGGAAAAAATTTTCACATTTTCGCCGATAATACCATCCTCTTTGGGACAGCAAACACTATATTGTACATTATTACAAGTGATGTACACTGCTCAGCCAAAAAAAGTCAGACACTCTAATATTTTATTGGACCGTCTTTAGCTTTTATTGCAGCATGTATTCACCGCAGCATCGTTTTGATAAGCTTATGCAACGTCACAACATTTATTTCCATCCAGAGTTGCAAGATCTTGTACTGATGATGGGAGAGTCGGACCGCTACGTAAAGTCTTCTCCAGCACATCCCAAAGATTCTCGATGGGGTTAAGCTCTGGACTCTGTGGCGGCCAATCCATGTGTGAAAATGGTGTCTCATGCTCCCTGAACCACTCTTTTGCAATTTGAGCCCGATGAATGCTGGCATTGTCATCTTGAAAGAAAAAATCCATTGATGGAAAAACCTGGTCATTCAGTGTATTCAGGTAGTCAGCTGGCCTCATTTTTTGGGCACATAACATTGCTAAACCTAGACCTGACCGACTGAAGCAACCCCAGGTCATAACACTAAGTTAAATCCAGGTGGTCACTTTTTTTTGGCTGGGCAGTGTATAATAAGGTTTTAACATTCTTCATATCTGTCAGTTATTAGCGGCTGGGATTTTGTTTGCTATATGTTGTAACTTTTGTCAGCAATATAGCATTCATAAGTTATAAAAAAAACACAGTGACTCCATTGCACTGCAGTGACTTAAGCAAAGGTTTGTGGTGACACTGTCCCTCCACCCCCAACGCCCATAGGGATCTTCATAGGGATGCAGCCGCAGCAAAGAGCGTAAACAAGCATCGTTCTTGTCAAAATGCTACCTTGTCATACTCCAAAATGAAAAGATATGAGTCTGCAGGGTGTTATCTTCATCACAGCAGCATTAGACCTGGCAGCTAATGTGGAAAAAAGCCAATCAGCAAAGGGCAGCCAAAAATCAATCCCTAATGACAGTGGCACTCGAGCCAGAAAGCCATCTCGGTGTATTATTAACCCAGGGCTTCTGCAGTTAAATGTGATACTGAGGCATGGAGAGTGCAGAGTGATGGATTCAGATGCCAGCCAGTGGAGGAGCTGCTCACTGAAAGATGCTTCCTCTCCGCAACTCACATCAATACTGCAGCAGCAGCACACAAGGAGCAAGCAATTAAACCGCTACCATGTAAAAATAAATTATAGCTTAATTTGATTAAGCGATAATGGAGACATCTCACTCAATAGATCTGAAACCAAACCATTTAGATTCCTGCAACAGGAGGGAAACAGAAAGCATTTGTCAATAACATTTGCATAGAATGAACTCAGGTTCTGTTGTGGACCCCCTGACCCAGGTGTGTTAAAAGCCTTTGAAGTTGGAAGAAAGGGTGCAGGAAGAGCTTGTCAGGAACCTGTGACTTTTGCAGACTTGACAGTCTTCCTTACTATGGTAAATTCCAGATAGCATATTTATGCAAAATTTATTGGTGTGTTTTTTTTTTTTTAACTTCTGCTTTGGTGGGTTTATGACAAAACAGCACATGAATCAGATGAAAAATCCAAGCTGATATCTTCTGCATTTATTTGCATCCATTCATCTATAAGATATTTTTCTCCAACGTGCTGTACAACTCAGAGTAAGCAAAAGTGCGTCAACAAACACAGGATGATCAAAGAAGGGCTATGTTGCCGGATCCTATCCCTCAAGTAGCTGCCTGCAGAAGTGACACTCAAAGAGCAAATACATAGATAATCACAGCAGATGGTGTTAGATTCATTGATGCAGTTGTCAGCAGCTCAAATGGCTGTGAGGGATTCTGCAGCTCTGAGGGACAAAGGGAGCTCATTCCACCACACTGGGGACAAGACTGAAAACCTACAGGATTTGTGCCCATTGAGAGCGGGACCACCAGGTTGCCACAGCTGGAGGACCACCCTGCTCTTGCTGCACATATTTATTATTGATGTAAAAATGACAACAATAATGGCTTGGTGTTGCTGTAATAGCTGAGGAAAAATGATGTTTTTGCTGCTCTTCTTGCTCCTGAAGGTGCGAAGATCCATAGCAGCTCTCTCAGATGTGCTTTTGTGACCTGTGAGTAATTCAGCAGATAGACTGTCCTCTCCTGTGAAGAAATTGCTTTATATCTGCCCCAGTAAAATGCCTTGATGTGTTGCTCAGTTGTATCATTACACTTCAGCTGGTTTGGGGACCAGGGAAAAATGAAGTGATGAAAAGATAATCTGCTGATGTAATCACATCATTATTTTCCCAGTGATACAACGAACAAGTGGTTTTCTTCTCTCCAGGAAAACACTCGAAACATCTCGCCCAGCTGCGAAACGAATTTACGTCTAAATAACCTGCAATTGCTGGCAATGTTTTCTGCCGAGGAATTCATTTCCATGACAAAAGTGAGCGGCTCTCCAAATACAAAACCTTGTTAGCAGCAAGCAGAATGGGTTCACAAAATTATCTTGCATACATTAAACCTGTGTTAAGATGCAATTAGCTGCACAGTTGCGCATGCTAGATTCATGTGGGCTTCATGGCGGAGGCTGTCGCCCTATTGCATTATGACTGTAGTCACAGATGCACACTCATGTTAGCGCTTGGCACACACATCATTTCATCATTTATTTTCCAGAGTCAAACATGTTCAGACACCAGGTGGCTTCACAACCAGGTGGGCAACAGGTTGCAGTCCTGCACAGCTGGTAAATATGATTGTTGAATTTCCCCTACAGCAGTAGCACTCTCTATGGGCAGTTAATATTGCTAAATGGAGGGGTCACATGTATCACCTCTAGATTAACACCTGTGACAAATACCAGAATGCAGTAACAGGGATAAGCAGGTTAGTAGTTTAGCGCTGGGGCCCCATCTATCTAACCACAGGTTCCTCCTATTCTGCAAGTAAAAAATGCATTGAAGCTGACGAAAAATGGTCCAGGAGAATAGGTTCTGATATAAACTCAGCATGTCTGCATTACTCTCAACCTGTGCTAACTTGTTATTGGGGTACCTCCACACCTGCTGCACACCTACTGCCAACCAACACTATTGTACACCACCTACCTCTGCCAAGCTGTGCCAACACTGTGCTCAAATTAAGGACCCCATTAGCCCTCTCTTTTCTGCAATTTCTCATTTCATTCTGGCAATTCCTACTAATGTCTTTTTGGGCGATGGTAATGCTGACGGATGGAGGGGTTTACAGCCAGCGGCAGCCTCAGCACAACCACAGATAAAAGCCTAATGGAGCTCCACCGTCACACTGCAGGGGCTAGAATACTGGGCAGAAGGTGTGGCCTGAGGACTGGATTAAGACGCTGGGCCTTGGTGCACTAGGGAACGTGAGAACAGCAACTCCATAAATGAGCATTTGGAAACTGGACCCTATTCCTCTTTCTCCCTCTCATTTTCATCTCTTGGGGTCATCATTTGCTAGCTTCATCTTAAAAAGATACCAATGAAACAAAAAACCATCACCAAGAAGGAATGGGCTGGTCCAGCAGATAAAGATCATTGTACAGGCTATACCCAACTTTCATGAAGTGGGCACCTGACAGCATGAGGAGAGGATGCTGTCCAGACCCGCTAGCTATTGAGATGCTAGTGTTCATCTGCTAGCTGTTAACCTGCTGCCATTAAAAAAAGTACTGTGAGATGCCTCTAGCAGGACCTCTGAGAGCAGACTGTCATTAATGGGTCTCAGCCACAGAGCTGCTTCAAGGCAGCTGGGCAACAGGAAGCAGGGCTCCATGGGCAAGGGGCTCCTTTGGCTCAGCCTCAGTTTTATTTGACTAATGGAGTGTCAGGGGTCAGCTGCTGCCATAGCGATGCAGATAATGACCCCTGCAGAGGCCCAGCTCCCAGTCACCAGTCTACCATTTTACATGCACAATATTAAAATGTGTGCCTCAAAGGCAAGTGGAAATAAAATTGATTTCTGTCCGATTTACTCCATCTCAGTAAACAAGTAGCGGGTGCACTCCTCGGGAGGCCTCAAAGCAGCAGTGAAGCACTTCTGCCCTCTACTGGTAGATTGGAAAAGGTTCTTGGGCTGATGGAAGTTTAGTCAAACAGCCCAATTGGTATCGTAATAATAATGGCAACGGAACCATTAGTGTAATTCTCCTCTATCAAGCAAACTGTTGTGTTACTCTGATGTACCAGCAGCTACGCTTGATAGAGATGGATGAATTAGAACAATTTCTGACTTTCAGCACTTTTACTATTTGTGCTGTCTGGAATTCCAGACTCTTGCCTTATAAATGGATTAGAAACAACTTAACTTTGGACTCCCCCTGTCACTGCTTCTTCTGTTAAAGCATGAAATCTCTCTAGCACTCTTCCATCTTACTTGCTGTTTTCTGCTCAGTACCTAAAATTCTTACAGCTGTCTTCAGAATGGCTTAGAATCAAACAGCATTGAAATGGTTTGACACATACCTGTCATGTAGATCTTACCAGGAGGTTTCCCCTCAATCTCTCCTACTGGTGTTCCTCAGAGCTTGGTATTCAGCCCCCTACTCCTTTCCATCTACATCTCTTCCCTCAGTTTTGACATTATCTCTCTTGGGTTCTGTCATTGGTTTGCTGACTACAACCAACTCTTCTTCTCTTTACCCCTGTAGCTATGGACATTTTCACTGCTTTTCTGATACCTCTCATTGGAAGACTAGTCATCATAAACACCTCCACTTCCATGAACAACATCCTGTATCTCCCAGCAGCTCTGTCCACTGGTAAGAAACTCTATCAGAAATGAATAATTCACTCATGTTATCCACAAGAACCTAGTTCTGCAGTTACATCCTGCACTATATGCATAGGATCCACCCTTATCTCACAATACACTATGTACGTAGCTCCTGTTTCAGCCCTTGGTAATGTTCTCATTGGATTATTGCCTCATCCTCCTGTCTAGTCTTCCAGTCTCTGCCATCAAGCATCTCCAGCTGATACAGAATGCTGCATTACTGCCAAAGCCATCCCACACATCTCCCCTTCTTGTCTCTCTCCATTGGCTCCTTTTAACTGCTTGTATCAAGTTACATCTGTTTATGGCCTACATGACCCACTATGGATCTGCTATATCTACTGTACCTGATCACTTACTACACCCCAGCCAGACTGCTACAAACTCTGGCTATTTCATAATTCCACTCACAAGGAATCCAGAATCAAAAGCCCAAAGGTTTTTGGTTCTTGCTCCCATATGAGGAAATGGTCCCTCAGGGCTACTGAATCCCTCTCAGCATTTCTTAGGAACCCACTTCTTTTCAAATAGCTTATCTGCTCAATAACTTTGCGCAACACTATCTGTCTTAAAAATGGTGGAATTGGATTGTGATTCAAAACTATCTATATCTGCATCTGTCTGTTGCTGCTGCACTTTTGTTTACTCTCAGTTGTAAGGCACTTGGAAAAAAAAGCATTTGTTAAATGTGTAAAAAGATAGTTCCAAACATTCATGCCACCTGTGGCCCCTAAAACGTAGCCTCTCCTCATAATTTTTCATGACATCCTGGAGAATGATGTGCTTAAACATTCAGGTTGCTCAGAGTCATCCATTTATGCTGTAATCTGGGGCAATGTTAGTGTCTGTCATGCTGCTCTGGGACACAGCTAGGTCCTTATAAGAACGAAAACCTTTCGTAGGCTCTGAATGGATGGATATGACAAAAACCAGCATACTTCCCCTGCTTCCGGTTCAAGAAGAACATGGCCTGTGATGCTAATGAAGACCTCGGGCCTGATCCAGATCAGATGTATTATGTGCACAAATAAGAGAATCACTGTGCGAATAAGAGAATCGCATTCATAAACACATAAAATTAAAATCGTGCCAATAAAAATGTATCTGAAGTATTAATCTGTTGCTGCCTTTTCCAGCATTTACAGCAATTTAAAACAACAAGGGCTTTCTACTGCTCACAGCACCATTTATCAGATGCTATGTAGTGCCTTTTAAAATGTGTGCTTTGTCAGACATTTCATTTGAAGGTAACACATTTCTAATACTTCCGAATTACAGTTTTGTGCTGGGTGTCAGTGATTTTTCCAATTGGATGTTAGCTTTGATTTTTGTTTGCAGAGTTTCATAAACAAGAAGTTTAAATCAGAGAAATGTGTGCAAATGACTGAGAAACTGTAATAAATGATTCACCAAAGCATGTTTTCCCAGCACCTTAAAAGGGAATTGTGTCAGTCAAATGTCTTTTCTGTATCAAATGGTGATATTATTGCCCTGGTTGCTCTCAGTAATATTTATATGCAGTGCCTATTATTTTTATACTATTTATCTTTGATGACACCAATCTGATCTGGATGCATTAGTGAAGTTATGACTAATCTGTACACTAAAGCATTGCTTATTATTTTAACTTCAGTACTGCTCAGCAAAAGATGGTGATACTGAAGCATAACTTTGGATCTTAACCTAGTTTGAGTAGCGTTGATATAGGAGCCACATTTATATGCACTGGAATGTTTGATGAGAGTTTTATGCCTATCAACATTCTGCCATGTAAAGGTGATGGTCAAAAGTACTTGTAAAACATTTTGTGTGTGCAGTTTAAAACAGCATGCACAAGATTTAGGCCTCTTTGAGTTGAAAGCTCTGGGAAATTTTGGATAATATGCAGACATGGGATGCTGGATAGTAATTTATTGTGTTCAGAAAATTATTATCCAGAAAAAGGGCTTTAAATGTTATTCTTGTACATTTATCACCAAATGATGTGTGCAAGACCTTGTTGACCCATTACAGAACTGATCAATAATCAGCACTGATTCCATCACTAGGGTTATGGTACTATAAGCAAAAATGCAGAAACAAGCTTTGCATGTGACTAAATTAGTTTAGCAATGAATGTAACACAGAGCTCTGAGATGTACCCATAATATTTTACAAGAATCACAAGTTTGCGCCTGCTGTATTTACTACACCTGAATTTGACTAATTTTCATGGGTTAACTTACTAAAGCATGTGGAAAAATAACCTTTGAACCAAGATTTTTTCAGCAGCACACATTTATTGTATATAGCAAATATAAAGACATTCAGATTTATTCAGTTTTCTGGGGGCAGAGAACTATTTAAGAATAAAGAATTGATGTTCTCCAGCTTTGAAAATTCATGAATTATATGAGAAGGCAAAAATATTATTAACATTAACAGAAAAACGCGGTGTTTGCTTATGTACGCAAGGATAAATTTGATTTCTGGTATCAGTCATCTGTCTGATCCGACTCTTAAGGAATGTGTGGTTAAAAAGAGTAATTTATCTAGTAAATTATCACAGATTATGGTTAAATTCAAATTGATGAATGAATTTCGGTACCGAAACATTCTGCAGTAAAGAGCTTTTTCATCGCAGTCCTTTAAAATAAATTTGACCGTAGGGCTTAGTCAAACTATCACGTGACAATAAGCTCAGCTATCATTGGTCTATCACCCACCAATGGAAAGCGGCTCGCCGAGGTCCGGTTCTGGGCTGAGAATGATTCGTACTAACACATTTTTTAAATTTAAATAATAAAAAATAATAACACAGACAAGAGTACGTATAACATATTCAGAAATACTCCCAGGGGTGTTCACTGTAATACAGATACATATCACTATCACATTATACAAATAAACAAAGCAAACACAGAGAAGGGTTGTACCGCTTTCTTGTTTTTTTAGATTTCGAAATAGATTGTAAATAAGAATTCACGTCAATTTAAAATAAAATGCTGAAACATAAGATTCTTTTCAAACCATTTTCTTGAATAACGTAATAACATGTTATTATAACAAGTTAATTATAAATAATACTTAGGTATTTTCAAATTAGGTAAAGCTTCTTATGACATCAGTTCCATTAAAAGTAATATTAATATTGAACACATTTTCAATACTTATAAGTTTGTCTAATCAAGATTTTTTATTTTTTATCATGAAACAAAGCCAGAAGAAGCACCCCCCCCCCCCCTACTTTACTGATATGCTGCATCCTCCAATTCTCCACTTCCGGGGCACGAAACGGTCCGCGTTGGCCAATAAAAGTGGCTGTTAATGGAAATGCAGCGCCCTCTATTGATGGTCACCTCGTGGAGCACATTTGGTTTTATTTTAATATTATTTTAATATGTTCAAAACGACGGCTGTACGTACAGCGTGAAACGGTGAGAGGAACGGAAGAAGGAAAAAGACCGAAACTGCACTTTAAATCCCGACTGTAATAATTAATATGTGGGTTAACTGTTTTTACACATACGGTGACGTCAGGATGCTCGTGAAACGGGAAAAAACAAACACGCTTCTTTCAACGGCCGCACAGCCGGGGTCGGCGACGAGCGGGGCGCGTGCCGAGAGGGGCGGGGTCGAGAAGGGGGCGTGTTTGCAGCCGAGCGCCAGGAATCTCCCTCTTGGCGTCGTTAAAGACGGGCCGCGGTGCGAGCAGTCCGGAGCATGTCTAGATGGGCAACCTGCTGGGCGGCTGGAGGTTCAAGGAGCCGAGCACCGTGGAGGAGTGCGACTCCACCTGGGACACGGACTCCGGGAGCGAGGAGGAGCAGGAGGAGGAGCCGCCGCACGAGGTAACCGGCGCGAGACAAAGGGCAGGCGGGCGGGCGCGCGGGGAACGGACCGAGATGCGGCCACCATGGTGGATCACGCACGCTGTCTATCTGTCTGTCTGATCTGTCGCTGGCTGCCGTACGACAAAATAGCCTGCTCGATGTCACCCACTAAACAGTGACGCATGAAAAGAAAGCAACGCGTACGCCAGAAGTCAACTTTACACCGTTTTTCCTTTCTCGGGATAACACATCGAAGTCACGCGTGGAGACTCCGTTCAGGCTGTCGTTTCCAAAGGCGACCGCTTGGAAAATAAAGGCTCCCATTAAAACGCACAGTAAACAGTCACCCCGGGGGGTCCCTGGTCTCTGCCACCTTGTTTGCCGCCTCATCGCTCTTCAAGGACGTGAGAATCTCTCTTCCTCTGCTGAGGGGCATGGATGCTAAGTGCTGCTTATTGTCTGTTTTATCTACCTGACTGTGTAAAATTTGTCAAAAAAAGAAACACTGCTGCGCTTATCCGACTGTAACTTGACCACGTGACAGAAACCTGGCTTAAAAATACTCGCAGTTTTAAAATGATGACTTAAGGTAGTCCTGTTTAGTACTGCATCTCATTTCCTTTTTAATTTTCAGTTACACTATCCCGTCACATTCCGCAATAATTCGATAACTGTATCATATGGTGTAATTCTTTAATATCGTCTTTAATAACTCTTTAATATTCAAGCTTTGCCCCAACAAACTGCATCCAGTGCCTTTTTTGTCGCTCTGTATTGAGCTGTGTGCTTAGTCCAAGCCCTGACTGTGTGGCCACAAAGAAACACCACCGCCGTGGCAGGTGGCACAGTGGTTCGAGATCTCATCTGGAAACTTGAAGAGTCCAGGTTTGGATCCCACCCCCCTGCTGCTGTAGTGTCCTTAAGCAATTAATTTACCTTGAATTGGTCCAGCAAGTAAGTTGTTTCGGAGACACGTGTCAGCACTAAATATTAAGTGTAATTACCATTAAATCAAATTCATCTCACAGAGGCCACTGGCGCAGGTTGGTACAGAAGAGGTTCACCGTTTTCTGCAGTGAACCCTGAGCCCAATTCAAACCCCTAACTGAGAAGCTCGCTGGAGTTTCCCACTGCACCACCATGCCATCCATTTATAGAACTTAAACAGCAGATGGATTTCCCCCCCCCCTCCCTGATCAGCAGACCAGCATATTGCACAGATGGCCACCAGTGTACATTTGTTCCATGAGGGAGAAAGGGAATTGTTGGAGGATTGTTGATTTTTTTAAAATTTATTTATTTATTTATTTATTTGTTTGTTTATTTTATTATATTGTATTTTATAGTGCTTTAATGTCTTGTGGGTTTGGGTTTTAATGTGTTTGTATGTGCTTGTTGTTCATCAGTGAGCTGAGAGATGGGGGAAAATTGAATGAAATCCTTGGTAATTTTTGAGTAATAGCATTATGCGCACTCTTTTAGGCTCTGTTATATAGCTAATTTTTGTAGTGTGTTGTTTTTTTTTTTTTTTTTTAAACCAGAGTTTTACTAGTTAAAGAAATGTGTGGGTTGTTAATTTGGCCGGTCTGTTGTCAGAAGTAGATGTGTAAAGGTATTGATCTTGAGGAAGTAATATTTTAAGTGATGTATTTTATTTGATTGATAATACATTTTTTTCAGCAGTTCAACATGATTTCCAACAGGTTGCCATAACCCTAACCGGCACAGCTAACAATGAGCACCAGGGCACACTCTGCCACTTTACCACTTGTTCATATGAGGGCCGTGGCAGTGCAGAGACTGTGCGCCAGTCACTGGCTCCTGATGCTCCCCAAACTCCCTTACTCTGCCAAGCACTCCTCCTTAGTGTTCAGGAGCCCCACGCAGACCACTCTGGTTGCTGTCTTTGCTCCAGGTAGAACCAGAACCAGAAAGGTGACCCTTAGGGGACTGGGTACTTGGGTTGCCCTGCACTGCTGCTTTTACTGCTCTGTTGTGGCACCCTCCCTTGGGGCAGCTTGAAGGGGGTCACATCCGACTAGGCAGTCATCCTGGTGTCAGCAGGACTTATCCCCCTGGCGACATGCGGTGCATGACCGTTCACCGCCCTTTGGGGACCCATCAAGCATCACAGGATGTTCTTTGCTATGCATACCTGCTGTTGTTTATCTGTCTTTGTTTTGGAATATAGTCAATCTTTTGTGCATTCATGCATTTGTAAGTTCATTTGTGTCTTAACTGAAATAAGTGATAAAATTTTAATAACAATTTTTTAAAATGATATTATTTAATATTCACATGTATAGAACTTGTGTTTAGAAGTATAGAATCTATGGTTTAGGTTGTGATTTAGATTTTACAGTTGAAATTTAAAGGGTGTGACAGGCTGAACAACAAGGTGAGGAAGATGTAGGAAGTTTGTGGTGTTTGGCTTTTCCAACATTAGTGTACACGTGGCTGTTTTAAAAATATCCGTCTTAGTCTCATATCAACATTAGAAACCCCCTTTTAGAAACCTCTTTTGATGTGTTTGTGCAGGGTGTTTTTCAGTTTCATTCTGTGTTTTTCACCTTAGGCATCTTTGTGCTGTTGCTCTTCATCTTTTATTTAGCCACCAAACTGTCTTGAGTCTGATCTTCAAAACCTGAAAATTCAGTAGCATACAGTCCCCCTGTATCATGTGGCCAATCGCGATTCAGTTTTGCCCAAATGTACCCAGCTGCCCACTGGGGAAAAGGCTAGATTTTCCAAATTATAACTCTGGCATTGTTCTAAGGGCTGTTTCAGCCACACACGTCTCCATGACATCATACTCTGTCCACGTGTGGCGCGATTCAGTATGACTGGGAGTGAAATTAATCCATCTGGACTTTGATAAGTATTGACATCAGTTTTGCTTTTGAACAGTGTAGCGGTGACCTGGCTTGCCCTTTATTTATTTTGTTACTGATGGCTCATATTGCCAGTTTGTATTCTGAACCTGTGTGTGTGTCTGTCTGGCTGTTTTGATTAAAATGGCTTCTTCCAAGACCAGGTGGACAAGATCAGGTTTTTCTTTTTAATTACTTACTTATCTATGCTTCTCTGCTGTTTTATCAGCTTCAACCATAGAAAAAAAAAAAAATCATAATTTATTTATCCAAGGTGATTTTCTGTGTTAAGCTCCTTGTACTGTGAGTCCAGGAAAAGTACCTTGAGCAAGGGTGGTACCACAGGAGATGGACTTTGAAGCCCTGTTCTTTGAGCAGAAGGCAGCAGCTCTAACCACCACACCCCCTGCAGTCCCTATATTAAGTATGTATCTCAAAGGTACAAGAGTAGCGTTTGACTCTATAACCTCTGGCCACCTTACTTTCTTCGTGCTCCTCTGCATGCGTGTGCAGAATGCTGCTCTCAGCCAGGGGGGAGTGTGACTCACCTGCTCAGCTAACTCTGCACCCTATGGACTTGTGTCCCACAGCCTGCCTGCAACCAGGAGGCCCCCACCAAGGTCAGAAGAAGCTTCTACGCAGCAAAAGACCTGTACAAGTACCGCCACAGCTACCCGGTGAGACTGCGCTGCTATGCCTATGAGGCCTGTGGGGTCAGACCCCCTTCTAGGGTGGGACAAATGGTACATTTTGCTGGCTGTCACCACAGAGACTAGTTAACTATATAACTAGTTAATTTACTATTTGTGTGGTTACCATATGTGATTGTTATGGGGGAAGTAAACATGATATTGTGTCAGTATGAACATTTAGCAGTTTGAATTCACATTTATTATAATATTCCACAAATTGTGCAGTTAGTGAAATTAACATGGTTAATTTTCTTTTAAAAAAGGTATTGCTGCAAAGTGACATTTTAATTTTGTTAATCATAGTGATCAAGATAGGATTTTATTGTTCACTTCAGGGAAATTTGCTGTGCAGCCATCGAACACATGGAACCCTTAACAAAAGGCACTCATGAGGTGCATGACAATACATAAATCACAAAAGAAAGAAAATAGCCAACCATTTAATACATTTTTCTCTGTCTCTCGCTCAGAGCTATAAGGAGCCGCGGCAGTCTGAGTTCCGCAATTTGAGGTTCTACCTGAATAAGGTGCCCCTTGTCCCCGATGGTAAGAGTGTGATCCCACCTGTCAATTGCTGTCTGTACTGTGGGTGTTGCCTAACTGAGGCCCATCTTGTCTTGAGTCTGAGCATTCTCACTCAGCACCTGGAGATCACTAACCTGTGATCCCTCACCTTAGCGGACCTGCTGCAACACATACAAAATGCAGTGTGAAATGGATCTGTATTGACCCCCCCCCCCCCCAAAAAAAGGGACGCCATCTGCTGCCTTTGATTGACTGCCTGTAGCGCTCATGAACAGGAGGGATTTGGGTGGGAGGGGCTTCTCCAGGTCATAATAGATGGTAGACTGTAGTAGATCTCCTTGCTTTCTGTTCTGACTCCTCCCTCCTTACTCTGACTCCACCCAGGTGTTTACATTGAAGAAATCCTCACCCAGTGGAGAGGTGACTATGAAAAGTTGGAGAACAACCACACCTACATACAGTGGTGAGTGTCCTCCTGCAGTCCAGTCTCGCACACTCTAAATCCACATTCAACCTGAACATCAGCCCCTCAGCACCCTCTACAGGAAAGAGGGGAGGGCAATCGGGAAGCTGTTCGCAAGTCAGATGCAGCGCCAAGCATTAAAAAAAAAAAAGTCATCGTCATAGGAAGTACAGAGTTGGTCATTACAGATGCTGCATAAGTTTATAGTGTTATCAGGAGTGAAATGGCTCTGAAAGAGGTGGGTTTGAGAACCTTCTAGAATGTTGGGGGATGCAGCAGCTTTGAGGGACAGAGGGAGCTCATCTCACCACACTGGGTTAAAACTGAGAACCTACAAACTTGCTCTTTGGATCCCCTGTACATAAAGTCAGTAATGATGTGTTATCACTCTCCATCCTGTTTGATTTCATGCTCTGCTGTCCCCACAGGCTGTTTCCTCTGCGAGAACAAGGCCTCAACTTCTACGCTCAGGAACTCACTCAGGACGAGATTAAGGTATGAGAACTTGGTGCCACACATCACGCGACAGGTGTATAAGCGCACATTCAGCATTGCCTCGGTCATTGTTGGCTGGCAGACTGTGGTACACCTTTCAGTGGTTTGCACCATGTTTTTACTTTGCTCTGTAGGAGTTCCAGGGGTCCCGTGAAGCCCGGCGCCGATTTTTGCAGGCCTATGCCCTCATGCTGGACTTTTTTGGCATCAAGCTGCTAGACAAGAGTGGCAGTGTGTCCCGTAGCTCCAACTGGCAGGACCGGTTCCAGCACCTCAATGAGTGAGTTCCCAGAAAGCAACAGTTCAGCTGCCCTCAGTGAAGCAGCAGCTCCTCAACTTAGAAACACAACCAGGACCTGAGGCCTTCTGGCAACTCAATTTGTTTATAAACCCAGTCACCTCAACAAAAGCCAAATAACACAGATGTTCCTCAATTTATGTACAAGTTAGGCTGTAAAGTGTGCAATGTTCCCCATCTTGTTGGTCATTAACATTCAGGACCGTTCCATTCAGGAACATCAGACGTGAGTGGTAAACACTATGGAAGCAAGTTAAATTGAGGCACTTTTATGGTCTTACGTTCTGTTGCTCTTTACTGCCATCTATCAACTTGAAGGGTCACATTTCTGTCACATTTTCTTCACTTCAGCCAGAAATTTTAGAAATTGAATTTTAACATGACTCCCTCCCAGGTCCCAGCACAACTACCTGCGCATTACCCGTATCCTGAAGAGCCTGGGTGAGCTTGGGTTTGAGGCCTTCAAGATGCCACTGGTGCGTCTGTTGCTGGAAGAGGCCCTGGTGACTGGGACTCTGCCCAACATGCGACACAGTGCACTGGAGTACTTTGTGTACACGCTGCGTGACCGTGCCCAGCGCCGCACCTTGCTTCGCTTCGCCCAGCACCACTATGTGCCCCTGGAGGACTTTGTGTGGGGTCCACCTCGGCGGCGCAAGGTGTGTGGGAGCGGGGCACGGCCTGGCAAGGGTGAGTCTGTGAGGAGCCTGACATCCCTGCATGCTGAGCGCAAAGAAGCAGCAGAAGAGCACAGCCTGTGTGAGAAGCGCAGGAGTGAGCAGCAGCCTGCAAGGGCTGATAGCAAGCCAAGTAGCGGTGTCCGTCCTCTGCGGGGTGCTGGAGAGTGGCTGCAGTGCACAGACACCATTCCTCTATAGGCTGCAGGTTTGAGGAATCATGGATGCTGGAAGTGACGAGAGAAACGTCTAGAAATTCTGCAGGTGCCCAGAGTGACCGACTGACCGCCCCGACCTCCACCACAAAGGGGGGCCGTTGGCTAGTCCACCTCCTTTTGTCTTCCTCTTTCAGGCGCTTTGTTGCGGCTCAGAGTTCATGAATTAAGTGCTTCTTCATGCCACCCTCACACAGGGGCCGTTGTTGCCGCCCAAGTGCCTCCTCTTTGCCCCATGTAGGAGCCTGCGGGTGCGAGCGGGTGCCCGAGGACAGCAGGGAGAGCCCGGCTCTGCACATCGCTGATATCGTTCACGTTGTAACCAGGCAGGTCCTCCTACCTGCTCAACTGTTATTCATTCCTGACCACAGGACTAGCAGCGCCCCCCCCCCGTTTTTTTTTTTTTGCTGGCTGGGCATGGGTATGACAGTAACCTACCTTTCTCAGGGTGTCAGTGTGCTGTAGGGCGGGGGTGGGTCATAGGGTCATGGTGCTTGTTGCTGGGTGAAGCTAAGGACTTTTTTTTTTTTTTTTTTTTTTTTTTTTTTAAGTTTAATAATAAAAAAAAAAGAAAGAAAAAGAAAAACAAAATCCGTTCACTTCCACTGCATTTGTGCCAGCAACCCGCTCTGCAGTGCCCCCAGCCTTCCAGAGACCTCTGTGTATGTGCCATGTTGTACACCTCAGCCCTTAGGTTCTGTCAGGGTGACTGTCGTGGTAACTGGTGTGTGGATGTGTCAGGTATTAAGTATTTTATAATTCTGTACTTTTATCTTCTTGCACACTGCTGTATTAAATATGATGTAAAACATCTTTCGAGTCGATTTTTTTATTGTAGTTCAGGCACTTCCATTCTCTGACCAGGCATCTCAGCCAATCCAAGAGGAACAATGTGTTTTCAGGCTTCTGATGGGCCGTTTGAATCTTTTTGTGACTGCTAGATATGTTGTATTATGTATCAGTTGGTCTAATGTCAGAATGTGGAACAACTTAATGAGACTCAGAAGTGAACCGTGACTGCTGGATGGGCCCATATTTTGGGGCTTGTAGCACCATGGCAGCTGTGGGGGTGGTGTATTGGGGGTTCATTGCATTTGTTTGGCGTTTGTATGTTGCAGGTGTACTTCTGAAGCACTGCGCAGCAGGGTGTCTTACCTTCATCCCTGCAGTGTCAGTGCTGCCCCCTGGCTGCTGCCACCTGTTCGTCCTGTGTTCTTTTGGGTGGATGGGTTGAGTGAGGGTGATTTGGGTTGTCTGCTCAGCAAGTGCACTTTTGAAGTTATACACGTTTCTCTTTCTCGTTGCTTCTTTTATTGTCAGCCTTGGTTTTGACCACAAGCCCATCAAAACTCTAGTAGTTTCACGGCTGAAGTTGCTGCGTAGATATTTTTAAGGCTATTGTTTTGTGATTTCAGTTCCTCTTTTAGTTGAGACTTCAAGTATCACCCCTCCCCTACGTCGAAACTGTGGCCGAAACCATGTTGTAATGAGAGTCCTGGAAATAACCAGGAGAACATTGTCTTAAGGCTCACAGTGGTGTTTACATTGGTTATTCATATTAGAAACAGACAAGTTTTCAAGGTAATTTTTATTGCATTTTATTTCACTCTTTTACTTTAGAAATTTTCCATCTGTTGCTGTCATCAGGAAAAGTAAAATGCTTTATGACTGGACCAAAAGTATAGTAATTCCTGTCTGGGAAGTCAAGGAGGGTCTCATGGAACATAGCGTGAGGGTACAGTGGCATACAAGAGTTTGGGCACCCCTGGTCAAAATTAGTTATTCTGAATAGCTAAGCAAGTAAAAGAAGACCTGATTTCTAATAGGCATTACATTAAAGATGACACACTTCTGTAATATTTTAAGCAAAATTACTTTATTTCCATCTTTTACAGTTTCAAAATAAAAAAAGGAAAAGGGTTCAAAGCAAAAGTTTGGGCACCCTACATGGGCAGTACTTAGTAACACCCACTTTGACAAGTATTACCCCTTGTAAATGCTTTTTGTAGCCAGCTAAGAATCTTTCAATTCTTATTTGGGAAATTTTTGCCCATGTTTCCTTGGAAAAGGCTTCTAGTTCTGTGAGATTCTTTAGCTGTCTTGCATGCACTACTCTTCTGAAGTCTATACACAAATTTTGGATGATTTTTAGGTCTTTCGGGCTATGAGGGCCATGGCAAAACCTTCACCTTGCTCCTCTTGAGGTAGTCCATTGTGGATTCAGAGGTGTTTCGGATATCATTATGCTGTTGTAGAAGCCATCCTATTTCCATCCTCTGCTTTTTTTTTTTTTTTTTAACTCACTGTGTGATGTTTGCTTCCAGAATTTGCTAAGATTTAATTGAATCCATTCTCCCCTGTACCAGAGAAATGTTCCCCGTGCCATTGGCTGCAACACAAACCCAAAGCATGATCTTTCCACCACCATGTTTAAAGGTTGGAGAGGTGTTATTTTCATGGAATTCTGCACTTTTTTTTTTTTTTTTCTTCTCCAAACATACTGTACCTTTGCAAATTGCAGTCAAAAAGTTCTATTTTGACTTCATTGGTCTACAGGACTTGTTTCCAAAATGCATCAGGCTTGTTTAGATGTTTATTTGCAAACATCTGATGCTGAATTTTGTGGTGAGGACACAGGAAAGTTTGAAGGTCATACTTGTACAGGTATTGCTACACAGTAGAACAGTGCACCACTGCTCCAGAGTCTAAATCTTCCTAAAAGTTTTTTGCAGTCAAATGGGGGTTTTCATTTGCCTTTCTGCAATCCTACAAGCAGTTCTCTCTGAAAGCTTTCTCAGACTTCCAGACCTTGACTTGACCTCCACCGTTCCTGTTAACTGCCAATTCTTAATTATATTATGAATTGAGGAAATGGCTACCTTAAAACACTTTTATATCTTCTTATAGCCTTCTCCTGCTTTTTGGGCATCAGTTATTCTAATTTTTCAGAGTGCTAAGCAGTGGCTTAGAGGACTCCATGGTTGCTGATTGTTGGGACAAAATTTGAGGAGTCAGAATATTTATAAAGCTTTGAAATTTGCACCATCTTGCCTTTCCTAATGCTGACTGTGGACAAGCCAAAGCCCTAATGAACTCTTTAAGGTCTGAGACCTTAGTAAAAGTTATCTGAGACCACAAATCAATTGGGGTGCCCAAACTTTTGCATGGTGCTCCTTTCCTTTTTTTTTTTTTTTCCCACTCAAAATGTACAAAATGACAAAAACACAAATTTTGCTTAAATGCTGAAAAGAATGATTCATCTAACTTCTATGCACTTTGGAGATCAGTTCATCTTCTACTCACTTAACTATCCACAGGAACAAGAAATTTTGACCAGGGGTGTCCAAACTTTTGCAGGCCACTGTAGTTGAGCGAGTTCTTAAAAGAAGGATTAGAACTCTTACCAATAGGATGCAGTTTGGCTTGGTTTTATGCCAGGTGGGGCCACAACTGACATCATCTTTGTAGTCCAGCAGGTGGAAGAGAAATATGTGGAAAAGAATAAACCACTGTTTATGTTCTTATAGACCTTGAAAAGGTATTCAACTGAATCCCTGAAAAGGTCATAAGCTCATCAATGGAATGTCTGGGAGTTGAAGAATGGTTAGTATCCACAGTTATGGCAATGCATGAGGGGCAGAAACTGTGGTCTGCACAGCACACTGAGATAGTGCAAGCTTCAGGATAAAAGCCTATGAATGTGAAGGGTCAGTCCTGAGTCCACTGTTTGCTATCGTGATGGAGCCAGTATCAAGGGACATTACATACTATCATGGACCTTCTGTTTATGGATGACATGGTCCTGATGGTGAGGAGGAACTTGGAGAGAAGGTTTATAAGTGGACAGCCAGTATTGTTGAAATGGGTTTTAAAAATGAATTGAGGAAAAACAAAAATTATGGAAGTGGGGCACAAGTCTCATATAGGAGAGAAGTTGGGTAAGTGGCCATGCAGTGTATACAGCAGAGGAGTAGGTAGGAACTCCATAAGCTGTACAAAGTGTGAGTAATGGAAGAACGCTAGTGGTGAGTGGGATTGGAAGTGAAATGCAGTCCCCGAAAGGCCAGCCCCTCTTTTGTTTGCAGGACTTCTAATGCCAGCATACAACTCCCAACAAAATCAGAAAAAATAGCAAAATGAAAAGCTGGAACAAGTTGACAGATTCTGTTACCTGGATGACATGCTAAGCTCAGCGGGGGGAGTGGATTTAATAGTCACAACTACTAGAAGGTGTAGGCATGTGATGGAATTAAACAGCTGAGAAGTTAAACAAATGCCTTTATCAACTGTTTCAGTAGAGTGGGTACCTGGCCAGAAAGCAACCAGCAGGTTTCGCTTTGAAAAAGGAGCAATATAAACTTATGTAGCAAAACAGGTAAGGCTTGGGGTAAGGCGATACAAATCAGAGAAACTTACAGAAGGGTGGTATGCGCTTGAAAAACAGGTATAGATGGCATTATTGAGATCAAATACTGGAAATACAAGTTTTTTCCTAATAATGAGGGATCAATGAGTAAAACAGGTTGTCACATTCACAGACTGCAGGAAACGGTCATGAATGCATTTCAATGCGTTAAGCACAGTAGAAATGTTTTCTTTCAAAGTAGGAAGAAATTTAGGGATTAACTTCTATTATTCAACTCTAAGCTGACATCCTTGAAAATGAAGGTGAAACTATTTGCTGCATAGCCATACATACATGCTGTATGGTAGTGAGACATGGGAACTAAAGAGTGAGAACTTGAGGAAATTAGAAGACTAAAATGAGGGTTATTAGGTGGATGTGCAGCATATCATTAGAAGCGAGAAGCTGCCGGACAGATTAGGTATCAAGTCCATTGGTCAGCTTTATGTAGGCAACGACATCACTGGTACGACCACGTGATGAGTAAGGATGCAGTGACTGGGGTAAGAAGTGCATCTGCATAACTGTTGATGGGAGCCGTCAGAGAGATGGGCCGAAGAGGATATGGAAAGATGAGCTTACTGTGTATACGAAGATTAAGGGCTTGACACCTAAGGGTAGAAAAAGAGGGGAAATGTTGCAGTCATGGCATTTAGAAGAAAATGGTCAACCAGGCTTCTCCAGGAAAAATATTGTGAAACAGCTCATTATGAGAAATGTGAGAGGAAGGCTTTTATAAACAGACCCCAATAATCAAAGTATGCAAAGAGAGCTATTTATTGTTCACATCTGAACTCATTATTAGCAATTATTATTCCTTTTTATAGCAGTCATTAGTACAAATCACATAATATAATGCAAGAGGGAGGGTTATAATTAAGATTATGGGTTTATAACAAGACAGTTACAGACTCAATGCCCACCCGTAGCAGCCACTGGCATACATTTAATCAAGCTGAAATACCCAGCTGTGTGAATTGACCAAATGCTGTCAGTACATGTTACAAGTAGTACACTGAAATCATGGCATTGTGCTGTTTCTCAGAAACACACACACACACACATTATATATATATATATATATATATATATATAAAAAATGCTCCCTGCAGTAGAAATCACATTGATTGACTTTAAATACTTGTCTCTTACACTGACCAGAACAGTGTGGCGTTCAACCAGACTGCATAACCAGCCTTCAAGTGGGGCGGAGACACTTCAGTGAATCTATCAGTGCTGTTGCCAGGCACTACATCAGCATGTCACTTGCTGTACTAGTATGTGTGGCCAGTGTTTTCCTGGGGCTACACCTCATCCTTCTGCTGGATGTCCTGAGCAAAGCGTTCCCTTGCATAGAGGCCGGAGTACAGCACACCCCCCTGTGCTGCTGCCCACATCATCTGGAGGCTGTTGAACCGGGCTGCCCAGTTGCCCTTGGGGTCCACAACCACAACGCCCCCTAGTCCTTGAACACGCTCATGCATGTAGGCCAGGCTCAGGTCTGCAGCCTCCTCGGCTGACTTCCCTGCGTGACAGACACATTGACACGGTGAAAGCAGCTGTACACATACATGTGTGTCAGACATACTGCTCATGGACAACAGTCTTAAACAACACACCTTGCTCCATGTAGAACAAGATCAGTCTGGACAGAGTGACCTTCATGATGGCCTCTCCATGACCTGTGGGAGACACTGCCCCCAGCTGGTTGTCAGCATAAGCACCGCACCCTGGGAAAGACAGAGGGTGGCCTGGGTCACAGCTGTAGGACACACACAGGAGGCTCAATCAATGCTGCCTGTCACCATCAGATGGCATAATAGACATGGAAAATGACAGAAAACATCAGCATAGGTGTCCAGATAGGGTGCTTGGGAAGTGTGTGAGACAGGGTGTGGTAGTCACCAACGCAGGGTGTGTCGCCCACACGACCCTCCATCTTGTTGAGCATGCCCCCTGTGGAGGTGGCACATGCAATGTTGCCCTGCAGATCTACAGCCACAGCTCCAACTGTACCCATCTTCCCCCTAAAACGCACACACAATATCCTTTTAAAACATATACACAAACTGTCCCTCCCAAGCACATACAGGCATGCACATACACCCTACCTCCTTGATTTACAAACACAATAGGGACAAGTTTGTTTATAACTTTATAAATCCAAAGTCTATTGAAGTGCTAAATGTCTGTCAAAAAAATAGATACAAAATAAGGGGAAAATCAAAAGTCTAGAATCACCCAAATATTTTTATGATGCCTAACATTGCTGCTGATCCAGCATTTGCGGTTTACCACAGCCCAGAAAAAAAAGGGAAAATTAAAGAAGTACCGTATTTTCTGCACCATAAGGCACACCGGATTATAAGGCGCATGCTAAAACATACGGTCTACAAAAAAAAAAAAAGGTAACGGAAGCAAAACAGTGAGTTTAGTTGAACTTTATTCTACTATTTAACAATACACACATTATTTTTTATCTTTGTAATCCGCTGGCAGTTGCTGCACCACGGTAGTCCTTGCGCGGATGGAGAGATGACGCCTTTTCATAAAACGAAAGCACCAAGACGGACCTCCTTGAAAGTTTTCGATCTTCATGTCTTGTGCTATCGTTGTTGCCTTCAGTCGAATAGTAACTGTAGAGACGCTTCTCCCGGCTGTTGTTTTGCAGCATACCGGTAGTATACCTACTGGAGGCGTGGCGGAGGTAAGCGTACGTATCACGTCCTGTTCTCTGATTGATTTATCGCTGCCAGCGTACGTATTACATCCCTGTGTCAGCAGCAAATGGTCTGACAGTCAGTCAAGCGGAGCGCTTATCAAAGTCGCACAACAATATTTTGACAGATTTTGGAACTCAGTGCACACATAAGGCGCACGGCCGATTTTTGAGAAAATTTAAGGCTCTTAGGTGCGCCTTATAGTGCAGAAAATACGGTAACTGATTCATAAATTTCAAAACATGCCAAGTTAGGCCATAACATGGCAAAATCCAGCAGCCCAAACACACCCAGTACATGACTCATCTTCCTATGTCCCCCTACCCACGCTTCACTGCAGAACTTTCCTCCATTCTACTTCTAGGGGTCTTGCTGTTCACATTAGTTATCGTGTCTGAACAGTGTTTGTGTTCAGAAAGCCTTTTATACACTTTATTAAATGTTGGTAATGTCTTACTGGGCATAATTTATCAATTGAATTTTACTGTATTTATACATGTTACATAAATATCATGTTATATATAGCAGTCAGTATTACCTGCAGATATGGGGGCACTACTGTACTATAACAAGCACATACACAGTACAGGGAATTATATGCAGAAACCAGTGAATAAGGGTGCTGTGCTGCCTGTATCACACAATTGAGATGCGTGGATGATTCTTTACACAGTATCAAAATTGGAGAAATATTTTGTACAATGAAATTAAGCAAAAAGGCTAAAAATCAGTGTATTTTCCCTTATATTGTGTTTAAAAACATTTCATATGCAATAAAATTTTTTAAAATGTTTCTTATTTGACTGCACATAAATATCAAGGATGGTCTGTTTTTATGTTTTGGAAAATGTCTTCAAATAAGTCTCACTCAAATGTCTAATATGAGGAACCAGTGAACAAATATACATTAGTAGTGACACTGCGTCTTTGTCACACTCGTGTCTAACGCGAACGCATGCAACAGGCACCACCCTTACATCTGAGCCTCAACAGGGTTTGCATCAGGGCTCAGGTTCTTCCTCCAGCGCATTCTTGAGTATTCCGTGATCAGAGACTCCTCATCTACCTCTGGGATGCCCATATCCTTGGCAAATTGCAACGCTCCTTCAGCAGTCAGGCACACGTGGGTCGTCTGTGTGGAGAAACCAGAATCTAACTTGGAACCATAGGTGACAGTAACAAAAATACTTCACAACACATACACAGACTGAAGAGTGAACAGAGTTATAACTACTGAGCAAAAACAGTGGGGTACATGTCTACCTTCTCCATAACAAGCCTGGCAAGTTGCACAGGGTTTGCAATCCTCCTCACAGCAGACACTGCCCCACAAGCCAGTGTGCGGCCATCCATCACGATGGCATCCATTTCCACAGTGCCCTTTTGTGTGAGAACAGAGCCACAACCTGGACACACAGAACACAACATCCTTATAGCTCCATTTAGGTCCAGACCCCTCCTGATTACACTAGTCCAGCCACCATTTCAGCCAACCTGCTTTGCGCCATCTTAGCGCTACCTGCATTGAAGGCTGGGTTGTTCTCTAGGAGGCTCACAGTCTGAACAACAGCATCCATGGCACTGCCCCCTCCCTGCAGACAGGTATAACCTGCTTTAGCTGCCTCACACACCCCCGCACGTGACAGGTCTTCACGATTCCTTGGAATGTGTCCCGCTCCTCCATGGACCACGATGACAGGCAGAGAAGCCATAGTGAAGCATCTGCAAAGAAGGAAGCAGGGACGTGACCAGAGATTCTGTCCAACAGCAAGTTGGGGTTATAAGTTCAGACATCAGGGTTCCCAGTTTCTGAAAGATACGGTTGATTTAAATCTTTTTGTGAAGATAAGCTGTGCTTGCAGATCAATAACACAGTCAGCAGTTTACAAGAAGGTAATAGACAGTTTATACTGTAGTGACACGTCAACAGAAGTCGAAGTCCACCAAGCCAATCAAAAAAAATGTATGAATAAACTTTCTAGAGGGGTCCCATTTTTCAAAGTTGGATAAAACTTAAGTCAGAAAAAAGATTTCCTAAAATGTATGATTTTCTTCCCAAAAAAAGCTGAAAGCAACTTGTCTATGGTTTTAGTTGTTCTATCTAAATGCAAAGAGCCAACACGAGTGAGCCTAGACAAACCTTCCACTTCAGCACAAGTCCCTGTGCAGTCAAACATTAAACCAACCATTTCACTTCAAAAGACTCCTCTGTCAAGCTCCTTAAAAATGCAGATGACAAGTCAGAAGAGTGTAGATACAGACAAGAGGTTGAACAGCTGGCCCTCCAGTGTGGTCAGAACTATCTACAGAACATCCAGACGCATCCATCCTCATTTCTGGAGATTTCAATCACATTTCCCTAAATGGCACGATCTGTACCTTCATCCAGTTTGTGAGTTGTCCTACCAGAGGGAATAATACACTGGACCTAATGTATGCTAAGAGAGCATTTAGGCCAGGTGACAGGGAGGCCATGAAGACAGTGCAGAAACACCTGTCTGTTAAAATAAAAGAGGGGAAGGACAGGTATAGGAAGAGGTTGGAGCAGAAGCTGCAGCAAAACAACACCAGTGTGTAAGGGCATGAGGACAATTACTGGCTTCAATTCCTGCTGCCAGGGGACTGAAGGCAATAGGGAGAAAGCAAATGAGTTTAACCAGTTCTTTTTAACAGGTTTGACAACATGCTGCAGTCCAACTTGCCCTGCAGCCCCACCTTGGTGGCCAGCAGTGTAACCCTAGATACCACCACTGGGGCCTCGGTCGCTCAACACTCCTTTCCCCACCCCCCATTACAGATGAAGGGGTGTGTAGAATCAATCTCTCCTCCCATCTCTCAGTAAAACCCACCTCCACCCCCTCTTTTGACCGCATCACTGATAAAAGCAGACCATCCACCACCTTAACCGAAGACCAAGTCTGGAGAGAACTACGCAAATTTCATCCCGCGAAGGCAGCGGGTCCTGATGGTATCAGTCCATTGGTGCTCAAAATGTGCACCTCACAGCTGTGCAGACTATTAGTAAAAATTGTTCAACATGAGTCTGAGTACTCGAAATGTGCCAGTGATGTGGAATACATTTGTTTGGTTCCAGTCCCAAAGAAAGCACACCCTAGCGCACCATCCGATTACAGGCCAGTAGCACTCACTGCACATACAACGAAAGTGTTTGAGAGACTGGTCTTGGATATACTATGCTCCCTGGTTAGGTCTGCATTGGATCCCCCCCCAATTTGCCTACCAAGAGAGGATAGGGGTTGAAGATGCCATCATCTACCTGCTGCACCGTGCCTACAATCACCTAGATAAGCCAGGAGGAAGTCTTAGAATTGTTCTTTGACTTCTCATGCGCCTTTAACACCATCCAGCCAGCCAGACTGGGGAGTAATCTGACTGCAATGCAGGTGGATGCCTCCCTAGTTTCGTGGATCATGGACTATCTAACCAGAAGACCACAGTACATACGGCTACAGAGTTGTGTGTCCGAGACTCTGTTGCGTAACACTGGTGCGCCACAAGGGACAGTTTTGTCACCATTCCCCTTCACCCTATACATAACGGATTTCAACTACAACACAGAGGGTTGCCATCTGCAGAAATTCTCAGATGACTCCGCAATAGTGGGAAGCATCAGGCACAGTGATGAGTCGGAATGCAGAAGGGCAGTGGACAGGTTTGTCAACTGGTGTGAGCTGAACCAGCTGCAGATCAACAGCAGTAAAACCAAAGAACTGGTGGTTGACTTGAGACGAATTAGATCTCCATTTACTCCCCTATCTATCAGGAGGTGAATGTTGAGATTGTTCAGGATTTCAAGTACCTGGGGGCGTACATAAACAGTGAGCTGGACTGGTCTAGGAACTCGCTGGCCGTATTCAAGAAGGGTCAAAGTAGGCTGTACTTCCTACGCAGACTTAGATCCTTTGGGGTCTGCCACACACTGCTGCGGATGCTCTACGAGTGTGTAGTGGCCAGCGCTATTTTCTTCTCCGTGGCATGCTGGGGGGAGGAGCATGAAGACTGCAGAGATCAGGAAGCTTAACAAGCTGATTCATAAGACTTTCTCTGTGGCAGGAGGAAAAATGGACAGTCTGGAAACAGTGGCTGAGCGGAGATTAGTATTTTATTGAAAATACTAATCACCCACTGCATAGTGTTGTGGTGGGACAGAGGAGCATTTTTAGTGTTAAGACTGATTAACCTGAAGTGCTCTACTGAACGCTACAGAAGATCCTTTCTCCCCACTGCAACTAGGCTTCACAATTCCTCTACCGGTCATTCATAAACTCAGATGTGCAATAACACCTTGTTTATTCCCCACTATTATCAAACCTTGATAAATATTTTTGAACATGTGATACTCCACCTAAATGTGCAATACAGAATATGTGGATATATACTATATATAATGGATATTTATAAAGATCTATATTTATTTATTGTATATTCTATTAACATGTTTATCACTACAGTTGCTTATTTCTCTTCCTGTTATATGTGTCTTCTTGCCATTTGTGTCCTTGTCAATTGCACAGTTGTAACATAAGTAATTTCCTTCAGGATAATAAAGTTTTCTGATGCTGATTCTGATCTGGAGCTAAATATGTTAAAAACTGTAGACACCCCCTGCCCAAACCCTCTACCTATATACATGT
Organism: Heterotis niloticus; assembly: GCA_018136845.1. Classification (NCBI taxonomy): domain Eukaryota; kingdom Metazoa; phylum Chordata; class Actinopteri; order Osteoglossiformes; family Osteoglossidae; genus Heterotis; species Heterotis niloticus. Next base: position 15,562,055 of record CM030900.1, read on the forward strand.
ATGTATGTATGTATTTATGTATGTATGTATGTATTTTCTCTCCCTTTACTCTTGACAGCCCTGCATCTGTCATGGCCATCTTTAGGTTCCTGGGCTCTACAATCTCTCAAGCTCTAAAGTAGGGAGTGAACATTGTATGTATAATAAAAAGGCCCATCAGCTCCTGCATCAGCTGAGGAATTTCAAACTACCACAGGAACTGTTGAGCCAGTTTTAAAGAGGAATCATTGAATCGGTTTTCAGCTACTCAGTAACAGCCCGATTTTGGATCAGACGCCAAAGAAAAGAACACACTGCACTGTACAGTCAGGTCTGGTGAGGAAAAAGACGACATGTGCCAAACTTCCCTGCCTCCAGGACCTGCACTCCTCTCAAATTATAAAACTGGCAAGGAAAATTGTCACAGATTCCTCTCACCCAGGCCACAGCTTCTTTAAACTCTTACCATCTGGCAGGCACTACAGATCACATTGTGTCAAAACAAGCTGATTCATCATATTCATGAACAGCTGACTTGCTAGCTTGTGCAATGTTATCCTTATAATATTTTTTCTTCTACTCCTTACACTGTCAGATATCTTCTGCACATCTGTATATATGAGGTGCTGTCTTTCAGCACACCGACAACCACAGAAGCCAGATTCCCTGTAGGGGTGAGCCAATAAATCCAGTTCTACAGAGGTGTCACAGTTTTAATTCCTTTTGTTTTATTGGAGTTCTGGCTAGCGATAATGTGCTGCTAGATGTTATGTGAGCGCCACAAAGTCTGATTTATTATTATGTTCATGGAACCTGGTTAATAAAACGAGATCGATCAGGTAAAGGTTATCATCTACCTTGGAGCAAAGGCAGCAGCGCATTTCCCCACAGTAGAGTGGCTTTACGATGACAGATGTCTGTGCATTTATTTTCGCTTCCCCAGAAATAATACAGCGTATGCGCATTGCCATAACAAGTGCAAGCCCGTTTCAGAGCAGCCAAGACGTCATTACTTCGCGACTAATGTAATCCTCGGGCAAATTCTAGAACCCTGTCAACTCCGAAATCCGTCCTTTCGAGGAGCGAAGTTGCAAGCCCTGCAGTTTCCTCTGCACCAAGCAGCCAGGCTGCTCAAGTGCCGCAAAACAGCATCGAGTAAACACAGCGTCCATTTTGTAGTTCCAAGACGCGCACCTGGATCGCCTCAGACCTGCGTTTAACGCTCAACTATGCCTAAGGTGGCACCGCGTCTTCGTTGGCAGGCAGTCTCCACTTCGCGTCAGTTTCTCGAGTTCTTCTTTTCCGCAGCAGAAAGACGCATTTCGTAAACAGACAAGATGCAGACCGTTTGCGCCACTTCTTGCTAACAAACGAAACGCAGGAGCACAACGTTTCCGCCTGCTGCCAGCCTATTATGGGCTCATACGTGTGACGCACGCCCAGGTTCGAAGTTCAAAACAGACACAGTGGATCGCTTAAAGAGTAACCTTAACTCATCACTGTTTAATGGCTAAAAGGCGAACGACAGAGCGCAGCGATGGGTCTGTGGCGGCAGGCGAGAGGCGAACGACTTACCGGGCAGAGAAAGCAGGCTGAAGAGGGCGGCGTGTGCCTTATAACGGTGCGCGAAAACATGAGTGACGCTTAGGCTTCGGCCACGCGATGGGCGGGACTAGGATGTGGCGCTCGCAGGTCCATGTGTGAGTGTTTCGGTTCAGATTTACTGGTTTTATTGCGACCCTGTCCACATCCCCACGTGTAGTGTGGAGAACTCTGGCTACGGGCTCACCACCAAAGTATCCACCACCATCCTGTCGTCGTGAAGTGCTTTGAGAAGCACTCATGATGTTCGTCAAGGCTTTTATTCTACTGTCCACAGTACGCCACTGATACACTGAGGACTCTGCAGGACTGCAGGACGTCTGGTCCTGACCCATCTGGAGGGTAAAAACTGCTGTTCATTGACTTCAGTTAGGCATTCAGTACCATCACCCCCTCCAGCAGCTGGTCAGTAAACCTTCTTCATTGGGTCTGAACATTCCTCTGTGTCACCAGATCCTGGACCGCTCCAGGCCACAGGCTGTGAGCATCCATGGGAGCATCTCCCACACCACTGTCTTGAACACAGGCATTCTGTGTGGCTGTGTGTTCATGTCACTGTTGTTTATGCTTCTAACCCAAAACTGTCACCAAACACAGCATCAACCACATCAAGTTTTCTGTCAGCATCACAGCTCTAAGCCTCATCTCCAACAACGATGAGTTGGCCGACAGAACGGAAGCGAAGCGGTGTGCAGCCTGGTGGAAGACCAACAATCTGCATCACAAAACCAAGTAGATGATTGTTATAGGAATTAAGCTGTGAACTCACACTCCCCTGTGCGTTGGTGGTTCAGCAATGCAGTTGGTGGAGAGCTTCAAGTTCATAGGAGTGCACATCACCAAGGACGTCTCCTGGAACCACAACACAGCCCACCAAATGAAAAGGGCACAACAGCATCTCCACTTCCTGAGCAGTTTGAATAGAATTGGACTTAAACCTCCCATCCTCACAAGCTTCTACAGATGTACCACAGAGAGCATCCTGACCTCCCGCATCTCAGCCTGGTATGAGAGCTGCACTGCCTCTGACTGAGGAATTCTGCAAAGGATAGTGAAGACTGGCCAATCCATCACCAGGACTTCACTGCCCACCATTAAAACCATTTACTATACCATCACCATATCAGACTCCTCACCCCCTCCAGAATCTGTTCTCATCACTGACATCTGAAAGTTTTTATCACAGCTTGTGGGCCATCAGCATCACCAGGCTCAAGAACAGCTTTGTACCTTCAGACAGTACAGGGACTGGTCACCACCTTTACTTGTCACTTGCACCCCAGCTACCCAAAAATTCAAAGACTCCACAGAACCATTTCTACAGTTTTTACTTTAAATGTTCACTTATTTAAATATCTGTCTTTATTTGCACTCTGCATAGTCCTGTCATATTTGTGTTGTTGTGTTGCACCTTGGTCCTGGAAGAACACTTTTGTTTCACTGTGTACCGCGTAGAATTGACAATAAACTCCTATTTAACTTGACTTGAGTTGATGTATTTATTAATCTATCATACTCCTTAGTTCTGCCAGGGGAGACTACTTTCTGTCCCAGCACTGCTGCAAAAGTGCAGAATGACAACAAAATGAACCTTGAACACGGACTCCCAGCCACAAGAATTTCATCTATAATAAGTGATTCATTGCAGTGAAACTTCTAACTGAAAATATCTGTTGTTTTTTTCACATGTTCAACAATATTATAGGCGTATTTTATGTTATGCTAACTCTTTTTCTTAAGCTATAAAATATCTTTGTGCTGAATGAGGACCAGAAACTCCTTGTGGCAAACTGACATTTAAAAAATGAAAGATAGGATTCAGAATTAAATTTATTGGCTGAGTATGCTCACACATACAACAACATTTATTTGTATAGCACCTTTCATACAGTGGTCTTTAGCTCAAAGTGCTTTACAAGGTTAATGAGACAACAACAATGAACACAGTATACAGGAATAAAGATGAACAGTATACTAGGTTGTGTGATAAGATAAGGTAGTACATATGAGCAAATATGGTCTAAAGGCCAGGTGGACAAAAAACAAAAAGAAACTCCAGATACACTGGAGAAAAAACAAAATCTGCAGGGGTTCCAAGGCCAATAGACCGCCCAGCCCCCACTGGGCATTCTATCTAACAGTGGGATTTCTAAAACAGTCTTTATGTGGTCATTCCATACAAAGAATTTGGGTTTGATTTTTCAAGACTCTCAGTGTACATAAGACAACACATAGATAGTTAGAAATGTGCAAAAGATACTTGACAGGACAAGGAGTAGAAGAATAAATACTATAAAAGTAACATTGTGCAAACTAACAAACAAGCCAGTTGTTTGTGAAAATTATGTGCTTAGATGACATGTCTGCATGTTTGCTTGTAGTCTGGTACCGATTATCCTTTCTTTCATCAGATCTAACTATTAGGTGCAGGCTGTTCTTTTCCTATTTGGTAGCAAATTGCGACTGGGGAGATAAGAACAGATTCAACGACTGCTGTAACTTCACCCAAATACATTCATTTATTCATGTAGCTGACACTTTCCTCCAAAACAATGCACAATGATGATAATGCAGCATTTAGCTGTGGTTACATACATTACAGTAAACTCAATACATTCATTCACACATCTATACAGCAGAACTGAGTAACACACACACACTAGTTAAACAGGCTAGAGGGGTCTGCCCTCTATGTATGTCTATACATGGATCAAGCACAACATTAAAACCAGCTGCCTAATATTTTTTAGGTCCCCCTCATGCTACTACACAGCTCTGACCCATCGAGGCAAGGACTCCACAAGACCTCTAAAGGTGTCCTGTGGTATCTGGTACCAAGATGTTAGCAGCAGATCCTTTAAGTCCTGTAAGTTGTGAGGTGGGTCCTCCATGGATTGGACTGGTTTTTCCAGCACATCCCATAGATGCTCCATTGGATTGAGATTTGGGGAATTTAGAAACCAAGAAAACAACTTGAACTCTTTGTCGTGTTCCTCAAACTATTCCCTGCCATCAGGTAATACCATTGCTATGAAGGGATGTATGTGTTCTGCGTCAACGTTTAGGTAGGTGGTACGTGTGTCAAAGTAACATCCACACAAATGCCAGGATCCAAGGTTTCTCAGTAGAACACTGCCCAGAGCATCACACTGCCTTCTTCCCATAATGCATCCAACCGCCATCTCTTGCCCAGGTAAACAACGCACATGCACCTGGCCATCCACATGATCTAAATGTGATTCGTCAGACTAGGCCACCTTCTTCCATTGCTTCATGGTCCAGTTCTAACACTCATGTGCCCATTGTAGACACCTTCAGAGGAGGACAGGGGTCAGAATGGGCACTCTGACCAGTCTATGGCAATGCAGCCTCGTACACAGCAAGCTGTGATGCACTCTGTGTTCTGACATCTTTCCATCATGGCCAGCGTTAAGGTTTTCAGCAATTTGTGCTACAGTAGCTCTTCTGTGGGATTGGACTAAGACAGGCATCAATGAGCCTTGGACACCTGTGACTCTGTCACCGGTTTACCAGTTATCCTTCCTTGGACCGCTTTTGGGAGGTACTGACTGTTCACTTGCTGGCTAATATCAACCCACACCCCTTGACAGGTGCCATTGTAAAGAGATTATCAATGTTATTCACTTCTCCTGTCAATGGTTTTAATTTTGAGGCTGATTGGTCTGTGAAAATCAGTTATTTTATTGCACTTCATTTCTGTGTGGTGTGTGTTCAAGTGTGTGACTATAACTGTATCATCATATGATTCAGTACAATTTTACCATTTATGGTGGGTATTCCATACAGGTAACTCCTGAGATGTGAATGTTTGACTTACAAGTTTTCAAACACAAGTAAATTATTTAACACCCTTTACCAAGTTACAACCAAATATGAAGCTAATTTTTTGTGTTTAAAAGTTCCAAGAGCCAACTGTGGGCAGAAGTTTTTTTTGCATGCCCCCAACTTGGGACATTTCACCCTTTCCAACAGATCAAAATGAACATGCGGAACCCAAACTGTGCAGCATTACCAGCTGTCCCAACACAATAGTTATAATCTCTCAATTCATCCTTTCTGTTCTTTTTAATACCTTTCATTTTAAACTCTACAATAAATAATTAAAAACAGCCATGGAAGGCTAAAACTAATCAATGCAGACTGTATAAAAACCAACAAATACAAACTCTGCATGTCGGATACAACTAAGACAATAAAAGCATTTCCAAGGCTCGAAGTTAATGCAGATAAGAAAACACCTGGCAACAACACCTCAGAAGAATGGTTGTCCCCTCACCTGTTTCTAGAGTGTTGCCATATATCTAACATACCTTTTGTGGGTGTAAAAGAATGACTCCTATTATTAAAATGTAGAACAGAATAAAGGCAAAATAGCCAAAATCAATAATCAGACAATAAGTAAGAATGGCAGAAGAGATATTTCTAGCTTTCTTTGGCCTCCATGTAGCCCACTGCATTGACATCTTTTTCCATCCTAAATGTGAGGTTTGCCTGGATTTTGTAGGAGACACTCTGGATGCCCAAGTTTGCACCTATTTATACCACTGGCATCTCACGTTCCACAGGACATATGTGGTGACAATGATCACCAGCCATGTCCAGGTGGCTTTTGCCTTCTGAGCTCCAGGGTCCCATCCCCTCAAGACTATACTGCATGTCCATCTGTCTGCACATGGAACTGATCAAGAACCAGATCTCCCATACTTGCCCAGAATCCCCAGAAACATGGGCTAAGGTTTCCCTCTCACCACAGTGGCTCCGCAGGCAATGTGGGCAGCTGGACAGAAGGTACCTATACAATGTCCCCTTAACTGGCATCTTACTCAGCAGACAACACTAGTTTAAGTCCTCCAGATTTTGGTTGAGCCCCTTGAAATGAATACTAGCCCAGGTGCTGTCCTCAAGCCCCAGCAAAGTCCCTCTCTTCTCCAGCAGGGCCTTGTACAGTGCCTTGTGTTTGAGGAGGGTCTCGACCTCAACCCTCACTGTGATGGTCTTACAATACCTGACAAGCTGATTTCTAGGAATACATTACGCTCATAAGTAGAGACACATGTATACGGATGAGTGTAGGCCTCGTGCCAAACCCTCTGGTTTAGTGATCAATACACCTAAAACACAGCTTTGGACTGGGAAGGGACCCATTTAAACATAGAAACTCCAAATCACACATCCAATCACACAGCCCAGGTACTGTGAGACACCAGCAGCACCACTGTGTCACCGAAACAAAAACTTTATTTTAATATTTCAGCTTATTTTTAACTTGTGCGCATAATGAGGTAATCTTTCTTCCACATAGTATCAAAATTATTTAATGTACAGTAGACATTCTCAAAGGACAGTAGCCTAAAAAAAGGGTGTTCTGCAGCAAGTGTCATGGTTAACTGACACTCCGGGTCATGTGGCCAGTGACACATGTGCCGTATTTATTTGTTAAAGATGCGACAATGTCCTCGTTATGCCCTAATATTTTATAGAATGGCCAAAGCCGCACTGTCTGTATCGCTGCTGCCTGGTGCGACGCCTATCTGCAGGGCGTAGTACGACACCACGTGGCTTCTTGGCCCTACTGCCTCCAGGCTGCCACCTGTTGGAGGACCTCGGCAACGTCGCTCCTCAGTCAGAAGAAGCGCAGTTACAGTCAACAGAACGGTACAGCACAGCAGGTGCCGTCTTCATTCCAGAAATCGAGACTTTTCGCTTTTCTTCAACGCTGAACTCTCCCGATTTTTTGTCTCTCGTTACTTATCGCTAATTATCTAAAAAATATATATTTTTCAAGAAGCCGCGGAATGATTACGAAGAGTCACCGTGAGACCTGATCCAGGAAAGGGGCGTGGCCAACGGAGCTTCGCGGAGCGCGTGCACGACGCAGCACCCACAGGTAACACAAAAGAGGGAATTTGTGCGTGAGAGAGAGAGAGAGAGAGAGAGAGAGAGAGAGAGAGAGAGAGTTTTCAGCGCTCGGCTCCTCATGTCACGGAGTACCTGTCTCTACAGGTGAGGGGAGCGTGGCGACCATGGTGGCCTTAAGTGAAGGGAGTAGTGAGACCGGTAGTTGAGTGCTAGTGTGACGTTTGCAGTGTATGGTGTGAGCACAGTGTGTAGTGTGCAAGCAGCCTGTAGTCTGTGTAGTGCATGCAGTAGGTAGTGTGTGTGTGGTGTGTGCATGTGAGTGGTAAATGCAGCGAATAAGGAGACCACCAGAGTGCACCTTCATTCCTATATCACAAACTATGTTTGATCACCTGTCCGAAGACCCCATTCAACTAGTAAAAGGTGTGGTGTGTGCGTGTTGGGGGCGGGTACTCACCTGTCCTTTCTGGAACATGTGTTCACCTGTTCTCATTGGAGCCTGTACTCACCTGTCCACAGTAGAACCCGTGTTTAGCTGTCCTCGTCCTGATTTATATTCATCTGTCCTCTTCAGAAGCTGTGAATACATGGACTGACCCGGCTGACTTTATCTTACAGGTGAACCTGAAAATCACTGTGGCTCATGATGACCACCCACTGCACCCCCCATCACAGCCGGTTTGATGACCCTGTTTCTAACTGTAAGGACGAAGCTCCCCTTAGAAACGAGACTGTGTTTCTGGAGCAGCAGGACACCAGGTGAGCTCTGCTAGATCTGAGCCTCCCTCCTGTCTCTCCATCCGGTTCATGGTTCTTACCACCTGTTCATGTAGGTGTTAAAAAGATGCAGTGGATGGCGCAGCAGTGAAGGAAAGGCACTTCTGTCAGCTCCGTGGGGAGTCAAGTGACACCTTTGAGAATGGGACCAAAAACCTGGTGCACTTCCTGAATATGGTTCTTTTCTGGAATTTGACAGAAAGTGATGAGGGTGTCATGTCTGGAGAGGAGCAGCTGTGTGACCTCCCCAGGCACAGAAGCTCAGGGTCTCTCACATTTGTTCAACACTGAGCTAAAACCAGGAGGGATTTTAATAGCTTTGACCATTAGGACCAGCTGTGGGGGATGAGCTTTTAAAAGCCCAACAACACCCTCTTAATGCTGCAAGTTCATCCTAGAGCAGCACAAAGCTATGAGGAGAGAAATGGCTCTGGAGGAGATGGGTTTCAGACACTTATTCAATGCTGGCAGGGATTTGGCAGTTCTGAGGGACAGAGGGCATTCATTCCATCACACTGAGGTCAAATTAAAAAAACTGCAGACTTAATTCTTTTTGAGCTGCACCGTCAGGTAGCCAGAGGTGGAGGAACACAGCGCTATGGCTGAGGTGAATGTGGTGTGAAGTGTAGATATTTCACAGGAGGTATCTGCAGGACGGGGTTGTGACAGAGTTAGCAGGACCATGTCGCGTGCAGCCGTGAAACCTTGGTACCTGCAACCTGAAGACCCTCCAAACTCCAGCTTCATTTTGAAATCCTGGTTAGTGAAAGCTCCAAACAGAAGAGGAGACAAGATTCTTTGCAGAGTCCAACACCTGAAGCAAACAACGTCTTAAAGCTGAAGATATGGATGTGACTCTCACTTTGCAAATACAGGGAATGAATTGCAGCAGAAGCCCTGACAAAGCATATGCCCACAAAAGCATCTCCCACAGAGCAGGCAAAGCGCCAAATCATAGACCTTCTCCATCTCAGCTGTGATCTCCTTTCAAGCATCCAGAAACCCACTATCTTGGGGCAGTTAAGTGTGATGCTCAATGAAATGGATCTTCTAGCCAGCAGTTTCAAAGAGATGGAACTTCCCCCTGTTTTCTCTCCCTAATCACTGTTCCATCACTCCATTCAACCCTGCAGAGGTGTTTCATCAACATCCAGTGTTTTCAACTTTTCTGGTAGAACCTCATCCATACCTTTGGTCCCAGCACTATGGATTTGTCACATTGCTGCGATAACCTCAGTTCAAAAGTTGGACCCTGATCCTTCAGGGGATTGTAAAATCGCATTCAGAGCAGAAATGTGTGTCTCCTGTGTTCAGGAGTTCCTTGTGCTCCTCCCACCTATCAATGATGCCCTCAGTTGAGAGCAACCCAACCTCACTCTTGCTGAGAACAACCTGGGCAGCATTCAGCAGTTTCCCTCATTTGTCACCAGAATTTGCTAGAATTTTTCTGAGGAAGTCCACAGGTCACTTTCCATGATTTCTATCTCCCAGAGCTAAAACCTCTGTCTCTGTGGCCTCTTGAACCTTTGAACCTTTGAACCTTTTGGCCTGCTGGTATCTTTCGGCTAGAGGTTAGACTCCCAACATGTTCTTGCTCTGTGTCCATCACAGCTACTAATTATGTTACATTCTCAGAAGCCTCTACAACCACTGTCTTGAACACGGTCCATACAGACTCAATTTTTTTTTTTTACTTATGTCGGAATGCAGGAGAAGTTGTTCTGGAGGTGGGATTTAAACTCCTCATCAGCTTCCACTAGGCACTCCAATCACACCTTTACTGCTCCCTTGAGCCTTGGTGGTCAGCTGTGCAGCAGACTGCTGTGGCCCAGTGAGTATCTCCACACCCACTTTGACTGTTTAACCTGGCGCAACTCCAGAGAGAGAGAGAGAGAGAGAGCGAGAGACCACATGAGCTCCAACTCCTTTCCCACCAGTGTGGTCACCTTCTGTGTCCTAGGAGCCAGTTTCCATTGACTTGGTTTCAGCCCCAGAGATCTGTTCCATTTCCACCTGCCATCTGAGCTTCACTACACCAACCCCCACATTTCACCTTGCAGCTGGTGAAACCACCAGGTGGCTCCTACTGCACTCAGTCCATGTAACTGTCATCAACTGCTCCTGTGACCTTTGGGTTGTTACCACAGGGTTCTGGGTTCCAGCCATGGAGATGAGGTTCTTCTGCAGGGCTACTAACTACTACTAACTACTCAATGCTACCAACAGGTTGAGCAGCTTAGTGGTTCAGGAAATACTTAGAGTTGCTGCTACTCCAGATCAAGAGGAGTTGGTTCAGGTATGTCCCACTGGAAGGAGAACCCTCGGACAAACCCAGGACATTCTAGACAGGCTATATACATGACCATCCTGGAGACAGTCGATGCTCAAAGGGAAACACCGTCTCATGTGTTTAAACTGCTGCCAAGGTAAAAAATTTAATAGATTAATCGGTAAATGGGTTTCAGGTGCAGCTTAATATTTGGACTCCACCCATCTATGTGCAGCATCTAAAACAGCTCCCTCTAAAAGTTGTAATTCTGCCCACATGAACTGCATTCTGACAGAGTTGGGCTTCACTTTCTGAACTCTTCAGCCCTGCCCACACATGAACAGAAGTCAACTCTCTCTTTCTCTCTCTCAACGTCTCTCTTGCCCAGTGGACTCCTGAAAATAGACACTGTCCAGTATTGTGTTTTCACCATCATTTCAGTCAGGCCTCATCTCATCAGTCGAGACGGACGCTTCTCTGCGAGGGCGTCTCCAGTGACCGAGGCCATCACTTCCTGTTGTTATTTGAGTGTTTTGTGCTTGAGTTTAAATAGAAATGTCTGAAAATGTGAAGGATCTGACCGCTCTGGCCGAGGGCCGAGCTGTGAGACCTTTGCCGACCAGATGTGTCCCCCGCATACCAGCGCCTGACATGATGGTGCAGCTGATCTCTCCACATGGAGCCACAGGACAGGACTGGGGTTAATGTTCCAACCCTTCATGGAGGGTGATCAGAAGTACAATCAGCATCACTGATGGTTGTTTGGCACTTTGTCCCCGTCTCACCATCCTATGGAAAAGGTACAGACGTCAAAGTATGTAGAGCAGGCAGGTGTAGTGATGTGAAGGACTCAACCAGTTCACTGTCCCTGTCACTGTCCCTGTCCCTTTGAGCTCTTTACTACTGTGTTACAGTGAGGGTTCTACATCCCCAACTCAGAAAAAGTTGTGACAGACGGTATTTAAAATGCAAAAAAAAAAAAACAGAAAGCAGTGATTAGCAAATGATAGAAAATGATATTTGAGTTGAAAACTATATAACAGCCCATTATTTGATGTTTTAAATTTTATTGTATTGTCAAAAATAAATACTTATTTTGATTGTGATACTTGCAACACACACAAAAAAAACGTTGGGATAGAAAAAATTTACCACTTTGTGATGTTGCCTTTCCTTCTTACAAGTTAATAAACATTTAGGTACCAAAAAGACATCAAGTTATTGAGTGTTCTAGGTGTAATTTTGTCGCATTCTTCTTGCAAACAAGTCTTAAGGTGTACAACATTATGGAGTCTTATCTGTCGAATTTTGCGTTTCAAAACGGGCTGCGCATTCTCAGGTCAGGACTGCAGACAGGCCAGTCGAACACCCACACCTTCTTCTTATGCAGCCATGTCTTTGTCATGCATGCTCGAATGCGGTTTTGCACTGTCATGTTGAAATATGCATGGGTGCCCATGGAAGAGATGTTGTCTTGAAGGCAGCCTATGTTGCCCAGGGCACTGACACAACCCCATACCATCACAGATGTTGGCATTTGGACTTGTAGCTAGTAACAGTCTGGATGGTCCTTTTCTTCTTTGGTTTGAAAGATATGACGTGCATTTCTTCCAAAAAAGACCCGAAATGTTGATTTGTCCAACTACAATACACATTTTTACTGTTTGATGGTCCATCTCAGATGCCTCCAAGCATAGAGAAGTCAACGGCACTTCTGGACATCATTAACATATAGCTTCCTTTTTGCACAGTACAGTTCTAACTGGCATTTGTGGATGTAACTACATATTGCATTACTTGATAAAAGTTTACCAAAGTACTCCTGAGTCCATGTGGTTATATCACTTATTGATGAATGTCAGTTCTTGATGCGGTACCACCTGCAGGATTGGAGATGTGGCAGTCCAGCCAGCTTAGGCTTGCATCCTTGTCCTTTACATATCAAAATTTCTCCAGATTCCTTGAATCTTAATTATATTATGCACAGTTGAGGGTGAAATACGTTAATCCCTTCCAATCTGTCTTTGAGAAAATTTGTTTTTAAACTTATGAATGCGTTTATCATGTATTTGTGGAAAAATTGGAGATCCTCGGCCCCTCTTTGCTCCTAAAGGACAAGGCCTTTCCTGGATGTAGCTTTTATATGCAACCATGATTACAATCACCTGTGAAACATAGTCTGTTTCTATTCACATCATTATTTTCTTTTATTAACTTGTTGGCTCTCAATTGCCCCATCCATTTTTTGGAACGTGTTGCCGACAATCAATGGCAAGGATGGATGTATATTTATGAAAAAATGAAGTTGACCAAACAATATCTCATCTTCATACTTTTTGTGATGGATTACAAGTCAAAGTGAATTTTGAAATCACTGTTTTCTGTTTTTATTTGCATTTTCCATACCGTCCCAACGTTTTCCAAGTTGGGGTTGTACTTTGACTTGCTCCAACATCCACCTGTCCTTAATAGTATGTCCACCCTTCGTATCCACAGTATTACTAAAAATTACAACTGACTGAAAAACACTTCTCCTTGTTGTCATAGACATGGTAGCACATGCGAGGAACTTTTCTGGAAGTTTCTCTGCAGTGCTACCAAGTGATTCTAATTACTGCTACTTATGCTCATTTAGTTATGTTACTTATTTAGTTGCACTCATACAGTAGGGTAATTTTACCAGTAAATGCTTTAGTCAAGGTTCCTACAGGAGTGGGATGTGAACCCAAAACTTTTTTGAGTACAAAGCAACAGTCCTAAGCAGAACTCCCTCTACTGCCTCCAGCTGGTACACCTCAGTTTATGTAGGAAGGGGGCATGATGCAATGTCAAAGTCACTGGGGTGTTACCACACTGACACATGCTTCATTGTTCCTGTGCAGTACCAGTATGCAGCAGGAACAGCACCAGGACACACCTCTACCTAGGACACACCCACAGTTGGACCACACCCCCACCTGTGAAATCTGCCACAGGACCAAGTTTGCTGCAGGTTGCGGCCACACCTGTTCCTACTGCCACACCAGGTTCTGTGCCCGCTGTGGAGGGAAAGTGTCATTGCACCACCGAAGGGTAAGTTTATGTGCCTCTGTGTGTGTGTGTGTGTGTGTGTGATCAACAAGTTGACTGGAACCCCCCTTAAACAGGGAAACCCTGATCAGCAGCTCAATTTGTGTACATTAGTAAGTGGTGTAGTGCCCTCTACAGTCCAATCTGAGAAACACACCTGGAACATTTTCAACTCAGGGCAGCTCGGAGTTTGTGTGTGTGTGTGTGTGTGTGTGTGTGTGTGTGTGTGTGTGTGCGTGTGCGTGTGTGTGCACGCACGTGCTTCATGGGGCCCCCTGCAGGACAGGTGCCACCACTGTGCTCTTTGCACCAGGTTCGTTGTCCCACATCCACCAGTGTTCAGTTTAGGGACAGCTGTCTGCAGAAGTCGCCTCTTCCGTTTACTGGGACACACGTGTTGCGTGTCTGCATGCTCCATATCCCAGCAAGATTATCTGTGGATTACGTTTCCCCTGCCACAACGGTCCACACATTAGAGAGTCTCCACTTGCTGGTGCTGTTTTAAGGTCACTGAGAGCTCAGGGCTCTGTGATGCCCCAACTTCCATATTTTCCTTTAAAACTGGTTAAAACTAGTTCAGACTGACAAGTGTAATGACCATTAACACTCATCTTCACCGTGTGCTGTGGTGGACAGGTGCCGGCGAGTTCTGAAGGCTTGGTGGGGTCTGGCCTGGAGCACCAGCTGGGATTAGGGTCATGTAATCCTTCCTGGGAATATTTCTAGGATGCCTGACAGATGTGTTCAGATTAGTTTGGATCTGTGCCAGGCTGCATCCAATCAGGATGGTAGGTTTTTGCACTGGCTCCACCCTATCTCCACCCATCACAGCCCCTCAGCTGGAGCTGGTAGCCCCTCTGCGGAAGGTTCTGGGTGCTTTTCGAAGGCGTTTGTTTTCGGTTATTGGGATGAACTGGACAGTGAGCTGGAGGACCCCCTGAGGCACAGTCGAGTGTAAGTACGGCATGACGTGTTTGCATCTGCACAGTCAGAGCTGCTGCACACCTGACACCCTGAGAAGCCATGCTGGAGGATGCGAACAGGAACCTCTGTCCACTGTGCCCAGCTGCTGACCTCAACTTCCAGACTCTGTTTTCCTGGTGCTTTCCTGCATCACCCGTGTCACCTGTCAAGGGGTCAGTTACAGGTGTGCTTCAGACATTGGCCGGGGCTCCCAGGTAACTGGTGCTGAGACCTGCATACAGGTGATGGCTTCAGGGTTGCAACTCTGTCTGTCTCATCTGTGTCCAATTTCCTACACCTGTCTGGCTCTTACTGCCTTAAAATTGTCTGACCGTTTTTCATACTTGTTTTTGCTATACACCTGTCTTACCGTCCCTTACACCTGTCTGTCTGTTCTTCATGTTTGTCTGTCTTATACTCCTCTCCGACTGTTCACTACACCTATCCTCAACACCTGTTTGACTCTGCCAAAAAACTCTGTTTTTCTTCTGTGTGAATCTCTGACACAGCATGCACCACCAGGTGTGATCAGCTTTCAACACAGGAACCCCATTCTGTCTTCCACAGTCCTCTTTCCCATGAGGACTCTCTCAGAGCTCCACCTCTCTCTGCCTTCATTCCCCAGGTGATCTGGGTGTGCAACTTGTGTCGGAAGCAGCAGGAGAACCTCACTAGGTCACAGCAGAGGTTGCCCAGGTGTGGCCATGAGCCCCGTGCTGCGGGTGTGGCCTTGAGCAACCCGGCCATGTGCGGCGACCTACCAGCACTCTCTGGGTCACTCATTCACCTCACAGAGTGCCACACCCAAGCCAACCCCCTCCGTGTGGATATGACCTCCACTCGCTCCTGCAGTGAGCCACCCTGGGACAGGTATGCTCTGCCCCCACACCACGTCATCCCAGGTGTCTGCACCAAGGGGGAGCAGTCCAGTGAGCACCACCTTTTGCTTGGTTGGTTTATTTGTTTCCTGTCCCAAAGCCCTCTGTTACTGACAATTCGATTTGCAGTACCTCCCTACCATCTAGCACACCCTGTTCCTGGAAATGGGCTCCTTAAGTGAAATCTTGTAAGTCAGAGTTGTAATGTGAACGTACTACTTAGTGTGGCATTATGGGAAGTGAGTGCATTCCAGAGAGTTGTCTGTCAGCCATTTTGTGTGTGTCACTTTTATAAATTTCCCCACATAACTCATGAACACGAAAAATCAGCCTCATATTTGTTTGCAGTTCAATAAAGGGTATTAAATAATTTCACTCATTTACATATAAACTTGCGCACTAACCTTGTGCACCGAAGGTTAGTCTTTTGGGGATACCTGCATTATTTTTAGACTTTATTTATTTGATCCTCTTTGATAGTGTCCCAGTTCGCCTCAGATGAGTCAGCTGACTAATCCGAGGGGAACGGCACTTTCACTCTATTATTGTTATTATTTTTAGCTTCATATTGTGCATTAAAGTAATTTGAATGGATGATTATTATGTCAGCTGGGACTGCTAGCGGCTGTTTACTCGCCCGAGCTGGTTTTCACACAGCTGGTCTCTCTCTGCAGTATGCTGGCCTTCACAGTATTCCTCTTGTCCACAGGGGTGCAACGGAGTCTGTCCTGGGACAGAATGGAAAGGTAGGGCCTCCTGGGAGGGAGCACGAAGGGCGGAGGTCCCGCAAAGTGCACCCTTGGGACCCCACCCACTGCCAGGGAGAGGATTTACAGCAGATGGGGTACCACAGCAACCCTCCCCTGCCCTGCCAACCAAATGCACTGCAGTTTGAGAAGAAGGAGGCGAAAGCATCCATTGTCCGTCGGGGACGCAGACGTGGTCACTCAGCCAGTCACGACATGGACCTCCTCAAGGAGATGGAGTATGGGAATACCTCACCCAGTAGACGTGGGGGTGAGTGGGAAAGAACCACAGAGGGTCCAGAGGAAAACTGCATTAGTGCATCGCCCTCCCCAGTAGCAATACCTTTCAAACAGCTGCAGGACGATACCAGAAGGTCAAAGTGTCGCTCTGGGGGCACCATGTGGCAGCATGGTGGCCTGTACCCAGTCAAGTCTGCCAGGACCGCAAGGGCCAGCAGCGAGCTGCTCAATATCATCCACTTGGAGGCACCACCATCACCCTGGTGCTGCAGGGAGAAACACTTTGTAGACAGAAAGCAGGCATCTGCCAGCAGCTCCGAGGAAGAGGAGGTATTCAGGAGTTGCGAGGAAGGAGAGCTGCAGAGTACCATGGACAAAGGTGAGGCGTGAACTGACCACTGGTGGCACTGGAGAGGGAAGGAGGAAGAGCATCAAAGGGGCTCAAAGGCCCGCTCTGCAGGGGGCGCTGGACCTCGGCTGACGCTCCATCTCTGTCCCGCAGGAACCATGAGGAGCCTTAAGCTGGACGCGGCGGCTGCATGGCCGGTGAGGGACCTCCTTGCTGCATGACCGCACCTCAGCTCACCACGCTCATATTACAATCACCGCATGGTCCAGGGCATCACAGCATTATTTTTTATCATAGATTTTTCAGAATTCTTATGAAAGCAAACATAAATGGTTAAAAAAAACTCTTCATTTCAGAATTTTAATTTATCTACTTGCATAACGTGGAAAAGAGTGGTGACGTCACGATCATCAGTAAATGCAACTGGCAAACTGAATCTCAAACTGCCTTCAGAAAACAGTAAATACTCGTATCACATGCAAATAATTTAAAAAAATGACATACATAATGCATTGGGATGAGCCCCTCCTCTAGGTCATCAGTCCGGTCGTACGAGGGTCAAGATCAGGGTGAGAAGCTGTACTTCTGCCACTCTACTTGCACAGCTGGCACAGTCTTCTGAGGACATTATGAGAATGGCATATTTCTCTGTGTGTGTGTGTGTGTGTGTGTGTGTGTGTGTGTGTCAGGATTAGGTAGTCATTGCATGATTACGTCTCTGTGCCCTACAGCCCCCCGTATCGTGGCAGCCATCCAAGAAAGGCGACCGTTTAATCGGCCGGATCACTCTGAGCAAAGGAACACCCATGTCTGAGAGTGGGGGACAGCTGGGGTTGAAGGTGAGTGTCATCACAGGCCACCAAGTTCTCAGAAACCCCACAAAGTGTGATAACCAATAAATCAACGGAGGGGTGTGACAATGACAACAATGATGGGAGTGTGGTCACTGATATCAAGCATCCTGTCTGGTCCTACTGCCCTGCAGGTCATTGGAGGGAAGGTCAAAGAGACGGGGAAGCTGGGGGCTTTCATCACCAAGGTGAAGAGAGGAAGCCTTGCTGATGTAGTGGGCCACCTACAAGCAGGTGGGTTCCACAGAACCTTGGACCCTGATCAAGAGTGACCCAATAATTTCACAACCTTCTAGGTTTTAAAATATTCATTTATAGAGATCATATTTCATGGTGGGGTGCACCGACTACCTCATGGCACCTGGCCTGTTGTGCTTTCTGTTGGAATTCAGCTCATTCTGTGTGGAGTTTGCATGTTCTCCCGTGTCTGTGTGGGTTTCCTCCAAGTGCTCTGATTTCCTCCCACAATCCAAAGGTTAACTGGTCATCCTAAAATGCCCATAGTGTTTGAATGTGTGCATGTTTATGGTCACCCTCTGTTGGATTTTTTTCCCAACTAGAATGTGGTGCAATAGGACAGTACCCAGTGACTGCACGATAGGCTCTGGACCACCACAACCCTAACCAGAATAAAGTTAATGATATTGGATGGATGGATGGATATCCCTCTGGAGATACTCCTGGAGCTTTAAACTATGAGTCAACAAGTGTACTTTACAGAGTTCTCACCTTGTACTCCAAAAATTCTGGTTCAAGTCCCACCTCTTTCCTTACCTTGAATTTATGCAGTAATAAAGGCCCTGTTGTATAAATGGGTAAATCTGTGACTTAAGAATCTTAAGTTGCTTGGGAGAAAAATAGTGTCCAGGTGAACAAAATGACTGCTACCTGAAGTGGTCCAGCTGCTGAACCCTTTGCTGGCCCTTTGTAGGTGATGAGGTGCTGCTGTGGAATGGGAAGTCATTGATGGGGGCAACAAAGAAGGAGGTCTATAACATCATTCTGGAGTCCAAGATGGAGCCTCAGGTTGAAATAGTGGTTTCAAGGCCAATCAGGTACATCATGGCACACATCCATCTCATGTGCTGTGTTGTCCTTGTTATCTATCTATCTATCTATCTATCTATCTATCTATCTATCTATCTATCTATCTATCTATCTATCTATCTATCTATATGTGACAAAATTAGATTAATAAGTAGGTTGACAGTGATGGGTTTTGGTTTTCTTGGTTCTGCTGAGTCATTCAGAAACTCAGCCTGGTTTTGCTGATTCAGGTTTCAATGCAAACTAAATTCATCTTTATTTTTTACAGTAACAGTAATTTCTTCTCCTGTAGTCATGCACTATTTTTGCTCTTTGGAAAACGGCCCATGTGAAGCACAAGCTGTGTGTGTGTGTGTGTGTGTGTGTGTGTGTGTGTGTCAGGATTAGGTAGTCATTGCATGATTACGTCTCTGTGCCCTACAGCCCCCCGTATCGTGGCAGCCATCCAAGAAAGGCGACCGTTTAATCGGCCGGATCACTCTGAGCAAAGGAACACCCATGTCTGAGAGTGGGGGACAGCTGGGGTTGAAGGTGAATCCATTGAAGGAAAAATCCATTGATGGAAAAACCTGGTCATTCAGTATATTCAGGTAGTCAGCTGAGCTCATTTTTTGGGTACATAACATTGCTGAACCTAGACCTGACCAACTGAAGCAACCCCACATCAAAACACTAAGTTAAATTCAGGTGGTGTCTTTTTTTTGGCCAGGCAGTATACCTTAATTACTATAAGATGCCCTTGAGAACAGTGAGGGTAATAAAGTCAATTACAACATTTCCATTACATTTATTTATGGATGTTTCTCTTGAAGAAGTCCTTAGATTTCTCACACTCAGAAGAGGTCTGTGGCCTAGAACACCCCTAAGCTGAGCTGTTCTGCTCACAACCAGGTCTCTTTTCTCCACAAAATCACACCATTAGGCAAATAAGAGAAACAAATTACCATTATTTCTCTGTCCTCATGTAATTCTATAATTTTTACAATTACAAAAATGCATATTTCCATTTGCTTATTTTTTATGTTTTCATTAAAGTTTTTCTATTGTTAAAAATGTGTGCTGTACACCTTCACATGCATGTGGAACCCGATTAATTCAACTCATTTCCACGGTGTTTACAGCACGAGTCAGTGATAAGCAACACCATAAGGAGTGATGCACAGAATTATGGAATGAATCCAACGTCAGCACTGAATGGGAGTTTGTGGAAATGACATTTTTTTTCGTCATTTTAAATTAGTTTTCATTTTGAGGTGGCATGAAGTTAAAATGAAAATGAATATCTTTGTTCCAAAATGTCTGATTCAAACATTTATACAGCATAAAATACCTATTGTTTAATTAAAATGAGCAAAAATTTTGTAGGTAAAAAAAAGAATATACATTTTAATAAGCTGCTGCGGTGGTATTTTGTTGTGCTATACTCCTTATTTGAGGGACAGGTGAACAACAGAACACATTTTAATTTGTGCTATGCTGTGTGTGTGGAAGTAAACAGACAATGTCCTTCTTCTAGAGATGTGCCAAGGATCCCTGAAGTTCTGCATGCTCCATTGGAATCCCGTAAGTTCCCAGCCTGCCCTCGACCGCACTGTGACCGTAACCGGTTGACTAATTCAGTGAAATTAATTCAATTAGCATTTGCTTTAGCATTAACAGAGAGAGATACTGTGAGATGTGTTATGTCAGAAATGTGGTAAAGGGCTCAGTGTGACCATGGGGAGATGCTGTGTGTTGGTCACTGTCATCACTGATCAGAGGGAACTCCCCTCCACAGATTCGAGAACATTTGATTCTCCGAAACTGGAGTGTCCACCTCAGCTCCCCAGGTCCCCTGCTAACAGTGGGACACAGAAAGTTACTCCCCAGCTGTCAGTAAGTGACTACCAACCCACTGTCATTGGCTCCTCCGCTTCCTCCTGGTGTCCTCTCGGTAACAAAACAACCATGTTTGACAGGTGAAGTTGTGCTATGACAACATCAGTCAACAGCTCATCGTCAACGTCCTCCAGGCCACAGATCTGCCAGCACAGCCAGACGGACGGCCAAGGAACCCCTACGTGAAAATGTATCTCCTGCCTGACTGCAGGTACCTGTTCAGCATCATAGCTCTGAATGTGCAAGTGATCATGACCACAGTTGACCACTGACTGACTGACTGACTTTGCATACTGTACTGTCTTATACATTGGGGATGCTGCAATGGGGATGTTGCATCCAGGGGTGTCTTGGTCTGTATAGGTGTGTACAGGTGTGTGTGGGCTGGAGGCCATTTGCTTTCTCTTACCCCCCAGTGACAAGGGCAAACGCAGGACCAAAATAGTAAAGAAGAGCCTGGCACCAAGGTGGAACCAGACCTTCCTGTACAGCCAGGTTCAGCGGAGGGACCTACGGGATCGAGTCCTGGAGCTGAGTGTGTGGGACCAACCAAGAGCACAGGAGGATGAGAGTCACCTGTTGGGGGAGGTGGGACTTCCTGCAGACAGTGGTCACGTCATTGCTTGTATAACTCAGACTGTAGCTTACATTAGGAAGCTGTCCCTCAGAGCTGCTGAATCCCTCCCAGCAAAAGGGTCTCAAACTCATCTTTATCACCCATTTCTCTCCTGACCCCCTGACAACTGCATGAATGAGTCCAGTACCATCTGCTGTGATTATCTATGTATTCGCTGTTTGGTGCCATTTCTATAGGCAGCTACTTGAGGGATGTGAACCAGCAAAACGGTGGTGTTAGACCCACAGGCTGTCTGCTCTTCCTCCATTATGAATGCACTTTGTTTCCGCTCACTATGGAAAAAAGTGTCTGATAAATGAATAAATGTAAATAATCTGCTATACCTTGGCATTAGTGCTGTGGGTGACTGGATACTATGGTACTCTTCATCTGTACCCTGTATGGTGGTACTGTGTGTGCAGGTGCTCATTGAGCTGGAGTCAGCACTGCTGGATGACAGACCCCACTGGTATGAGCTGCAGATGCATGATGGGTCCACACAATCCTTCCTGGCCCTCCCCACAGCCCATGCCACTGAGGGTAAAAATCACACCTTCCCCCTTCACTATACAGCTTCTTGTTTCTTTTGAGGCTTTGTGTTTCATGTTCATCATGTGCGTGTGTGGGCATGACCCTGCAGGTGAAGACTGCTGCTCTGGAGACAGGACTATGTCCAGTGCACTCTCATCCCCTGAGCAGAATGACCAAGGCAGGGGCCCTCGGCACCCTTTCAGTGGGCTCCCCAAACACAGGTAAGCCACTGGCAGGTGTGCATAGGTGTGTGTGTGTGTGTGTGTGTGTGTCTGTGTGTGTGTGGAGATGGAATCAACCACAGGGAGGTACAGGCACCAGGGGATGTTATGTGACAACAGAGGCTGTTATGGTCACTGCAGTTCACTGTGCCCCCATGAACCACTGTGAATTTCTGCAGTGCTGTGGCTCAGGATCACCCCCTGTTTCAACCCTGTAAACACAAGGAGGAAACACTCACACACTCTCCCACACACACACACACACACACACACACACACACACACACACACAGAGTCATACCTTGAATGGAAAGTTTACTTCAAGAAATAGTTTAGTAATATACAGTAGATGTATAATAATAACCAGGAAATTAACAAAATCCATCCAACTATCTGCTGCCTCCTGTAGGTTGACTGACAAACTTCAGGAAATACAGTATTTATATAAAATACAGGTAATCTCCAAGTTACACATTTAATTTGTTCCTGAAAACACTGTGTGTACACTGGGATCCTATTTTCCATAACATTGTGAGGAAGGATAATTATGCATTCCCAGACCATCTGAAAATCCCAAACCAACTTTCCCAAGTATCGCTAAAACACTGTAAAACCGTGTAGTATGCACAGGACCATCGCAGGTAGCACAACAATCCCCTGGCAAACAGTGCTGCATAACTTCACAGCAACTGTATTAAAATCATAAAAACTTGTAATAAAAGAATAAGTTAGATAAACAATTTACTGTAATGAACTGTTTTACTCACAAGTGATGAGAGTGGATTGTAGGTAGTGGTGGGTGACTCATCTCTTTCAATTCTTTTAATAGCTTCAAATATCCCAATATTCCATTCTATCCTATGCACTTTTCAAGCCTCATTACCTTCTTTCCAGTTTTTTTCCACAAGGTTTTTGGCCCCATTTTGTTGGATTACACTTTATAGATTAAAATAGAGATACTGCAGAAACACCGAGAAACAAATGGAACATGAGACAGGATATTAGCAAAGTATATCCGTTACATCTTGCCGTACTTCACATTAGTTAATTATGTGAATTATATTTGTGGGTATGTTATGGTACAGGAACAGGCTTCTCGTGTGGAATGCAAATCTTTTTTATTTTTTGTAGACAAATTTCAGGCACTGCATTACAGCTCTGCATTACAGTGGGATGCCTGTTGAGCAAACCAGGAGCTGGCATTAAAATATTAACTATGTTATACTAAAATTGCATATACCTGGACTGCATATACCGGGGTCTACCTGTAGTTATAGTTTTTGGATCTGCGGCACAGTGACACCACTAGAATACTGGTGTAATCTGGATTTCAACAGAGTGGATAGTAAAACAAGTTGTTCAGGTATTATTAATGGTATAATATTTTTCTCATTTTCTATTTTTGATTGCTGCATCCTCCACCACACTTGGGCTCTCACAGTGATGTCATCAGTCTGCGCCTTGCTGCCCAAAACAGGAGCACAGAGTGTTTGCACAGTGCAAGGTAAAGCAGCTGTAGTGCAACCCCCATGTTTTCTTTCTTTGAACAACTAACAATATAACATTCAGGATTTACCAATAAACCCTTTCTGTTTTATGATTAATCAATGTCATATGACTTTTTAATGTGTGACCGTCTTAATATGCCTTTCGCACATGTTTTCTCAGTATGGAGGCACGGACCTCTGCAAAGTACAGTAACACACTTCCACCAAAGATGCCCCTCTTGGTCAACGGAATTCACAAGGACATATACAGGTAGGGAGCTAAACATGATTACCAAGGAAACGAATGTCCTGAGTCTGCTGTAGAAAAACTACAGATGTTCTTGGTCCTGCCTATTTATGATTGTTTTACATGTGTTGCTGCTGAAGCTCCACCCTCCCCGCATGCATGTCAACTCGGTCACACCTGAGGCCTCCGTGCAGTGGTCTGGCTCAGCGCCTGGACCAGGTGACGGATGAGGTCAGCTCCAGGTGAGATGTTCAATGCCTTAGAGCTGTGCTGGAACATCCCTCCCTGTGTTTTTGTGGGTAATGAGCTTACATTGAGTAAATGGTTGATACCCATGGCGTGATCTCACACCCCTGAAGTGCACACACTGAACACAATAGGAACAGCTGCTCATGACAGTCTCTTTGCAGGGCACGGAGCTCAAGCACAAGCTGTTTGGCACCAGATGAAGGCCTCCTCCCCCCTGAGCAGCAAAGGTAAATAGAAGACAACCAATCCTCACTCACTATGCCCCCTAGTAGGAGTCACTACCTGCACTGAGTCCCTGTCTCTCCTTTCTCCCTATGGGGGGTGCTGTGGGACACTCTCAGGTGGACTCAGTCTCTGCCGCGCCGACAGTCAGTCTGTCCCAAAATGGCGATCCAAGCTGGTGCCTCCAAAGATGACAGGTACAGCTACAGCCCTGGGAGACCCTCCTACTGAGACCCCTCCCCTTGGAGTGTAATGTGAGTCAGTACCCTGTGTAGCCTCAAGACAGCGCACTTTCCTCCCATTGCCTTGATACTGGTACCCTGTACCCTGCAGGACACGTAAGATTATCTGATTTCACAGGTCCATATGACTGATAATGATTTGATGTTTGCAATGTGGATAAGTTAAACTGCTCAAGTTTTTGGAGACATGTTTATCTGGTCAAGTCTTTTCTTTAAACTTTTTTCTTCATGTTTTACTCATGTGCCACATCACAGGCAGTTAAGAGCTACAGACAAGCAGAACTGTCTGAAAGTTGACAGGAATACATGTGACACTGACAGGTAGGACACATCTTTGTGGTGTTTTGTTAAAAACAGACAAGCTCAGTGATAGTTAACACCCCAAAGTGTTTTAATAAAATCAAAAAGGGATCAATAATTTATGTATTGTTGCTGTGGTTGTTTTTAATGGACTATGACTGCAGCACAGTGCAGCACAGTAAATAAACCTATAACAGAGCCATGACATCCAGTGAAAATCTTTGATCTGGAATGCTGCAAGGCTCTCTCCTTGGACTTTTATTTTTCAGGTTAGATTGTGTATTGCTCTGTTTCTTTTATGTTTTTTTCTGGTTTACAATTCTCTTACGGGCTCCCAGTGTCTCAAGGATTCAACCAACCTCGATACTCCGAGGCAGCAGAAGAGCAGTGCCCCTGCGACCAGTTGCCCAGGCACCTCTTAGAGGATCCATGCCATGTCCACACCACATGGACAGGTGCTTCACAAATCCTAACTAGTGAATCTGCTGCATTGGACCAACCCTAAAGGGAGCTGCCTCTGTTTTTTTTACCAGTCCACTTCTGTGGGGAAATTTTGTGTGAATAGTATGTCAGTGATTATTTGAAGACAACCACAGTATGTAGCAGAAATGGAGATAATTATAATATTTGGAGAGATGCTGCTTCATCTTCACAGTTGGCAATAAGCTGCAACCAGGGAATTTAGGTATTAATGAAAACTTCATATTCCTCAGATTCTCTTGCTTTTTTCCTCCTTTCTTACTTTATCATCATTTTCTGTCACAGAGCTCCACCACATGGCCTCTCTAGCCCCCAAGGTACAGAGAAATACCCAGCAGGGCGCAGGGTGAGGCAACTTCCACAGCTCCCTGTGAAAGGAAGTTCTGTAGAACAAGGTATATTCTGTGTGTGTGTGTGTGTGTGTGTGTGTGTGTGTGTGTGTGTGTGTGTGTGTGTGTACTAGAAGACTATCTCCTCTCTTGGATCTCTGCTCCCAGTGGTGGAGAACCACTCCCAGCAGAAGCACATGAAAACTACTTACCAGTCAACTGCCTGCAGTACTGCCCCAAACCTGCAGAGGGACCTAAAGGGCAAGCGAGAAGTAAGTTCCCGATATAAGGACTGTATATTAATGCCCAGATCGGTATCTAAATTGAGAAGTTCCAGCACAATGAGTTCTATCAAAGCAAAGCTGTAACCACATCAGAAAAGTTATCAAAATCCGCAGAAGTACAAATGTGACACTAAGTGGCATCACTGCACCCAGCATCTGTGTTTTCAGTATTTGCCCTTTCTGCGGTTTTTGTTGTTTCGGTCACTTCTGTTCAGTCAACAAGTTCCCCAGCAACAGCCCATTACAGTGGGCACATTTTATTGTTTTTTTCTACTTTACATTGTTTTACTTTTTTCATTTTTAGATAAATTGATCTATTCAGTGTCTGTTGTTAGTACCTGCAATAAGGAACAAAATGTTATGTATGATATTAAATAAAGTAACTGCATATTAATTACCTTATTAACTGTCTGGTAATTAAATAATTGGTGTTTGTGGTGTTCTTCACCCCATTGAATTAGGTACTTTAGAGTGTTGGGAATATTGTGGGGGACATTAACTAGGGGTTCCCAGCTGAATCTGGCACAAGTAATTTTTCCTCATAAGAAATAATGGAAATAACTTCTTAATAGCCAAGCCATTTGTAGGAACAATTACACTCAGATAGCAGGGTAAACATGGGTGTATTAGTGTTTCTCATGTCTTAGTGGGTTTTGCAGCCCTGAGCCCTGGGACTAATGGCTTCTGGTGGTTCCTCAGCACTACAGCAGACACAGCAGCGGGAGCCTGTCGGACAGCCCGGTCAGCGATATCTCAGCCACCTCCCGCCGCAGCAGTGCCTCGCACATCAGTAGCACCAGCTACATCTCAGTCCAGTCTGAACAGCCCCGGGGTCGAACCAGGTGAGCTTGCACTACTTGGTTGCCCCAGTAGGTAGCAGTTGAGCCCAGCACCAACTGGGCTAAAGTTGTGGGTGACTGTGTGCCTCACGTGTCAGTGAGTGAATTGACTACCATTCCAATGCTCTAATGGCACGTTGAAATACAGGTCAAAGTCACTGGAGAGCTGCAAGGGGGAGGAGCACAGAGAGAGGAGGATCTCCTGGGGGGTAGTTGACTGGGAAGAGAAGAGGGGCGAGAGGCGTAGGAGCCTCTCTAGCGACTCCAGGAGGCGGCACTCTGTCGCAGGGGACCTGAGGTAAAGGATTTCCCTTGGGGGTCATAGTTCACAGGTGCTTATTGTTGTTCACCTTGCGCTGCAGTGCCCCTGGGGGTCTTTGGTGCTTTGAAGTCCTATCCTTCCCTTCATTTCTCATTTTTTCCCAACTCCCTTACTGTATATAAACCTATTAATGCCCAATTTTTTTGTTTGGTTTTAATTGTATTTAAGTAGAACATTTCCTAATTGTTCATGAAAACGAGTCAGATAATGAATTTTTGGATAGCGGATGCCTATATTCCATTATTTTGAATGGGAGAAATAATAATACGTTTGTGGTGCATGCCAAAATCCCTGGGAGTTTGCTGTTTCAGCTTTCTTCTTGTTGCTGATTTCTTCATAAGTTTTCCCACTTTCTTAGAAGACAATTTCACTTAATGTGAAGAAGATGACAGCAATAATGCCCAGCACTTTTAAACAACGTGAGCATGAGACACAATGCTACTAGGAGAACAGCTGGGATACAACTGCAGTGTATTTTTTTTACCTTTTCTGGCTGCTTCTGACTGTGGTTGGAAATCCCATGGGATTTTGGGAATGATAACTATAGGGCTTTTCTGTGGAATGCAGATTTGTTACAGCAGCTTTTAGATTCAGATTGTGAATTTAGAATACAGATTTCTGAAATTTGCTATCATAAATATTTGGATACTGAAAGTTCAAACAGCAAGGGATACCTATGTATGACATATTTTATATTTTTTTATTAGATATACAGATGTGTAAAAAACGTATATAGCAAAATATTTCAAAAGAAACTATTAAAAAAAGACTGTTATAGGATGCTGGACGTCTGGATAGTTTTTTTTTTTATTAAAGCAATAATAATAACCAAAATAATAAACATGAAAGCAACTAGAGCAGTAATGATTTTAATAGTAAAAATGACCAATTATAAATTATCATTCATTACTATTTATATGTAACTTTACTATTGCTTTACTTTACAAATTCTAAAAACCAAAACTTAACATGTCCTCATGTTCAGCGTGTGTTATCATCACCCCCCCCCCCCACCAAAAGTCAGGTATAACTATTTAAAGGCATTTTCCTATGTATAGATTGCTGGGCAATAGTGGGTTAATGTACCACTAATTTTGAGTATAATTTTTGTGTGAGAATTTGCATAAGCACCTGTGTGGTCCTGACCGCTGTCCTCCCCCAACCTGCACTTCTAGCCGCTCTACGAGCCGGAACTTGCTGAAGAGCTCCAGCGTGAGCAGTGAGATGTGTGCTCTCGAGCCCGGTGATGGCAGTCAGTCAGACCCGGCGCCAAGTAAGCGGACCAAGCAGCGGCGGGCAAGCCTGGGGGCACGGGTGGCAGCCGTTGTGTCCCGCAGCAGAAGCACCTCACAGCTCAACCAGGCAGGTAGGTTTGTAGACCCGGTCTCTTCACAGCACCATTGGAACAAGACCTTGACAGTGGGAGGTGCTGGTGGTTTGCATCCAGCACTTTCAACATTCCAAGATTTACATTGGTGCATTTTGTAGAGAGAGCAACACCAAACACAGCCGTGCACCATGTTTTACACTCTTTGCCTTACCTGTCCTTTCATACTTGTAACAGGAAGGGTTTTGAGGAACAGGAGAAGGTGAGGACAGGGTTTGCTGTGACAGCTGGTGTGTTTGTTGTGCTCTGGGGACAAAGGGTAACAGGCACAGGTGTGTAAGGGAAGGCAAAATAGCGTTTTCAAGATGAAGAGGGGGCGCTTAGTGGGCATGCCCGACTACAACAGGGATAGAGTTTATTTGTTTCCGTTCTCATCTCCTCTGCCATACTGAAGGGGTGAGTGATCAGAAAATAAACTACTGGTGAGGCTTGTTACCTCCCCAGGCAGTCCTGGATGGCCGCACTTTACAGCACTCTTTAGCTTATTTTGCATTTTATTCTTTTTAACTCATTTTGTCTTTTACTCGCTTTACCCCATTTTGCACTTTATACTCTTAGTTTACATTTTGTTTTTACCTAATTTTATTTTATACAGTTTCCCTCATTTTGTATTTCACTCTTCATCTCATTGTGTGCTTTATACTTTTAACCTCGTATTTTTCTTTTACTCTATTTTGCCTGAATCATTTCACACTCTTTTCCTCATCCCATGCTCCTCAACACACACTTTCTCGGTCCTTATTGTAAGACACACTTTGTGCCATTAATTAAGAAGAGGGTTCTGGTCACAAATTGCTCCTACGAAAGGATGGGATGTGCCACATGGTTCACCTTGTCTGACAGGTGAAACAGGTGAGCATTTCCATTGTAAGAGTTCCTCCTGCTCTGGGAAATCTGTACTTCTGTTTGATGCCATGGAAATGTTTGCTAGACACTTGGACAATTCCCAGGCTCCTTGTACACCGCTGAGTGTCACACACAGGACACGGGTGCTAGGGAAAGGGTTGTTCAGTATGGATATAAACATGCCACCACGTTTATGGCTCCTGCTGAGCTGAGGCTGTTGGCTCTTGGCGTCTGTTTCTGTAGACCTTATATGGACAGCATAGCGCTTCTTACTGACCCTGTGAAGTCTGCACTTGAGGTTCAGGGACTGGGCTACACAGATCTATAAAGACACCTAAGAACTGAGGCTCTCACAGTGTGGAGGAGCTGCTCTTGATAGAGGCTTCGCAAGCTGTGAGTACAGGGTTTCTATAGTCTACTCATGATGCTCTGCAAGGGATACGACCAGGACGAGTAGGTCGATATGGACTGCTGGATGCTGAAATGTTTGTGGTTTGACTTGTTCTCCAGTTCTTTGTGTGCTGAGTGAAATAGTTTCCTCACATATGTTGCCTGTTCATCAGTTTAGCAGTGAATTAATATACAGACTGAATATTTGCAGACTGATTGGTTGAAAATAACCTGGCTTTTACTACAGTATATACTGACCTTAAACCAGTTGTGGAATTTTAATTATTTTGCTTCCTTAATGTGTGTTAAAGCTCCTTGCTGAGACATCAGATGTGAATGAAGGTGAAGATGAGCCTTTGCACTGGAATACAGTGTGGGCTGTGGATGTTGTGAAGGAGCTATTGAAATATTACAGTATTTCAAGACCAATGACCTCAGGCTGGGTTATGCCGTCATGTGTGGCAGCTGCCCGCCACCCTGGGCACTCAGCCAGCCCCCAGGGTTCTGCTGAGGCCTTGGGCCCCCACGACTCTGACTCTCAGGGGTCAGTTGGCAGCTGTCTGATGGCACCCACTGACTCCAAGCAGCTGTAATGCACACAGGAGGCTTTGAAGATTGAGCTGATCTTCTTTAAAGAGCCGTATATTTAAGCTTTCCTATTTATGTTGTGATTAATGGATTTCCAAAAGAGCCAAAGAGGGGCCCAACTGGATGCTTGTTCTGCCAAGCTGCTCAGTAATATCTTAAAAGCTCTTATGGCTGTAAATCAGACTCACTGCTGTTGGATTCACCTTTAAATCTGCCTTTTAGTTTCTAACTGCACAAAGCAGGTAGTCTTCTGTCCTGCCTTTGTCTTTATGCCAGGGGTCTGCTACCCCAGCTGCTCTTACTGTCACTGAGGTTCTCTGTCCCTTTTTTTCGCTGGGGGTCCTCTGTCCCTCTTTCTGTTACGGGGATCTGCTGTCTCTGTCCCTCTTCTGGTCGCTGGGGGTCCTCTCTCCCTCTTCCTGGCCACTCAGGTGAGGCCATGCTCATCCCTGACTAAATCACTTTGTTGCAGCTTTGCTGTTAAGTGTGACGCAAGGAAGACATGAAAGGATGTGACACATGGTACATGGAAGCTCAGTGCATCATGGGCAATGCAGTTCTGTTGGCACAAAGGGACACTAAAGGATACACCTCTTTGGGCCTTGGAGAGCTTTGTCCAGGTGAGGTGTTTAAACCAGACAAAATAAATGCCAGATTCACCAGAGCCACCAGAGAGTGAACAGCCTGGTCTTGGCACTCAGACCAAGGGGGAGGGTGTTTTTGTTCCTGAGCTTTGATGGAAATGGCTTCTATAAGCTAGCGCGAGCAATAGGGGGAGCCACTGAGCGCATGGTCGCACAGCCTCAGATTACCCAGCATGCCCCATGGCCAATAAGCAGACAGTCACTACGCACCTGCTACACACAAACTGCTCTTACACCACTCATAATCTGGCACATAGGTGACTGTGATGGGTGGTGTAACAAGGGATGGATCTGTATGTTTTAGAGGCCAACAGGAAGTTGAAGGGTCCAATCCAGCGGAGCCAGGAAACTGGTGTGGCAGTGGAATTTCTGAGGCAGCCTGGTCGTGAGTCTGTAGATGGCGGCATCACCAGCTACAGCTCCGAGGGAAAGTGAGCACCCGACCTGCTAACTACATGTCTTACACATATTTTCCACACCTGTGCCCCATGGATCCCACACACACGTCTCTGCTTAAATCGCATTTATCTCCTGTATCCAGGTGTGTTGTGTTGTACCTAGGTCTCCCTCACCTCCACCTACATTTGCACACTTCAATCACACATACACCTTTGTACATTACTATACCCAGGATTGATTCCAGCCTCCTGTTGTAGTTTCCTGACAAAGTTACTTACCGTGAATTAATACAGTAAAAAATTATGCGAATGAATAAATGGGTAAATCAGTGTAAGCTGCTCAAACTCTGTTAGTTTCCTTGAAAGAAGAAAAGTGCCTGATACAAAAATTCATATCGCCCTTCTTTGTTTTCCCTCACCCTTGTGGCCGGGTGTGAGTCACCAAATCGGAGGTCTATGAAATGGGAGACAATTGTAGAAACAGCACAATGTTCATAGCTAAATGTGTTCCCTTGTACACGGTAAATACGGTTGACTTTGAAGTACTTACATAGACATCTTTTTATTTATCTCACATTGATTTACCCTTGTATACAGCAGGGGTTTTTCTAACTGTACTGATTCAGGGTAAGCTGCTTGTTCAAGGGTACTGCAGGAGGAGGTGGAATGATCCTGTGAGTGCAACGCAACAATTCTAACCACTAGACCACCTGCTGGGCACATTTCCTGTTACGATAAACCTCACTGTTGTCTCATCTCTGCATCAGTCTCCTCTTCTTAGGCACCCAAGTTGGGGCCGATGGCCAGTTTAGTGACTTCCTGGATGGCCTTGGCCCAGCACAGCTGGTTGGCAGACAGACCCTCGCCACACCCGCCATGGGTGAGTGACACTTCCTGTGTTAGTGCCAGCCTTTCCTGTTCCATGTACTCTGCTGCTATCATAGAAGTTCTTGCTGCTTGTTATTTTGTGGACATGTGTCACCTCCATCCTCCTCTGTCATCCCTTTCACCTCCCTATTTTCAGTGTTGCTAAAAACAGAGGCTATGCTTGGGAAATCGCCAAAGTACAGACAAATTGGGTTTGTACCTGAAAATCTCCACAAGGAGCCGTCAGCTCACCTTTAATAGAAAGACTTCAGGAGAACAGACATTCTAATTTAAAATATGTGGAGGAATGACAACAATCATCACACAAGTGAGCAGTATCTCCTCCCACATGGGTGGTGCTTCTCCTACACATATCAGTCATCTGACACCAGTTTGTAAACGTCTCAAAATCTTCCCTTTTTTCTATCATAATAATGAGGCAATTTCTAAGAAAGTGCTAAAACCCCATGTGAAACCTATCACATGCTCCACCTGTTGTGTCTCCTGTTGTCTTTGTCCTCGTTGAAATTGATGCTAACGAAAAGTTCACTTCATGAGCAGATCAGCATCTGTAAAACAGGGAGGCCTCTGCTTTCATTTCTGTCCTCCTGACTCCTCCCCCATGATTCACCACCATCCCGGTCACCCTGCCTCCCCTCTCTCACTTCAGTATGGTGCTCACCTGCCCCATCTTTCACCTTTTCTATCTGCTGGGGGCAGTGAAGAAGCTGCTTTCTCTTCCAGGCGATATTCAGATAGGGCTTCTGGGCAAGAAGACCCAGCTGGAGGTGGAAGTGATCCGAGCACGTGGCCTCACACCCAAGCCAGGGTCCAGATCCCTCCCAGGTGAGTGGGTTACCATGGTAATGTACCGCTGCATATCTTACCTGGTTCAGCACTTGGCTCAGGTGCCTTTCTCCTTGCGCAAGAATAACGCTGTAAAGAAGTTTCTACCTGTGTTCCCTCCCCAAGCTCCATATGTAAAGGTCTACCTGTTGGACCACGGCATTTGTAAGGCCAAGAAGAAAACCAAGTGTGCACGCAAAACGCTGGACCCCCTGTACCAGCAGGTGCTGCTCTTTGAGGAGGGCGCCCATGGCAAGATGCTGCAGGTGAGCCTGGTGGCAGGTACTCTGGCACAACACCAGAAAGCACCGCTGCTGCTTTATTCTATCTCTTTACTCCATCTCCCAGGTGATAGTGTGGGGAGACTATGGGCGAATGGACCATAAGTGCTTCATGGGAGTTGCACAGATCCTACTGGAGGAGCTGGACCTTTCAAGCACTGTGATTGGCTGGTACAAACTGTTCCCTGCCTCATCTCTGGTGGACCCTACACTCCCCCTCTCTCGAGGAGCCTCCCAGTTATCGCTAGACATTTCACCGGGGCTCTCGGGCATGCGCTCCTAAAGGATTGTTCAGGAAGTGATGCTGATCCCAGACACCACAGTCTGCAGGACTTTATTCATGCTCCACTTTTTTGTTCTTATTTATGAATCATGGTTGCTATGGTCATACAAATGATTCTTACCACAAGGAACACATCTGTGACCTGTCTGTTGACCCACCGAGAGGTCGGTGGTCAAACATTCTAACCTATCAGCTCTGGCTGTTCTGGATGTTCTTCTCTCTTTCCCCCATCTAGGAAAGGCAACTTATGATTTTAATTCTTTCTTCTGATTTTCTTTCAGTTCCCCGATACTGACATGAAACTCCACTACAGATTTTGTTGTTATATTTTTTGTGCACTTTGCCTTTTCTGTGTATGGAGTGCTATTTGTTGCATATTTCTACTGATAACTTTAGAAATGCAGTCTGTGTGTGTGTGTAGGTCTTTGTGTGTGTGAAGATCATGGGAGGAACCTGCAGACACACTCCAGAGGGCACAGGGAGCTGTGTGGTCAGCGAATTTTCACTGTTGGCCATCGTCAGGTTTTGCTGGGAGGGGGATACTGCTCGAACCCTGGGCTGACGTGGGCCTCGCCCCCACCTGCCACACACCCAAACAATGACGAGGCACCGAAAGAAACCGTTGCTCATGCAAAAATATGAAGAAAACAGCTCTTGTGTGGTTTGACCAACTGGACCAATAAGAGTGCTAATGTTTACCACATTTAGAATGTGTCCAATGGTAAAAACATCTTCTCTACAGTGTTTACTGATTGTACCAGATGTTCTTCAAATGAGCTGTATGTTTTATATTGAACAGTTTGTTTCTATGTTTTACAAATAAAAGTCCGACTGGTTAAACCAAATGCTAGCAAAGGGCATCGCAGATTGGTCTCGTGATTCACCGCCCGCCGCAGACCCTGATCCAGCTGTGGAGAATGCAGCCCTTCACAAATTCTCTGATTTACGGACCTCATGGTGTTCAAAAGGTGGAGTGGCGCTGAAGCATGTCTCCCACACAGCGGCAACATGGAAAACACAGCCCTCATCACTCATGCCCCACTGCCTTCATCCTGAAAGCCTTGGGAATTTTATGAGTGCAGGTGTCCCATGATCCTCCAGTGTTGCTCTACACCGCACAGTTCTGCTCAGGGTCTAATCCAGGGTTAGCAGGAAAGTCAAAGTGGTACAAAGGGGTGGGTCAGTTTGTACCACCAGCAGGGCTGCAGACCGGAGTGCATTAGGAGATGCCCTGGAGGTCTCTGACAGACAGAAGGGACGCACATCTGCAGGGTTCAGAGCAGCACAGTTTCAACCCTCAGCCAGGATTTAGTCCATCTTCAGTGCCAGGGTGTTCAACACTGCTGGGGTCACCCACAGCATCACACTCTTTTGGTTCTCAAAAGGCGAGGGAAGGGTGTTTTATATGTAAATTTCACCTTTCAGCAAACAGTCACCAAAGACATGACTATCAAAACACCTACAGTATCTAATCCCAGCAAAATGGTAGCACGGGGCCACAGCAAAGATTTGTCTGATCACAGAAGGATCTTTGTGTATAACAACAAACCGACTTTCGGTTGCTCCCGTCAGGGGTCACCACAGCAGATCGGCTCGTCCACATATTTGGTTTAGCAGATTTTTTACACCGGATGCCCTTCCTGACACAACCCTCCATTTTGCCCAGGCTTGGGACCAGCACAGAGGTGCACCCCCTTGTGGCTGGAATCACATCAATACCCAATGTGAGGCTCAAACCCACAACCCTGAGATTACAAGTCACGCACTCTACTGACTGAGCTACAAGAATAATGTTTAAAAAATATATAAAAAACTGTATAGTGAGCACTTTAGTCACACTGTTAGTCAGTGTCCAGTAGATAACGTTCTTGACATTTCTCTGTATATACTGCAATACAAGATGTGAATTTTCTAGTTTGCGCCATATTGATGTAGCCCCATTATGTCTCCAACCTCACCTCTCGCCAGACAGGAAGTTAACATCACACATTGGCAAAGCGTAGTGCCCCCTTCGGGGTTTCTTGCTGTTCAGTGGAGACTGCAGAGAAGGTATTGCGGTTCCTTGTTGCTGAGTGTGTGTCTGGACCTCAACCTGCAGTGGTGCTCCAGCTGCATGGCCCTCTTCTCTCTGCACGGGGGCTTCTCCTCGGCTTTCGCTGCCCGCCTGTATTATACATCTGTACCGGGTGCTTCCCCAGTGCCACTGAAGTCCCAAAGGCCACATGGTGGCATGACCTTTTGCAGCACTATTCATAGTTCTGGGGAGGGATTTGTGACCCTGGCTCCCTTTAAAGTTTCCCACATGAAAGGAGAGGCAATACAGCGCTAAGTGCAGACAATGCAGGGATGCACCATTATCCTGAGCCAAAAGGTGAGGATCTTGAACCCCCACACTGTTCCAAAAAACCAAACCGTGGTCATCCAGGGCAATACGTGAGACTGATGGGTTCAAGGCTCCTCAGGACACGTTAGAACATTCATCCAGCTGGAGAAGCCTGAGACGTTAATATTTGTCATTCCTGTTGTTTGAGTTCAGTATCTGGGAAGCTCTGGTCCTGGCGTAGCTGAGGGTTCGTGCTTCAGAAGAGTTGGCTGAGAAGATGTCTTCAGACTCAAGATTACTGTTGGTGCCATGCAACCATGCACACACCCTCAGCGGTGTGTGTATTTTTGTCTTGATCTTTCCTGGTCATTTAGACGCTGCCATCTAGTGGGAGTGGTTTGCATTGTCCCTCTAACCTGACCTGTAAATGGTCACCAAGTTACAGCTGCAGGTTTGCCACAGTATATCATGGTATATCAATGTGCGTTAAAATTATGTTTATAAGTTTTTTCCACTTGCACATCACTGCAATCTCACACCACCAGGTTGCTTGTCCAGACCATTTTTCAGAGGACTCAGCTGCCACTATTGGCTCCCAACATCCATGTGTTTATGGGTGTCACCTGGGAAAAAGCTGTTATGAGGAAATGAGTACCACGTGTGGCCAATGATAGTCAAAGAGCGAAAGAAAGATTTTGAGAGTGGTGGTTTGTGTTTGATGGCGAAAAATTGGCAATATTTTCCTGCCAACTTTGAATCATTTGTATTCAGTCCTGTGTTATTTCATGCTACAAAAGATAAGCAGCCAGAGCCTCTTTATACTCACAAGTTCTGTTCTGTAAAAGCCTCTCATAAATGCAGAATAAATAAAATTGACATGTTTCAGTCTTTAAAATTCTTGAATACAGCTGTAAGTAGAACTTTTTTGGTATGTTTTTAATTGAATATTTATTCACTTTAACCAGCATCAAAACTAAGACAAATGTAAAAAGTGTGAAAATGAAAATACATCTTCACAAACTCGTATTCATAGCTGATTGTTGTGATAAACTTGCGTGACGCTCATCATCTTGTCGCTGATCTGCACTCAGGAAAACCGGACAGGAACTGTAAACACTGTGGAAGTGAGTGGAATCAGGTAAGTCCAACTCTCCCATTCCGTCTACATACCAGCTGTTCTGTTCTCTTTAATTTAGCTGCGTTCTAGAGTTTAAACCGGAACGAGTCCGGCAGTTCCTAAAACGCACCTGTGTGTTATACTAAACCCGATTGCTGCATCACGTAGGAATCGCAACACTGCCACTAGAGGGCACTTTACTTAAGGTTTACCTTAAACCTGCTGTACATATGGGTTAGTTCTGTGCTAAGACGGCATCACAGCGGACCGAAGACACCTATGCAAAAATTAATAAAGTATAACTTGGTACCAGTGGACCTACAGGATGATCAGTACTGGAAGAAGTATTTACCCGGATTTTACCTGCGTCTCCAAGTAACTTGGCCGCTGCGAAGCGGCTTAAAATAACAATGGACTGAACTGAACGGCCGCTTCTAAATACCCCAATGAATTTGCGAGAGTGCCAACTACTGTGACACACATTTCATGACCAACACCGCTGTGTCAGAATACAGTGTGTAGCTGCCGGACGTGTCGGGTGTGCTGGGATGTTGGAGAGCGTCCTACCCCCCCCCACCTGCATATTCTGTATATTTATACACTCTATGAATATGATGTTTCTGTGAGATTTTCTACGCAGTGTCGCAGATCGACTGTGACAGACACATCCACGATGACGATTCGCTTTATATTTTGCTTCACCTTTGTGATCATTTCAGGGGAATCGAGCCTTTGTCTGTCAGCCTCAGCTTGTACAAAACGAATATACTTTTGCATAAACACTGCACCCAGCTGCTTCTCTACGCTGTACTTTACACCAGGTTATTTCATGGCCTTCCATGTCAAAGTGCTGGATTTCAGCAGAGGAAAAGGGAAGGAGTTTATTGCTCGGATTTTGTTCTAAACGGTTGGTTTAACTCCTTATTTCAACACAAATCTGCTTTACTGGGTGTACGTCCGTGCACAGTGGCCCTAGGGAGAACGGTTCTACAACATTCTAATAATAATAATAATAATAATAATAATAATAATAATAATAATAATAATAATAATAATGTTCCCGTCATGTCCTACTGTTCCCAGTTTAACTCATTTAAGTTTAAAACAGGAAAACAACTTTCACTCTCTCTCACTTTGTGTGTGTGTGTGTGTGTGTGTGTGCGTGTGTGTGTGTGCGTTTCGCGACTTGGGACCGACAGCAACTGCGGCTCACTCCCCTCGCGCGCTCCCTGCAGCCCGGTTCGCGACTCCTTCACTGCGCGGACGGGGGTCCTGGAACCCGTGACCGGCCGGTCCGCCGCGACCCCCTCCTGCTGATCTTTTCCCGATTGGGCTCTTCGGTCGCCCGCGTGGTTTTGGGTGTCTGTACTGCCGTCAGAAGAGCACGAGATCGGCGCGGTGCAACATCTGGTGCGGCTTTGATCTTTACTGTTACTCATGTATCCTTGACCGAGAGGAGCGGGGGGGGGGGGGTCTCCCGGCGTGCGGACGATGCCATGCCCCACCCGCACTCGCACCCGCATCCAACGCTGGCTCCTCCAGCTTCTCCAGCTGCTTCAGGTGGTCCCGGGCTCCTGGTCAATACTGCCCCGGGGAATAGCGACAGAGTCTCCGCCCTGAGAAATGCTGAGTGCGGGGGCATGACGGCAGACAGCGCGGCGGGAGCGAGCGCCTCGGACCCCGCGCCCAGTAAGGGGGAAGCGCGCCTGAGCCTCCTGGGGAAACCGCTGGCTTACGGCGCGCACGGCGGCCGCAGGACGGCGCACTACCGGCGGCTGCAGAACCAACTGTACAACGTGCTGGAGAGACCGCGCGCCTGGGCGCTGCTCTACCACGCGCTCGTGTGAGTAGCACGCTTTGTGTGTGTGTGTGTGTGTGTGTGTGTGTGTGTGTGTGTGTGTGTGTGTGTGTCGTGCGGCACCACCTGTTGCTGAGCGCTGCGCTGGAATTTACCGCGTTTTACCACGTGTTGACTAGAGCGCCTCTCCTGCGGTCCCTTCTCCGCTCCCCGGGACGTGACGGGGGGTCAGCAGAAGGCAACACGGAGGGGAGGGGGGGGGGGCAGCCTACAAACAGCGCATAGAACGCACGCTGTACGACGGCACGGCATGCGAGGCACGGTAAAGCGCAGTTCCATAATAATACTGTGATTTACTGCTCGGCTACTGATGCGCACGGTACCCCGCAGTACAGTAGATTTGACTGTACATCCAGTGCCAGTAACGGGAAAAACGATCCCACCTGCCGGGCCGGATTCGAACCCACAGCCAAGGGGAGCCAGTGTGTGGCCAATATAATTGTGCAGAAATACATTAAATATTAATATGCAATTATACTGTACACACCTTTTACATATTGCTGCTACACCCCAAATGCACAATATGCTATAGTTAATGTATATGCTGTATATACTTACTATATATTTTAGTTAATATGTGTACTGTACACAATATAGTTAATATAGTGTGCACTACACCTTATACACTGTGATTCATAGTGTATATGGTTACTGTATACACTGTATGTGCCATATTTACTGTACTCTGTGTCATTATACCACAAACGAGACCTCGGATCTTGAACTTGGAAGCCTGGCTGAAAAATGTTAGCTGAGCTCTGATAAAAAGGCAGAGGAAGGAAGCCACTCCCGCCCCTCCTCAAATTTTGACACCAATT
Organism: Heterotis niloticus; assembly: GCA_018136845.1. Lineage (NCBI taxonomy): Eukaryota > Metazoa > Chordata > Actinopteri > Osteoglossiformes > Osteoglossidae > Heterotis > Heterotis niloticus. The sequence continues at coordinate 15,601,598 of CM030900.1, forward strand.
TAAATCACTGCTGCAAGTTCAGTTTGTTAACTGTGCCGCTGGTCTGCACAGTTCGACTGGCTGAGCTCACGTTGCACCTCACAACAGAGTAAAACAAACCAGTTCAGCAGCCTTACTGCGGTAAGTTACCCCAAATTGCTCGCTGGGCATCCTCCAACAAATTTCAAGTGTGCGTTTGTATGTGTGTGTGTGTGTGTGTGTGTGTGTGTGTGTTGTCGGAACCCCACAAGCCCTGCAGGTGAACAGGTGTGTTTCTCCAACCCAGGTGTTTCACTTCAGTTCCTCCAAGTTCAGCTTCCCACTCGAGCTTCTGCATGCGAGCCCAACTGTTCTGAATGAGGAAATATTGCTTGGAATAATTAATGTTTGTTTGGACTGTGTTAAGGAATGACAAATGTAATTATGGTTCTTGGCTCTTTTCTCAACACAGAAAACCAGCTGGTGTTTTAGAAATTATTGGCTGTATAGAGGGTTGTACGTCTTATTTACGATTGACAAAGACTAGAAGAGCTAGGGACTGCCCATGGCTCTTCAGAGAGCTTCTCAGCAGCTTCCTCAGGGCCCAAAACTCACCCAGACAGAGAGGTCCTTCAGACAGCCCCAGGTTATAGTGCTGCTGGACAGAGAGTGTGTGAGTGTGTGTATCCATCAGCAGAGCAGCATTAAGCACTTAACATGCGTGGAGATCAGGCATGTGTAACAGTTACATAAACGTGTAAAGATACACCTTTGTAAGCCGCCTGTGTCACCTTGGATAAAAGCTTCTGAAAGCAGCGGCAACATCAGAGATCCCCGCAGGTCGCTGTGGAGCCGAGAGCCAGGATAAACTTCACACGGCTCTGCACGAAGATGGCAGTGTTGTGGAAACTCCTCCAAACGCAGCTTTAGGCCCGTCTGTTTCTGCAGAAACGCCTCACGTGGCTACGGAAGCACAGGCCGGTTTTATTACTTTACATCCAACAGTTGCATGACCCCGACAAGGGTCGTTGTTTCACGTGGTGTAGTTCTGCAAAGGGCTGAATTGGCTCTGCCTCCTACAGAGTCCATCCTCATCATCCCTACAGTGACAGCTGGAATTAAATGACTTTTAGTTGGGTTTCAATAATGTGACAATAAAACAATACAGACAAATGAAGGAATTTCCTTTGGGATAATAAAGTTTTTTCTGAATGTACAAATACTTGTGTTCCACATCGGAATCAAGAATCCTTTATCGTCATACAGGATAAACATACAGCAGGGAGAACAAAATAAAGTTTCTTGGGTCCACGGTGCACAGAGCAAGGAAGAAAAAACATTTAGAGAAATCTGTGAAAAGATAAAGTAAAAATAATTAGAAATTGTTTCACTGAAAGCAGAGTCCATTTGACAGACTGAGCAGATCTCTGCTCTTCTTCTTTGTAGATAAATCTAATTTGCCTGCTTTTCTTCATCCCCTTTCTGTGTGTGTGTGTGTGTGTGTGTGTGTGTGTGTGTGTGTGTGTGTGTGAGAGAGAGAGACACAGTGGGGGTTCTGGATCAGCACAGGCAGAAACCTAAAAAGGCATAATGTGCCTAAAGACTCAGGCTGTTGTGAAAAGGAGGAAATGAAAAAGACCTTAAAATGACTTTTCTCTAGCTGTAGTTTTCTTAGTGGCACCCAGCTGGTAAAAGCAGAAATCTTGCAGAGTGATCGTGCTGCACATATTGCTGTCATATATTATATATTCCATCCTATCCAGTCCTCTACGGATCTTTGCTGACTTGTGCAGACCCCTGTCAAGCTGTGCTGAGCTGTGTTGTGCTGAGCTAAACTGTGTTGCACGATGCTGAGCTGTGCTATGCTGAGCTGTGTTGTGCTGGGCCCTGATGGTCCATGTTAGGCTCAGCCAGCTGTGCGCCATACACCATATTGTTTGCAACCGGACACAAGTTTTGTTGCGATGCTCATGTTAGGACGTAGGGCCGGATTTCACCTGGCATTCCTCTGTCTGGGAAAAGCGAGTCGGAATCGTGAGTACCACAGGTGTCACTGCTGTTGCATAGCAGGAAGGACCTGGTGACAGCAATTCTAAAGCAGCGGTTCCAGCAGCATCTTCCATTCTGAAGACTTTTTTTAAACTAAATTCTTTATGTTTTGTTTACAGAAAACAAAGTACAATTTAAATAAAACTCTGCATGAAGGATGAATACACCTTCCTTTAGCTGCTCTGGGAGAAAAGCAAACTGAAACTCTGTGGTTGGATTTTCTGAAGGATCATCTCTGTGGTTTAAATTTGTGCTTGTTTGCTTTCCAGACACAGTCCAGGTAAGACTTTTTTTTGGGCTCGGGAGGCAGTGGTCTGTTGTTTTGCAGGAAAACCGCACCTGGCCAACCACAATCCCACACTTGCGTGCTTCTCCTCTGCGAACAACAAAGCAGGAAAGCAGGCCAGCCGGCAACCAGGCCATTATAACACTTCTCTCTCGAGCAAACAGACACAAACACTGGGATGATGTTTCAATTGTTCTTTCTGGTCTTTTGTGGTCCTAAATCCATGGGTCTATTCTCAATGCTTTGCCCTCCACCCTCTGTGTCCACATTTAATTCGGTCTGCTTTCCACAATGCACCAGTTTACCTGAGCCACCTGTCTCTAGGACGTGGACAGAAACTGCAGCTCATGTAGGAAACCCACATGAACATGGGCAGAACATCATAAATAGCACCAAAAAAGTAAGTAAATATTGTATGTAAAATACAGGATTTAAAGACACTGATTACCGACTGAAAACTATTTTGTGGCTCTGCAGATTTATCTACTCACAAAATCATTGCTTTCAGCTCACAGCTCTTTGTTGCACAAATTGTTCCTCCATCCCCAATAATTTCAACACTTTGCACTGAAGGCAGCTTAATGGTAGGGTTGATCCATGAAGCATTTCCACTGGTCAGGCACCTCTGATGTCTTCCTGCTCTTCTAAATAACTTCAATAGATGGATGTCAGCGTCTCAGTGCTGGAATGAGTGTTTAACAATATGGCACACTAACATCTAGCAGGACTGTGACAGACTGGCATCCCTTCCAGGGTGTACCCTGACCAGCCTCGTGCTCAATGTTGCTGAGATGTTGCTCCAGGCCACTGGGACCCTGAATTAGGATTAGAGTTTATGGATGGTGAGTGATATAAAATTCCTTACAAAATTCACAGTTGCTCAACATCTCTGTCATGCCTGAGGTCATGCGCTTGCAGGATCCCCCATTTCTTGTTACTATGGTGCAGCACAGTGGTTTTAGGACTTGGAGGCAAAATGAATTGGAAAAGTTCAGAAATCTGTTGGCCGATTTTGGGAGGTCCCAGAGTGACCGCAACTGCTGGTAATTCCCTTGTTACCAGCTGATAAAAGGAAGCCAAAGGCAATGGGTGGCAGTTCAGAGGGGGGCAGAGATGTTTCAGCATCTCTCGAATCCTTTTCAGATGCCTTGAGTGGCCTTGTCAGCAACGAGGGTGTGGTAGGCGACATTTGAAGTGTTGATATGGCTGAGCCCAGGGTGTGTCATCTTACCTCTTCAGCCTGTTTGGTTTTATTAACATTTTAGACATGCGATTCCTTAGCTGGGGCCCATCGCACCGTGTTTTGATTGGATTTCATTTTGCTTAAATAAACACACTGGTTTCAAACCAACTCCCTCTCACCAGTATGGCAAACAGGGATGGACACAAGCTCTTAAATTACATGACATGATTGCAGTTTATGATTTGTATTCCTTCTTTATATTGAGGGTGACAGGATGCAAGGAGCTTTGGGAGACCCAGAAAGTCAGTGTTAACCTTACGGCATCTGCACTAATGCATACTGGCAGTCTACAGAGGGTAGTTTGGGAATGATCTGGAATCACCACCAAACAACATTTGCACAGTTCCCATCTCTGGGAGTAACACACTATTGGTTTTTAACAGTATTTGGGTGCCGGGAGATGACTCGTTCCCTTAGACCCAAAATGAACCTGCCTGCTGAACTATGGGACAAGTAATGAGCAGATTTGTTCTCCAGTGGTGTGCCTTTGGGCTGCACAGTGTCAGAAAGTGAACGGTGAACCTTCTGTCTTGTGACCTCAGCTATTATCTTTGAGTAGGTAAAGGTTGCTGTCCACAGTGACACCTCAGCAAGGAGCTAAAGCAGGGCTTTTCTTCCAGAAGAAGTCACAAATGCAGCCTTGATCCTCTGGTGTATTCTGTGCATGGACATCAGTTAAGCCCTGGAACATGTGGAGATAGCTGACTCTGTTTCTAGTGCAGGGCTTTGGTCCGCAGCCAGTTGACCTTCTGACCTAGAAAAGTTTATTCCCACTAAAACTGTCACCTTTAAGCACAAGCCAGGATTGCAGATAGCAACAGACCAATGAGGATGGAATGTTCACGCTGGTGATGTGGAGATGTGCTTGAGCAGTATGGCACTCTGCCAGGCATAAGGAAATAGTAGGATGGCAGAGTGGGAGGGCAGTCGCTGAAATGCACCCTTTGAGGGTCTTACACATGCAGGAAGATCAACTCCTTCCTTGCAGTGTTAGACAATGCAAGGATCAACATGGATAGCACAGGTACTGAAGGCTTCCCTTGCTGAGCAAGCATTGTTCTATGTTAGTAAAGTGCTGCATGTCCTCAGATGGTTTGACCCTGTTTCCTTTATTTGAAGTCTATATACCTAAGGGTCTTGGCCTTAAGAAAAGGAGATTGTGAAACCCAGCCTGGCTTACAAAGGAATGCGCTGAAACATGCAATGCTGCTCCAGCCATGCCTGCAAACCTAGGAATACTTCTGCTGAAGTCTACAGAGTGCAGACAGCAACCCCTCCTGGTGATGTTGCTGTGAGAGCAGTAGCATTGAGGTCCACACCAAAGAATGAAACTGTGTGACCCTGACACTCAAACTCTGCATTCAATACACTTTTGGTCTGAAACCCTCTGCGCTGGAACCGAAGCGATTGGTTGGGAGAACCATACATGCCAGGATTGTCAGACTTTCATATCCTCTCACCCCTGAGCCATGGAAGGAGGTTATTAAGGCCAAAGATGAAAGGAGGGTAGTTCATGGGCTAGTTTGTCAACATTATATAGAACTTGTAATGATTTTTATTGTGGGAACTGTGTTTTGATGCATATGTAACAGGTTTTATTTTTGACTAATTTCCCTCTCTGTGTTTTTATTATTCCATTCCTTACTCTCATGTTGGAATGTTTTTTTTTCTTAACTTTTACATCTGTACCTCTGCCTGCGTGATGTTTTAATGCTGTTTTGGTGAGTTTTCCCTTCAGAATACCGTGCGTGTCCTGGTGAGAGAGAACAGGTGCAGTTAATAAACAAGCTTTTGTTTCCCGGCCACATCGCATTCTTTGCACAGAGAGCAATAAATTTTGTCGTTTCACAGATGGACCAAGAGTCACCCCTCGAAACACAACGCAGAAGCAAGCCATTGAAGCTGAGTGCAGTTGGTTTAGACAAGGAGAGACACTCTGGCTACATACACATTGTATCGCTGGTGCACACGCTGCATTCACTGCATATTGTGCACGTCACCGGATGGTGGGTTCTGCTCCCGCAGAATTAAAACAGGGTCACTTGTACTGTACATCTGCGCAGTCCTTTCATTTGAATTTCTGATGCCCTGACATCATTTCAGCTCCTGAATGATTGTGCAAAAAACACTAGAATAGATTCTGTCTGAAACCCCTTATTTACCAAACCATGCAATGAAACAGGGCCAAAATGATTAGGGAAATAATTTGTGCGTTCCCAGTCTTGGGAAGACAAAACGGTTTGCACTACCAGCCAAGATCCATCTATCTGGAGCATAGTTGTTTCAATATATTTAAATTTCAATTTACAGTTTTTTCTGTTTTTGTGTGAGTATCCAGGCCTACCATTCACCTACTTGGAAAGTGTTCACCCGCTCTTTGTCCTGCTCCACGTGTTCCGTAGTTTTCCGAGAACATCATGATCACCGCCATGCAAGATGCCTGGGAGGTCTTGATTATTCACATCATGCTGAGCTCCAGAGCAAAGCTCTCGCAGGCGCACCCGCCTCCATTGAAGGTATCGCTGCGCAGAGAACATTCAGTAGTTTATCTTTTGTATGATGATTTTGCTGGGTAAGCTGGCGATGAGGGCAGTGGATGAGCGGTCGGCAAAAGCAATTAGAAATTAACCACTTTGCTCCACTAATGGCTTCTTGGAAGAAATATGCTGACGTGTTGTGCACACATCGTTCATTATTTCAGCAACCGGCTGAGATGTGGTGCAGCTGTTTGCTTCCCAATGGATTTGTGTCTTTCGTGATCAGCCTGAGATTGATGTGGAGATATGGCCAAATTTAACAGCGTGAGCTAGGATCATCACCGAAGGGGCTGGGTCTAGTGTACGTGCTTTTACCATGATCTCCTAGATCCCTGAGGTGCAGTTTAGCTGACAGGACAGGTCCTGTGTAGTGGACAACCATACACAGAACAGTAGTGTCAAGCCCTGTATCAGTCATCTTCTGATGCTGTGGTCTGCTGTGGTGGGAAGTGGATGGTGGCCTCATTGAAGTGTCGCTCCTGTGTGTTCAAAAGCACCTCCCTTAGGGACTGGAGTCTACATCTCACAAGGCCTGTGTTTTATGCCCCACAGGTGACTTTGTCACCTGTTTCTCTGTCCTCACATCTCAGAAAAAAAGGTCTACTGTCGTTGCTGGCAGTCACTCGGTCTGTCCAGAGCACCTGGAAATGAAAGTGGTCTTTGTTTCCCACCTTGTGGCTTTGAACTGCAGTGACCCCCAGCTGTCAGTGTTCTGTAGGTGAGACCCATCAGGTGGAGGTGGCCCGTGGTTCTGGGATGCCTTGCTGATGCAAATTGGGTTGATGCTTCATGACCAGTTGGACTTGAGTTTGAATACACAGGATAACTGTGGTATGGGGCAGATCACCTTCTGTCTCTGTGGGGCAGCGTGGCATAGGGGGGACAGAGAGAGTGAAGTACAGGGAAAACCACGGTATGACAGTGATCACACTGTGGTTCTGTGCACCTGCATCTCCAGCATCCCATTTCCAGCACAGTCATGTGCAGACACCCCAGCAGGATAACAATTCCATATAACCAGAATGCCCAATGCCTCTTTTCTGGCAACAGACCCCTGGTCTTTCCATGTCTGTCAGTGTGGGACCCATAAAGTACCATGATATGTGTGAGCGTGCAAAAAAGCTGTGACTGAACTGCGCAACAACCTGCTGTGTGGGATGCAACCTCTGCACCAGCTTAAATTTTAATTCCACAGCTGCTCCTGAGTGCACTGCACCATCCTGCACTGTCCCTGTATGTGTCCCTTTCCCAAAGCTTTTGAAGATAATAAACTAGGATAGTAGACTTGGAAAAGGCGCCTTCCCAAAAACCAAATTCCTTCCATAATAGTTTAGTGACAAAATTCTGAATCATTTATGGCCTTAAAGCAGCGGACAATGTAAAATTAATCTCTGAGTTATGTGTGTGTGTGTATTTATGGCAGAGAAGGTTATTCAGAAGGCAAATAGCTGAGTCATTTCCCATGGTGCCAGTCAGGATTCATGTATTTTTATGCTCTAGGTGCCCTGGAGCAGCAGTAAGACATAGGGTGGTGTCCACTATTCCACTGTAGTGTATTGACAAATGGAATATGGAGGTCGAAACTTTCACCGGCAGGGGTCTGGCTGCTGCTGGCACTCTTGCAGGTGACAGCACCTGTGGTACACACCTGGTGTATCTTTAGTGCCAATAGCAGAATGCTGTGTTCCTGAGAGAAAGCAAGTAGGAAGAGGAACCTGTGTGTAATGAAGGAACCCTGGGCTCTGGGAGCTGCGACTAAATTATATTCTTTACCTTTTTCTGAGTGATAATGTGGGATAAATACTAATTAAGAGGCTTGCTCAGCAAAGTGCCGGAACCTTCCTTCCGCTGCTATGGCATTATGGTGCTATTGCAATGACTGATGAGACTGGGACTGCTGCTGGAGACTCCCAAGGTGCAGGTGCACAGAATTTCTGAACCAGTGAGAAGAGGAGGGGGTCTCTCCTCTAGAGGGTCTGTTCTTCTCCTATCACTCCCATTGTCACTCACCTGGAGACGTAGCCTCCTCACTGCATGTTTTCTGTTACATTTTCTACTGCAGTAAAGTATCAGTCAGGTGAATGAATCCTAGCTAAAAGTACCAAGTTATTACTGTGGTGCATGAAGCTGTCTGTGTTTGTAGAGCCGTCAGACTACGGTGGTGCTGCCTGCAGCTCCGGACCAGAGCAACGCTCCCCGGCACACTTGATTATCTTGTACAAGGTGACAACACACAAGTGGCCATGAAATATGCTGGTGCCGCGTCTAGGGTAAAACATGGACCTCACTGTGCCTGGGCATCATGCATCAGGGTTCTGGTTGAACCTGCCACCAACAAGGAGCTATAAGGAGTCCCAAGCAGCAGGGATTAGGAGCCCACTGAAAAAACCTTGCAGACAGACAGAGAGACAGATAGATTTTGCAAAATTGCAAAAATATTAGGACTGCTTATTGTGGGGCTTACCTGTATTCCAGAGAAAACTGCAGAGTAAACACCCCTGCACTTTAATGAAGAATTTCTGTTTCCTAGTGTTACTGCAGTGTTGGTGGTACGCTGGCCCGGTGTGGAGTGTGTGTTTGCTCATGCTGCAGTGAAATGGAATGCTGCCATACTTTTTTAGTGCCGTTCATGCAGATTAGCACCATGAAGATTAGCATTTGGGAGGTTGTTTCACAAGCTGAAGATGGAGGTCACCTCCTGCTGACCTTCTCTCACTGTCAGTCACCTTCTGACACTATCAGGATGGCCACGCATCATAGCTGACCCATGGGAGCTCTCCTGACAGCACAGCAGGAAGGGGCCAATTGGCTACCGCTAGTTTCAGATGGTTTCACGTGTGACTTCTTGCAACTGGGTGCCTCCGTGCCCTGGGGTACCGCCTGGCCTGGTGATGTTTTTCATTCCATTGCCTTCGGAGGTGGGATTATGCTCTGAAAGGGAGGCTTTACTGCTTGCTTCTGTGCAGATTAATCCCGAGGAGATGGAGTGTCACATACCTCGCTGGTGAGATGGGACCCTCTGGACCTTCTCCATGTCTTCCACTGGCTACCAGCAGCCCTCTATGCTCTGTGGTGTTTCTCTATAGTGATCAGTCATGGATTAAGACCACCTGAGCGACATGGTCGGAGGCCATAGAGTAATGGTCTGCCCACACTAGATAGATGTGCAGTAGAACCAAGGCCTGTTGGCTTCACTCCGTGTCTGTGTGAACGTGTGTGTTTGAGGGTCGCCCACGTCCGTGAGTCACACATCAGCTCTCCATCGCTCGCCTTGCTGCTGCCGTAGTGATATTCTGTGAGAAATAACTGCTATAAATTATTATCCATTATTAACATTCCTGGCAGCTAATTATATTAGTCCAGATTTATAGGGTTGCTCTGGTTTTGCCCTCTTCCTCTGCCAGGAGCAGCAGCGTGCAGAGTGCTGCGTCTCATCTTCTGCTCTTCAAGCCCCATTTATATCATTTATACTTATATCACTTTATTTATCTCCTATGGATAGAGAGACATCATGCCTACAGAGCAACTGTTGCACTGCTACTGCTGCCAGGAGCTTCACGATGGACTGACTGTGCCCACTCTGGCACTCTGGATATCCATCACTGCCACTGGTCAGAGGTCAGCATTGCCATGGCTACCAAGTTGTGCTCTGTGAATGATGACTGTCCCCTTGGTGTGGTGGTCGGGGGGAACGCCCACTGGGGGTGGGTCTGTTCCACTGTAGCTCAGTTGACAGTATGCACTGTGGGTGTGTCAAGAGGGTTGTGTTGTTGCGACTCATCTGTACTGTGTGCTTTGAGGTCAGTGGTGCAAATGCAGGTGTATGTATCACACATTATTACAACTACATTTATCAGTGTCCTGGAGGAGCACACTTATGACAACATGTAGTGTCCATCTCTTTCCACCTTCTGGATGGTGCTGTAGCAAATGGTGCTTCCTGACATTGACTGTCACCTTTGAGAGGCTCCTGAGGTCACACGCTTAATTTCATGTGATGACTTGGGTGTTTTATTTGCTATGGTCAGCAGTGGTCATCCTGCAATTCCTTGGCGGTCCCACATTCCTGGTGGAGTTTTGCAATCACAGCTACATAGGACAAGAGGTTGGAGCTCCACTACTTCACGGAAGCCCCAGTACTGCCTCCTGCAGGCAGCTGCTGGATGCTGACAGATAGATGGATTGATGGCTATTTCAGGGAGGAGGAGGATCAGCAGATAAAAGCAGCACCTGGCTCTGGGTGCAAAGGACTCATACTGTTCAGAGCCTCTTCGCATGGAGATAGAGGGTTTGAAACAGACCATTACTGGTTTTGTCTGCAGAAGGACTCTTTCTCAGTAGTTGCACAAGGTTATCACTTGGCATGCAGCTGGGGCTGTGAAGGCGATTCAGTGACCAGAGACATGGGTTTCTTCATCATTTTGCGACTTCACCAGTGTGTTTCAGGTGTGTTACTTTGGAAACACAGATATCTTAGTGAAGGGAATCAAAAAATCAGGGTGGCCCAGTTTTTTGGATTTGTGTTTCCTGCACAAAATGGCCTATGGGGTTGGGTTGGGGGTATCTCCTGTCTTCATTACGTAGCCGCTTTCACCCACAGCGCTCACAGCCTCTTTGTTTATTACACCTAAAAAAGGTGGATTAAGTCGGCTGGATTATTAAAATAAACATAATAATTACAGTAACTCTGTTCCTTCAGTCATGCAAAATCAAACTATTTTGAGGAAAACTATTTAAAGAGTTCAGTCCCATCAGTTGAACAACTTTTATTTATCTAAACATTTTTGAAAAGAACGTAATACTGGATAAATCAAAGTGATTGCTTAAAGGTTAGAAACAGCAAAGTCCATAATCAATATATTTATTTCATTGAACTAATAAACACTTATTTAATAATAAGGAAGTAAAATTAAGACCCTTGGCAATATTTCCATTATTAAAGGTGTTCCTGTTCTGTCATGTATCAGAAATTTTACAGAATTTAATACCATTTAAAAACAACAGCTCTGAGCACAGAATCTATTTCATTATTTACTGTGCTTGGGTTTAGAACTGAGACTGTTAAGGTGGCACCATCTCCGTGTACCCTGGAGCGCTTCATGTCTGAGCTCTAACTGGTGCTTCCTTAAATGTGAATTTTTGCTAAAATTATGACAGATTTTGCTTGGTCGTTGTTTGTTTTTCTTGGATCATTCATGTCTCTGAGAGAGGCAGACAAAGGGTAACATCCAGTGCTCTTTGGACCTAAACAAACAGTATACTACGGTAGAGCACCCGACCATGGTATCTGACAACAAACTGAGCAGAGTCCTGACAAGGTGCAAACTCAGCAAAGACAGAGACCATAGAGCTAGGCAGAAAGACACGCTACTATGGATACCTGCAACTCTCTGTTTATTTAGTTCTCTATGTGTATGTGTGTGCGTGTGTTTATGGCACAGAAGGTTATATACATTTTCTCACTATTGATTTTAGGAGGTATCTGTTTCACCCATTGATTGTTATAGAATATTGTTGTGCTCAAAATTGTTGAATTGCACTGCCTTGCTTTGGCAAGAAAAATTTGCACATTTTTCATGCCAAGAAAGTCCAGAGATTGAATATTGAGTTAATAGAGGAAGGAAAACTGTTCTTCCTGTTACAGTGGCCTGAGCACAGAGGAAATGAACCCCACTCTGACACAGCGCCTCCCTGTGGTCATAAGTGGCTCCAATGGCAGGCTGGTTTGTGCAAGATACTAACTGTGTGAATGTTTATGATCTGCAAGACTTCCCGTCTCCTCTCTGCGGCCACCTGCTGCACATGTGTTGCCCCGCAGAGCCGCGCGCCGCTTCCCTGTCTTTGGCTGTGCGTCAATGCTAATCAGGCAGCGTGTTGGGTCTCGCCTCCCACACACTCACACACACATACACTTGCTCACACACACAGCGACCCATGTGCAATGTACGCTCCTCACTCAGGCATGCGGCTACTGCTGGTTTCCAGGACAACTAACTGCTCTCAGTGTGTGCAGTAGGTCTGTGTGCAGGGCAGTGTGGGGGGGTGGTCTGAGTGACAGCATCACAGCTGATCATAACACAGATGACCTGCGCCGAGGGGTGGTGGGGCTACAAAGCTAGGGAGAGTCCTGAGGTCATATGAAGGTCATCTTCAGGCTCTGTGTGTGTGTGTGTGTGTGTGTGTGTGTGTGTGTGTGTGTGTGTGTGTGTAGACAGTATGGCTGTTTTCCTATCATATCAAGAGTCAAGAGAGTTTTTATTTGTCAGCCCATCCGTACACAGGTATATGTCAAAATTGAAATTTTGTTTCTCTGGGGGAGCAAAAGAAAAACAGTGCAAATACATACAGTAAATAAATAATAAATAAATAATAAATATCAGTGCAGTAATGTCCAGGTAAACATAGACTTAAAGTGACCATGCAGTCATTAATATGGTCAGGGAAGGAGGTGGTTGGACCCTAGGCAGCAGGGTAATTCCCAGTGGTAGGGGGGAGCGTGGGTGAGTTTCAGCCCATTGAGGAGCCTGACCGCCCAAGGAATGAAGCTGTTGCGGAGCCTGGTGGTTTTTGCCCAGATGCTCTGGTACCTTCTATCAGATGGTAAGAGGATGAACAGGGCATGGGAGGGGTGGTCCGGGTCAGCAGCAATGGTTGTGGCTCATAGAGTGGGAGAGGAACACCAATGATCCTCTCAGCTGTCTCACCAGGTGCTGGAGGGTGTTGCGGCCGGCGAAGTTGCAGTTATCTTCATAGAAAGTTGTGACTCTATGCTGGATGGTCTGCTGGGGGTCATTCACTTGAGTTGCCTGTGGAGATAATACTCACACACACAGATACACAGACACACATTCTTTGAAGTTGGCCCAGTTTAGTCATGGAGTGTGCCAGATGCTGGTGGAGATATCAGGGCTGTGGACTGTGGTCTCTGGGTTTATGGTGAGAGCCAGGTGACTAACAGAGTGAGGTAGACTGCAGTAAACACCTTGCTGTTGCGCAGCTTCTGTACAGTACAGCAATGTAACTCACACATGAACATGTCTTGCCACACCAGACAGAGCAGAGTTCCTGAGTGTGTCCCTAGTGTCATTGCGACAGTATGAAGCACCCCCCCCCCAGGGCAGTTCTTGAACTTCACTCACCCAGAGTATGTGTAACACGTTCAGTAACTTGGAAAAGACGCTCAACTCAGTATCGCAAAATTCAAACACTACTACTGTGTTATTGTCATTTCAAAGAAAATGAATGATGGTATCACTCATATGGGGGGACAGGATCACACACACACGCACGCACGCACACACACACACACACACACACACACACACACACACACACGCAAAGGTGTACTTTCACCTGGCACCTGGACCCCCACCTCTCACTGTGTTTCTTCCTGCATCCAATCCAGAAAATGGTGACATCCTGCGTAATCCTATAACAATCCAACCATTTGGCATCATAGGATATGTGCTTATGTGTCTGTGTGAGTGGAGCCAACTTCTCCACTCAAATCTTAAATTACTCAGTGCTGTCAACCAGGTGTGTATTTTTAATAAACAGGGTGGGGGCTGAGCGATGGCATGGTGCTTCAGAGTGCCTGTTTCCACAAGACACCTGTTCCTCAGCTCTCACATCTCCTTCAAGAATGTTCTTCACCAACCTCCGTAGTTTCTGTGACCTTGTGCGCCTGAACATGTTACACTCAGTTGCACTCCAGTGTACATTTGGTTACTTGGTTATTATTTCATGATTGATCTTAATGCTCAAATCCACGTTCTCTGTAGACACAGAGATGGGGGGGCACAGGATTTTGCTGCTTTCATCCACTTCCTTGTGCAAACAAGTGCTGACAGTAGATCAGTCCAACCTGAATGCACACCTCACACAAATATCCTCATAAACATCCCAGAGAAACACAAATTGATGCACAACAGTAATATTAGAGCACTAAGTAATAGTGGTAATGCTAATGTGTATAAACAAAATAGAAAAGCCATATAGCAAACAAGCCCAACAAAATTTGAAATAAAAAAACATTTTAAATGTGCAATAACTTGCTGAGATACCTGGTATTTCCTGGGTCAGAAAGAGGAAAGATAAATAATAATAACACATTATACAATAACCAAACTGTGTTGCCCGTAAAGTGTTTGTGTATGGTACTGTTATTGTCAGTATTGCTAGAGCTGATGGACAGGCAGGTGCCACAGAGAGTGATGCACTGGATGTACTGTAGTCTGATGGAAAGGGGAAAAGTAACAAAATAAGTATTACCAAACTGTATTATTCCTTTGTCACGAATGTATGTAGCATGGTGTGTGTGTGTGTGGGTGTGTGTGTGCGTCATGTATAATTTCTTATTAATTTTTACATTTTCACTTTGCACAGATTATTGATGACATTGATATTTTTATTTGCTCACATATTACACCTCCTGGCGTCTGTTGCTGCTTGCTATCGTGTGATGATGATGATGGTTTTTTCTCCTTGGAAGCACACTCCCCCATCGCCCTCCCCATTCCTGCCTTTTGCCAGTATGGCTCTTCACTCCAAACATCTGCTAGCGCCCCCCTTTCTCTGGCTCCTGTCCCTCTTGCCCTCCATGCCGCTATGTACACGAAGTACATATCTATGCTGTGCTTAGTAGCTCAAACATGGAGATGCAACAGAAAACAAATATCACCAGACACTATAACCTTTAAACATTCCGCTTTCTCTTTCCTAACTGTTGCGTGAGCGTCATATACACTCCTTGTGTGAGAAAACATTTCCAAGCCTTATTTAAAGAACTGAAGCACAATTTTTTGAGAATCTAAGTGACCTTTTTGTCATTTAATGAACTGGACTATGCAAAAACCTCAGTCAGGCTGAGAAGGACCACTGCACCAAAGTCCGTGGCATGAAAACAAAGCTGAGCACAAAGAAAAAACAGGCAGAGAGACAGAGATTGAGCTTCATAGCTATATCCTGGCAGGTGCCACTGTCTTCATGGCCTTCAACTGCAGTTTGAACACAGCAACAGGATGGCGCACAACAGCATGCTTTACACACCTCTCACATAGTTGTTCTCACCACACACTGTGCTGCTCCATCTGGTGGTCACATGAATGTGCACACATGTATGGATACATCATATACCTGACTGTACCACACATTACTTAATGTGTCCCTGCTCTGAGGGGTGTGTTCCTCTGCAATCCTTCCTCTGTCCACCAAGCAACCACTCATCTGTCTGGCTTCTGCAATAGACAAGGATGGGAAGCTGGCTGTGTTTCCTCATTGTGACCCTGCGGATCTTAGAGGGTCTCCAGATGCTGAGCTCCATCTGACCTGCGTTTTGGTCTCTGCAGGTTCATGCTGGTGTTCAGCTGCCTCATTCTCTCTGTGTTCTCCACCATCCCGGCCCACCAGGACCTCTCTTCCCACTGCCTGCTCATCTTGGTAAGAGCCCATGAGAAGGCCTCTCAGAATGCCCCCTGTCTACAATCCAAGGGAAGGCCATGCATGCAGACACGCTGGGGTGGCAGGACCTCTGATCTCTTGGTGTGTGTGAGCAGATGTGTTCAGGACACACACTTTTAGTTCTGCAAAACAATGAGGAAACTGCAGGCTGATGTGAAGCTGCTTATGAGCCTTTTCCTGTTTGATATGAAAATAGCCCTCAGTGATTATTGTGATTGTATGTAAAAGAACTGAATTCTACTCAAAATACAGCCTGGAAAGGCCAGCAGTGTGACTCAGACCTCACCCGTGCACACACACACGTCACTCATGTTTCATTCATACCACTGCACCTCTGAACACTAATGACAGCCCTTCAACTACTGACCAGCTATACAGCCATTGACCGGTCCATCAATCACTGACCAGTGGTACAACCCATCCCTCAGTGACAATTCTCTGGACAGAACCAGATCTAGGTTTTCTCCTAGATGTGTGAGCAACCAGCCCTGTGTAGGATTTGTGATTTCAGCCACACACCTCCTACCATTTCCACTTCCTGTTTCCTGCAGGAATTTGTCATGATCTTTGTGTTTGGCTTGGAGTTCATTATCCGGCTCTGGTCAGCGGGCTGCTGCTGCCGCTACCGGGGTTGGCAGGGCCGTCTGCGTTTCGCCAGGAAGCCCTTCTGCATCATAGGTGGGTCCCACACACACACACGCATGCACGCACGCACGCACGCACATACACACACAGGGAGGGAGGGAGGACTAGAATGGCACGGCATTGCATGCTGTTTATTTTACTCTCTAATCCAACCACCCATAAGCTGCTTAGTTGATGCTGGAGGAGCTGCAGGTCTCATGGTCATGCCTCTGGGGGGCAAGGTCACCATGGGGGCCATTGATCTTTGTGTTCTGTGTTTAACGCTGATAGATGAGTTTCATTAAACCAGAATTGAATCTCACAGCTTCCCTGTGTCATCAGTGGATCTCCTCACCCTCCTCCCTTTTTGGCCTTTTTCCGGTGACCCCAGTGCCCCCTTGGGGAGGTTCTGTGCGCCACAGAGCAGACTGCACCTCAGCCTGTGTTTCATATCGATTGATACAAGTAAGGGGGTAACATGGCTGAGGCCCCAGAGTACCTTCTAGTGGGACCTAAAGGTGTTATTTTTGAGGTGGCTGGTAAGGAGACCTGCTTGTCTCTGAAGTCCACAGTCGCAGGTATTTGGATAACCTTCCTGTTGGGCCAGGAGAGGGCACTGATACTGGTGCCAAAAGTGGAGCAGGAGAGAGAGCCAGGCAGAAGGAAGTCAGAGGTCTGCACTTTCTCAGTTTTGACCCCTGTGTGGAAGAACAAACTCCCCCTTTCCCTCAGACCTGCTGTCTCAAGCCCATCTCTTTCAGAGCCATTTCACTCCTGACCTCCTGACAGCTACATAAATTGCTGTTTGAGTGTCACTTCAGCCACGTGAGGGATGTGAAGCAGCAACCTAGTGGTATCAGATACACTATATGCTGTGATCATCCAATCTTTGTATGCAAAGCTCTTCCACCGTTGATGCACTTTGTTTACTCTCAGTTGTACATCACTATGGAGAAAAGTGTTTGGCAAATGAATAAATACAAATGTAATGTCTATGAGTCTTAGGTCATACTGAGTGAAAAACGCTACCGTCCCCAACACAGACATCGTCGTGCTCCTTGCCTCGGTTGCTGTGGTGTCGGCAGGCAGTCAGGGCAACATCTTTGCCACATCAGCACTGCGCAGCCTGCGCTTCTTGCAGATCCTGCGCATGGTGCGAATGGACCGCCGGGGTGGCACCTGGAAGCTGCTGGGATCCGTTGTTTATGCACACAGCAAGGTGGGTCTGTGGGGCTTCTTTCTCCGATTGGCCCTAATAAACCATCAGTGATAAACACAGCTGTACCTCACATTACAAACAGAAGTGGGACGGAAGTCCAAAGTGAGTTAATTGTAAATCCAACCACTATGTCCCAACCTAAAAAGAATAAAAAATACATCTCAATTCCTCAATTACTTAGAGGATTATTTTTAAGAACATTGGAAAAAATATAAAGAATTTTAAATTTTCCAAATTAATTTACTTAGTCTTTTATTTATTGCATGTGGCAATAAAATGTTTTGGAGCTTCATCTGAGATTGAGAACACAACAGACCCGGCCATGAGTCAGCGAATGATTCATTACATTAACCTGTTTGTTAACATCTAGTCACTTTCAGTTTGCAGAGACACAAACCTGAGTAGCTTCTACAAAAGTCTCAGATGGAGCTGTAATAAGAAAATGTGCAGAATCAAATCAGTCCTGCACAGCTCTGTGATTTTACTGCCAGCTGATGGTTCCAGGTGGAAAAACAAGCCATTTTCACACTGCAAAAGAGAAAATGTAGAAAGTATAATAGTGGATAAAATGCAGTTAAAAATAATTAAGTTTTTATCTTTGAAAAATTGTAATTAATGTGCACTCAGGAACCAAACTGTGATGAATATCATCATGCTGTGTCCCCTTAAAGTGGGTTTTTGCTGACCCTGGATTGCATGGGTTCAACTGCTGCCATAGTAACTTGTTGCTTTGCCTCCCTGTGGCAGGAGCTTGTCACGGCCTGGTACATCGGATTTCTTGTCCTCATCTTCTCTTCCTTCCTGGTGTACCTGGTGGAGAAGGAGGTCAACAAGGATTTTGCGACGTATGCAGATGCACTGTGGTGGGGCACGGTGAGGACCTTCCTAGCTCCACCCCAGATAATAGCTGGAGTGGAAGTTACAACCTGCTGTAGAGGCAGATATTCCACATCCCCAGGAAACATTAAGACACCACTAATCCCTCACACACACACACATACACACACACACACACACACACACTTCTCCAAGGAATGCTCTAGAAACACACTATATGCTGTGGCTGATGTTATTGATACATATTTCATTATTGATTCCTACATTTTCCATATTTCAAAATATAAATTACTGGGCCATGTTTCAGTGAGTATGGAGGGCTGTGGAGCATCTAGCAAACATGTTTGACAGTTTGCAGAGGATGAGGTTAAAAGGTGCCACATGAGCTGTTTCCCTCAAGCATTTCTGGATTGAAGAGCTGAAAGTGTGGATTACCAGTTTTCACGATGACAGCAAGGTCAAGATGTTGAGGTGGGATGTTAATCAGGTACAGATAACACCAGGTATGACCATGTGGTGTGCCATGGAACATGAACCAGGAGTGTGGTCTTCATGATGCCCAGCAGCTGGACTGTTGCCACCTTTTGGACTTGGCAGGCTATTGGCAAATGCTTGTTTGTTCTGTGTGTTTGAACATGAGGAACCTGAGATGTTGGTGTAAGGTTCCTCCAGCATCTCCTGTCTTTGTGGAAAAACAAGGCAAACAGACTGGGCCCCTAGTAGAACAACGCTGTGTTTGAGTATAGATGTTTGTATTGTATTCAGACAAAGAGCAGTGTTATTATTATTATTATTATTATTATTATTATTATTATTATTATTATTATTATTATTATTATTATTATTATTATCATCTGATTTTACATCAGATAAGTGAGGGCTGGGACCAGCAATCTACAACACTGCTGGCACTCTTCCTCAGATGCTGCTGACACTGCAGACCTCTTGTTTTCTTTTTTGGTTGCCAGTTTGTTTATAGCGAGCAGCAGCTGGTCTTATTGCTGTGGTGCCCCCTGTTCATGGCTCCTTGTTACTCACCCTCTGAGTGAACGTCTCTATTGCCTGAATGTGTAGAGCTGATGTCCGCTCTCCCCTGTGGGACCCCAGATCACTCTGACCACTATCGGTTATGGGGACAAGACCCCCCAGACGTGGACGGGACGCCTTCTCTCAGCCGGATTTGCCCTACTGGGCATCTCTTTTTTCGCACTGCCTGCGGTGAGTGCCCCACCCTCTGAAGCATCCAGGAAACATGCATGCATCATCAAGTTGTCCTACGAGACCTTGAAGGTAGCACTCAATGTGCTTGCAGGGAATCCTGGGATCTGGCTTTGCTCTGAAGGTCCAGGAACAACACAGACAGAAGCACTTTGAGAAGAGGAGGAACCCAGCTGCCAGCCTCATACAGGTATACAGGACCAACTTGTTCCAGGTGAACACACCTCTCTGGCCAATTAATGCAGTGAAATGTGTGATGGAACCTTTGGGGCACATCTGCAGTTCTACCACAGGAAGGCTCCCCAGAACATGCAGGCTTGTCTTAACCACTGTCTCTGTTTTTACCTGCAGGTGGTCCAACAGGAGCCACCTTACCCATGTGGCTCAGGATCCCTTCATGTGCCAGTCTCTGCTTGTTTGTCTCTTCACTTTTTTGTGTCTGTGTTGGACTTGGCTTGTCTGCCATGTCCTCTCAGATTTCCTGTTTCCTAGGACTGGACCAAAAGCACTCCTTCACCCTGTTTACCTGTAAACAGACTTTAATGATGGTTAGAAACCTCCAAATGGAAACCAAGATTAACCTGTAGGGTCATCAAACACTACATTCCACTTTCCTATTATTATTAATATTATTATTACTATTCTACTATTAAACTACATTTTCTTCACTTACTTACTTTACAACATTTTTGTCTGTAGTAGAATGAACCCAGCCTGTGTTCACCCAGTAGAAAGGTAGCAACAATGAGCACCCAAACAGAACTGGAGTGTGGGACCAAATGAATTCAACTCACTTCCACAGTGTTTACAGCTACGATCTGGTGTTCCCAAATGTAAGCAACGAGTGTCGCTCATGTTTATGATCGATTTTAAGTCCTTTTAATAATGATGTAAATATAAATTTTAAAATAATAAGTCTTACGGTGTATTTCTTCAACTATGCCCAACAAAATCTTTATCTATTTGTAGCATTAAACTTGGTTTTAACCTACTCCTTGTGATTTGGTATTAAAAGTAACTTTGGAATTATAAACAAAACAAGGTGCAAACACACACTGAGTCCCAGCTGAGGATCAAGTGTATTTCATGAACATTTTAAAACCAGCAGGACTTTGGTGGGAAGAGTCCAAACCTTAGGCTCACAGACAGCTTCACTTTCGCTGGATAGCTCACCATCTTCCCAACTTGGTCCTCTACACTTTGTCCTGTTTCTTCTCCCTCCTGCCAATGGTCATATGGATGCAGCTGATGACAAGACTGCAGACTTCACTCATGCTTAACACTTTCCCCTCCTTCAGTCACTCGGGACCCTCTGATGGGGCCCCGGAGTCCCGTCCATTTCTCGTGAGTCCATTTCCAGTCGAGTTCCTCTTCCTGCTTCTTGCCAGAAAAGCTAGCAGGAGGCTGTGGCTTCTGGAAGATCGGCCTCGCACTACAATGATGGAGCACCATTGTTCCTGTGACCTCTGACCCCACCTTGTTCAGGCTCCTCTGTGTTTTTTTGTACCACACCAGGCCGCATGGCGCCTTTACTCAACGGATGTCAGCCGGTTGTACCTGAGCGCCACCTGGCAGTACTATAGAGCGCTGCTCCCGGCCCTCAGGCATGTACGGCACTCGACTGCACGGCGACCCTCTCACTGTGCCCTTTTTACTAATCACCTTTTCAACTTTTTTCCTTGTTTGTTTGCTCCCCTGGCCTTGTTTCTATCATTTCCTACCTCCTCCCCACCCCGCTATCCTGTTCTGTGTTTTCTGTACGTAGTGTGTGTGGCGTAGCTACGCAGCTCATGAGAACTCGGTTTCGGTTGCTACCTGGAAGCCGCATTTGAGGGCCTTGCATTCCTGCAGTCCTACACAGTAGGTATCTGCGCTTGTGGCTCCTGCTCTTGCACCTCTTCCCCCTCATTTAACTCGTCCCACTCCTGCCCTCTGGCTCCTCACACTCTTCTTGCTTCTCCTCTTGCTATTTGTCTTTGGCGTGATGTACCCTGTCTTTCTGTCTGACTTGTCCACAGCTGTAGATACAACGACAGTTTAATTCTCAGGTAAAGTAATTCAGGTAAAGTACTGCTTATAGTGCTACCACTTTTGCTTTTGAAGGACTCAGGTTCGAATCCCACCTCTCCTGTAGTACCTTTGATCAAGTTCCTTATGTTGAGCTGACATAGTAAACATTACCCTGCTGTATAAATCAGTGTAAGCAGCTTAACATTATAACTGTGAAGAAAAGCATCAGATAAATGAAATACATTAATATCAACTGGTTACCTTTTTTTTTTTTGCTAAAGAAGCTGGTCCTCATAACTCAGGGTGATGAAAGAGCTCCATCCAAGGCTTTCATCCTTCTGGAACAGTTTTGGTAAAAGCAAACAGCCCCACTGTGTCTAGGAGTTGGACAGGGTACGATGGACCTGGTGCCCTTGGGGTTGCTGGTGAACTGTGTCGGACTGTTCTGGAGCCTGAGGGGGGCGTCTCTGTGTCTCAGCCGTGACCAGAGTGTGAAATACACTGTGCTGCATGTCTGCTACTCAAAACTGGTCTCCTCTTCTCTCTACTTTGTGCTTGATGCTCTCACACATGGTGTTTAGCAAACTGTCCCCCTGCTGGCCAAGTGTGTGTCTGTGTGTTGCTAGGAATTTGTGTCTGTTAGTAACTGTCAGTGTCCAACAACTAATCTCTTTGTGTTTGTTTCTTCTCTGGCATTTACAAAAACCTCAAGGAAGGACCAGGGTGACAACTCAGGCAGGTCTGTCACTGTAGTAAATAGAAAATAAAACAATACGTTTGTTGACCGTTTTTGATATAGCTTTTTGAAGGTATTAACCTTTTCCATTTATTTGCATTTTCTTAATTTATCGATTTATTAAAATTTCTTTTTTGTACTGGAGTGAAAAAGATCTCTGTTTACCTTTCAAATTGATCCATGGCAGTAAAGTGCATTTACACTCACAGCAGGAGTGTAAGACTGCCTTAATTCATCTCATTTCCACAGTGTTTACAGTTTGTGCCTGTCATTCATGAGTATAAAGAGAGGGGCATTGTTACCATAGAGATAAAAGTGAGAAAGCTGAAAGTGACCTGAAGATAACCAATATTAATCATGTTTATGAAATGAATACATCAGCATTCAGCAACGGGAGTTTGAACAGATGTTTTTTTATTTTCAGTTATTTTAATCTGGTTATATTTTAACAATTAAATAAAAACCTAGTAAAATTATTATCGCTGTATCAGAGTTTCTTACAGAAAATAACTGACAAATAAAATGAGGACTGCCTGTGTTAATATACTTAAAGGTAAAAGTAAATTTCAAACAAAGAGTTTTATATAAATAAATAACAAAATCAAAATTATTATTTTATATATATCATTTGGGAAAATCATTTATATATATAAATGATTGTCCCAAATGATTTACCCATTTTCTTGCAAAACTGAAAACACCATATGTGAACGTAAGATACGTAAAATAGATTGGCTTTTTATCAGGTTATTGTCTCTTAAGACCAAATGTGGTCGAGCATCTGTGTATGTGAGATGGGGGTGTGTCTCCAGGGGCAACAAGGGGGTACTACAGTTAACATTAAGCTTCATTTTCAGCTGGTCCACTGACTCTGAGGTTGTACTCAGTTTCTAGTGATTGATTCATTAAAAACCCTTTCCTGTGGTGATTTGTTTGTTAAGAACCTTTGTCCATTGTGATTGGTTCATTAAAAACCTTTGCCTCTGGTGATTGGTTCGTTAAGAACCTTTGCACATTGTGATTGGTTCATTAAGAATCATGTTGTGCAAGAATGTGCTGAGGGCCCTATTAATGGATTCTATTAAACTACCATTTAGTGGTCCCTGAAGGTCCACAGATTGTCCCTGTTATTTAGCCCGGGTGTCTCTCACTCAAGTCTCTTTTATCTGTCCATCCATCCATCCATCCACTTGCCTGCGGGGATAATAGCTAAGTGGCTAATGACCTGCCCATGCTTTTTGTGTTCCTGTTAGTTCTGTAATGTTAGTTTTTAACAGTTGTCTACACTCAGACAGCAGTGTGGGGTTTTGCAGGGGTTTTTTTTGGGTAGCATTGAAAGTAAAATCTAATTTGTTGTCTTTAGCTTTAGCCCACAGTGGAGTATCAGTCAAGTTGTGGGAATTGGCAGCTTAATCACCACCATGCTGGTTTGCCTAGAGTCTTGCTGACTACTCCTTTGGCAAATAGAAACATAGGGACAGTAATTCAATGAAGGACCTGTGCTTACTTAGCAACGGCAGAAAGAATAGCAGTAATTACAGGGAGCATGGCAGTGGACCAGGAACAGGTCTGTGATCTCATTGCTCAAGACGGTGTACTTTGAGTAACCTGCTGTACGTGGAGATGAACCTGGTGCAGGTCTGTGATCTCAGTAGACATACCACCTGTATTGTCCTTCCTGTACTAGGCAGCAAGTCATCCTAGCAGTCTTCACTGCACTCTAATGACTCAGGACAATTATCTAGACAGTGGCAACATTTATTCTAGGGCTTTGTCGGTGTGGGTGTTCCCTCAGGTGTCTCTCAACTGCCAGCTATAGACACACATCGGGGTTGACCTGCTAAACAAAGCATAATCATGTAAATGGACGTTATCCAGTAATGTTCCTTTACAGTGATTGATGTCCATTTATTTTAGGCGGGAATGGTGTGATGGGTTGTTTATGCTGGTGCTGTCATGAAAATGACAAGTTGCCCTTCTCTCTTCCTGCTACTGCCTCTTCTGCCCCCTGCTGGTGTAGTAATGCATGCTTGTCTGTCTCTTGGGCCCTGTTAGGAGCCTCAGTAATAAGCAGAGTTTCTTCAGGAGGTATTCCACATGGAAGCATAGGTACTCCAGCTCAGTGGTTTGATCTTCAGGAATGCTAATGAGCTTCAGGTGCATGGATAAAGGCATCAACAAAGTCCCCTGAAGGGACCCTGCACCCTTTTCACCCTACCTGCACTCCCACCCTAAACCCATTTTCTGGGTTTTCCTCTTTATGTGGTGGGTTTTATTTTATTGTGAATCTCCTTGCCAGATTGCCCCCACTGCCAGTTCCCTGGTTGTGCCCTGAGCCCTGCCCACTTCCCTTAAGTTTCATCCAACCTTGCTGGATGATGGCTCTTGGCTGATTCTCTTGGTTTTTTTTTTTTTTACTATCCACTTGCATGACCCCTGCATGGCTCTGTCTCCTGTCTCTAAACAAATCAATGTGTTCATCCCCTCCAGACTTGTACATTTTGTAGCAAAGCATGCTGATTCTCAGCATTCTGCATAGGAAGTGCTTGACTAGCAGAGCTCTGTGTCCAATTCACTCAGAACATCACCAGGACAAATATATGCATATACACATATTTACAGATACAGTGCTATTTGCCCTTTTCCAATATTTTCAGCTTTTTAACTGTAATCCTATTGTTGATCAGGTTTAGTACTCTTTCATCCACCCATTCATTTTCAATAACTGTTGTATCCTAGTCAGGGTCAAGACAGTTTGGACTCTCTCAAAATCACTATGCCAAGAAACTACACTCTGGATAGCCAGACAAGACAGACTTTTGGCACTTTAGAGTGACCAGTGAACATGAAACATGTTTTTGGATTGTGGGAGGAACCTTGTGTAGATATTGGGAGAACATAGACACTCTGCACAGACTGATATGGATTCAAACCCACACCCAAACAGCCCTGGTGCTATGTAGAGCAGTAGTGCTGCTCGCTCCATCAGTCTGCCATCCTATTCCATTTCAGTTCAAACCAAGAAAGGGAAAACAAAAAAAATTCCCAACTGCAAAGTGTAGAAAAATATGTCTGAAGAGTGATCCTGTGTTTATATCTCCAGTATAAAAGACCAGTGTGTCCACCAAGGAATAGCTGTAGTCTCAGGATGTTGAAGCTGTTATGCAAGCTTATGGTTACTGATCTGGTTTGTAGTGGTTAGCAGCTGTGCGCTCCTGACTACAAAACCTACTGATTGTTGTTGGTACTCATCAGATTCAGGCAGTAAGTCACCTATCAGGGGGTTCCTATATATTGGTGGCACTGTGCTCCTTACTTGGGGGCATGTGATGCTCCATGCAGTAAGTTTTCCTGCAGATCTCTGGGACCAGAAGTCAGCTGACCAAAGTCTGTGTGTCATTTCCAAAGAGGTCATGATTTAAGTTGAAAATGTCCCTGAATAGCTGGAAGCAGGTCTTTGAATCTGAGATAATATGGGATCAAAGAGAAATACAAAATTCATTGCAGATGTTGCAACACTGAAATTTAGACCACTCAAGGTTGACCTGTTGTCTTCTGGGAGTTTTTGAACCCAGGAGCAAGAACTTTGTTTTATCCAGGTTCAATGTAAGATAGTTGGCACCCACTGAAGCCTTAATGCCATCAAAAAAGCAGGACAGGTGCTTCATAGAGATCATATCTAAAGGCTTGATGGGCACGTAAAGCTCAGTATCAAGGGCGCAGGAGTGGAAATTAACATATTTTTTGGATATTGTAACCTAGCGATCGCATGAAGACTAAAGTCTCAGAACCCTGATATATTTTTCCATATTGGACAAGAGATACCAAGATTGACAGAGTGGACCATCAGAAATACATACGGAAATCTGTTTGTAATACAGAAGGTTAACCATTTAAGCCCAGTACCAGAGAAGTCCAGGCATGTTTTCAGCCTGTGCAACAGGATAGTCAGTGATGTCGAAGGCTGCAGTGAGATCCAGGAGGATAAGCACTGCTGGGAAACATGCATCAGCCAACAGGAGGACATCATTGGTGACACGGACCAGGGCAGTTACTGTGATGTGGATGTAAACCAAACTACAATTTTGAGTTGTGTGTTTCTGCTGCACTGGCTGGATGCTGATGCTCAGGATATGAATGGAGCCTGTGAAAGAGAAATTATGTAAGCATACCCATATTGTGTTTTCTTTGTCAGGCTTCATTTGTATACTATTACCATTGATCACAGATTTGATGAAATAGAATGTCAGAAACAGAGAAATTGGAAATGGGGCAAGAAAATTTTGATAGCATCGTATGTACAACCTTTATTAACCTTTCTGTAACAACAGATCCATACAAAAGTGAGGAGCTTCTAATCTGTCTGTGAATGGCTTCATATATGAGCATGTGCCTGTTGAGGGCATCAGCGTGTTATGGACCAAACCCTCCTGTCTATTTGAACTTCTTTTGTTGGTGTTTGAGTGAAGTCCCTTCTCCGCTCAACAGCCAGAAGCTGAGCTTCAAGGAGCGCGTGAGGATGGCCAGTCCACGTGGACACAGTATCCGCAGCCGGCAGACATCTGCCAGTGACCGCCGGTCCCCAGGCCCTGAGGTCAGCCCTGATGCAACCAGCCCGGCTAAGGTGCAGAAAAGCTGGAGTTTCAACGATCGTACAAGGTTCCGCCCCTCGCTCCGCCTAAAGAGCCAAACGCGAGCTGCACCAGAGGGTGAGGCACCTTCATGACTGCCTCTGTTGTTCTCTTTCTGCTTAGCAGTCCCAGTGTCAAAAGGCCACACCTCCACCCTGCAAAAAGGTTTATTAAAATGCAGGATGAATCTGGTTATGAGATGCTTTCACCTCAACAAACATCGCTTCAAACCAGTGATCCACTCAGCTGAATGACAATTTTCCCGTATGGTAGGTCCCCAAATCAGACAGTTAAATGAGGGGCTCAGGGCAGACTGCACTTTGACCTACTGTATATGTCAGTGCACTGATGGATAGAACCGATGATAAAGCTCATCAGGTCAGATCATCACTGTATTACAACCCCTCTTACAGGTTACCAGGCTGAATTCTTTTGTTTCAAGTCCTAAAGGAAAGGTTTTAAACTGGATCCCAGTTCTTAGCAAGCTGGACATTTCCAGATGAAGCAACCATGGAATAATGGTGCCATGGCAGTTCATAGCATGACTGACTATAATGTTATATTAGTGCATCGCATTTGTGGAGATGACACAGGTGACACACGGGATGAAGGCAGTGACCTCTTCTGCTCGAGTCTCCCACGCTTCAATCAATCGAGCCATGTTTGTGTCTAACTCTTTGCTCGGTCCTTCTCTCTCTGGAACAGCAGACAGTGGTCAAAGTACTGAAGATGTCTTCAGTGACAAAGCCTGCCACTGTGATGTGTCTGTGGTGGACCTCACGCCAGCGCTCAAGTGTGCCATCAGGGCTGTGAGGTGAGGCTCCTGTGAGCACAGGAGGCTATACGAGGTCAATGACAGTGGGTGTGGATCTTTAAGAAGAGTGGGTGTAGCTGAGCAGGGTTTTATCCTGCTTTAGCTCAGCAGAAATGACACCTCAATCCACTTCTTATCTACACTGCAATCTAGATTTACCTGATTCTGAATTTACCTTATTAACTAATGTTGGTTAAGTTAAAAAAAATTTAAAATAGTCATAATATTGCCCTCTAGAGGCAGGATTTGTACAATACAGCATCATAAACAGAGTAAAAGGAAAAAAGTGGTCATTTTAATGGTCTAAAGCTGTTTCACAACCAAAACATGAATAAGCAAACTTCTACAGTCCTCGTTCAAAGGCCCCCTCTGTGTTCACCTTCACAGGATAATGAAGTTTCTTGTAGCAAAGAAGAAGTTCAAGGAGACACTGCGGCCATACGACGTGAAGGATGTCATAGAGCAGTACTCAGCAGGACACCTGGACATGCTGTGCCGCATCAAGAGCCTGCAGAGTCGGTAAGGAGGAGCCAACAGGAGTAGATTCATACACAAAGCCCTAAACACACCACACGTCTGCCTGAGTGTACAGTATGTTTGTACGTGTGTGCGAACATGTGTAACTGACCTGTGCGTGTGCCCTTTCCCATGCAGGCTGGACACCATAGTGGGTCCACAGCAGACCCTGAGCTGCAGATCCAAGACTTTTTCTTCTCCCTCCCTGCACTTACATTACAACCAGAACAGAAGGAAGTCCTCAGCCTTTGGGTCAGCCCCACCCCTGTCCCATAACTCAGAAAGTGGGCGAGGTCTATAGCCTCACCTTTGTGTCCCCCATCATATACCTGGGACTCAAAATAAAAAAAAAAACATTAGATTCGGAGTTCAAAAAACAACCTACCCATTTCATGACAGACACACGGCTTTGGCTCGGCTTGCCTTTTTTTACAACACGTAGGGGAAAAAAGTCATCATTAATAACAATAAAGAATTAAAGTCTATGAAGCAAGTCTGTGAACTTGAGTCAAAGCCTTGAGTTTTCAGTCAGAAAAACACAGAAATGGTTAAATGAATGAAAACTCTGTGACTTCTTCCTTTATGATCTTGTATAGTGTGGGATGCACCGGTGTCTTGCATGTCACCTTTTAATTCCTAAACTGCATGTTTTTCCCAAACCACAGCCCCATTTTTCATGTTTTTTCTGCCTTTCCGGAAAAAATAGCTTTCCTGGTGAAGGTTAGCACTTTTGACCTTCATGTACGTGGTACTTCTCTGGTGGTATCCTGACCTGCTTAGTGATGACTATGGCATGAATGTGGTTATAATCAGTGTCTATGACATGCTTGTGAACCTGTGACCTGGGCGGAGTGGGGATGACAGCTTTTCTTGACCTGTACGTGGATAGTTTGTGGCTGAGAATGGTTGGGGTTGATGATCAAGATTTTTCAGCACTTTTATGTGGGTGGTTCTTGGCAGGGTGATGACTGGTCTCCGTGACCAGCTTGTGAATGTTTGTGAATGTCTGAGACTGAAATGATGATTGTTTTCCTGACCTATTCAGTAAAATTTTTGGTCTGGTTGTGATAATGGTTGGTTTCTGTGACCTGAAGGTGTGGATGGAGGCCCTTGTCATCCCCTAATTGACTTCCCAGTCCTGTGTGCTGCAGGGTGGACCAAATCCTGGGCAAGGGCCACATCCAAGCAGACAAAAGGTCAAAGGAAAAGGTCCTCAGCCCTGAAGCTGATGCACTGGACCACATAAGTATGCTTGGGCGTGTCTGCAAGGTGGAGCAGCAGGTGAGCAAAGTCATAACCCAGCTCCTTGCATCCGAGTTTACAGTTATGTCTGTTTAGCCTTTTCCATTTTCATGTTCTGAAAACAATACCGGCTTTATCTCACCAGTGATGTTGCTCTCAGATGCTAGGCACTAGCATCTCTATTCATCAGTAACCCCATCCTCCATACCCAGGTCCAGTCCATTGAGGCCAAACTGGACTCCCTGTTGGATTTGTACAGGCAGGCACTGTGCAAAGGCTCATCCTCAACTCTCCCGCTGGTCGGACTTGAGCAGATGTCCAGCTCCCAAAGTTCCACCTTGGGGAAGGAGTTCTCCAGCCCTACGCAGGTTTCCCGTTCAACCAGTAAAAGCTCACCTTGTCACCTACACCTTGTCCTACCTCCAAATGAGTTGGGCCTCAGCCTCAACAGCCCCCCATGTGTTTCCCAGTCCTCTTCCCCATTCAGTCCTCTATCTCTCGAAAGCAGCTCTACCAGTTCTCCGCCACCAGTCTTTACACCCAGTAGCCTCTCTAGGGTTGTATTTCCTGACCCTACCAGATCACGGCCAATTCTACCCTCTTCCCCTATTACTCTCCAGCTTCCTTCTTTGTCCCCATCCCCTGGACATTTCTCCAATTCCAATGTACAAGACACAGGATCCAGAAAGGAAGCAGAATGCACCCACAGTGGGGTTCAGCCGAAGAACAAGTCCATTGCCAAGGAGGACGGGTCCTGGAAAAGGCACACTAGCCTGGAAATGGGCCCCATTGTGTCACTGTCCTGTCCTCCAGCTGAGGCTGTCTTACCTGAAGGCAGATTGGACAAGTCTTTGTCAGTCCAAGATGTCCAGAGCATGGATGGTGAATCTTACCCTGACAACTCCTTGAGCTGCAGCAGAAAGAGCCTAAATACAGCTTTCCAGAGCAACCAGATCACCCCAGAAGGGAGGAAAGAAAAGAAGGCAGAAGCTCTCATCAATGACAAGGACCACCACACATCAGGAGGAAATTTGGATGTACTACCACAAAGAACCGTGCTGTGTGACCCCTTTGGGGAACTGCTAGGGCCTGAACCAGCAACATTGCCTCCAGTGGGATCCCCTCAGACAGGATCATCTCCAGCAGCATCATCTCTGAGACTAACCCACAGCATCCCACATCTAAGGCTCATGTGACCTCCTGTTCTGTTGTGTACCATGAACATCATTCCAAGGGGTTCTCCATCTCTGGAGTTTATGGATTCAGGTTCAGGATTAATAACAACATGCTGGCAATGAGACTCTGCCTTTGGGGCCCTCCATACCTAGCTAAAGTGTTTCTCACAATAAATTCCCTCACTGTTTTACTCAAAGCAGGTAGCAGTTTCACTTCTGGATCAGCTGGATGATATCAGAACTAGAACAGCTTGCTGTGCTCACTGTGCAGAAGAGCTGTAAAATGAACTTCCTGGTTGATTGTTCTCATGCTTGTGTTCCATCATAGTCACTGAAGTCTTGCCAGCCAGGTTGAATTTCAGGTAGTCACTGTTTGGTTTCCATGAAGGTTAGTAACCATGTGCTACCAGTAGTACACATGTCCGCTGACCGTGTCACTGGGTTACATGCCTCATCCCATGAGGTCTTATGACTTGGACAGTTTTAGTTGGGAAATGGTAATATGTAGTCAATTTGGTTTATAAGTGTTGAAATAACATTATACATTCAAAATAAGCACCAGAGCTGCAAAATTAATTTTAAAGACCTAAAATATTTGTGGCATACATGAGCCTGGTCATTCTCATATCCTGGATTGCTGGCTGCAGGTACGACCACGGTATTTAAAGGACTGAAAGAGGACAGGTGTTGCACTGATGCCGCTGCTGCTGAAAGTACCTGTTCTGTGGTTTCTTCTTTGTGCGCTACACTGTTTTTGTGTTATTAATACCACCTTACACCTGGTCACCTCCAGAACATGGTACTCCTTGAATGCCATGATATTTTAAAATAATTTTTAGCAGTTTCTTTACCTTTGTCCATGATATCAGAGAAAATGTGTGAAAAAATGTATATAGTCTATTTTAATGTCAAATATAAAAGATGGAATGTGGAACTGTATATTTACAGTTAATTTCACCACATTTTTATTCCCCCCACCAAAAATACAGAAAACTGTAAAATCTTTTTATTTAAAGTTGGATTTATATTGCAATATTACAATTTTTCTGGCTTGCAAATAATTAATGAATATTAATGTTTATTCCCAGTGTGTTTGTTGAGCTACAGTATGTCATGTGGGCTTGGCCAAAGATGTGAGATTTAGTGAAAATGTACTTTATGGCTATGAGCTCTAAAGTGAACTTTAGTGAACAGAGCCCAAGAACAGCATGTAAAATGGTTGTAAACATGCACCATCTTTAACTGGGAGTGGCATTAACTGGGAAATGACTGTACTTGTTGACAGACATTATAACCTTTGTCTGCGGACTGTGCCTTTGGACCCCGTGCTGCATTTAACTGATCCTGGGTAAATGTTGTGGGCATTTAGGACACATGAAAAGGTACACAATGGAAGTATTTGAATAAGGAATAGGGTAAGACAGGGACTGCTGTGTCAGCCTTCCAGGTACCGAGTTGTCTCAGTTACATGAGAGGATCAGACTATTGGGTAGGTTTAATGTCCTCTCCTTACAGGGTCTCCAAAGCCTTCAAAACAAAAAGCACCTCAGCCTATTGACTGGCATTGTTCTGCTGGGGATGGATGGGGAGTCAAGCTGGCTGCCTCATTTGAGCCACCAGTGGTTTTCCAGCAGGGTGAGATGTGCAGTTGACCAGCCGGTGGCTAAAAAGACTCTGCGTTGGAGAAATGCACTACCGATGAACTATAACTGATGAAAAGCAGAGAAAAGCTGGAACATGTAACAACACATTTGGTAAAACACAAACTCCTGTAGATGCGTCCTTCTAAATGTCATTCCATTACTTTTTTCCACACTGGTTCTCAAAAGCAACAGATGCTTCAGACATACAATAACACATTTTGTATCATTTCTCCTAACAGCAACACTGCAAAGTCCTAAATCCTCCAAATGTAAGTCAAATTTGTCTTTTGATATTTGTCTTTTTTCTAAATGACTCGTTTGGATATTACAAAGACTGAGAGACATCAGTGAGGCACTGTGAGGTGCACATTTCAACACATGGTACACAACCATGTGCTTGACAAATAAACTCTTTTGACTCTTTTGACTTTGACTTTGAGGCTGTATCATAGTGTACTGTGTTAATATGTAGTGTACGTGAAGCCAACATGTACAATAGACTGCAGGATCAAAGCCTGCATTCTCTTGTGGTAAACATGGATACACTACTACTCCACTACTTAAGACAGTAATAAATTCCTGTAAATCTGCTCATAATACAAAATCTTGTAATTACTGCTATGGTGCAAACTTTGAAAATTCTCCCATGTTTGGTTCTTGTCACTTGTAAACACAAAAAATCTGTTTAATATTTGGCTGTAACTCACTAAAGTGTGCTGAAAAATTTTACTTGTGCAGGTGAAAAGTCAAAGACTCTGAATCTGGAGTGCACATGTATTTGGGAGCACAACTGTACAGATGTGGACTGCTGGACATGGACTGGTGTGAAGCCCTCTTTCACTGCTGGACCCCTGCAAAGTGCAGTGCAGAAACAAAGCCATGTCAAACACTGCAAACTCGTTCTAAGGAACATCTCTCTTTGTGCTGACTTACGCTCTCTGCAGACTGAAGGTAGAAAAGTGTACAAACTATAATTTTTTTGGTATAGTTTTTCTCTAGCAAAGGTGCCTTTTTTGCACACATTTACTATACATTTGTTGTTTTTTATTTTGTTTGTCTTCTAAGCAATATTAAGCAAATACACTTTTTCTGACTTCATATCTGAGTTATTTAATTTAGAAAATATGAAATTACTATTCACTTTCCTCATGTACAATAATATACTTACGAAACTGGCCTTAAACATTTTGGAAAGCTGTTTACTTTTTTCATTTAATTTATTTTCAGTCATGTAACTGAAATGTATTTAATTTTCATCATGGTACTTCAATAAATCAAATATTAGCCAAATTTCTTCAGTTTAGCTTTTAATTTTACATTGTTCTTAGAATGACTACCTTATAAGGTAACTTCAGAAAATATTCATGTCCTTGAATTATTTCACATTTGATACTGATACACCACATTTTCATGAATTGAAAATTTTGTTCTTTCACTAATGTACTACATTAGAATAAAAACTGACTCCTAGGCAACCACTGGCATGGTGGACTGCCACTGGCTTTTTCCAGCATGTTTTTTCCTTAAGAGGGGTGCAAACATGGAAACCCTACACACACCCCTGAGCCCCACATCATGCAAGTAGCCCAGGAGCTGTGAGGCACCAGCTTACCCTGCTGTACCACCACATCCCCAATACGGTAACTTTAACACGTTTATGATTCAAATCTACATTTTTCACCTTGTACACAGTCCTTTAGCAGCAATCACAGCCATCATTTTTTGTGTGTTAGCTGTATGTATTTAGAGTTTCAAAATTTTGCACATTCTTTAATACAAATGTGTTCCAGTTCCACCAGTTTAGAAGGAGAGAGTCAGTGATCAGCAATTTTCAGGTCATATTACAGATTTTTCAGCTGGATTCAACTCTGGGCTCTCAATGGACTATTTCAGAATACCAGCCTTCTTTGTTCAAGTCATTGTTTAATATTTTTTGTTGTGTGCATTGGGCCACTGTCCTGCTGGAAAATGGAATTTTACCCCAACACATCTCTGGAATGTAACATAACTGAAATGTGTTCTCCTCAAAGACTTACCCCATGTTACTCTATGTTGCCCTTGATTGTAAAAGACTTTCCAGTTTCTCCTGCTGAAAGCAACCCCACAGCATGATGCTGCCACCAACATGCTTGATCATGAGGATGATGTTACGTAGGTGTTGGGTTGCATTTGGTTTGCAGGCTAAAGAGTTGTAGTGTCGGGCGCTACAGCTAAGCACCATTTATCTGTTCGTTGTATGCGCGTTGCTGCAGAAGTGCACCCTGGGAAATGGGGTGGAGGGTGCGCTGTGGCGGGAAACTGTGGAGCGCGGGAATTGAGAGTTGGGGTGTGAGAGAGAAGGAGGCTGGAGTTGTTGGTCAGCTGCAGTATGGGTGCAGAGGGATAGCCTTTCCTTCGTCTTGCCTGGTTGTTACTTTCCCTTGAGACGCCAGTGTTCAATAAAAGGTTGTGTGTTATGGAGACCGGCGTGCTGTCCTCATTCCCTCCATCTGAGCCCAGACCAGCACTTGTTACATTGGTGTCAGAAGTGGGATGGAGGCGAAGCATGAGGAGCTGGATCATACAGCAGCTAATGGCGAAAGGGGAAGAAGACGCCAGCAGGAAGAAAGCGGCGGAACAACGAGGGACGGCAGAGCAGAATCGGCCAAGCGGAGCTGAGGCAGAAGCGAAGCCGCGGAGCTGAGGCAGAAGCGAAGCCGCAGAGCGCGAGGGAGGAAGACGGCGGGACCTGGAGAGAGGACGCGTTGCAGGAAATGGTGAGCGGAAGCTGCGGGGTGCTGCGGGCCGGGCAGATTGAGACAGGTGGTCTCCCTGAACCCAGAAAGGCGGCACGGGTGAGCAGCAAGTCACCCGAAAACGCGACAGTCCAGGACGGTTCTGGTGTAGAGTGCGCTCCTTCGGTGGTGGAACGAGGCTGCATGATGCTGCAAAGTGCGGGCGGAGCGGTAGGTGTGGCGCTCCCCAAAACCGCATGTGTGCTGCGCCGTGACTGCAACCAAGAGCTGGAGAGTGCTGCTGACGGGATGGGAGAATCCCCAGATGCCCAGTTTTCCGACCCACCGGCAGAATATGACTGTGGCACTGCGAAGCAGTGCAGTCCCCAGTTACAGCCCTATACGAGCTGTCATGAGCGAAAGATTGGCGCAAAGAAGACGGTGTGTTGTGGCCAGAAACACGCAGTGCGGCGAGTGGCACCCAAGGTCTGCTCTCACCGAGGCCGCATGAGGCGAGGACGGCGTGCAACGAAACCGCATGCACAGACCCGCTATGGCGAGATGACCGAACGGTGGGAGGCAGCACAAGATGCCCGGGTGCAGGAGAGGAAAATTATTTGTGTGCACCACTACAGGTGGGTGAGCGAGCGGGCAGAACATCGAGAGTGCGCTCTTCCTACACAGAATCATGTTTGTGCACAGTATGGCCAAGCTGGATGTGCGGGGATTGTCAGAAGAAAAACGCACGGTGAGAGATTGTACTGGGATCGAGGCCGACCGAAGCGGGAGAGACGACGGCCGCCTTAGCCTCCATGGTTACTACCATGGTTGCCTGCACCGACACCTCGCCCCATCAGAGGAGTGCCCGAAGAATGCCGCTGGATTTGGGACTGTGGGGGATGGGTGGGCCACGGGGACGCAGCCATTTTCTTTAACGGGGGGCTATGTAGCGTCGGGCGCTACAGCTAAGCACCATTTATCTGTTTGTTGTATGGGCGTTGCTGCAGAAGTGCACCCTGGGAGATGGGGTGGAGGGTGCGCCATGGCGGGAAACTGTGGAGCGCAGGAATTGAGAGTTGGGGTGCGAGAGAGAAGGAGGCTGGGGTTGTTGGTCAGCTGCAATGTGGGTGCAGAGGGACAGCCTTTCCTTCGTCTTGCCCGGTTGTTACCCTCCCTTGAGATGCCAGTGTTCAATAAAAGGTTGTGTGTTATGGAGACCGACGTGGTGTCCTCATTCCCTCCATCCGAGCCCAGACCGGCGCTTGTTACAGAGTAAAACAAAGAAATTTTCTTTGAAAAGGTTTCAGGCTTTTTTATGTGGCTTCTAGCAAAGCCCAGATGTGACTTAATGTTGGCTTTTGTCAGAAGTGGCTTCTTTCTAGCCACTCTACCAATGAGGCTAACTCTGTAAAGAGATGAAAAGATTGTTGATCTCTGGACAGTTTCTTCCATTTCAGCCAAAGATCTCTGCAACGGTATCAGTCTTGTATCTGGCGTCTAGGTCACTTCTGTTACAATTGCTTTCCTTCCCAAACCGCTTTCTTTGGAAGGCTGGCCTGATTTGTTCTCAAATCTAATATACGTACTGTACGTATATGAGTCGCAGTATTTTTTTCTGGGTAACCTAAAAAAACCTAAAGGAAATCAGATAAAGTGGGCGGAGTCTGTGACGTAACAAAATGTGTGAAGAGGGAGGAGTCCCGAACAACACCAAATAAGGAGAAGGTCAAGGGGGTGGAGTCTGTCGCTCCAAATTGGGGAAAAGGTCAAGGGCAGCGTGTTTGGCGGCATCCTAATTTTGGCTCGCTCGATTGATAGAAA
Source organism: Heterotis niloticus (assembly GCA_018136845.1). Lineage (NCBI taxonomy): Eukaryota > Metazoa > Chordata > Actinopteri > Osteoglossiformes > Osteoglossidae > Heterotis > Heterotis niloticus. The sequence continues at coordinate 15,638,330 of CM030900.1, forward strand.
AGCATATTTTATTAGAACAGGAACATTGTTTATTAAAATCAATGTTAATGTCGGACTGGGAGGAAGAGTACGATGCGGACGGCGCTTCACCAAAAGCGCCTCCGCCGCAACCCGGCCGGTGCTCAGGATTCCCGTGGCCGCCTGGCGGGTCTTTTCAGGCGGGAGGGCGGAAGGCCTCGGGGGACCGTGGCTGGAGCCGGAGCGCCACGAACCAGAACCCCAGGGGCGACTGCAGCTACTCGCCTGGAAGCAGTAGCTACTTTGGCTGGTCTAAAAGGGGTCGAGGCGGCTGGAGAGGCCGGAGGACGGAGCCGCCGACAGCGCTGCGTTTTTCGGTGGACAGAGCGGCGGTCGGGGCAGTGATCGGTGCGACAGACGCCGGACAGAAATACACACACCGAACACACCGAATGCCTAAGGACACGGACACGAAATACACAAAAAACACAGTGGAAAATAACGCGATCGCTGCCCGTTTGTCACGGAGCACGATTTTTCATTTCATGTTTGCTTTGCATTCGCTGCACTACGGTTTCAAGTTGTGGTCCAAGTGCGGGAGGTGAAACAAGCGCAGAAAAACGGTGCAAATGTTTAATGGACGACTGAAAAATTCTTTGAACGAATCCGCGCCGAACTCTTAACTGAGACAGCGCTCAGAACCGTGTTTTTCGCCGGCTCTATGATTTATGTACAATAGGCTATATTTTACTGTTCAATTTTGAGCGTTTTTTGAAGTTCGTACGCGATTACTCCACTGCTTGACCTCGGTCCCAACCCCCATTTTCCCACCAAAACTAGCCTGTTTAACGTAACGCAACTATGGCACTACAAATAAACGGGATAAAAGCACCTGACACAGAAATGCTATAAAAAAACTAAACGGCTAACAAAACAAACTAAACATGCAGAATACACGAAATACGCTGTAGTATCTTACACTTAAAGTACAAACTATGCTGAATTTCTGATACTAACACCTTTCTCATCAAATTATTTTGGTAAAATCCTGTTGATGCCAACCCATGTTGACCACATGTTAAGAGTCAAAATGCTGACATCCACTTGTGTTCTTAGTGTTGAAAAAGGTTGTGTCCATTTCCATTGTGACTGAGTCTGTCCCATTCTTGCTCTTCTTTTTCCTCCAAATTTTCTAACCATAATCATCTTTGTGAGAGAACCTGCTATTTTCATGACCTCTCCAAAGTAGTCACCACAGTTGCATCATTTTTGCCCCTTGCCTGGTTTTCCTGGTTGACCAAGATGTCCTTAAGTCTCCTTCAGCATCAGTTCTATTTTTCTTGTCCTGCTTATTCAGTGTTCAGCTTTTCATATTGCTGTAGAGCTGCAGAAAACAACCGTCGATTTAATGATTCTTTGTCGATTTACTATCATATTGAATACTTTTCCCAAATTCTCATTGCAGCTTTGCTAAATTTCAGTCTGTACTGCTTCACTTGGCTTCTAAACCTCTTTTTTATTATCGATTCCAGGATATCCAAATATTCTCGACAGGTTATTTAGTTACTAACAAAATTTAGCACTATTTTTGTGTGTTTTAATGGCTTTTCTTCGTAACTACCACTTAAGCATTGGTTCTTGCTTTGTTCTGTTATTAAAGATTTTTGTTTTGAATGTTCATGTATACATGTTCAGTGCACCCATGCCTTATCTAATGGAGTTGATTCATTCTGTAAAATCACCATTAGGTGAGCTTGCATTATAAGGGGCTTGAATTAATAGTATTTATAAAGGGAGGAAAAACCATTTCTGGACAATTAAAAGTCTTACCTGAAATTCCTCAAACACCAAAATGTCTTTTATGGATGACAGTGAGGAGCCATGTGTACCGTTACAGATTTTTTGACACTAGATGGTCTGTCCTTGTTTGTAAGATAAAGGCTTTGTTTATGCTTACTCAAGGGTATTACAGCAGGAGGTGTGATGTAAATGTGTCATCTCCAAGATCAGATTTAGCCACTGTAACCGCCATGGTACATTACCCTTTGCATTTGAGTTGGTACTTACAGTAAAAAATTTCACTCTTGTATAAAAGAATAAGAAATAAGTAGCTTAACATTATAAGGCACTCTAGACAAAAGCATCAGCCAAGGAATGATGATAGCTTTATTTTCTGTTTTTGTTCATTTGTTGGATTTGTTGAAATGAATTAATAGTTTAGATTAATGTGTTGCGATACTGTTCTCCCACACTGCCTTATGCAGAACACAAGTTTCTTCACATAGTTAAATTTATTTTCTCTCACTGTCTTAAATGCTTCCATAACTGTTTCCATGTTTACTTTGTGTTGCTGAACAACTTCTGAACTTATAACCAATGGGATAACTGATGGGAGTTCCGTTGTCAGGAATCGCTTATGTGGGGGGCCTGTACGTGTGTACTTGTCTGTTTTATTGCTGTCAGGATCCTGTGAAAGATTTGTGCAGGAATGCCATTGTGTTGAATTATGAGTTTTTTGTATGAAAAAGTTTGTTTTCCACACTGTTGTAGCATATTTTTTTTTCCTTTGTACTGGACCCCCATACCTGAAGGATGCATGTGTATATCCACGTCTTTTTTTTTTTTTTTTTCCTCCTTCTGTTGTCTGTCCATTTTCATCTGACCTTTCTTGTCCTCCCACATTTGTTTCAATCTTTCTTCAGCGATGTTGTTATAGAGCTCATCGTGTGGTAGCTGTTTTACCGTCTTCAGATCTTTCATCCTTTATTTTATGAGTTTTGGTTTCTCTTGAGGGAGATTTATAATTTGTGGTTTGATATCCATTGACACTTGTGCTTTGTCACATGCCACATCTTTCCCAGATAACTTCTGAAGTTCTTTCACTTATGTGTCACGGAACTGAGTGTCCCAGTACAATCTCTCATATTGTTCACATGCTCCTTGAAACTGAGGTACGTTTACCATATAATTTTTTGGAGGCTGGATGTTTTTAAGATTCCACTTCAGTTGGATTTAGAAGCTTTCATATTAGTAGTTGAGTAGATGGTCTTTTCCAGTTTGATCCAGGCCCTGGGTTTAGTCGGTCTCGTTTCTATGTGCTTAACCGAGTCATGTCCAGGTGTACAGATGGCACTGAGGCTATTGAAAGAATGTTTTCCAAACAAATAGATCGATCAGCTTCTCCGGATATAACAGATTTTCCCTCCTGTCTCAATTTTTCTACCTAGTACATGAGTTTAAACAGTTCCTTCTTCCTTTCCATTGCAACCTTCCAGTGTTCAGTCAGTAGAAACACATCTTGCCTATCAGACTTGTCAGCTGTCATTTGGATTTTGTCATAGAATTTGTCAACTTCATCTACATTAGTCATTTATGCATAAATTTGTGCATGAACTGCTAGAGCTCAAAGCCATTTGCAGAAGAAGGCAAAGGTACACAACTTCCATACCTGTGAAAACTATTTAAGTGGACTTGAAGAGTTGACATTGATTCAACTGCACTTAACCCATAATAGCATCTTATAGTAGCTGGTGAGTATTGGTTGAACTGCAATGGAATTGTGGATGAATGACTTGCTTGTTTCAAAATAGGCCGTGGAGGGGCGACTATCCGTGACCTTGAGGAGAGCAGTGGTGCCCGAATTAAGGCAAGTGTGACATCACTAAGAGGTACGCTGTGGTACTCCTGCAATAGGCCGGTGCCCAATGGCATCATCACCATAAGTGTGAAGTGAAGAGTCGGTCCTTTGTTGTGCCACACCACCTGGATTCTGGTCTGTAACGTGTGGAATGGGTTCTGTTTTTCTCTAGATCAGTCAGGGAGAGTATGGAGGAGAGGTACAGGTGTTTGGCAGTGAGGATGTTCAGAAGAAGGCCAGGGAGATGATTGAGGCTGTCATATCCCGGAGGACAGAAAATGTGCCCCGCTGTCATAGCCCCAGTTCTGGTAGGTGGTGGTTGTACTGCCTTAGATGGTAGACCATTACACCCTCAATTATTACTAGCAACCCTTTTCTAAGCTTGTTCTTATTAATGTGTGGAGGTGAAAAGTGTGACGTTTGCTGGTCCTCAACAGCTATGAAGAACCCAGAGAGCACAGCCCCAACTCCCATAGACTGGGTTTCCATACGAAAAAACCTACACAAATATGAAGCCATGAAGTGGAAGGGTGAGTGGGAATTCAGTTACATCAACATCAGTCATGTTGTCCAATAAGTTATGATGGGGTTGAAATATATTTTCTTGGAAGATAAGATTTTGGCAAGAAAACAGCAGGTGTTGATGCTTTGTTGGAAATACCATGATTCCTCATTCATGAACATTTGTTACGAATTTTTTTAAATTTTAAGATTTTGATATTTTAATTTTTCAGCTTATGTATTTTTATTGTCACGCTCTTCACTTAAAAGGGTTTACAGGTTGTGGCTGGTGTTGTCGATCAGCAACAAAATTGGCACTTCTGTATGGAATGAGCTGGTAAACAATTAGCATTGAATAAGAGTTTAAGGTTAAATGTTTTTATTTTGTCATTTTAGGTTAGTTTTCATTTAGCTGGATGTTAATAAAAATTGTAAAGGAAAAATTGTGTTGTTTTGCATGTTAGAGGTTTATATGATGTTTGTACAGGATATAGCCCCAATAAATCAAATGATTGTGTACTTGGTAAAGAAAGTTGAGAGAGGCTGGAAGCCAAGTCATGGGACTTGTTCATCAGATGAATAGGATAGCAGCTGCATTTATTAGGTGGTTGTGAAAAAAAGTTTTTCAAATGTTTGTACTTAAAAACAAGTGTCTTCCAGAGAATATATTATTTTATTATTTATTATAAGTTAACCTAAGAATTGTACAGAACCTAACTAGCCTGTAAATGGAGGGATATCTTTATTACTAAGCATTAATTGTTTGTAGTGGCGGGGTAGTGAATGTTTGTAGTGAATTAAAATAAAGATTCATAGAGGTTCATTTAAGGTTAATCATAACTTGAGTTATTACTGTAACAATCTAATCTGAAAGGCAGTCAGTTTTCCTTAACTTTGAGCTCCTTTTTTCCAGACCATCTCAAGGTTTCTACATCTTTCACACTCAATAGCATCAGTTCATCATTTTTGTGGATAATTGACATCAGTGGATAAGTGCTGCCACCTACTGGTGATCATACATAACCTTTATAGGTCTATTCCTTGAGTATAAGATGACCCCATATTTTTTTTAGTTGTAATTCCCAGAAAAAATACGGTAATTCCCCTGATAGAAATGAGAAGACACGAGGTATCGTTCAAAGCATTACTTCGATCAAGTACACTGGAAAAAAACTTGGTTAGATGTTAGAAAGACCCATTTACTACTTCTTCTTCTTCTTTCGGCCGCTCCCATTAGGGGTCGCCACAGCGGATCAAAAGCTTCCACTTCCTCCTGTCCTCTGCATCTCTCTCCGTCACCCCCACCACCTGCATGTCCTCCTTCACCACATCCATAAATCTCCTCTTAGGCCTTCCTCTCTTCCTCTTGCCTGGCAGCTCCATCCCTAGCATCCTTCTTCTGATATATCCAGGATCTCTCCTCTGCACATGTCCAAACCAACGCAATCTCGCCTCTCTGACTTTGTCTCCAAACCATCCAACCTGTGCTGACCCTCTAATATACTCATTTCTAATCCTGTCCATCCTCGTCACACCCAATGCAAACCTTAACATCTTTAACTCTGCCACCTCCAGCTCTGCCTCCTCTCTTTTGGTCAGTGCCACCGTCTCCAACCCATAAAGCATAGCTGGTCTCACTACCGTCTTGTAGACCTTCCCTTTCACTCTTGCTGGTACCCTTCTGTCGCAGATCACTCCTGACACTCTTCTCCACCCACTCCACCCTGCCTGCACTCTCTTCTTCACCTCTCTTCCACACTCCCCATTACTCTGGACTGTTGATCCTAAGTATTTAAATTCCCCCACCTTCGCCAACTCTATTCCCTGCACCCTCACCATTCCTTTGTCCTCCCTCTCATTTATGCACATGTATTCTGTCTTAGTCCTACTGACCTTCATTCCTCTTCTCTCTAGAGCATATCGCCACCTCTCCAGGGTCTCTTCAACCTGCTCCCTACTCTCACCACAGATCACAATGTCATCTGCAAACATCATAGTCCACGGTGCCTCCTGTCTGATCTCATCTGTCAACCTGTCCATTACCATTGCAAACAAGAAAGGACTCAAAGCTGATCCTTGATGTAATCCTACCCCCACCCTGAAAGCATCCGTCACTCCTACCGCAGACCTCACTACTGTCACACTGTCCTTGTACATATCCTGTACCACTCTTACATACTTTTCTGGCACCCCCAACTTCCTCATACAATACCACAGCTCCTCTCTAGGTACCCTGTCATATGCTTTCTCTAAGTCCACGAAGACACAATGCAACTCCTTCTTACCTTCTCGGTACTTCTCCATCAACACCCTCAGAGCAAACAACGCATCTGTAGTACTCCTTCTCGGCATGAAGCCATACGGCTGCTCACTAATCGTCACCTCCCTTCTTAACCTAGCTTCCACTACTCTTTCCCATAACTTCATGCTGTGGCTGATCAGTTTTATCCCTCTGTAGTTACTACAGCTCTGCACATCACCCTTATTCTTAAAAATTGGTACCAATACACTTCTTCTCCACTCCTCAGGCATCGTCTCACTTTCCAAGATTCCATTAAACAATCTGGTTAAAAACTCCACTGCCATCTCTCCTAAACACTTCCATGCTTCCACAGGTATGTCATCTGGGCCAACAGCCTTTCCATTCTTCATCCTCTTCATAGCTGTCCTAACTTCCTCCTTGCTAATCCATTGCACTCCCCTATTCATAGTCCTTACATCATCCAGTCTTCTCTCTCTCTCATTCTCTTCATTCATCAACCCCTCAAAGTACTCTTTCCATCTGCTCAACGCACTCTCCTCGCTTGTGATTACATTTCCATTGCTATCCTTTATCACCCTAACCTGCTGCACATCTTTCCCAGCTCGGTCCCTCTGCCTAGCTAATCGGTACAGGTTCTTTTCTCCCTCCTTAGTGTCCAACCTCTCATACAATTCACCATAAGCCTTCTCTTTAGCCTTTGCCACCTCTCTCTTCGCCCTACGCCTCATCTCCTTGTACTCCTGTCTACATTCTTTATCTCTCTGTCTATCCCGCTTCTTCTTCGCCAGCCTCTTCCTCTGTATACTCTCCTGTACTTCTTCATTCCACCACCAGGTTTCCTTGTCCTCCTTCCTCTGTCCCGATGCCACATCAAGCACCTTTCTAGCTGTCTCCCTTACCACTTCTGCTGTAGATGTCCAGCTCACTGGTAACTTTTCACTGCCACCCAGTGCCTGTCTTAATTCCTCCCTGAACTCCACCTTATAGTTTTCCTTTTCCAACTTCCACCATTTGATCCTTGGTTCTGCCCTCACTCTCCTTCTCTTTTTGATATCCAATGTCATCCTACAAACCACCATCCTATGCTGCCTAACTACGCTTTCCCCTGCCACCACTTTACAGTCTACAGTCTCCTTCAGTCTGGCCCTCCTGCATAAGATATAGTCCACCTGTGTGCATCTTCCTCCACTCTTGTACGTCACCCTGTGTTCCTCCCTCTTCTTAAAATACGTGTTTACCACAGCCATGTCCATCTTTTTTGCAAAATCCACTATCTGACCTTCTGCGTTCCTCTCCTTGACACCATATCTACCCATCACCTCCTCATCTCCTCTGTTTCCTTCCCCAACATGTCCATTGAAATCCGCTCCAATCACCACTCTCTCTCCCTCAGGTACACTCCTCGCCACTTCATCCATATCACTCCAGAATTCTTCTTTCTCATCCATCTCACACCCAACTTGCGGGGCATATGCACTAACAACATTCAGCATCACACCATCAATTTCCAGTTTCATAACCATCACTCTGTCAGACACTCGACCCAGACATGACATCACTACCCTCACAGACCAGGGTCCTCAATAATCTCTGACCACTCCACTCCACCCCCCACCCCCCCCCACTGTCACTGCCCTTCCAGGGCACCTTAACTGTTCCTTTACCATTTTGCCTATTTATTTATTTATTTATTTACTTACTTACTTACTTATTTATCTATTTGCTGCTTATTTCTATTCTTCTTAGTGTTTGGATGTGTGTTTGCTTCATTTTCCATTATAGATTTTTCGCACAGTCATCCTGGTTCAGATCGGAGCACATTTCAACACATGGTACACAACCATGTGCTTGACAAATAAACTCTTTTGACTCTTTGACTCTTTGACCTCCAAGACACTCTTTACATACTGTTCCTTCAGGATAATCCCTACCCCATTTCTCCTCCCATCCACACCATGGTAAAACAGTTTAAACCCCCCTCCGATGCACCTAGCCTTACTCCCCTTCCATTTGGTCTCTTGCACACACAATATATGAACCTTCCTTCTCTCCATCATATCTGCAAGCTCTCTCCCTTTACCAGTCATACTACCAACATTCAAAGTTCCTATCCTCACATCCACTCTCTTAACCTTCCTCCTCTCCTCCTTCCTCCGGACATGCCTTCCTCCTCTCTTCCTCCTTCTTTGGCCAGCAGTAGCCCAATTTCCGCCAGCACCCTGTCGGCTAGCAGTGCTGGTGGTGGTCGTTGTTAACACGGGCCTCGACCGATCCGGTTTGGAAATTTCTATTTTTGTCCGCATATTTAGTTTGGAAAAAATTTTTACGCCGGATGCCCTTCCTGACGCAACCCTCTCCATTTCCGGGCTTGGGACCGGCACAAAGACATGCACTAGTTTGTGCATCTCCTTGCGGCTGGATTAGAAAGACCCATTTACTTGTATAACTCAAAAGCCCAGTCTCCAGCAATGACCTCAACTTGAGAGGTAACTTTTCTGTGTAATAATCTTATTTTCACAAATTTGCTCTTGCTCAAGAATTTGGTAGTTTGTCCCATACCCCATCAAAAATTCCCCTTCACAAAATATCTTGCTTTGTTTAGAAACTATAATAGTAAGCAGGTAGCTGCCCTTTATTTAATTCTCTTGGGTAATAAAAGAGAGGAAAAATTCATTTACGGCACATAAAAAAACAGCCCTATTAATTCAATCCTTGCATGACAACATGATTGGCATGTTTGGTAGTGAAATGCCAACTGAGATTGTATTCTTTGAACACTGCATTACTTACAAATTAAATCTTTGTTCCAACCGCTGTCAAGTATTTTGCAGTGCATTCTGTATTAAACGTTCAGGAGGCACTGTCAGCTTCATTCTTCTGTACTCCACTCTTTTGACGAACTTTCCCTCACAGTAGGATGAACCCACTATAGCCGCTAAATCAAATTCTTGTACCATTTGCACATCATCTAATGGTGAGATTAATGAAATGTAAGAACCACCACCATAGTTGCATATTGAATATTGACTCATTTATTTTTGACTTGAGGGACTGGTTGCAATTGGTGAGCGGATGGAATCCGCCCCATGGGCCTTGGTTTGCCCCACTATTTTGTATATTATCATGTACATTTTAAACATCATTGTGTACCATATATGCACACTTTACACTGTAGGTTGCTTTGGAGAAACGAGTTGTTAAAATGAATAATTGAAAATGAAAATATACTTTTAAGTGAAGAACTTTATACCAGTAAGAACTTTTCTGACAAGTATTTAGTATTTTCTTAAATGAGTGACCAGTATTCAATACAGGTAAAACGACAGTGCATCACCCTGTGTACCAACAGATATTGAGGAAGTGCTGCCTTAAGTTTTATTAGAGTGAAAAAGAAGGCAAATAAGCTGTAGATGAGAAATCAATACAGATGACAAAGGTAAATGACATGCAACTTGCGTTGTTTTTTAAATTTCTGATGTGCTTTCATTTTGTTATTGTTGTGCTTGTGCTGAGAATTAGTTAATTTCATTTCATGAGTGGATAAACACCACAAGTGAGCACAAATACTTGGGTGTGGCAATAAAGCCTTAAATACCCCTGCTGCCAGGAATTTGCACAAGGTGCCCAGAGAGAAAGAGTGTGGTTCTGAACCGTTGCTGTCCAAAAAGCTGTGCTGTTGACCCTACCCCTCAGAGACATACGGATAGAGACGTGGTTCCCAAAATATAGTCCCTTAGTCCAGTACCACCATATTTGTCAAACTACATTATGCCAGTAGCTGGGGGCTCAATATTCATAAAATGCTTCAGTTTGTAAATAGGTGCCTTTTTGCTGAGGAAGTGACTGAAAGATGTCCACAATTTTGAGTATCTGAATTTTTTTTTTTTTTCCTCCCCTTCACTGAAAAGCCAGTACTAGCAGTTGTCTACATTTAGCATTGCTGACTTGGTGGCCCCATGTATGCTGGCATGTGTTAGTGTAAAAAAAGAAGAAAAAAAACTGAGCCTGTGTCTACATCCCTTCTTTGAATCTAATGTGCTATGATTAAACTTGTAGTTTTTCTGTTGTTATTATTATTATTATTGTTGTTGTTGTTGTTTTTGTTTTTTTTGTTTCTGTAGATCTCCCTCCGATAAAGAAGGATTTTTATGTGGAGGATGAGTGTGTTGCATCACGCAGTGCTGAAGAGGTGAAGAACTGGAGGTGAGGAAAGGGGTCAAAGGTTACAGAGGAAATTCACATCTCTAGAATAAATGAATGTCTTGACTTGGCAGAGGAGACTTAAGGGACCTGATCACTCCCTACAGTCCAGCAAGAACGCAGAACCGCTATACCTCTGTCTGCTAGGTGGTCCCACTGAAAATGGGTTCAGCATCAGAAGTCACCAAGTTCTTCATTTTGTCCTTGATATGGTGGAATGAGCTCCCACCGTCCCTCAGGACTGCTGAATCCCTTTTAACATTTAAGAAGGGTCTCAGAGCCATTTATTTCCTGATCTCCTAAAAGCTACATAAATTCCCAATACCATCTGCTGTGATTATTTTTGTATTTGATGTAGCCAGAGTAGCATTTTATTAACCAAAAGGTACAGACATGATACTCTAGAAGTACAGCCAGTCCAATACCAGCTGCCCTCCCCCTGGCATTGTGTCCCTGATCTGCTCTGTCACATTTAAGTTATGATGGCAACTGCTCTATTTGCCTGTTTATTTGACTGATACCAGAGGGAGATTTTGGTGGGAATTTTCTTTTCCTTCCTGAAGGAATGTTGAGCCTTTTCTGCTCTTAATGTAGCGTCTTGTGCAGGCTTCATTGAGCTCTGCACCTCTCTGCCTCTCAGGAAGGAGAACAACAACATCTTTGTGGATGACCTGCAGGAGCAGGAAAAGCGCCTTGTTCCCAACCCGGTGCACACGTTTGAGGAAGCCTTCAGAGCCTTTCCTGGCATCATGGAGAACATTGTACGGGTTGGCTTCGCCAAGCCCACACCCATCCAGGTGCGCCTCCCACAGCCCACTCAGTGACACTGCTGCCTGGTGCTTCCAGCTTCTCCAAAGAGGGCAGAAGGGTCACGCCATCAACACACATCGGTTGGGAAAATGCAGTGATGGAGTCCAATGTTCTTGTTTGCACTGCAGATTCTTGTGTACTTTGAGTAATAATCATCACACATTTACATCAAATGCAATGAAACATGATACACTTTTAGGACCATATTCACTGATATGCTCTTTAGTGTTCTGATTCATAAGTACCTTTTCATTAAAACTCAGGTCTTCAACCAAACCTGTGAGACTAACCGATAATGTTTGCTTCACAGGAAATGACCCAACACAAGCTTTTGGCATGGACAGTCTGTCAAATACAATGGTCATACCTGTGGGTTCTAGTCCAGAAGGGAGCACCTGAGATTGCTCATGAATGCCGCAAATCCAAATTTTTCCAATTTATTATGCCACTCTAGTATTTATGTTTAATGTGTAATGTGTGGTATTTCAACAATTTGTAATAAAAAAAAAGTTATATTGCAATTTCCCAACTACTTAAGTAAAACATTAACAACCATTGGACCTCATAGGAGGGGGCTTATCTTCCAGGCACAATTCCTGGCACAACTTTAGTCCTGAACCCTCACAGTTATGGGGCAATGACAGTCTGTCTTTAGTCACTTCCTTCTTTTGTAAAGCTTCCTGTTTTACCACTGGCATTAGTCCCCAGATGCTGACTTTTCCTTTCTTTGGGCATGTTCTTTTGGTGGCATCTTGTGCTTTCTGCTTCCTAGAATTCATTTCTCTATACAAGTGTAGAGTTAGAGTAGGGTGTGTTGCCTCTTCCTGCCACATTTAATGACAGAAGTGTGTGTTATGCTTATCGAGAGTTGTGTGTACTTCCTGTGTGTTAGTCCCAGGCATGGCCCATTCTGCTTAAGGGCTTTGATCTCATCGGGATTGCGCAGACTGGCACTGGGAAAACGTTGGCCTACCTCCTGCCTGGCTTCATCCACATGGATCAGCAGCCCGTGTAGGTTCTTGCTCAGTAGCTTATTTTTGTGTTCAAGAGGAGGTGTGCTGTGGTGATTGTAACTGTGTGTTTGTAATCCTAACTGCAGGCCCCGAAACCAGTGTGATGGGCCCGGGATGCTGGTTCTCACCCCAACTCGTGAGCTGGCCCTTCAAATTGAGGAAGAGTGCAACAAGTACAGCTACAAGGGGTTCAAGAGGTACTGCCCTTGGCCACACCCATCTTGTTATCACTGTTATGCCCCTTGTCATACCCACATGTTTGTTTTCATCATATCTCCTGTCACATCCTTCTAATTCCTCTGATGTTGTGGCCATGCCCATCTTTGTTCTGATGTTATGACATTTTTCTACTGATTCTTCCCACTATGCTCCTACATGCCTGCCTGTCACCCTCTACCCCCCTGCAGTATCTGCATTTATGGGGGAGGAGACCGCAGTCTTCAGATTGGGATTATTACCCGTGGTGTGGATGTGGTTATTGCCACCCCAGGCCGACTGAATGATCTGCAGATGAACGAGCACCTGAACCTGCGTTCCGTGACATACCTGGTGAGTCGGGGAAGGGCCGTGGGCCTCAGTCCAGAGACTCTTGGTGGTGTAGCAGCATGGCCCACCACAGTGTCTGTGGCTTGCACAGGTCCTGGATGAAGCTGACCGAATGCTGGACATGGGCTTTGAACCACAAATTATGAAGATCCTCCTGGACATCCGCCCAGACCGACAAACTGTCATGACCAGGTAAGAAAGCGGTGGTGGTTGTGCTTTTTCCCATGAGAGGCAACCCATTATCATCATCTCTCATGATCCCACATTCTTTTTCCTTTTCCTCAATGCCTCCTCTTTACCCGCGTGCCTCTGCAGCGCCACCTGGCCACCTGCAGTTCGACGTCTGGCAAAGTCCTACCTGAAAGACCCTATGATGGTTTATGTTGGAACATTGGACCTGGCGGTGAGTGGGGGGCACCGGAACCCCGCCTGGTAGCTATGGAGGACCATCATTCACTCAGTCTTTCTGTGCCTTTTGACCACAAGGCTGTGAACACTGTGCAGCAGTCGGTGCTCATGGTCAATGAGGAGGAAAAGAAATCCTACCTGTTTGACTTTATTCGGAACATGGAGCCCGAGGACAAAGTGCTCGTCTTTGTGGGGAGGAAGATTATGTGAGTTTGGGGCTGTGTTATGACTCATGGTCTCTGTAATGTGACACATTCACACACGTGGGTGTGCTGAGAAAGCACTGGGAAGCGGCAACTTCACTCACATCTCTGCAGAGTGTTGGTGGCACATCTAGACAGAGTTTGTAGCTGTGTCCCATGAGATCTGCCTTTATGTCACTGACCACAGACCCCCCTTTCACCTGGTTGTACAGGTGGACCTGACTTGCAGCATTATGATATCGCCATGTTTCTCTGTTTTGTTGTTGGGTCCCTGGGTTCAAACCTTCTCTACATAGTTCCAATGCCAGGAAGCTGGAGAGACTTGTCTCATGAATGATCTTATTATTACTATTATTATTTTAACTCTCCACTCATGGCGTGAGGTGAATACTTACCACTTTATTATTAGTATTACTAGTATTACTAACTTTTCTGACTCTTCTCACCATGACAACTTACACTGTGGGGTTTATATAGTACATTACTCTTTTTAAAGTTGTTCTATAGTACCCTTAAATGCAGCTTTATTTCTCATAGTAAATCAACTGCATAAGTACATTAGCCAATTATTAGATTATTTATTCATTGTTAAACATCTAATTCATTGTAATTGGTAATCTATTAATTGCAGCTTGCAGTGATTTATTCATGTATACAACGGAATAACTTGCTGTATCGATGCAGGGTATGTAGCTTGGTCAAGTGTACTACAGCAGCAGTGGAGATTTGAGCACAGGTCTATCAGTAGGAGAACAACAGCTGTAACCCCTATACTGCTTGCTGCCTCAGCTCTGAAATGACTTGAATAGAAAAATTTTTGTATTTACATGTGGTGTTTTAATGCAGTAGACAAGCAGAGCAAGATGAGAACTTACTGAAGGGCCTTCTAGGTATTCCATCCTGTGTTCACCATGTGGGCCAGTTGTTCACCTACATGTGGCACCACCAGTTTTTTGATGTGGAAATACAGGAAAGTGAAACTCCATAGCCACACCTAGATTTGCATTAATCCACATTTCCTGTTCTGCTTGATGTTGATGTGGGCAGTGTGAAGGTGCTTGGTTCAAATCCCACCTCCTGCTGTAGTACCCTCTTTCATGTTACTTATCCTGAAGTGATCAAAACTACCCTGTTATATAAGTTTAAACACTTTAGAAGGTTTGATTTAAAAAAAAAAAAAAAAAAAAGTTCTCAGAATTGGAAAAAATTAGTATTTTATAATTAAACCTCATAAATCACCTTGGCAGCAGTGAGGTAAGGGGTTAAAATAATTATACTAATTTATTCAACTGTTGCTGTCCAGTACTTAGTCTGGTCTTACTGTCACCCCCCCCCCCCCTTTGTAGAGTCGACGACCTGTCCAGTGATCTGTGTCTTCAGGGCATCCTGGTTCAATCGCTACATGGAGACCGGGAGCAGAGAGACAGAGAAGAAGCTCTGCAGGACTTCAGGGATGGTGAGTGCATGTTCCTCTTGTCTGGGTCCTTCTGCTTTGTTTCAGCTTTGCCTTGCATGTTCTTTACCATTTGAGACCACTTGTCTGATATGTGTGTGTGTGTGTGTGTTTGTTTGTTTTTCATGTGGTTTGTGGGACCTGCAAGGCCGTGTGCGGATTCTGATTGCCACTGACTTGGCCTCTCGGGGCCTTGATGTCCATGACATCACACATGTCTTCAACTATGACTTTCCTCGCAACATTGAGGAATATGTGCACCGTGTTGGGCGGACAGGACGAGCTGGGTGAGGAGTGCAACTCTGTTTTAATCTAAAGGGACAGTATGGTATTGTGGGGAAATGTGGTAGGAGGTGCAGTTACTGTGTTGCTGTTGGCCTGTGTAGACGCTGTGGCTGCTCTGTAACCTTGGTGAGCAGAAGCGATTGGAAACAAGCCTCTGAACTGATCGACATCTTAGACAGAGCAGGACAGGTGAGGGGTGCCACCTTTTGTCCAGTTTAAGATGCTGTCCACAGCTTCCTGTATCTGTGTTCCACTTCCTGGCAGCCAGTGCCTGAGGAGCTGCTGCTGATGGCTGAGCGCTACAAAAAGCACCAAAGTGAGCGCAACTTGGGTGCAACACCGGGTCGACGAGGAGGTGGTGCCACAGGGACCAGGACCATTCGAGGAGGCAGAAGGCATTATAGCAGTAATACAGAATCCTTCCTACTGATCTGATCTGTCTGCACGCATCTGCGCTGTTCCACAGGTATACATCTGTCCTTCAGTCCCATGCAGCACAGAGTTCAACTGCTGAGGAGAGGACAACATACACTGATAATCTTCTTTACCTCTGCACAGAGAGAAGAGGCCATTGGGAGGGTCATGTGTTAGCATTCACATCGTTCTGTTTTAAATGCACCTTTCCTTCTATTCCTCTTTAGCCTGAAATGAGTTGAATCTGTCTGAAAAAGTGGAAAGCGAAACTGAACACAGAGGACGTTTTGGTTCCTGCTGCCTACATTTCCCACCTTATTCACATCTGGCATATCAGTTCACCTAAAAATAAATCTCCTTTGTGTACTGGTGAAAACTCAAGCTACAAATTTTTTGTATTTGCATTTTAATTATACATTACATCTAGTTGGTTCCTGACTTTTCAGTAACAACCATTTATGAACTTTGAGAAGTGTTTAGCATTTATTTTCATGAAGAGAGCCAACATGCCAATACAAACAATACGCCAAAACTCCATTTAATTGGTCAGCAGATAGTAAGCACTGCCACTAAATCTTCAGCATCCTGCTCTTGTTCATTATTGTAACTTTTTTTATTTACATTGGATCATAGATACCCCCACTATGGGACTAGGAATGGCCAGGTGTGTGCATGAGGCATCCCAGCTCATCATGCTAGCCTGATCTGTGCAGTCTGCTTTGTGCTAGGGAGAGAGACAGACTGCCGTATCCATCTGAAAAACAGTGCTGTTGTCACCCACTCCAACTCTCGGTCCTGGTATATAAGTTGGTGACCACCTGAAGTGCCAACCAATGCAGCTTTGTGTACAAGGAAATCATAAGAAAATACAGTAAGACATCAACAAAAATAGTCAGATGCAGCTTATAGTGCAAATAAGGACAGGATGCATACACTCAGAGTGAAAGGGATTTTGCCTGTGTGGGTTTTCAGCCTGGATGTAATGTATGCAGAGGGGGAATAAGGCATTAACAAGTTGGAGAGATGGGGATACGAGGCAACGGTAGTATGTTTGACATAAGTACGGCAACAGAGACCGTTCAAAGTGGCCACAGTGCAGGATGGTTTCACTTTGCAGTCCACTGTGATGGGGATGATACGGCATCTTACGCTATGATATAGGTGTGTCAGAAATTGTGGGATCTCAACATACCAAAATTCACATGGCAACTTCACTGGGAGTCTATGGTGATGAGAAACTGGGATTCATATGATAATGGTACAGAGTAGAAAAGTAAAAAAAGCAACTTTAAGGTACTAAAGTAGTGTAAAAGTATCAAATGATGCTGCACCAGCAGATTTTCTTAGACTATTCAATTTATTTTTATATAGTGCTCTTCTCAATGTAGTGACACAGAGCGCTGAACAGACATGACAAGGGTAGCATTCATTTACAGTTGGTATCTGGCCATGCAGGAAAGGAAAACAAAAAACTCCTTTCTACTAGAGAACAGAAGAAAAATAAACCTCTGGGGGGGTCCATGTGCCAGTGGAAGCCCACCCCTCCTGGGGATTCTATACAAAGTTAATAGCCAGTTCATAATGCTAATTGTAAAAACCTAATTGTAGGTTTTTGTCATTGTGACATAAGGGGTATGGTATGATTCCAGCTCACAGTCAGGCATGGCCACCCACGTCCACAGCCTCCGATTCGTTGTGATCAGGCTGATCGGCTGGATTTATTGGACCTGCCTCCAGCTGGGCGCTTGGAGGAGCAGATTTCCTGGATTGTGAAGGTGAATTACACTTTGATCTATCAGTTGAAGATGGGGAAGTTGTTGTTGCGCTCTTTTTCAATGAGGTCGGCCAGGAACTCATGGCTTTTCTTGCTATGGCCAGAGTTTAGGAGGTTGTCGGAGGGAATGAAGAAGTTGGGCAGGTTGCCCTCCCTCAAGTGTTTCTCAAAGTCCTCCAGCAGCATTTGGAAGCAGAAGCTCAAATTGTTGAGAGCCCAGTCGTTGTCTTGTGACCTGATGGAGCAGGCATGCAGAAATGCGGTCTTTGCCATGTAGGAGTAGATGCCCGACAGCTCCTCAGGGTGTTTCTCCTTCAGCTGGTGCAGGAGGTGTTTCAGCAGCTTCAGACATCTCTTTCTGGGAGAAGCAACATGAACACTGTGGCACCATGCAAGGCCATTCAGCTAAGAATTTCGCCCGTGACGTTGCCCATAGTTTCCCAAATGCAGCTGCTATCCTTCTGTTGAATAAATTATCTACAGTGCTTTGATTTTGAATTCCATTAACATTTTTGTGTAAAATGAAGAAGTCCTAAGAATCATGATGAAAGGTAGTGTAGTGAGGTGGCATTTGTACCTGCAGCATTGCACTCCAGATTTCTCACAGCAGGTCTTAGCTTTGCCGTGATTCTTCAGAATCTCCTTCTCCACGTGTGAGAAGGAAATGCGCCAGAGATCTGGCAGAGAAACACGTTGGTGTAAATTGCTTGGCCACAAAGATGATGCATACATAAAAACTCTCTCAGCTAACTATTCACTGGAAGTTCCAGAGCTTCCTTTTCTCTGACTTTGTGCACATTTGGCACAAATATTTCTGAGCACAATTTCATCACTTCTTCCTACTTAATGTTTAACACTTACTGCCTAGCTGTCTTGAATAAAAAAAAAACTATCTGCAGTTGGACAATTTACCTTTTGTTCGGATTCCTTGCTTTTCTTCATTTCCTTTACCTTTGTATTTTGGCACCAAATAGAAAGGTTTGAGCTTGAAGTCTTTTTTTACCTTAGACCCCAGCCATTTTTCAATTTTAAGCCCATTTTGGGTGAAACTGGGCCAGCTAGAATGGACCTCCAGCCCCAACACGATGTCCAGTGAGATGGGAAATTTCATGCCAGGCTTTTCTATGTTCAGGGTCACAGCAGGACAGCCCTTCTTCTTGCGTTCAATGGTCACATCTAAAACAGATCCAACAAGTGAATCTCCTATATGCTACACCATGCAATCATTAGATCAAATCACACTCACTGATACAATTATGCAATTATTGAGGAAAATGGAGCCTCCTTGGAAGTTTTTGTTTCAAAATATATTTGTTGGTTAAGTGAAAGCATTAAGAACCTGAATTTACAGAGAAGTGATTTGTGTTGACTTGACAGAATACATCATGCAAAGGCCAACAAGAAAAATGGCTTGATTCTCAAAAAACCACAACTAATAAATGCAAATGGTGCTTCCACAATATTAGTTAGGGGATGTTACATACTTATGCAGCTAAGGTGTTGTGTGTGTGTTTTTTTTTTTTTTCCCCTACCTCAATTTTTTTTTCTTTATTTGAATTTTGCTGGTGCCAGATCACATTAAAGACGGGAAAATGGCTGACATGTTTCATCCTGATTTCTGTCTTTGCATCTCGTAAACTTTCGGTTTCAATAAAGGTGTGTAGACTTTTTGTATTCACTGATGAATCATGTTCCAGACCATTATGAATTAGTCTAGAATTAGGTTCTACAAGATGCTGCATATGTTGTGTAGGAATGTTGTACCAAGCAGTTGCTGGAGAGCTGCACAGTCTTTCTGCAAACAACTCTTTCAATCTCATCCCAAAGATGGATAGGGTTGATACCCAGACACTGTACAAACCACTGAAGCAGTGAAAACTCACTGTCATGGTCCTGGACCCATTTGGTGATGATTTGTGGCTTGGAAACACATTATTACTGTTACCAAGGAAACTGAAATTAAGGCTGTGATTACTGAATACAAATTCAGTGTCGTCACCCGAACCGATTGAAAAGATGACCATCAGACGTTCATGTGGTCACAGTGACCAAACTTTGTAGGCAGCGTCCTGGTGGCTGCAGGACCCGGACCCCTGCAGTGGCGGCAGTAACTCACGCACCTGACATGTTTGTCACCGCCAGCTTGACCTGGGCCCGGAAGTCTTTCAGCATATCGTCGGCTAATAGGGTTCCATTGCGCACAAAGGGCTGCACGCTGCGATCCCGGTCCAGGTGGACACTGCAGAAGGCGCCTTTGTCACCAAATTGCTCTACGCGCACGCGCCTCAGGGGTATGGTGAACATCACGTCAAACTCGTCCGGTTTGTATATCTGGAACCACAAATGAGACCGTTCGGGGTCACTGTCCCACCTGGCAGACTGGTGTCCCTATGTCTGTCTACCTGACCCTGCAGCTGTTTCCCTGACCCTTCAACCATGGCCTCAGCTACTCTCTCATCCAGCTGTCTGCCTACCTGTCCGCTAGCTCACAATGCATTGTCCTTGTACTTGACCGAGGCATGTACCTGCCTTCTTGTCCAGCTGCTCCCCTGTCCACTCATCTATCGGCTCACCCACCTTGACGTTCTCGTAGGCGCTACCCGTGCGCAGGGTCACCGTCTCCATGAAGTTCTCCGTCTTCTCCTTCATGAACTTGTTGATGGTCGCGATTATCTCGTTGACGGTGGCCGTGGACTCAGACCTGCTGTCCTTCTTGATCTTCAGCTTCTCCAGCGTTGACAGAAGGATCTTATTGGAGCCGCTCTCCTTCCCTCCTGTCTGTGCGGGCTCCAGACTCCTGGCAGGACTCGCTCGTTTCGGCTCAGAATGCGATGTCCGCTCTGGTTGCCCAGAAGCGGTTCTTCCATCCGTTTTTAGCCTTCCGCTGCTGGACCGGCGCAGCGACTCCGTTCCCTGCCGCGCTCCGCCGGGACCCGTAGGGTTCTTGGCGCGCGCCCCCCGCGGACTCCTGGCGCGCGCTCCGCCGGGACCCGTAGGGCTCTTGGCGCGCGCCCCCCGCGGATTCTTGGCGCGCGCTCCGCCGGGACCCGTAGGGCTCTTGGCGCGCGCCCCCCGCGGACTCTTGGCGCGCGCTCCGCCGGGACCCGTAGGGTTCTTGGCGCGCGCCCCCCGCGGACTCTTGGCGCGCGCTCCGCCGGGACCCGTAGGGCTCTTGGCGCGCGCTCCGTGTGGTCTTCCCTTTCCGGTCATTTTCCCTCTGTTTGTAAATTTGTACGTACGAACTGCACGCGAAAACAAAACGAAAGCTACGGATCAGCGATTAAAAAGAGCAACCCTGTGACGTCAGGACAGCAGTGACATCCATAGGCTCTCGCCAAGCTGACTCGGGACGGAAGTGTGACGTAAGAACTCGACGTCACATACCTGAAGAGGCGCGTCGAAACTGGCGATTGGTCAATTGCACATACGTACAGAGGTGGGTTCTCGGATTGGTGGCTCGGGGATGGGTTTCCTATTTGGCGGCTAGATTAAAGGCTGCAGTTTAATGCGGCGTTAGGGGAAATAGAAAGTGATGCCGAAAGAGCAGTGGTAATAATAATAATAATAATAATAATAATAATAATAAAAGAGAAAAAAGCAAGCAAATGTTCTGATTTAAAGAAGATCGCGACAGCAGGTGAGCGCGATGAAAAGTATTCAGAGACCTTGCATTCACTCTGATGACTTTTGTGATAACTTGGAAAATACGTTATTTACCCAACTTGTACAGTGTCATATGCTACTTTAATGGTTGGGTCTAGGTTTGAATCCGCCTTAAACTGTGGAGTTTGCACGTTCTCCCCGGATCCATGTGGGTTTCCTCTGGGTGCTCTGGTTTCCTCCCACTGTCCAATAACGTGTTTCAGGTTAAGTGGTCACTCTAAATTGTGAATGTGTGTGGTTATCTTACAATAAACTGCAGTGAGTGCTGATGGCACGTTTACGTTGTTATGTTGAATGACTGCTGTGAATCTAACCCTGTACACTGAACATACAGGCCCCTTTTCCACACTGAGTGTAATTTGGACCTAAAAATGTGCTCATAAGGCAAGTTTTTGTAAAATTCTTAATTACCATGATCTTAAATGGAAAAATATATTGCAGAGGTACAAAAGGTTCACTCATTTTTCCAACAAATGCGCAAATGTCCTGCTTTATCTTTTAGATGAAGAGTTGATTCAAAACCAAGACCACTATATCAGAACTTTTATTTACACTTTTAAAATTCACTTTTTACACTATAATATCAAATTTGGGTGATACTGGATGTTACTCTGGCCTGTAGTGTCTAACATCATTATCAAGTTTGCTGACGACACCACTGTCATTGGCCTGATCACCGACAACGATGAGTGGGCCTACAGAGAAGAGGCGAGAGCCCTGACCTCATGGTGTCAGGACAATGACCTCCATCTCAGCGTCAGCAAAACAAAGGAGCTGATCGTGGACTTCAGGAGACAGCAGGGGAATGGCCATGCGCCCATCTCTATAGCCAGTGCCCCAGTGGAGAGGGAGAACAGCTTCAGGTTCCTCGGAGTTAACATCACTGAGGACCTGTCCTGGTCACGGCACTCTTCCTCTGTCAGATGAGGAGGTTCGGCATGGACAACAGGATACTTGTCAACTTCTACAGATCGACCATTGAAAGTATCCTGACTGGCTGTTTCACGGCCTGGTATGGCAACTGCAATGCATCAGACTGTAAAGCTCTACAGAAAGTGGTCAAGACAGCACAGAGCCAGGTCTGATCTGCCAGCCCTGCGGGACCTCTACACCCAGCAGTGTAAAAAGAAGGCCCATAACATCCTGAGGGACCACAATCACCCCAGCCACAAACTATTCTCCTTGCTCCCGTCCGGAAAATGCTTTAGAAGCATTTGGATGAGGACAAGCAGGTTCCGGGACAGTTTTTTTCCCCCACACCGTAAGACTGTTACGGACAGTGGAAAAAGTCGATCGGAGTCTGTCTGCCTGTATGCGTGTGTGTATTTTTTTTGCATTGTATGCCTCTATTGGTTGTGTGGTTGTTTGTTTGGCTGCTGTTGTTTGTTTTCCGTTTTTGTCTGTTTTTTGTCTACTACTACCTGTTTTGTCTGGTATCTCTGTTGACAAACTTCTAACTTCTATGCATCCTGCTTATTTACTTCTAACTCTGACCTCTATGTATATTTTTATATCTCATTCCTTATTTATTTATTCTTCTTATTTATTTATTTAATTTTACTATTTACATATTTATTTGCTGAAGATGCCTGGAAACAAAACTTTTCATGGTGACAACACTACTATGCTGCGTTAGTGCACTCATGACGAATAAACCTTGAAACCTAGCGCTATCTTTTGGCTCTTTACATTTTGTCTTCCATAAAGTTTTCAAAACTTTAGTTTACAACAATGAAAGTCCACTACTTTATCTACAATGGTACTTGACAATTATAACAATTGTATTTTCATATGTCATAAAAACAATGTAATATCTATGTCAATTTTTTACCCATTGCCAAACAATGCATTTCAAACCCTTGCCAATTTATCTATTCTGGTAAAAATTAAGGGTTTCTGAAACCACACACGTTTTCTGTATTTATGTGCATACAACCAGCCAAAATACCAGAAATTCAAAACAGCTAAGAGAAAATAGTTTTACACTTTTACCTAGTTCTAGGTGAAAAGCGTAAACTTCCAGTGCTTTTCCTCGACCTCACCTTGAAGCCATTCAACACACATTTCACTAACAAATGCTGCTCACTTTACATGTTAGAGAAGGTTAAAAGGGAAACTGTCTCAATATGTGAAGTAAACTTTGTAGATATTTGTTTTCAGTACAGTGTGAATTCCAGTCTGCTTAGGTTAATGGCAGATGACTTGTGCTTCTGTTTGTGTGACTGCAGTCTGATCATGAGACCTGTTCCCTGCTGCATGCACTCAGTGGCCCACAATTGGAAACCGGTTTGAGTTACAGCATTGGCAATACAACTGTGGGATCTGTGAGCTGCAGGTGGAGTCGTGGTTATTCATCACCTTACAGTGGGATGGGTTTAAATTTCCCAGCCTGTTCTAGTAACACTAATTAAGGTACACTGTATGGCCAAAAGTATGTGGAACTCCTTTCTGCTGACTGAGCTGAGCTGTTCCAGCTGGACCCAAACAGCATACAAACATATTCTAGATAACTGTGTGCTTCCATCTTTGTGGCCACAGTTTGGAGAAGAAGCTCCTTTCCTTGTCCAGCATGACTGTGCCCCTCCAAACACTTGGTTTGCACAAGTTGGTGTGGAAGAACTTGTGTGGGTGCACAGAGCCCTGTCCTCAACCCAATGAACACCTTTGGAATGAATCCCTACCACGAGCCTGGCCTTCTTGCCCGACATTGGTGCCCTACCTCTCCAATGCTGTTGTGGTCAAATGGGCACAAATTCCCAAAATCCGGGTGGAAAGCGTTCACAAAAAAGTGGAGGCTGTTACAGCAGTCAAGGGGGGGGGGGGGGCAACTCCATATCAATGCCCATGAGTTTGGAATGGGATGTTCAAAAAGCACATATGGGTGTGATGTTCAGGGGGTGTCAGCTTATGTGACCATTTTCCAGGATTGACATATAAATTTTGTCTTCCCCACAGGGACCCACAACTTTAATATTTCTACTCCTTTTAATCGGTTTTAAGTTGCTGAACCTGATCAATTGGACATTTCTTATTCCAAAGATGACAGGATTATTCAATTTTTTCCCAAGCAGTTTCTTAGAAAGGGAAAAGAACTGAATGAGAAATATCAGATCAAAATTCCACAACCAAAGAAAGTTACTATAGGTGCATTGGATGGTTTTTGACAAAGTAGAGGACACTGGGGTTCGGATTGCTCATTCCATCACAGTTTGTGCCTGTTCACCCTTTGAGGCAGATTTGGTAACATGGAAGAAAGATGTAATCTGGTCAAAAGAGACATCTGAGCCTTATGGTTGAGTTTTTCAGTCACTTGAATGTTATGGAAGCTAAGCTAAACAAGCTAAATACCATGGAAACTCAACTGGAGATGGTAAATCCTGACCTATAAGAACTTTCCTCCTCCATTGTGGCTGTGGAAAAATTGGAGTAAATAATTTTGAAACTTTCTCTGACTAGGCTGAATACAGGATTTCTAACCTGGAGGAATTACTGAAATCAGAAGTGGACTCAACAACCATTCTGAAGCAGAAAGCTGAGTTTTCCCATGCAAAATTGGAGAAAATGGAACATAAAAACTGTTACAATAATCTAAAAGCCTTGGGTCTGCTTGAGACTGCCGAAGGTGATATCCTTCTCAAACTATTTCTGTAGGAAAACCAAACTACATTCCAAGATGGGACTACTGACCAATTCTGTTCCTATTGAGATTGATTTTTGCCTATCAAATCCCCAGCCACATTCCTGATGCCAAAACCCGCACAAAAGCCAACATGGTCCAGTTTCTGTATCTCTTTGACATAAAACACTGATAAAACTGCAGCAATATCACTTTTAAAGACTCCCATCTGGAACTGTATCCCAAACTACCAGGTGAATAGACACGATTTTGTTGAGGTCATGAGAACTTTCAAGCAACATAAAATCTACAGCAGTTTTACTGTTCCAGCCTCATCGAGCTGTCTGCATGAAGGGAAGAGCCGTGTGTTTAACATGGCAGCATCCGCCGGTGGTTTCCTGAACCATCTGAAAGACGGACAGTGGTTTTTATGTTTACTGCAAGAGCAAAACCCATTTTTGTTTGGTTTCTTTTTCGCTGTTTCCAGTTTCAGACCTCACTGCCCTTTACCAGATTTCTTAATTATTTCAGGTTTCAGGTCTCTTTCTGTTTCATCTATTGTGGGCCCTGGGAAGAGAGGTGTAGTCAGGGATGTCCAGTTAAGATTAACAGGTGCCAACCCTTGCGTTGACCCACAAAAACACCCAGTGACTGACTGCTTTAATTTTTTTTTTCTTTCACATTCTCTCTCTTTGTTCCTACCTGACTGGCCACTCCTTCTAGTCTGAGATGGCTTCAGCTGTACGAGAGACTGTGTGACTGGGGTTAATCTTGTTTTACCATAACTGAGTTTGCAATTAAAACAATAACTTATGATTCCAATATAATTATAGGTAGGTGACTTCAAAATGCTGAAAACATTTAGCCAAAAGGGAAATGGAAAGGACATTTTAATCCAACGAAAACCTGTTAGCCTTATTTCTTTTAGCTATAATGGCTTATTAGCATTTTGCTGTTGTGACCTATAGCCACTTTCTTGCCTGCGTGAGTGACACAAATTATGAATTTTCTTTAGGCTGAAAGTGACTTTTGATCTATAGAACAATGCGGAGGAATTCTGCATGCATTTTAGGACAGTAGTATTTGATCATTTTTGGGAAGACAAATGATGTGCCTGTTGTTTCTGTGTTGCAATAAAAAAAGTCTGAGAGCTACAGGTTGTTGTGAGGTGAGACCATGCACACCTGTGGTGGAGAAGCCCAGTGGGGGGCAGGACAGGACACGCAAGAGAGCCAAGTTGTTGATAACCTCAGTTTTTGCATACAGAGCATCAGCGAACAGAGAGGCAGAAACTGGGCCGCAGTTAACACACCTTTAATGTGATGGAGGAAGGCATTTGCTCACATGTAACAGTAAGGTGTGGGGTCTAAACCAACAGCGAGGGGTGCAGTAGCGGAAGGGGGCAGATCAAAGCAGTGGCCCTCTGCAGGCTACATAGCAGAAGGTGCTCTGGGAAGTTGCATGCGCCTAGAACTAAACACTGCAGGGGGTTAGCGCTACAGCTACAACACGGCAGTGAAGCTATGCAAATTCTCACCACTGAGAGCAAAGGGACATGGAAGCAGCAGGATGCTGGGATGCCACGGAGACTGCGCGCCAGAGGGATACAGGCTCTGCAGCGGCAGCGTCTCATGCATGGTGCAAATGGCCCATTAAAAGCACACGTTTAAAACTAGCAAATTTCCACACGTTAACAAATAAACTAAAGTGCCACGGTTTAAGAATCGGAACTGAGAGTCGACACGTCGCTTCTTGTGTTAGTTTGGGCGGTCTTTCCTTCGGAAACTTTTGCGGTGCATTGTGACGATTAACCAGTCCTTGACGACAGAGCGGAAGCGGTGAGGGGTCGTCCGTGCGCCACGGGGGACCCTGGAGTCCGCGGCCCAGCACAACGTTCATTTGGCCTTCTGAGCCTTCTGCGCCGACTTGGTGATCTTACCCGTGGTGGGGGCCTTCTTCTCCACGCCCTTGATGACCCCAACAGCCACGGTCTGGCGCATGTCACGCACCGCAAAGCGACCTGTCAGGGGAGCAGTGCAGGATTAGCATACCGTACCTTCACAAAGTGTAACCTCAGTCTGGTGGACCGTATGGCTCTCTGGTAGAAACACTCTACTCACCCAGAGGAGGGTAGTCAGAGAAGCTCTCCACGCACATGGGTTTCCCAGGAATCATGTCCACAATGGCGGCATCGCCTGACTTGAGGGACTTGGGGTTGTCCTCAAGCTTCTTGCCAGAGCGCCGGTCAATTTTCTCCTTGAGCTCAGCAAACTTACAGGCAATATGGGCCGTGTGGCAGTCAAGCACGGGGGCGTAGCCCGCACTGATCTGCCCGGGGTGGTTCAGGATGATCACCTGGATGAGGGGCACAGTGCCACCACCAGACGGTAAGTATCATGATCAATGTCAGTGTGGAACCAAAAGGCTGAACTGTGTCATTGGATGGACATTAACCATCTGCTATTTAATTATAATAATAGACAAAGATATTAATTAGTAACCAATCTATTAATAATTCTATTTACTTAGCTTTGGAACAAAAACCTATGAACAGCTCTGATGACCTTGGAGAAGGTCACATACTGTGTTCTTTCCCTTGACCACCTGGACAGGTGCTCTGATAGGATCTTCTTTGATACACAAGATACATTTCTTATGACTTTTCTAACAAAATTTCTCACACACACACACGTTTACAGTTCAGAATTATGCTTAACAGTACCTGACGATAAAGGAAAGGTTTAAGCTGCCGAAGGAAGTGCTGTCACTGCCATGAGGACCCTCTGCCACATTACAATGAAGATCACCACACCCCACTCACTTGCGCTGTGAAGTTGGCCGCCTCTTGTGGGGGGTCGTTCTTGCTGTCCCCTGCCACATTCCCGCGGCGGATGTCCTTCACCGACACATTCTTGACATTGAAGCCCACGTTGTCTCCGGGCAGAGCCTCGGAAAGTGCCTCGTGGTGCATCTCCACAGACTTCACCTCAGTGGTCACATTCACGGGGGCGAAGGTCACCACCATGCCAGGCTTGAGCATGCCGGTTTCCACTCGGCCCACCGGCACAGTCCCAATCCCTGGAGAAGACGGCAAACGCCAGAATCCACTGAGCCACAGGAGAGAGCTGATCTATGCTGCAAGACTGGACCATGCCCTGATGCCCACCTGACCCCCGTGCACTCACCACCAATCTTGTAGACATCCTGCAAGGGCAAACGCAGCGGCTTGTCGGTGGGGCGCGACGGCGGCTGGATGGCATCCAGGGCTTCCAGTAGGGTGGTGCCCGACACACTGCCTTCTTTACGTGTGATCTTCCACCCCTTGAACCAGGTCATCTGCAGCACAAGCAAAGGGTGAATTGCTGGCATGGTTACCACGGCAATGCACAAGAACATGCCATATAGCCACTGGGCAGAGCGCTTACATTGGGACTGGCCTCCAGCATGTTGTCGCCATTCCAGCCAGAGATGGGCACAAAGGCTACTGTGTCTGGGTTGTAGCCAATCTTCTTGATGTAGGTGCTCACTTCCTTGACGATCTCCTCGTAACGCTTCTGGCTGTAGCTCGGCTCCGTCGAGTCCATCTTGTTGACACCCACGATGAGCTGCTTCACACCCAGAGTGTACGCCAGCAGCGCGTGCTCCCTTGTCTGCCCGTTCTTTGAGATGCCGGCCTCGAACTCGCCCACGCCGGCCGCCACAATGAGCACAGCACAGTCCGCCTGCAGGGGGAACCCTCGCACAAATTAAACTCAAGCAAAGTGAGCTCTTACATAATTTATTGCATATTTTTACACCATTTTGCATGTGGTTTTTACTGTTGCTCAGAGACAGGTCATCTGATCTGCCACACCTGCGAAGTGCCTGTGATCATGTTCTTGATGAAGTCGCGATGCCCGGGTGCATCGATGATGGTCACGTAGTACTTGCTGGTCTCAAACTTCCAGAGTGAGATGTCAATGGTGATGCCGCGCTCACGCTCCGCCTTCAGCTTGTCTAGCACCCAGGCATACTTGAAGGAGCCCTTGCCCATCTGGGGGGGGGGGGGGGCAGCAGCCAGAGGCAAGATGTTAGAGCAGAGGACAGGGTGGTGTGGGTGGAGTCAAGTCCTGATGCACACCACATATGTAATTGGTCAGCAACAGGGCCACCTACCTCAGCGGCCTCCTTTTCAAACTTCTCGATGGTCCTCTTGTCGATGCCTCCGCACTTGTAGATGAGGTGTCCGGTCGTGGTGGACTTGCCCGAATCGACATGACCAATGACCACGATGTTGATGTGCAGCTTCTCCTTCCCCATGGTGTTCTTAACTCCTCCTCGCTGCTCTTGTTGTCAAGGCGACGTCTGCAGAGAGGCACACAGCAGCTCATTAGCGACAAGCGGCTTACGTGTATTTTTGTTAGACAGAGCCGTGTTTGCGCGACATGGCTAAGCTCCCTATGCAGAGCGGCGGGTAACACCCAAACACACGCGCGCGCGCACAGTCTGTCTCTGTGAGAATGAGGACAGTCATACAGGAGACATCTCGCCCAGCTCCCGTTCTCCCTCTGTTACCATAAACTCCACCGACTGCAGAAAACAGCTCCCCCCACTCCCCACTTGGCATGTGCCACTTGTCCCCAGATACCTTGCCACCGCCTCCTGCCACTCCATGTCCCCCGCGGGCCTTGCGGACACGACCCATCGGAGACCGCGTGTCGATGTGTACTACCTGGCGAAGGTTCGACGCCCGCCCCCCCACACCCCCTACTGCGCACCAGTCTCCAGCCCCCATCCTCCATCTTGTCTTCAGCTTGATCCAGCAGCCATTTGCCGAGGCTATACAGCTGTAAGGTGGCTCGACCCCGAAGCCGTGGGACAAGAACACGGGCCTTTCCTCCTACTGCACGTTGCATAACTTACATAATAACACGCAACATGATGAGCTCCAACAGGACATGAGGAGAGAGGGTGGTGACAGTGAGAGTCAACAGCCAGGTTCCCAGCAAGGTTCACGCAGCCCCCTTATCCGCAGGACCACAGGGGACAGCAGGGGGGTCGGTGAGCAGCTCTGATGACCACAGAGGTGATGATCATACAGTTGATGACGATGATCAGGACTGAGTTGTCAAGCCACCAGGCGCCACATCCCCTCCCACTCCCGTCCTCCTTGCCTCCGGGCTCCCGCTGAAGGTCACCCAGGTGGACAAGGTATCCGGCACATCCGCACTCACCTGCTACTCACCTGCTGGTCCTCACAGCTCCTCGCCGCGGTCCGTGTCGCGCAAAAGAGCCTCAGAATCGCAGCTCGCGCATTTAAATGGTGGGGGGGGGTGCGCGCATTGGCGTCACGAGGACAATACGGTGACCCCCTCCAAAGCGAGCCGAGCCGATCCGTTAGGGATCGGGGGGGTAAAGCATCTCATCATCGCCTTATCGTCATCGTCGTGTGTCACCGCCAGCTCAGCGACAACATGGAGCTCGAACGCGCGTCCTCCGTTCCCAGAGTCGCTTAGATGTCTGTAGTCTTTCAGCCCCCCGCGGCTGGACGTCACGTGTAAGCGCTCACACGTGCAGGAATAACGCGGCACTTTGTAGACGGTCTCTAAGGGGCGGGAGCGGCGGCGGCGGCGGCGTCGTGTTTCGCCTGTGAAGCACAAAAAACGTGCATTTTCGCGTTGAATAACAACCGAATTCCGGTGGGGTTTTGAATTACTACTCACAATAATTTGCTTCATATTTTCTAGACTAGCATCTGTGTCGGTCCGTTCCGACACGAATAACCTGCTGCTCTACAAATTTAAAAGTCCTAATAAATGAATACGCGGAAATGTAAAGGAAGTAAAACAGAGGAACGTCTAACGGGAAATGCAAGCGTGTTTTATTGTGAAATACATCACCATACACTGTCAATCATTGCATGTCATTAAATGTGTTTACAGGAAACAATTACAGATATTAATAACTCATTGTCCTCGAGGACGTTCCCATGGCAACAAACTACTGCTTATGCATGACAACAGCTTTAATACATGACATGAATTCCGATATCAGCCAAAGTCATGCAGTTGACTTGGTCCACAGTTTTACCCGTTTTGATTTATTAGGACCCCTTATGTCACAGAGGCACCTTATTCTTATCTTTGCCTGAACGATTTCTCACCTCCTTTAACCATTTCATGTGGATTGGTTTATCTGATGATAATCTGTCTCTCATGGAACCCTCAGCACCATGGCTCTCCGAGGGGGTCATATATTTTAACCATGTTTTTTACTTCTCAGCATTTACATTTCACCAGGACACCCCTCCAACTGGCTCATTGTTCTTAACATATTCTTGTTCAGTGATCTTTTTTTTTTAAAGATGATTTTGTTAAAAATCTAATTTTCCCACTGTTTCAGATTCCTTACATAAGCGCAAACTGTACATAATTTTACCAGTAATATTTTAAGCACAAGTGTTTTGTTCCCCTTTGCATAATGATACAACTCCGAATCAGTGTCACATCTGTAAAAACATTGCAGACAACAGATTAACACACACAGCGTGGCGAAGCAAAGCTAAAACTGAGACGGCAGAATCCAGTGGTCTGAAACCATAACCATCACCGTGGCTGGCCTCATAAACCGGTCCTTCCGATCACAGCTGTGAACAGCTGGACCCAGCAGTGAAGGCCACTGCAGGGGAAAGGCACAGGGCACCTCAAGTTGACTTCTTAACTCTTCTTCCCTTCTTTTCCTTTTGGTTTTAAGCTTAATCTACCATCCCTCCCTTTAATCTGTCACTGCAAAACCAAATAGATGCAGCATTTGGTCAGTCAGGGACAAAATATAAGGTATTAAACCATCAAAGATCATAGGATAGGTCAAAGTTCAGTCCCGGTTACTTATCAGTTCGCTGGTCATGGTTTGGTGTGGCGCACGGAAAAAACCATCTGAATTATAAACAAAATACTCTGAAATCAGACACTGCTGCATTTAGAGCACTGACAGTAAAGCCTATTATTCCAACCCATGTCTTAACTTACATTGGGGACAATTTAACTTTAAAATCTTTTTTAAGATTGGCATGGGGGAGAACAGTGGATGCATCCTGCTCTGTTATGATCAAGAACAAAGAAAACCAGAACCGTGGCAGACAATTTCTGACAGTTCACTGATATACAAGTACTTCTGCATAACAAGACCAAGATTTGTCCTTATGAGTATCAATTTACCAAAAGGTGGCTTGTTTTACCCAAACCACCATGATATGTTAATTTAACACAAAAATTTCATAACAGTGGATGACAATGTAAACCAATTTCTCTGGTAATCTTCTATCATTGGTATAACTAGTAAGAAGAAATATTTATTTAATGGGAGATAAACAAAGTAAGGAAATGTTGTCTGAAGGTCATTTTCAATTTAGGTGTGCAGTCACTTATCCCCAAGAGAGCTCAGGATTTGTGACCTCGGTGAGGGCCTTTTTGTCCTGGTCTTGTGATGCAGGTTACGAGGTACGATGCGTGTCAGGTCTGCAGACTTTCCAGTCACTCGTGTTCAACGGTTGTGGGAATGCTCCTTTTTGACCGCCCAGGGCTGGACCTCGCCTTTCCCAAACACGCTGTAGAAAGTGGCACCAAACACGTTGATCCCTGCTGAAATGATGAACACGGTCTGCCATTCCTGCAGTGTGTTCTGTAACAAGACAACAGTAAGCTTTTGTGGTTGTCTACATAGAGCTATGTTCTTTATCACAAAATACTGTTCCGTAAAGGAACAAAAAACAAAACACACCACAGTTTTCAAATATTACTGCTACAGATGGTTTCTGTTATCCATTCTTTTTGGAATACTTCTTGTTTGTAACCATGACTCTTTAAAAGTCAAATATATTGCTAGACCCAGAGAGGCATGGATTTTAACTCAACATTAGCAGCTATGTGATTTTATATCTTTATTTAAAAATTACTTCCTTTAATGACTATAAGGCAATAGTAAAGGACAACACACATCCCATTAAAATACACAAAGACTGATGTCTAGAAAAATCAAAGTTTGATTCAGAGGTTTACAGGTAAATGTATGTTTGCACTGCTGTATGTGTTATGTTTGATGTTGCTTCCTTTTACTATTGTGTTGGATTCACTGTGGTACAATTATGTATTCTAAAAGAATTTACCCAGTCACATGGTCTTGTTCAAAGATGGGCCACTTAAATTCTATCTTTGCTCTAGCAACCAGTAGTTCTGATCTTTCTCCATCTGCATATATCATTAAAGCCACAACTGAGAGACTCCATCATGTCTTGCTTTAAGGACAACAAGGAATACTCATCTTTCCCCGTTACATGCTGTTACAGAGGTAAAAAACCGCTACAGTTACGGAAAAGAAATCAATTCAGACCGTCCAGCATGGAGGAGATGCTACAGACACAGCCGAAGAAACTGATGTTCTGGCCACTCATTCTGTTTCCAGCTGTACTAGTTCACATCTACCTTCCAGGATTCAGACAAATCATGGGCCGAATCAATAGCTGCAGCAAAAAGCTGATTTGTATCAACTGAAAGTGGATAAACTGGAAAACAAGAACAAGTACTATAGTCTGAAAATCGTAATTTTACCTGAGGATGCTCAGGTAAAATTATGCTCTTCTAAAATGACTTCTGCTGCACAGATTGCCATCTCCAATCTGTCTTGTAACAATCTGACTTGGATTAAGCATTTGCATGTTTTTGCATTTTCCTTGTATACCGTGTGTTTATATATTGTTGTGACCTTGTTCTGTTTTGTTGTTATAAAAAAATTAGCAAATACAGTATCTTTTACATGTTTTAAATCAGTACACTAACCAAGAATAGGGATGGAAAATACTTGCGTTTAATATTTAAACATTACGGTATACTGAATGGCTAAGATAAATATAAAATGTAGCTGATGAAGCATTTCTTACGCTTGACATCATCCCATCATGTTTTTACATCAGTTTCGGTTCTCACCAAGTTTTGTTTCGCAATCTGTTGATGTAAGAGTGGATTTACAAAGTGCAAAAACAAGAAAAGCTGAACATGTCTCCATACTTTTCAGTCCTTTAGCAACACTCTACACTATTTTGACAGGCACAACACTTTTTGGTCCATATATGCATCAAGTCAGGGGAGTCCTCTATGTAATAGCTTTAAAAGCATTTTTGGTAAATATGCATAGGACTAAACAATAAGCCACCAAGGTGCTTACATATCGTGTGAGGGCCCTCGCAATGACTGGTCCCACCATGCCTGGAATGGTAGCAAAGGAGTTTGTGATCCCCAACAAGATTCCCGCATACCTGAGGAGAAAAGAGAGAAGGGCCATTAGGTCTTCAAAAATTATCCTTAAAAAACGCTACTAACGCTTCTGTCCTTGAAATATAATCAATGGCTTTAAGAGATTTTCAATCCAAATTGTGCTGAGATACTAAGAAGCAAAGCTAATTTCACGCAGAAAATCCTTCTCATGAAGTGGGAGTGAATACTCACGAAGGAGCAATGTCCAGATGATTGATGTTGAAGCCAGAAGCAGTGAGGCCACCCAGGGAAGACGACACGGTGAGGAAGACTATGGCCAAGACGTAGTTACAGCCAGTGTATCCAGTAGCCAGTAAAAAGACAGATGGACCAATCATCCCTGGGGTAGAAAGAGAGAGACTTGAGAGACAGATCCCCAAGTTGCCCAGATACAAAGAAGCCAGACGCCTCTGTGTGAGACTGCATCAAAGGGAGAACTCCGTAAAGCTAACACACGCACTTTTGTCCGCAGCTAACTTTTCATATGTTGTCAGGTTTCACTGACGCCAAGCTAGAGATCGTATATTTCATGAAAATTTAATAGTTACTGTTGTATCTCCATACTGGTAAAAAAATAAGGAAAGGACAGGACAGTAAAGAACTTGAACAGTCTCCAGAGCTGCTGTATGGGTGAACTTCCCTGACGGGACCAATAAAGCTCTCTCATATCTGATCTAACATTGATTAGGTTTTAATCATCAGCAAGGATTTTGAAATGTTGAATTTATGAGTAAAGCTGATTTAAAAAGACGTTTTTGTAGGGAAGTCCCCACATGGGGCCTAACCATGATACCATGTGATAATTATTGCCTTTTGCCACATGATAAAACAACCATTTTCTGAAATATTATACAATGGATCCTCTGCTTAAGAGTTTTTGAGTTACAGATATTTTCTTCATTTATTTATGTTAATTGCATTTTCCTCACATTCTTTTAACTGCTTGCTGTGCAGCCTGTATTTAGCCAGTAGATGGCAGTAAATACCACCCAAACCGAACACCCGTGTAGCTGCCTTATTTCGACCCACTTCTACCGTGTTTGTGGCTCTGGTCTGGTGTTCTTGAAGTGATCAATGACAACATGAGGAGGGCTACACATTGATCAGCTGTCAAAAACCAGCACTGAATAGTGGTTTGCAAACACTATGTATCTATCTATTATCATCACAAACAAGTGGGGTCCACATACTTTTGGCCATACATTGTACATTTTAAAGAACTTAACCTTAAAAAAAATCAGTGGATTTCTACATTGCTGATATTTTACCGATGTCTTAGTAGCAGTGATTCTGTAAGTTTGTCATAAAAGTGACTTTTGAGCCACAAACAAAATTAGTTTCAAACAAACTTCTGGTCCTAATTGTGTTCGTAAGTTGAGGAGCTCAATTTATTTATTGTCCATTTTCAAGAGAAGAGATGGCTGTATTTTCACCTGTTTTCAGTGAGCACAGCATTACTTCAAAGTGGTCAGTGAAGCTGACCGTTCTCAAAGAAATCCCAGCATGAATCACTAATACTTACCAACAGCTGTTACACTGTATGTGTATGTATTAAAAAGAACTGCTCCTTAATACCCAATCTCATCCCCAGGGCACTACTGTATTCAGTGCCTTTAACAAAGGCTAAAGTTTGCACCAACTGTGCAAATATTCTAGGGCTCTGCTGTTGTACCACTGTCAAAGGTGCTTAACGTGAATTAGTGAGGAATAGTGGCTAAGGTGTTCCTCACCAGCGACTGTGAATGCTTTGCGCACGGATGCTGTGGAAAAGAGGCAGGTCTCCCGCAGGTGGTCAGCTACCTGGCCTCCCAGCAACGCCACGACCCAACAGCCCAGGTAGGGCAGTGCAGACAGCATGCCATTCTGGGCAGAGGGGCATGCAGTTCATACACAGGTGTTATGGAGTGGGAAAAAACAGAGACTCACAGACCGTGTGAGCACTGTCAAATCTCATTCAAACATGGCAGTAAAGATGCTGTGTGGGGTGGACACCTCTCACCTGCTGGATGCTGAAACCCAAAATGTCACTCATGTAGGTGGGAAGCAGTGTCAACAGGGTGTAGAAGGTCCAGTTGTAAGAGAAGTGGGCCACAACAATAGCCCACAGAGGCAGAGAGCGGCAGATGGAACCCCAGGGGATGTAGTCTGAGGACGAGGACAGCTAAACAGGAACACAAGCAGATAAAACATCCAGGTGTACCAGGCCCAGGTCTGAACACAACACAGTGATTATATTGAAGGATGTTTTTTCCACCTCGGTCTTCAGAGAAGATGTAATGTAGCACTTCTCCTGGACAGAGATTCTCCTGTGGCTGGTTGGACTATTGCTTACAAGGAGTGTCCACAGCAGGAACCAGAGTAGACCTACAGCTCCTGAAAACACCAGACAGGCACAAGTGGAATCCAAGCAGCAACCTGGCAGAGTCCTACCCAACAGCAGCAACAACTGGAGCCATCCATCACACATTACACTTTGTGATTCTGCAAATCATGCATTGAAAAATAAATAAAAAGCATCACTGTCTGCATATGCACCACAGATGTGAACTGGGCAGAGCATCAGCAGCCAGGGGTCAAATGAGAACAGCACCAGGTGTTCGAGTCCTATCAAACTAAGAGGTTGATCACCTTCAAGAGAACATACCAAACACGTAGAAGACATACGTCCAATCGAGGTAGAAGCAGATCTGCCCGGACAAAGGAAGGGCCACCACCGTCCCCAGCTGAGCACCTAGGAAAGTGCAAGAACTCAGTGATTGGTGTATAACAGTCTTTCTGTTTCTGCCCATATCAAGTTCAATACTGTTTATGACCTAGAAGATGGTCGAATGATCTGACCCCTCAGGCCTTGGAATGGCACTTAACACAATGTGACTGCATGAGATTTCGGTAGCCGCAGGTGGAAGCGGAAGCCCCGAAAGACATTGGCTTACATCCCATTGTTACTGAGGCACTAAGGGAGAAGGGTCAACATTCCACAACGTATGAAGTGCACAGGGCAGAGTTAAGTGGTCAGTGATGGGCTATGCGATGTACAGATAATTTTAGGCATACCTGTGTATGAGATGGTGACTAGCCGACTCCTCTCCAGGGGCGGAGCCCATGATGCCCACATGGCATGCATAGCAGGAAAAGTCACCCCCTGAGAGACACAACAAAATGTTGCGCTGCATTACCGATGAATGGAATGGAAGGCAGTGTGAGGGGGGGAGGCATGAAAGATGACAGATGGGCAGGACACAGGTGGACACCTAAGGCCTGGTGTCCATCATGAGCTCATACCTCTCCGATGCCCTCCAGGATCCGCACAGCAATGAGGTACCCGGGGCCCAGGTCAGCTGCCAGTGGTGTGAGCAGAGTGAACACCACGGTACCTAGGATTCCAAGTCCCAGCAACCATTTGGCCCCATATTTGCGTGCCAGGTAGCCACCGGGGATCTGTGTCAGGATGTATCCATAGAAGAAGGAGCCCAGGATCCAGCCCTGTGTCTCCGAGTCCCAGTCATACAGGCTGGCCTACAAGGTACAGAGGCATCAGAGCTACCCATCAACGTGAAGAAGGTTGCTGCGGCGGCAGCATGGCTCCCACTGACCGAGTGGTTGTGGTGAGGGCGGGCGGGGCCCTCATTGTGGGCGGGGCAGAGGGACGGGCTGACGTTTCCACTGGTGTTGGTGTTCAGCATGTCCACCATGGCCACACTCAGGTTGACTCGCAGTGCGTATGCCACAAAGAAGCCGTAGCATGACAGCAGAGCCAGGCTGTAGCGGGAGGAACAGCATGCTGGAGCTGGAAAAACAGACCATGAGGGATATACATGGGACACATGCAGTCACAAGGACATGCCTTCAGCAGTGCCTTAGGGACACATTCAGAAACTCGACATTATAGCCACAAACCTAGTTGTTCACCCATGAGACAATGCAACTGTGCCGATGACAGCACCGTCGAGACCTGGGAGCATCTTCAAAACTTTGTAAATATGTAGAAATCATTTTTAATACAACAGGAAACACAAAAGAGCAATATACAAAATAGCATGAATAAAATATAAAATTCTATGAAACAATGTATAGAATTCTTAGTACAATAAAAACAAGCAAAAACAAGAATGTCAGTCACAAATGAAAACTATACAGTTCAAACTTTTGAACTGTGCACCTTGTTTTTTTAAACTTTACATGCAGCAAAAAGTTTTTAAATATTTTTCTAGTTCACGTTTCAATATGGTAAAACTGGGTTTAGCATTTCATCATTTTTGTTTGTGAATATGGTATTTTCCAAAAAAAATATTTGTATATATCTAAGGTGCATGTTTTAATGTTAATGTTTTTTTAATTTTTTTTTTTTTACTTAAATATATGAAAAAAATCTTTTTTCTGTGAAATTCATCGAAACTTTCAAGTGTCTGTATATTATATTTTCCAGATCGGCCCAGAACAACTTACTGTAAAAGTCATACATACATTTAGTATTTTCTCTTGCTGCCTCACAAAATAGACATGAATTATTAATATTCTGTATACATTTGGATAACGTTTGTTTTCTCATTGTTAAATTTGTTTTTATTGTACTTTCATTTTACGTATACATTAATGGGGTCATGACACGCTGAGAAGAGAAAACACCCGCCAAAAAGGCAGGATAGGTGTAGGGCAGCGCCTAGGATCGCACCGGACCAGACTGGACCGGACCGGACTCGGCTCCTTGAACTGTGCGGTTCCAGTTTGAACTGGTTTTCAGCAGTATATTATAAGGTAAACACTATTATTATATTGCTCGTTTTATTAAAAACTGGGAGAGGCGAAAGGAGAGTTTCTAAGTTGTTATGAAAAGTTATTATTTATTAGTTATCATTTGAGAAAGGTTATTATTACTTGAACCGTTTTGGAGTGGGGGAGCTCTCCGCTTGTTTAACAGGACTTTACTGAAGGGGACCGTTCCGGTTCCGGTTCTGGTTCTGTGTTCGGCCGCTGAAAACGCACTCTGGAACACGCTAGCGCGCATGCGCGGGTGCTCAAATTCAAGACTCGCGCCTCAGCAGGCGAGTGGTCGTGTGACGCTGCGCTGAGAATCGCGGAAACGGCGCCACGAACCCGCCGCAGGAGTAGCGGACGCGTGGCTGGGGGTCACTGCCGGTGTCACCGTGGGCGTCCACTGGGGATGTTGCGGGGGCGCAGGCGGTCAGCGAGCCACGACAGCTCCCGATCGACGTCACACCCAGTGAAATGCTGAGATTGGAGGCTGACGGAATGCAACCGAAATGGCGACAAACGCGCGGCGAAACGCACAGCGTCCGTTTGTGTAGTTACGCCCGGCAGGAGAGCAAGAGAAACAAAGGAAAATGAGAGGGAACGGGCGTGTTGCTTCACCTTTCTCTGGTGTGTTCGTTTCTCTGTCCGAGTCGGAGCTGTGTCGCAGCAGCGGTCGTTTCGCACTGTCCTCCGGGTCTGAATCCGACGGTGAGCCGTCCATGACGCGCACGCCCTCTGTTTTTGCGCGTCTGGACTGTTTTTGGGTATGAACTCCGTGCCTGTGTGTGTGTGTGTACAGTAGGCGCCGAGTGTGTGCGCCCGCGCAGCCTGTTTTTGTGAATCAGCTTCGTACGCGTGTGTACAGTGGGCGCTCTGCGTGTGTCGTGTGCGTGTCACGGGAACGCGCGGCGCCGTGCCGCACAAAGGAGGATGGCTTTAACCCTTCAGTGTCCGGTGGTGATGACAGCCTACATCTTGCGGGTGCTGCGCTCGGATGGAACCAGACAGCCTGGAGGACACGAGTTCGTATCCCTTTTCATCCTGTAGTCCCCTTGACGCAGTAAAAATGACCCCAAAGCGGTTTAATCAGGTTAATTCAGATAAAACGGAGAGAAAATAGCATTGAAAAGATCTGATCACTACAGGAATCACTTCTAACGTAGCTCGGACATCATCCAGGTCACAGTAAGAGATACAGGTTAAAGAGCAGATGGACACAGAGGTTCAAGCAGTTAATCTCAGAAATTCATTCATTCATTCTCTTGTTCAGCACTTATCCAGCACGGCTGAAGCAGCACAGTAGTGTAAGGTGGACCCAAGTGGCTCCGGTAGTGATTATCAACTACAATAGGAGTTTGGTTCATAACTTAGAAGATCTGATCATTTCTAGAGCCATTCGTGTAGAAATTCAGATAATTTTGAAGATGCCAGCAGAGGGAAGAGGATCCACAGGCAAGACACTCTGAGTGAACATTCTGCGCACTGGTGTTAAATTAGGATGTGATTTGCCTGGCTGTGACCCGTCTGTTTGCTGTGTGATTCTCTCCATTCTCCTTTGACCCCCACCCCGATCCACAAGCTTTTTTCATCCACAGGATAGCTGGTACTTTGTTGCTTTTCACTCATTTTCAGTGAACCCTTGAAATGGTTGTGCATGAAAACACCAGACTGACAGGTGTTTGGGAGGTGCTAGAACAAACAGACCCAGCACCAACTATCAAGGTACATTACTAAGGTCGCTAAGGTCAATCGTTCTGCTCAGCTGAACAAGAGCTGATGCTGGAAATGCTGGTGTGCCTGATATGTACCCCCCACTGCAGTGATGTGATGCAGGAGGTGTTGGAGTGTACATTTTGTGTAAAGAGAGGCTGGGCTGTACCTGATTTTCCCACTTGCACAGCAGGGCAATTTCAAATGGAGTGTTTCAGGGTAAGCCCTCACCCAGGGGTACTAGAACTGATAGTGTGATTCGAACCCAGGTCCTTTAAAATCCAAAGGCAGCAGCTCTAATGACTGTTGCTGTGCCAGGTAAACATATAACTCACCATCTTCATTTCTTTCTTTAGCTTTGACAAAGTCCGTCCGTTTATTGCGTCTTCTTCCAGCAAGGGGGTTTTTTGGGTGGGTGGGGGGGTCACCGTGCAGAGCTGCAGGTCACGTGATTTTCGACATGCGCACTCTCTCTCTCCACATTTTTTTTTGGGATCGGATGCACTGGGTACCCCAAAACATGCTGTACTAGTCAAAGGATGTTGGTGGACAAGGCCTCGTTCATCTTGAGAGAAAGAGTGCATTTTTTAAACTTCATTTTATTCTTAGATTTTTAACTGCACCATATGGGCTAGTATGGAGGCCCCTTGCTTCGGCACTGTTGTGGCAGGTGTGGGATATGGGTCTGGACAAAGCTCTTTTTTAATAAAGCCCACCATTTTGAAGGTTAGTTGTTTGCCCCACTTTTACCGGAGTCTTTTTAAAATGTGGAGCCGGGTTCGATGTTACAGTGTCTCCCCGTTACTCTCTCTGCACCGGTTAATGGAGGAACCAGTTGTACACGGAGCCCAGCTTGACATAACTGAACGTTGTTTCTCTGGCCTGACGGCACAACTCTTGCAGGCAAAGGCCTGCACCCTAGGTGAAATCACTAAAGTGGCAGGGAAGACCTTTGCTAATCTCGCTGCTGTTGCTGACAAGCTAAGAGTGCGCTCAGTAAGGTGTGTCGGACGTTTTTAGGGGCACTATGGCACGCCCTTCACAATGAGGAAAGGGAGTTATTACTCCGTTTTTGGAGAGGTGACGCAAGACCGGACAATACAGACCCCTTTACAACCTACAAAATTGTGCCAGTTTCGAAGCCTTGTACATGGATGTGCCCGTTGTCAAAAGATGTTTTCTGCATTAATATGTCTGCAGCGACAGGAAAAAGGTTTTACGTGTGTCTTATAAAGGTCTTCCATGAGAAGCAGCCGCTGGGCAGAGCGGACACAGTATGGAGGGGCAAACTCGAAGTTGACCCCAATGTCAGATCAGCTTGGGGGGCTCTTTACAAGCCTCCCCTACCCAACCAAGTAGGGGATCTGCAGTGGAGAATCCTCCATGGAACAATGGCTGTTAATGCGTTTGTCAGTGTCCTGACTGAAAGTGTAACTGATATCTGTCTGTATTGTCAGCAATGCGAAACAGTGTTTCATTGCTTTTTAAAATGTTTTAGACTGCAGCCGCTGTTTGATGCTCTGTGTGTTGTGTTCGCCGGGTGTGAGGAAACTTTTAATAAATGCACTTTTATCTTTGGTTTTCCATACTCACAGAAAGCCAAAGAAAAATGTCAGCTTTTAAATTTCAGTTTAAGACAGGCAAAATACGCTATCTACGTTAGCCGGAAGAATAAGCTAGAGCAGAGGTGGGAACGTGAGGTTCTGTCAGTTTTTAAATCCATATTCAAATTGAGGATTATGGTTGATTTTGCCTTTTACAAAGTTGTGTGAGACCTGGACAGCTTTACATTAAAATGGTGCGTTAAGGATGTTTTGTGCTCTGTGCAAGGGCATACCCTGGCATACTCTGCAGTGTTGGTTTAAATGTTTTTACAGTTTGGTTGTCACTTGTGTTTTTTTTTTGGTTTGGGTTTTGCTTAGGTTTAAGTTGTATCCTTTTTTGTGTGTGTCTATGATATGACGTGACGTTTTCTGTTTTTTCATTGATGATTGATAAATAAAGCATTTTATTGACATAACCCCCCCCCCCCCCCATTAAAAAAAAAAAAAAAGCAGCGCTTTCTACATGTCAGTCCACCAGGGAGCGCCACAGGCTTTTCAGCAGACTGGCTCTTTACAGCTGCAGTAACAGCCTGCGTTACCATGGCATCAACAGCACAACCACAACAAACATAACAGCCGGGACACCAGAAGGTTCTGTGTTTGAATCCCACTCCTTATGTAGTGCCTTTGAGTGATGTATTTACTGTGAACTGGTACAGTAAAATTACTTAGTTTCATCAATCCTAGGCTAGCCTAGATTACAAACAGTTCCAGTCTTCTCAGAGAAAGCAGTGAGATAAACAAAGATAATAACAATAATGATGTCCTGTAGACTATATGTAGCACAATAGAAGTTCCAGCAGAGGAATTAACTTTGTCTTCAGATGTCTGTCAATACCAGGTCACTAACAACCGGGCCACTGAAGCGACTTGGCGTTCCCAATAGAAATCAGTTTAGAAACTGCGGTGGCAGCTGTGACTTGCGAGTGTGCGCTGAAATACAAACCAGTTCCTTTGCGTGTGAACTGTTGAAAAACCCCTGTGTGGTACGGGAGGAAGTGCTGCAGTTCAGGCCTCTGCTGAATGACCAGACATGGTCTATTTGCGGTGCCTCCTGTTTTGGAGCCGGTTTGAATTTTGCAGCTCTGCCCCTTGCGAGTCACTTGGGTTTCCTCTTTCTCGTTGGACCATGACGCCCTTTTCATTTTAGTACTGTCCACTGCTGCAGCGTCATATCTCTTCTTGATGGCATCGGTACTGCAATACTGCTTTTTAAATTCTATTCAGTTTATTATTTTATACAGTGTTCTTCTCACCAGGGTGAGAGTGATGAACAAGGGCCCAAGGGATAAACATGAGAGAAGTGAGTGGCAGAGCAGTTGGACTGTCACAGTAGAGCTGAAGATGGGGGACTGTTAATGTCCATTTCCAGCCCCACAGCAGCTAATTAATAAATTTGCTATTTCCTCCAAGGAAGCTTAGTGTGAGGTTTGTGCACTAAACCGACTCTGGTTTGCCCAGTGATACAGCTTGGAAATTTTTGCCATCTCAGTTCAGGGTGAGTACTTTGATCAAGGGGACTACAGTAGGAAATAGGATTGGAACCTAGGTACTACAAGTGTGAGGCAGTAGTGCTAACTGCTGTGATATTTGCTGCCTCCTTTTAAGCATCTAGGTTGGAATGTGACTAACCTTGCTGCTGGTTCTTTCTGTTCTGCACTGAGTGACTCTGGTGATGTCATTTTGGTTCCCACAGTCCAGTGCAGCTCATCTTGACCTCTTCTTCTTCTTTCGGCCACTCCTGTTAGGGGTCGCCACAGCGGATCAAAAGCTTCCACTTCCTCCTGTCCTCTGCATCTCTCTCCGTCACCCCCACCACCTGCATGTCCTCCTTCACCACATCCATAAATCTCCTCTTAGGCCTTCCTCTCTTCCTCTTTCCCCTTCCTCTCGCCAGCTCATCTTGACCATTTTTAGTAAATAGTTATAAACAAGCTTTTAAAAAAAACCTAAATGTCATTCACACATAAACTCTTTTGACTTGACGCATTTATTTTGTTTATTTTGCTCACAGAGTATTAGATACTGTGAATCACTGGATCACAATTGCTTGGATCCAGAAACCAGATCACCACTGAAATGGTTTGACACCTGCTTGCCAGGTAAATGTTACCAGGTGGTCTGATGTGGTTCCCTCTGTCAGCCGGTGTTCCACAGGGTTCAGTATTTGCCTCCTACTGGCAGAGACCATTAATGGATCTGCATGACTACCAGACCTGGTCATTCCCAACAGGCCAGCAAGAGTGCTGGTGTAGCTTAGAGCCACTTACATAGCATGCAGAATCAGAAGCCAGATGGTTGTTAGTTTTATCTCCAGTGAGGTGAAACGAGCACCTGCTGAATCCCATTCTACATTTAACAGGGTCGCAAAACCTATTTTTCTCTGTGCACACACATTCTTCCACAC
Organism: Heterotis niloticus; assembly: GCA_018136845.1. Classification (NCBI taxonomy): domain Eukaryota; kingdom Metazoa; phylum Chordata; class Actinopteri; order Osteoglossiformes; family Osteoglossidae; genus Heterotis; species Heterotis niloticus. The sequence continues at coordinate 15,682,834 of CM030900.1, forward strand.
CTAAATGCATATACACACATACTGAACGTGGTGACAGAAAGCAAGGGCCTTACTGTTACCTGGTGACAGTGAAGGACGGAACCAGTCAGTCATCAACACCCCTGCAGTTTATTGAGTGTGAGCTGAACCATCACACATGTCCAGGGTTCAAGGAGACAAATACATTCAGGGTAATAAAGTAATAAGATATAAAATGTGCCTTTACAGAACAAAAAAAGTATATAAAAATACACACAAATAAGTAGATTTACAGTAATTATTGCTCCGCTGCTACACAACCAGAGGCTAAGAGACTGTCTCTGAGGTCAAAGTAGTCAAAGACCTTTTTCTGCTGCATCAATAACACGCATGCATGCTCGCTGTCCACGGTGGACCCTTTAGGGGACAGGATGTATATGAACATGTGAATAGACAGCACTGTGCTCACCTCCCTGTACAACAGAGGAGCCGAAGCCCTCCTTCAGCCCACCAACGGAAGAGCAAATAGGCAGCAGTGTTTATCTCTTCAGGATGCAAAAGTTTCACAAACGCCTGTACAGTACCACAGTGTCACAGTCGTTCAAACAAGAGAAGCTGATGATCACTTAGTTTCCATAAACTGAACACACTTTCATCCATTTATCTTTATGGACCATTTGTCCTGGTTAGGATCATGGTTACTTGGGCCTTCTTCTGGAATTGATGAAATGCAATTTTATAAAAAATATTTTTGCTGTATGTTTGTCATCCATGTGTGACACAATTCTGAGAGCTTCTTTGTTCCTAAAGTGCAACAGCTACAGACAAAGTGAACACCAGCCAGGGAACCGAAGCAGTGCCACATCCAAAAGCAGATGCTTCAAAGTACCGCCTCCCACAATGCGTTTCTCACTTCTCGAAGAGCAACAAAGCATCCTGCTGCTCAGAGGTCAAACGCACAGACAGAGGACCACTTTCCCCAATGCTCCTGTCCATAGCACCCATGTCTCTCCTGTCGTCAGGGGCAGGGCCATGCCATCCTTTGCTTGGTTAAAGGTCAAAGGTCAGCAGGTGTGTTCACTCAGGGGCAAGGCACCAGTCAGCCCCTCAAGTTCAGGTTTGACACATGGCAGTAGACAAAGCAGAAGGGCAAGATCTGGGGTTGGCTGTGGATTTCCGCTTTGATCAACTGAGGGAGGGTGCTGGGCTCCAGCTGCTTGGCTCCACCCTCTGTCAGCAGGAAGAGGGCATGGTTCTCGGGGTCCTGCACCTGGAACTTGTCTGCACACAGCTGGCACACCTCCTGTGTGGTGCAGAAAGGGGGCACCAGCAGGGTTTTAGCTGTGCACCCACTGTTAGGGTCCTGAAGCGCCACCCGTAGGTACATCTGCACACAGACACAGAAATTTGCTCCAGTTAGTCACACAGATGGCGTGGGTGAGTGGAAGCAATCGTGAGACACTGCAGTAATAAGTTCTAAGTTCCGTTACACTTTGCTCAGTGTTGTTTCTGACAGTGTTGCTGTTAGCCGGGAACTAGCGCTAAACATTAGCAATTGGCAGCAAACAAAAATGGAAGAGGCCACAATTCAAAATAAACAAAATACAAGGTCTTAGCAAGACAGTGGTTGCAGGAGCGTTCACAAGGGGCAGTGGAAACTGAGCACTGACAGGAAGTCTGGGTAGGAACTAAATCCCATCTGCAATTGGTTCCTACGCCAGTCAGTCATGCAATCAGTGCTCAATCTGAAGACAGGGGAGGAGAGACCACCTACGTTCTGTTGCTGAAGCAGCCACAGGTATGATAGTAGGTTAGATGTATTAAATGCATTTTCAACTTCTGATATTTTCTACTTATTGGAACATAACCTCATCTTAAGACAGGGACCATCTGTATAGGGTTATTGTACATGTGTGAACATGGTAACATTTGGTGATGTTTAGTGATGCTGATGTTTTTTAGTAATGTTTTCTAGCAAAATTGTTTGGAGTTTTTGGGTTGGGCTTGAATGCATTATAGTTTTCCTTGAATGCATTATAGGAATAATGGAAATAGCTGTCTTGATTCACACACTTTCGCACAAAGCAGCATTTTCAGAATCCAATTATGAGCTTAAATTGAGGAATGGTTGTATATGGACTTTGCAAACTCTTATTTAATGCCAACTGTTTATCAGTGCATCCCCTAAACACATGAAATATTCTTCATCTTGTTACTGACCACATTCGCTCATGAATAGTATACTTAAGCTGTAAACACTGTTGAACTGAGTTTAATGTACAGTGAGCCCACACTCTTTTTCTATTTGGTTGCATTTTACTGCCCGCATCTGTTCGCAGGGTAAATACAGGTTGCTTTTATTTGGCTCAAGAAATTTTAGAAAGCAGGTAGATGAGAAAAACAAAAGCAAACTGGGAAATAATGTAAGCACAGCTGTCCCCCCTACCTAGGAACGTAAGTCAGCTTCTAAGGTGAAATTTTTTAAGTCAAAGACGTAATTACCATTACAATGCCAACTTTGAAAATCCCCCAAAATTGTATCTTATTACTCTTAAATGCAAAAAATCTGCCTAATATTTGGTCGCAGCTCGGTATAGAGTTTTAAATGTCCCTCGTATATACAAACACTCAAGAAATTTGTATTGTCCTAAAGGCCAGCTGTATCTTTAAAAATCTTTAAGAAATCGTAGCATGAATATTTGTAGCAGGAGGACCCAGTATACTGGAATTACCATACTGACATGGAGGGCAATTTACTTTTTCTATAATTATGTAAAGCGTCCGAAATTAAAGTACACCTAAGACCACCACCTGAGGTGAGTGAGGCCATTGTTACCTGCAAGTCCTCAATGACGGGAGTGCTGCGCTGGGTTGTGCGTCTCTGGTGCCACTGCTGCAGTGTGCTGCGTGTCTGCAAGCTGAGTGTCTGGGCAGCCTGTTCTTCCTCGAAGTTCCGGATCAGAGACATGGCGGCATAGGCACTGGTTAGGTAGTAGCCCCCTGAGGAGACAAAGGGGACAAGAAGCATCACATACCTGTGGCTGGACACTCAGCTGGAGACACCAAAATGAGGGGGGGTGTTTGGTACCTTCTCCGTTCAGCTGTGAGGGGTCCAGCAGCTCCATCATGTATTGGATCTCCAGGTCTAGCTGGGGCATGTCACACTGTGCGAAGACGTAGGTCAGCATGGGCAAGAAGTCATCCGCCCCACGACCACCCGCTGGAATGAGCACAGACACATACTGAGGTTAGTGCTTTAACAGTAGAAAACTCCACAAATGTGTTTTCATATGTTGACGCTTCCCCCAGGTACCTGAATTGCCCTCCATGATGGTGTAAATGATCTTGCAGGCCTGCAGCAGGTTTGCGACCTTCTTCTCAGGGGAGTATGTCTTGCACATGTTGTGGAACTTCTGTCGAATCTTCTCGATGGCTTGGGAGTCAGGAGCCACCATTTCATCTGCGCCTAGCTCCTTTGCGGTCCTGGTCTTGGCTTGGGCCAGGTTTGCCTTCAGCTGCTGCCATTCACCACTCTTCTCCTGGAAATCCTGCAAAGCCCTCAGCACATTGTCCTTTAGTGGCTTCAGCACACACTTGTGCATGGCTGTCTCCAACACATGGTCTGTGTGTGATGCAAGAGAAAGAGAGAGAGAGAGCATGAGCTCTGTGTGTGTGCATTACAATGGTTAATAGTCACTTTTGATCATTTTAATGTTGTAGCTACATGACCCGATCACTCCCTACAGTCCAGCAAGAGTGCTGTGCTCCTACACCTTTGGCTGCTTGGTGGTCCCACTCACTATGAGTCCAGTAACAAAAGTCTCTAGGTTCTAAGTTTTGTCCCCAGTGTGGTGTAATCTCCACCTTCTGTCCCTCAGCACTGCTGAATCCCTCACAAATTCATCAGTATCAGAAGCATTTCCCAGCTGACTTCCTCTCCTGATCCTGACAGCTGCATAAATAAGTCCAACACCATCTGCTATGATTCTCTATGTATTTGCTGTTTGAATATCACTTCTATATGCAGCTGCCTGGGAGATGCAAACCAGCAGCATGATGGTATCAGGCCAACAAGTTTTTATCATCATGTGTCTGTGTCTAAAAGTCTATGTCTGTTGTTTACTCTGAGCCATACATCACTTAAAGAGAAGTGTCTGAAAAATAGATAAATATAAAAGTAACAAAACTGATCTTGATTGTTCCCTATGGGGTTCATTAACCCATCAATCTGTCCAAAATTGATGTTGTCCCCTGTTAGTGATCACCTGTTTCCTGGGATGGCAGGATGCCATCATGGCTAAACAGCTGAAAAAAGAAAGAGCAGATGATACCAACAACAGGACACATTGCCAGGAAAGACACAGCTACACATTACTGTTATAAACAGTCCTCATTTCCTGCACGACTAACTGCATTTTGCTGCCATCATTTTATGTGCCAGTGTGATAAGATGTTTGTGCAACATCTTGCTCAGCAAGCCCTCTTCCTGTCAGGACCTAACCTGTTGGACCTACTCAGCGGGAGGTGGTGCCTCAGCCAGCACACCTGTGTCCTACTGTAGTCTGAGTACAGATAACTGAGTCTGCCAAACCAGTAACGCCTCCTGACTCCCAGGGGCTGTGCTGGTGCCTGGGACCTGCGGGGTGCAGCAGGGAGGGACAGTGCAGCTGCAGCACAAAAAAGCAGAAGTATTTCCAGTGAGAAAATTATGTTAGGGGCTGGAAGATCATGAACCTGTAACAAACACATAATTCTGACTGGGAGCTCAGAGAGTGTGAGTGGGGGCCAAAAGACCCATTCCTGGAAGGTCGCTCATGTGGTGCAAACACACACATGCACGCATGCAGCTCTCCCAGCACTGCCGACCTAGAGGCCTCTAGGTAAACCAAAGAGACACTTCTTTAAACAACAGAGAAAAGGAAATTATTACATCACTCAAATTCCTTTTTTTAGGCTTTTAGGAAGGAAAGAGTTTGTGTTTAGTTTTTCTTTACACATGCTGACAGCACAGCAGCGACTGAAACTAAGATGGAGTTAGCAGGTGGACATGAGTTTGATACATGGGTCTGTCTCCATATCCATCTTCCCTGCATACTTCTCTATACCTTGACTTACTGTAGAACAAACAGCCTTGCTGGCCAAATCCAGAGGGACAGGGAATTAACTTATTATAAAAGATTATCTTATTTCTACTTTAGTGATGTGATGACCACTGACCGTCATTGTGGGGGGTTTGGGTGGGAGGGCCACAAGAATATCGGTGCAGCATGACTGGCGACTTTTAACTTGGATAGAGAGCTTAGTGATGCACCATTTAGGCACTAAAGCTAATACTAAAGCTAACCCTAGCCACTACCCCCTATCCCTAACCTGGTCAAATGAATGGAGTGATAATGAAGACCAGGAGAAAGAAACCCCAAAGAGAAGCCCCGGCTCTCCACTACCCCTTGCAGATGCGGCTTCCTCACCAATGCAGTCCTCTGGGACGAGTGAGTGAATGGGAGGCTGCAGCTCGGAGCTCTGGGTCAGGTAGGCCTTGGTTTGTGTGAGGAACTGGCGCAGTGTCTGTAGCAGGTCCATACTAGACATGTAGCAGCTGTTATCCTCTTGCACCAAGCTCACGTAGTCCTGCACCAAGCAGCCGAAGAAGGAGGTCTTTTTGCGCACTAGACTCTGCACCTGCCGCACAGCACGCCGCTCCGGAGCCACCAGTGCTTCCAGCGCACTACTCATCCTGCGCAGGGGGGCTCTCAGGACAGCCAGGGGGCTCAAGCCTTGGTGCTTCTTGGCTTTAATTGATGGCTGGGGGTTGTTCTCCACATTGCCCTCTATGTAGATGTAGACCTCTTCCTCCTCCTCCTCCAGTGCCACTGCCTCCTCCTCATCATCTTCATTCTCCTCTTCCTCTACACTGCTGTCACCAAATACCTTACTCTGCTGCGGGTAGCTGTACGCCGAGTCTGAGGAAGAGGTGGATATGCTTATGTCGCTGAGCCGCTGGCCCAACTTCTGCTGCCCTCCTGCCCCATTGACAAGGACCTCCAGGCCTGGATAAGCAGCAATGTTGCTGGCCTCCTCTGCAGAGGAGCTGCGGTGAACCTTTGTCTGGCTGCGTGTAAGCATCTCCTCGACAATCTGGCTCTCCATAGACATATGGCTGGAGAGCTTCTTTTTCAGGCCTGCTGGAGATGAGCAGAGGCCCAGTGGAGTGGGTGTGGGAGCAGTGACCTGCGGTTCCATTGCCGGGTGGATCCAGTAGGCCATCTCCTTCGTTCTGGTGTGCTGCAAAGAAAGGTGACTGGGAAGTGTCATGCTGAGACTGGCTGCTGACGTGGAGTCGCCCTGGGGGTGGCGTTCATGCAGGAAGACCGGGTCCAGAAAGCAGAGCGCTGAGTGGGTCTGATGGTCCTCCTGAGAAGTGTTGGCTGTCATGGCCACTGAGAGCAGAGCCCCTGGGTCACAGAAAGCTGAATTCCAGAAGCCTGGAGCAGAAGAGCAGTGCAGGAAAAGTCAACCCAATATCCTACTGCATATAAAAATGACAAAGTCACTCTAATGGATCCCACCATTAGAGATACATGTAAATAATCACTCAATGTTGGAAGTAAAGGGTTTAGAACTGCAGAAGGGGTCACAACTTGTGACTGTGAGCCTTGTTTCGAAAGTCCTGTTCTGCTGATGTCTCAACTGTCACTGCAGAGCCACATGCGCAGGGATAACTTATATACAGTACAGTGGCTCTGAGAGGGCAGGGCCTTCCCCATTAACCCTGCCTTAACTCCACCCCCAAGACTTTCTCAGTCTCTCAGCTTCCTGTACGCTGCCTTCTTTCACCATCACACTACTACCATCCTATTTACCATGTTTGATCACAGAAAGAAAAAGTGCCAAGAGCAAGAGGATGACCTTTTGCACCAAAAGTCTTGGTCACAGTTGTAATGATGACTCACTTCAGAAGGGCTAACAGTCCCTGCAGAGCAGTACATTCTAGGAAGGTCTTCAGCAGGCAACAAAACACTACTGTTTCAGTCCAGAAAGTAGTATTAGGGTAATTCAGAGTACTTTCCTTCATACTTAACCAGAAATTGGAGCTAACTTCATTGTCACTGGACACTAGTTTAGAGCCAGACCTAAACCTTTAACCTCAGCTCACATGTGCAGCAGGAGAGGTGACCCACTGGGTCAGGGGGATGTTAGTGGGGTCCTTGCAGGAATTTAGATGCAACGTGATAGTAGTAATCTTCTGATGTTAAACAAAGGTTGTTAAATTGGTTTTTTGCTGTGTTGTTGTGCATATTTTTTTTAAAATTTGTCTCATGTAACAGATTTATGAATATTAATGGTGGGAGTTGGTCGGATAATTGATCTTTTTTGTTTGATAGGGATTTCAGTATTAATGATGTATTTGAAATTTTACGTGAATTACGGGCTTTAAACATGATAGTTTACTGCTGTTGTTTTAATTCATGAAAAAATGATACGTCTGAGCCTGGAATGTGTTTGTTTATGTAATTGCAAGGTGTTTCTTGAACTTGAAATTTTAGGTGATTTGGTGAATGGAGCACAAGATCTGTGTCGGTAGTACTTTGTAGTTTCAGCGGCGTTGTCTGATGTTTAAATTTGTGGTTTTGTTATTGTTGAGATGTCCGTTTGGAGTGTTTAATACTTCTTGGAGTTTAATGAAGGTTTTGTGCTGACCAAAAAAACAGGTACACTTCCCTAAACACCCAGCTGTTAACAAGGTGCTCTATATAATGGAAAGCATAGTAAAGTGAAGCAATGAAACTACAGAATAACTTGTCACCAATGAATAACCAGCAGGAAACTCTACCTGGCAGAATTTCCCCCACCCATCCTGTTCTACAGGTTCTGCTCTCACTTTCAGGTACATTGAGAATGCCAGTGGCATTATTTCTCTGAACGGGGATGCCCAGCTGCCTTCTGCCCTGCCCTCAAGCCAAGAGATAGCAGAGCTGTACCTCTAACCCTGCTTTGAAGGCACAACCACTGGCTGACAAACTCCTGGGGGGATCCCAAGTGAACACACCTGAGCCAAAGGACAGGGACAGGGCTTCAGGTAAAATGTCGACCAGCTGCTTACCTGCCCCAAGTTGGGCCACCACCTGAAGGTCATTCTTGGTCCTGGTAACAGCAATGACCTCAGGAAGCCGCAGTGTGAAGGGCAGAATATCCCTAAGAATAAAAATATGACTGTCATCTCTGCTCTCACAGTGAATCATCCTTCTAAAATAACCATGTCTGTTCTAAAGTAATTCTCTGACTCATTTTATTTTGTACCACATTCTTCTAAACATAGAAAACAAAAAAACAATCATTCATACTTGCTCATAACTGCACCATAAGTATTTGTCAACTCCCATCTGTTTGCTTTATTAGTTTTCTCCAAAATGACCCACAATTATTAACTTGTACATTCGTCTTAAATTGATCTTTTACCCTGCATCAGTTTAGCATAAATATTCTCACTCTCGCATGAGCTGTGAGCCAACAGCTGTACCTGTTGTTCCACCTGTTTCCTTTACTATTGGTTTCGGAGAACAGCAGATCATTTCCAGACGCGATACAAGCGTTTCCCGCTGTCTTTGGATTTGTGCCAGAATTAAAGTGGGGCAAACCCTATAATTCCATGTCACTGTGGAGATCTACCGTTTCCCACCTCCGTTCTTTACAGTTAATCAGTTCTTACAGCTATGGTCATATCACAGTGGTTCTTAAGTCACTGCATTGCCTTCCTGCCAGCTCTAAGGTGGATTATAAAATCTTACTTTTGGCATGTAAGGTAGTTATTGGTTTTAGCCCAGTTTCCTTAGGGAGACTTTTGCTTCTTTTCCTTCAATCATCAGATGCAGGTTATCCTAAAGTATCTGCTATCGATAAGATTACAGTAGGAGGAAATGCATTTAGATGTTGAGCACTAAAGCTTTGGAACTGCTATAATTCCACCCTTAAGACTCATCTTCCTGCCTTGCTGTGTCTTGATTTGTTTGAGTTTTTCCGGATTTTGTAGCAGCCCGGGAATCCTTGCCACTAGCTGACACCTTGAAGAGACTTGAGAACTGTTGTGACACCAGCATGTCACACTGATACGAGCTGAGAACTCCATGCTACAATTGAGGAGATCAATAGACCTGCACCTGAACATCAGTTTATTATCTTCCGGAAAATAAAGCATTTTCATAAACAGCTGTATAGCGTTTCTTTTCTTAATTGGAATTACTGCCTCTTTTGCCACTTAGAATGCCCAGGAAGGACACTTGGACCCCTAGAGGTTCCTTTTTCTCCCCCACTTTATTTGGGAGTTTGTTATTTTCATCTTCTCAGATCCCAACTGGTGTACTCCGTAGCTTTATTAGTCAATTTAGTCCTTGTACTTCTTAACTAGCCCTAGCTGTAGGCTTACTCTGCACCTGTTATATCTCCTTGTTGTGTCTCTTGATCTTTTGTTCTGTGTCACTGTGTGAGAAGTGCTCTATAAAATTGAACTGATTTAAATTGAATTGACTTAAACATTTTAGGGATATGTGGTGAGCATTGGCCTCTGTCTGTGGTTTCCAGAGGAGGTGGTGAAATCTGACTGGCGATTAGGAATTAAGGAAGGGATACACTTGCACAGTCAACTCTATCAGTGCAGTATCATCCCCCACACCCCAACCTCACCTGCTGATGCAGTAGAATGCAACCATGCGGACCAAATCGGCAAAAGACACAGCAGAACCCTCCAGAGAAAATGCTGCAAAAGGAGGAGAGGAAGTCAGTATTTTTACAGGTGGATCCATAGGAGAATAGAAACACAACCCCCTCCCCCCCATTCCCAACTCTAGATTCACTGGTTACACTGGTCCATGATAACACTAGAATGCCTAGAAGGGGGTGCAACCAATGGCACTTAGATCCTCACAAGTTTATTTTTAAAGATAATTTTGACTTAGAAGTTTTTTTTGTTTTCCTCTCCTCGGTAGCCACCTGTGCTCTGTCTTACCCTGCTGAGATGGGCTTTATATAAAAATAAATCACACTGTACTGAATTTTTTAAATTAAATTCCATTTACGTTATAAGCATCCCAGGTGACTGTGGACTGCGGATTGCGGACTGGTTTACACCTGAACTCCAGACTTTATTATTAAAACATAATAAAATGCACTGCTCGCAGCAAAAAGCCCCACTTTAGGTTTATATAAACCCAGGTGAAGTTAATATCAACACAGATGATGATCACAAGAACAGTGCAGCTCAAGGTCTTGATCTACAGGTGCACAAGTGAGCTGGGTAATTCCCAGCTGGGGCTGTCCACCATCAGACCTCATATCTGCACATCAGACCTGCAGGGCATATGATGCAGAATACAGCCCCCCCATGCTTCCAGGTTTGAAATCAGTGACTAAGGGATAGATAGCCGTACTGTACTGAGTCTCTATCACTGGGAAGTCGCGCACAAGCTCCTCAGAGTTGTAATCCAGGCGCAGGGAGAGCACCTTCTTCAGCAGCTTCCTGGACCTCCTCACCACAAACGTCTGGCCACAAAAAAATGAGGAGAGATTAGCATTCAAACACACACAGACACACGCACACCGGGCCAGTTGGGGGAAGGGGGGATTTCTATGCCAGAAGAGATGAGACAGGACATTACTCTTTGAAGGTGCACCGATACAACAAAGCTTTACATAAGAGCAACATGTTCTGGACTTGGCTTCCCACAGACCGCATTCCTCTGCTGAACCCTCCCCTCCCTGTCTGCCTTCTTCTCTCTATCCTTTCCATGGCCAGTCCCTGGTACCTCAAACCAGCACAGACGCAGAAGAACTTAAGAACCTCTTTAAACCCATTTTGATCAGCTTGCTCACACAGTGGCCAAATCTTGAACGGGACTTAGTCCAGGACTGCGAGCCACACTCACCCCAGGTGGCTGGGTCTGCAGGATGCGGATGGCCTCTTCATCACTGAGGCTGGGTAGGAGCCACACCGGGTGCGTCTGTGTCACCTTGTCCAGCAGGTTCATTTGCCTGTGCAGGAAATGAAAGTCAGAACTGGATCAGTGGAGAGGGAAGCAGGTGGACACCCCCTCAGCTCTTCTTCTAGACTGTAGGGTCGACAAAGGTATAAGAGAAAAACCAGGTAGAGAGCAAGGGCTACTTTCAAACACACACACACACACACGCGCGCACACACACACACATCAAATAGTGCTCAGATGAGATGCACAGTCCCACACAGTGTGAGCTTGGCTACTGGAACTGTTCAGGCAATGAAATGCAGAGAAGCCCCCTGCTGTAGCACATGTTACATTGCAATGGGAATCACAGCCAGTAAAGCTGTGCATCATATCCTCTGCACTAGGTGCTCAGCGGTTTGTGTGAAGAACTCACTCTTGCTGAACCACTCTGGTTGGCGCCCTGTCAAAGGGAGCATTCACCTGAACCATCTCTTGCGTAAGGTCTCGAATCTCCAAGGCCAACCTGTTAATCAGCTGAAGGAGAAAAAAACAGAGAGTCTGGCTCAGACAAAAGTCAAAAAGTCAAAAGAGTTTATTTGTCACGTACATGGTTACTGAGTATACCATGTAGTGAAATATGTCCAAATGCAGGATAGGAGACTGTGCATAAAAATTTACAATAAGTAAAACAAACAAACAACTAAACACCAAGAAGAAAAGAAACAAACAGCAAATAGATAAATAAGTAAGTAAATAAATAAATAGATAAATAAAACAGTAAATAAACCTTAAAGCGCACTGGAAGGACAGTGACAGTGAGGGGAGCGGTCAGAGGATATTGTAGACCCAGTTGACGTCATCGTGCACGTCCTGTAGCGCGGCTTCCGATTGGGTAGACCAGCGCTTTACCGCCCTCGTGGGCGGAGCCTCAAGACGAGACTTTTGTTTGTAAGCCGGCACAAGGAAAAGAGCCTTGCGATCTGACTTCCCAAATTCCAGCTGTGGAACAGCTTTGTAGCCCTGCTTGTATGGCATGTAGCAGTGATCCAATATGTTGTCTCCTCTAGTCGTGCACGTGACATATTGGTAGAAGTCCAGCGTGACTTGTCTGAGGTTCGCTTTATTAAAGTCCCCCACCATTATGGTTGCTGCGTCCGGGTTGCTTGTGTTGAGTCATGCTGAGTGCCTCGTGTAGTTCGGACAGGGCTGTGCCAACGTCCGCATGAGGTGGAATATAAACCGCCGTGACAAGTACAAATGAAGAACAATGTCACAGAATGACTACTGTATGACCACCAGATGGTCATTCTGGTCCACCATCATGCCATCCAAAAATTCTGGTTGCCTGAACTCAACCACTGAGTGGACGGCAGGCCCACACTGTGGAGGAGAAACAGCCTCATTGGGTGGTTATGTGTAGGTTTTGACCAGGCTGCTATGTTGCACAGGTGTACCATCTCACCTATTTCTTCAGCGTCACATTCAAACACACTCAACCCATAATGTAGTTCTGCAAATGTGTCCTTATAACATCCCCAGGAACCATCCTCATCTCCTAGTCCAGAACATGGTGATATCCCATGGTAATGGCAGTTCCCCCTTGTCTGGCCTTTCTATTCATGAACAAGTCTCTCCAGCAGGTGCAGAATAAAACAGTACAAGGTGGGACAAGCTGGAAATGAACCTCCAGAATGTTCCCATGTCTCGCCTGGTTATCACTCTCCTTGGCCCCCTGGTTCAAGTCCAACACTCCAGCTAAACTCTGCATGACCCTCAGTAGATCTGCATGCAGATACCTAAAGGAACACTGTGCTCCTTTACCTCTGGTCTCACCTGCAAGGTCTCCAAAACTGACATGATTTTCCGTGTGGTGGCTGAGCTCCAAGCTTTAAAGAAGTCTCTCACATCACATCACTTTCAGAGTCACTTCTCAGCTGATCTTTATATTTGCTCCTTAAACTTTAACTACACAATCCATTTCAGAAAAATGTTCTCCCTGTGAATCTTATAAGCAGCTACTGGACTGCATGCTGGCACAAATGCTGGACTGAGGGGCTGAAAATCGAGAATTGTGTGTCTATATCTGTATCTCCATCTGCTGGTGAGCTGCTCTGTTGTTTCCTCTGCTTTGTACAATAAAGCAAAAATCCAAGAACCTTCTTAAATAAAAAAGGATCAAATCCTTACCTGGACACAAATTAGGCTTTTTAATGTTCTCAACCACTAGTAATAATGGTATACAGATCTCATACACAACAAAGGAAGACACTGGTAAACAATGGCTTAAGTAAAGGGTAACTAGCTGCTTTACCACAGCTAGCTAATGCTGCCTAACTTAGGTAATACAATGACATTCTTTTCCTTTCCCAGTAATGTTAGTATTGAGGATAATAATGCCACAGACTAAATTTGAGGTCAATTTTTGTCTCTGAACTAGAAATAAAGAAAAAAAAAGAAAGTGAAAATGTGAGTGTAAGTCAGAACTAAGCAGACGGGAGTGACAGAAATATAGCAGATCAAAAATGCGTTTGTTTACAAATGTAAAAAGCACTTTTGTCAAAACGTGTTCAAAAAGTCCCATTTCTTCAGAAGGCCACTTAAATGCAAGCAATGGAGTAAATGGGAAGCATAACAACAACAACAACATTTATTTGTATAGCACATTTTCATACAGAAAAGTATTCATATCTTGTAGTCAGTGAGCTTTGGGACAAGTATGACACAGACAAACAGGCAGACAGAGAGAGGCAGTGGCTGTACCTTGGAGAAGCTCTCTTTCTTGGTGAACTCTTGTGTTGTGGTCATCGTGCTAGGAGCCACCACACTGCATCCCAGTGACTGTGTCTGCATCTCTGCGTCCTTCAGCACTGCTCACAAAGAGGAATGCTGCCTGTGCTGTGTTGCAGAACACCTTGGAGGAAAGCAACTCAACTCTAGCCAGAATGCTGTCAGTGGGCTTCAGCAGGGTGAACTGCTGCTCTACCTGCTGGAAGTGACACAAAGGACATCACACCATCTTCCTGCCATGCCCCTGCCCTCCCCAGGTGGCGCTGAGAGCCCTTCCACACACAGGACCCAGTAGTCTCACCCCGGTCAGGTCAAGCTGGGTCCTCAAGGACATAGACACGGCTCTTCCCACTGCTCACATCAGCTCCCAAGGTGGAGTATTAGACCATGACAGCAGCGCTTAGCAAATGTGAAGTAGGCAGGAAACAAGCAGCCAATTATGGCACGGTTTCTATAAACACATCCCCATAGGGCATGCAGCAAACCCGCTGGACCACATTGAAGACAAGCAAGCGAACACCAGGAAACAGGTCCTTCCAGCTGTGTGAACACTATCAAAATGTGGGGGAGGGGGTTTCAGCTCTAGGATACCCACACAGCCTACACACTGATTCAAAGACAGACAGACAGACACACACACACACACACACACGGTCTGACCTTAAGCTCCAGTGGATCTGAAATACAGGATAGAATGACCACAGAATATTTCTGTCTTCAGGCTCAGTGTACTTAGGAAGTCAGACTTCACACCACTGGACCCCGCGACTGCAGAAGCCACATAGCAGCACAATAGCTGCATGGCGGCTCAGGCGTAGCAGACACACCACTAGCAGACGGAGCACCATCTGGTGAAACCCGACAGACCCCCTCCGGTTCCCCTCCAGCAGGGTGGGGTTATGCTCAACAGCCCCTCCCCCACCAAACTGTTTGCATGTTAATGGTTGGCAACTTCACCCCTTTTCACTGCAGCAAGACAATAAATATATTCCATTGTACACAGCCTCAGTCCTAGGGAATAAATCATAAAAGCTGCTAATAAAGACTCAGGGTGTCCATCCAGACCACAACAAAATAAACACACATTGCATCACCAGCAGATATCAAAACAAACAATCCCATTTCATTTGACCTGTGTCCATATTTGCCAGGAGCCATGAATCACAGCTCTTGCTCAACAAACAAAAACACACACATGCTGCCACTGGTCACTGTCCACGTGTCACTCATGTGTGTCACCTGGCCATGCTGTCAGGACACTCAGGGGACAGGTGACACACATGAGTGACATCTCCAGGCAAGTGGACTGTTCCTCACCCATAAACCTCAGCTGCATAGTCGTGTGGAGGACGGGTTCCTCTAAGAGTTCAAATCAAGCCACTTCTGAGATGATCCCGAAACAACCAAAGGGACTCTACTGGGATGGATATCTCCAGAAAGTCTGTCTCTGTCATCCCAAAGTCAGTCCCTCCCAGCCTGAGCAGAGAAACTAATGCAGCACATAGAGATGGACACTGCTGGAGAGCAAATGGCACAAGCAGCATCTCCTCCTGAAGCCAAATGTTATGGTTGCAAAACACACATTCCAGATGTGTTAAACATCTCATGAAGCTGCCAGATAAGAAACGCCCCGCAGCTGCTGGAAGGGAAGCTACAGTTTTTGCAGGCGGACTCATCCATTATGTCCTGGATTGTTAGAAAAGTTGCCCAACTGTGTGTAAAACATGGTTGTGTGCAGCACCACAACTGCTCAGAGGTAAGCTGAGTCCCATCCAGTTCACCTTGTGCATCATGGAATTTAGGCACACCGCTGAGTGGGGTCATCTGCAAAAGTTCTCAGTTGACTGGTGGATGACCAGCAGGATAAGTTATAGAGGTTTGATGAAGGACTTTGCTAAGTACTGTAAATTGAACCACCAACTGCTCTACACTGAAAAGACTTGGAGAGATGATGTAGACTTCAGGAGATCCAAAGGTCCATTGTGCCCAGTGGTAACTGATGGACACAGTGTGGAAGTTGTGGAGATATCCCAGATACCAGGAGGTACATCTGAATAACAGGCTGAAGTGGTCCAGAAGACTGAGGCTCTGTACAGGACAGGGGCTTTACTTTCTAAGGAGATTCAGGTCTTTTGTATTGTGAGAGTCACTGCTGCAGATGTTCTACCAGCATCTTGTGGAAGGAGCAGTTTTTTTATGCAGTTGTTGTCTGGAGCAGTTCCAATTCTAGCAGACTGAGCAATTCAAGAGGAGGGCTGCATGGGTACAGAGTGGTTCTCTATGTAAACTCCTCTCCGATATGGACAGTGGCCACTCTGGACCAGCAGAGAAGCCCCATCAACCACAAACTGGTTCACTTGTGCTGCTCCAAAGAGTGATACCTGTGCCCATTTTGGCCCAAAGCCATTAGACTAAATTATGATTAATGTTGCTGTCAAGGTGCTGCTGAGCTGTCTATGCTACTGCTTTTTAAAATTTTATTCCATATTTTGAAAGATTTATTTTTGTGTATTTATTCTTTTACACTTTCCTAAATGTGGTTTATTGTATATCATATTTATACATTTATACGTTTAGTACATACATTTAAATGTAATATATGTAAATATATTTATTTACTAATGCAGATGTGCTGGAGGATAAACTCAAATTAGCAACTGGGAAGGATGAAAAAATATACAGACACATACGCACAGAGCACAGGGCGCCATATAAATATTATTTTCCCCTTTTCAATGGACTGCAACTAGTATGCCTCTCTCTGCAATGCCAGTTTGCTCAACACCAGTACAATGCAGTACTTCTATGCTAAATGCAACACTTTAATGGTAATACAGTGTGGTGATTGTACACTGCCCAGCCAAAAAAAAGTCACACACTGTAATATTTTGTTGGACCGCCTTTAGCTTTGAATACAACATGCTTTCGCCATGGCATCATTTCGACTAGCTTTTGCAATGACACAACATTTATTTCCATCCAGAGTTGCATTAATTTTTTGCCAAGATCTTATATTGATGATGGGAGAGTTGGACCTCTGCGTAAAGTCTTCTTCAGCACATCCCAAATATTCTCAAAGGGGTTAAGGTCTGGACTCTGTGGTGGCCAATCCATGTGTGAAAATGATGTCTCTCTCTCATGCTCCCTGAACCACTCTTTCACAATTTGAGCTCGATGAATCCTGGCATTGTCATCTTGAAAGAAAAAAATCCATTGATGGAAAAATCTGGTCATTCAGTTTATTCAGGAAGTCAGCTGGCCTCATTTTTTGGGCACATAATGTTGCTGAACCTAGACCTGACCAACTGAAGCAACGCCACATCATAACACTAAGTTAAATCCAGGTGGTGACTTTTTTTTCGCCGTGCAGTGTATACTGTGTTGTTAATATTTATCTTTTTCGCTTTCCAGTTTCTGGCACAGGCAGTGTCAGGAAACTCTGCTGATCTAATCTAAAGATGAGGGTGCTGGGGATTTTTGAGTGACATGGCAAAATTGCAGCAGGTGTCAAACCCGGAAACATCAAAACCACCTCCAGATGCCATACCTATGGGCTTTATCTCTCCATTCTCTAGTGCATATCAGTCAACTTTTCTGGCTGTGGGTCAAACATATCTATTGGCCAGGTTACCTAATATCAGGAAACTGTTGGTAAGAAAATGCAAAACATGCTTCAGACCAGTGAATACCTTCTGAAGGGAGATTTCTCCAAATGTCTATCTTTGATGCGTGCTGACTCCATGACCCTCATCATCAAACAAAGTCTCACAGATGTACAGCTGATCTTGAACCCATAAACCAATGCACTGCACAGCCTCACTCCAAAAGTAACTTCAGCTGTTCCTAAAAACTGGGCATCAATCATGGTCCCAGAGAAGACATTCATCTCAGTATCTCTGAGAGGTGAGGACAGAATCGCTCCGCAACTCTGCTCTTGTTGTTTCTATGTGCTCTGGCATGAAAAGCATGTCCTCGAGTTACATAAAGTCACCAGGCTTCATTTCCAGAAACATCTCAGTTACAGCTGAAACGGTGATCCCTTCGCTAGCACAGGAAGAGAAAAAAGGGCTCCACAATGGACAATATTTCACATATGTGCTGAAGGTTTACCATATTTACCAAGCAGCAATATAAGAAGTCACCACTATACCTATATAATAATAATAATAATAATAATAATAATAATAATAATGTTACACAAATTTGGTGTCCTTAAATGCACCTTGTGATCCTTTGTGAATACAGTCTTAGAATTATGTAGAAGACACACGAATAAAACAGTAAAAGACATACAAAAACATGCAGACACACACACTGCTGCAAAACACACATACAGTAAGACCACACGTACAGACTACAGTAAAACAGGTGTAAATCGCAGTAAAGCACCAGTGCAGATGGTAGTGAAGCCCATTTAGGCTGTGGTGCTAAAACACTACACACATGCTCTAGTGCGAAGATGGAGGACCCTTCCCAGCATCCCTTTCCACGTAATGTGTTGGGTTACTCCTCTTTTGGGTTAATTAGGGTCCAATCCCTGGGGTGGGTTACTGTACGTGTGTATTAGTCATATTTGGATGTCCACCCTCATTCTTAGGTTGGACTTAATATCCTTTTAAGCATTTGGGTGTGTTTGGAAGAGCTGAAAGACTGTGTGTTTGGAAGAGCTGAAAGACTGTGTGTTTGGAAGAGCTGAAAGACTGTGTGTGTGATGCACTGTGAAAGCTTTACTGTATTTAGTATTGAAGGATTCAGATTCAAGGCAGTACTTGTGTTATTCTGATGTAAATGGTTTAGTTTGTAAATGCTACATTATATTCTATATTTTCGTTCTTACTTTGATGTTTGGACTTTCATTCAGATGAACTTGACTGTTTTATTTCATTGTGACTGCATTTCCAGATTGTGTGAACTGTGAATGAAGTTTATTGACCCGCATTGCTGCTTTAAGTTCAAATCTTACATATGTATGATTTTATATGTTTGTCTTATAAAAAGGGGAAAACCATAAACAATCAGTTCCCACTGAAGGCACATATGGGTTGTCCATTTCATTTGAGCTTCCTCCTCACACACACACACTTGTGTTGCTGTTGTGTAGTTTTAACAACTTGTTTCCTACTTGTCTGATTCTCCATTGCACTTATATCTACTTTGTTTGATACAAATAAACACTTTTTGTATTTATGTAATAAATGTATTAATCTTGTTGATCTATATTGCTGCAGTGTTGCTCTCAGTATAGTAGTTGAATGTGAGATCCTCCAGAGGGGTATGACAGTTACATAAACGACAAAACGTTATACTTATCTTTTGTTTGCGTTGACAGCTGTAGAAATAAAAAGTGGAAAAGGAACAATAATTTCTCCTGTTGTTTCAACATTAGTTGTGTTGCGGTTAATGGGACAAAAGGTAGAAACAAAACATAACAGAAACTGTAAAACATCTGTGTGTTTTGTGACTAAATTTCATATGAATCCTTCTGCACATGTTGCATGACCCCCCCCCCCCATTGCTGTCTATTGCTACAGTTACCCTCTGCACTGTCAATGACTGTAGAGGAAAAAAATTCAGATAAATGAATAAACAAAAGGAACTTACAGCAGGGTAAATTCTTCTTTATCAGTTCAGGGCAAACACTTTGTTGAAGTGTAGTACAACAAGGGATAGGATTTGAACCAGACTGCTTAGAGTGGAAGGTGGCCACGCTAACCACTACGCCCCCTGCTGCTGCAATGCCTTATGATCTTGTGTATTAAACTAGCACAATAACATGATGCTAGTTCAGGTTAGAAAGTGGAAAGGTGAATAGTAATAACACATTATATGAGCAAACTATTAGCATTGAAGTTGTTATATTCAGTACTGTTGCCAACATTGTTAGTGCTACTGGACAGGGGTCACTGAGGAAAAGAAAGCACCAGTTCTGGTTGAGTGGAAAAGAAAAAAGTTAATATCATTACAATATCACTCTTTAATCACTTTTGTGTGCAGTCGTGTGCATCAGGTATATTTAAACAGATTATACAAATTTATTTGTGCACGTACTGTGGCTACCAGCTCCTGCTGCTCAGCAATGTGATGAAGATCTTGAAAAATTTTTCCATTCCCTGAAGCAAACCTTCCCATTGGCTCTCCCTCTTCCCCCAGGGCTGATGTATATGTTGTGGTATAGCAAGTTTGGCTTGTAGATGCTCACATTTAACAGCTGGTAGCTCCTAGCTATTAGAGCTGGGAGCCCATTTCAGATATTTTGGTATTTCCCATTCAACCCAATGCACATATTTGTACCTCTTTTGGTGATGTTCAGAGAATAATAGATTATAGGTCACCAAACTTTATTACCTTTTAAATCGTTTGCATTTAACAGCAAAACTTCTGTGTCAGCATTTGTGTGTGATGCAACTCTTTTCGTGTTCCAAAGACCATCTGGAAAATTACTAAGATACAAAGGTGGCATTTAATGTACTTCACTACACAAAAATCTCAATGTAAAAAAGTACAACTGTGCCAGATTTCAAATCTGTTGCTTCCAAAATAAAGCTGTACATAAATGACAAACAGACATAGGCTGAACTTTATAGAGATAAACCTCAAAACAATGGAAACTGAAAAGTAAATCGGAAAACATTTCAGATCATGTTGCTACTTTCAAAACTGTTTTCTGGTGGTTTTATGTTTGTGGTAAAAGTTTGACATCAAATAAGCCCACGTATTTCACCACAGTGACTCATTATTTTTAGAACAGCTTTCAGTTTGCAGGTACGCACTGTGTAAAAGCACCAGAATAGGTAGATGCACACATGGAGACCTGCTCTCCACCTTCAGGTCGGCTGTTTTTTTTTTCCCCACAGCTAAATCATGCATGAAGCATGAAACAGCATAAACACAATCCTTTTGTGTGTGTGTCTGTCAACAGCACAAACCAAAACTACATGCCAGGCACTTTGGTTTGACAGATTTACTGGCACCAGCAGGGCGTAACATGAATAAGGAGGAAAACAAAAAGAAAGAACAGTTTTCTCATGAGCTCAAAACACGTCATAGTAATTTGAACGTGTTTTTAATACCATGAAGGATGGGATTCGAGTACAAGATGGATAAAGAGACAGGTATGGAAGAGGATTGGCCGTGCTGGTCACTCACTGCACATAAACTCCACGGGGGGTTTGTAATGCTGCCTGCGGCCGCTGCCGCCCTGCCTGAAGGGGGCAAACCGTAGCCACTTCTTCACCACATCAGCAAACTGGTGGTGCGTGGCATCCTTCCCCACAGGTGTCCTCTTCAATGCACCTAAGGAGAAGAATTACCAGGAGACACAGTTAGAGGGATCCTAGTTTGAGTCCCGGTGCCACCTACTGTTTGACCTTTGAACAGACAGCAGTGACCACAGTGAGCAAAGGATGGGGGTCTTACGGAAAAGAACGCTCTGCAGCCTAGTGTTTCGGAAGCTCCTCTTGTGTCCGCGCCCAACCCAGTTCAGCTCAGACCCGACTCCAAATGAGAGCACGGCCTGCATGAGGCGACGCACAGCATCGTCCACGGTGGCCCCGCCCATCCGAGACAGGTGGGACACCTACGACGAAGAGCACAGTTGGTTAAAACCCACCAGAATTGTGCAGAAAACCAAAGAGGTGAAAAGCTGACTTAGCAGTCAAATGGAATGCAACGGTGGAAAAACGGTGACCATTTTTTTCTGTGCCACAGCATCCTCCAGGTGTCTCTCGGTCTCGTCAAGCTGCTCCATGGAGCGCAGTGGCAGGTCTATGTCCAGTGCCTCGGCATCGTCCTCGCACACAGGGCCCTGGATGCGTGCCTGCAGCTCCTTGAGCACAGCCCATTGCCTCTGCTGCTCCTCCTTGATCTCCAGGAGAAGCGCAATGATCTTCCTCTGAGCTGCCGTCTCTGCAAGGGATGGCAGCAAGGAACGCAAGAGTGAGGATATGGGTCACAAACTGATGCAACTGCTTGGGGGTGCCCAAATCAAAAAATAAATTACAAAATTAATAAAAACCTTGCTTAGCAATACGTTCTGTTATATAATCTCAGGATACACCTGCTTATATATCATGTAAACATAGGATGAAGCATCACCACAGCTTTTTGAAATGTTGCAACTTTACCGGTGACATTTTCTATGAAACAGTTGCTCATTGCAGTAAAAAGCAAATCTATTTGTTCTCTCAATTAACTTAAATATTAAACTGTAGCGTTTTTAATCTATTTTCAGCACAAAGTTTAAATTTGAGTTCTGTGCATACATACTGTTCAGATGTGCAGTCCTGAATGACTACGTGATAACCTTAACTGCGTGATAGCAGCTATTTCAGAGGAACTGTGGAGATGACACTTTTTCACTGCATAAACTGTTGCATCACTATCAAGTAAAGTGCATTTCAATTATTTTTTACATTTATTTTGAACATTTTTGTATCAGCTGTTGTTTTGATTTTGTGTCAATTTTTATGCTAAATTATTGTATTGCTTACTTTTTTTTTTACTATTAGTGGTGTCATTTTTTAAAATCTGGGTATCGATAATTCCGTCCTTTTTAGCGTCCACGGCTGTTTTCTTTACGGTTGTCTACGGGACTTGCGCGCCGTCACCACTATTGATGTGCCGCACCGGAAGCCCACCTGAGCACGGGGCCCCCGGCGCTAACTTTTCGGCGCAGGTGCCGCCGTACGGGTCCGACCGAGACTCCGCCTCGAAGTTGCACTCGGCGTCAGCGCGCCCCCCCGATGCCGCCACCGCCGCCGCCGCCGCCGCGCCTTCCGTGCGCCGCAGCAGCACGTCCGGCCGCCCCGGGCCGTCCTCTGACAGATGGCCGATCTCCTCGGACACTTCGGACAGCCGCTGCTGCAGGGTCTCCAGGGCCATGTCGGCCATGTGTTTGTTCACGAGGCCTTCGACGCGCCGCTGGAGGGCCCAGTGAGACGCGCCGCCGGTGCTGTGGGCCATCGCGCTCGCGCGCCTACAGAACCGATCCGAGCCGGGGGGTCCGGACCGCTTTTCGGAACCCGATGTCTGCGAACTTCATGAAAAGATTGATGAAAACGGGCGGAAGTGGCTCGCAAGCCGGCCCCCGCGTGCGCACGCTATCACGTTGCTACAACGTCACGCCAACGTTGCGAAAATGTTAACAGTCGCGCAAGGACTGCAACTCCCGAAATGCACTGGTCGCGTGACGTCACTCCGACCCTTTGTTGCCACTGAGGAGGGGGGATGGGGTTTGTCAGTACCCCTATATTTGTTCTTTTCATTTGAATTCGTGACATGTGTGTCTCCTTTTTATATATGTACGAATATGTACGTGTCTTTTTTCATATTATATTTTGATTTCATTTATTGATTAGCTGATTGCAAGACAATATTTTTGATACGTTTTGTTTTCTTCGTGTGTACTTGAAAGGATTTGGGATGTTTTAGTTTCATCTGCTGCTGGTTTTCTATGTTTACGTGTTCGTAATAAAGCAAAGGGGGGTTCAATGTGTCTGTATTGCTGAGAAACCCAGGTTTTATACATTTATTTAGTGACTTACTTGTAGTTGACTTTTCTTTGTATCTGTTCTGTCAGAAGGACATATTTGTGCTCTGATGACAGTGTTTCTCTTCACTCTTTTAAAGAACGTGAATATTGCAGTTTTAGTATTTTTTAATATTATACTAAAAATTGTGTCTTTAGGTGATCGTCTTTGGGTGATTACCTGACAGTACAATTTGTGTATATTATATTTTCAGCTGTTTTGTATCTTAATATGAAATACCAGGAAAATGTCCCTGCTTTACTGTGGTGCACATATTGTACAGTACAGTTAGAGAGAAATTAGATATTACCGTGTCCATGTCGGGTTGGGCCAGTCCTTCCACCCAGGAGCCCAGTGATGCGGCTCTATCGGGGCTGCAATGTTTTACCTTTTTAGGGTGAGTGCACTGCAGTGGGAACCTGAAACCCGCAATCCTCTGTGGGTTCCTCTGGGTGTTGGACCTGACCGACAAATGCTTTGTGGTTGTCTGCCAGTGTTTGTGCACTGCATTCTGTGTAACCTGTACCACAGTTATTCATATCATAAAGACACACAACATGAACTCAACATAACTTTGCAAATCCTTTATTCATATGTTTCTGCCTTCCCACATGGTCAGCTGCATGGTCCCTTGGCAACTCAATACTAGACAAATATTGAGTATACTTTTATAGATACAGTATGTCTAATAAAGCTGTAACAGTTTTTTTTTTTTTTTAATGAAATTCCACTATACAGAAATATGCTTTCAGTGGTGAACAGCTGGGTCAGCTTCCCAAACACCACTGACATCCTCAGACAGTGTCCTCTCTGGAAGGCCTTTCTAACGCATTACTGCTGTTGATGCTGCAATAGTGGAGGCATCTTCTGACCTGACCTCTAAACTTGGGCACCCAGCTAATATAAATCAGTTGCCAGCTCAGACAGTGGTCTGATGAAAAGCACATAATGATGATGAAACACCATTGCAGTACAGTCTTCTGCATCCACGACCAATATAACTGCCATACTATGGCTGCAATAAATATGAATACAGCATATTTCATATTAAAATGATATTACACCAGCCAAAATTTCATGACATTTAAAACATAACAGTTTAAGGGACTGAACAAATCTAGACCATATCAATTCAAAATACACCTAACAGATATACAAATTAGGACATTATACATGAATGTACTGTATATATTATGTATATTGCCATGTGAATATCAAATTATACTAAAACAGTTTTGTGCAAATAGAACAAGATGTTGATGTAATGGTGAGAAGTGTCATCAGCATAAAAGAAGGGTGCAGATGTACATCCCAGCTGAAAACCAGTACCCAATAATGAATTTTCATGGACTTTAGTGATGGCAGTGGCATGCTCTGCATTTTCAGTTTTATGTTTTAGTTTTACATAGATATGGTTATAATGTGATGACCTGTTTGAGACATATGGACATTTATTTGTCACATACACACACACACTGGGAGTTATGATTAAACCACTGTATACATCCTTATAGTTTATTACTGTAATAAAACTATCCCTTGTTATCTGAATGTAATCTGAAAATGTGTGATAGCGAATATTCGGATAGCCATATTCTATTATTTTCAAGGGGAAAAACGCAGGTATGCGTCACTTAATGACGGATGGATTCTGAGAAATGCATTGTTAGGTGATTTCATTGTTGCACGAACATCATAGCGTGTACATGCGCCGCATCACATCTGTTTTGACTTGTATATGGTTTAGCCTATTGCTCCTAGGCTACAAACCTGTACATTATGTTACAGCAGATGTGGTAAACATAAGATGTATGAGGCTGCTGCTGATGTAACATGGCATACTGTTTTACAGTAAAATTTTCTTTTTATAAGTAGAAAGAATACACTATAAAATAACAATAAAAAGTACAGTGTAAGAAATACATAAACCAGTAACATAGTTGTTTAACATCATCAAGTTTTATGTACCATATATAATCTTAGGGGACCACCGTTGTATATGCGGTCCGTCGTTGACCAAACATGTCAATATGCGGCGCATACCTGTAATGCATTTCCAGCGCACCCCAAAAACCGCACCCAATTTCCTCAAATATCACTAAAAGACTCAAACATGTGTATAACAGTCCACCAAGGATTTCTTCACAACCTCTCCCACTTTCCTAGAAGACATTTTCACTCAGCAATGTAGGGAACAATGATGTCTGTAATGCACAACATGTTTAAACAACATGAACACAAGATGCAGCCCTGTCAGGAGAAGAGCTGAGATACGACTGCAATGCACTCATTGCCTTTCCTGGCTGCTTCTGACCGTGATTGGAAATCCCATTGGAGCTTCGCAGTGAAACCTCCAGTGCCAGATTTACTGCCCTGTGGTGATTCCCACATTTAATATGGTCAATTTTGAACAGAAGCAGGGATCCACCGAGCACGTTGTGTCTGTTGTCAGCAACTTTATAACTGCACACTTTGTTGTGTGCATGCACGAATCAGCAAACCCATCACCATAACTTTACTACTAACTGCTCTGCTGCCTCCCATTTATTCATTAAAGCAAAAAACCCAGAAAAGCTGACAGACACTTCTGTGGAACCGCATTCGCTTCCCATAAGGCTGCGCTCTCGTAAAGCAATACTTTCACATTCCTAACACTTTACATCCAACCGACTGGACTAGCACAACTTAGTTTTCACCGGCAGACAATTTTTTGGATGCAGATTTGGAAAAGAGGGTTTTTCATTTGGATAGTGAAGTTTGGGTACAAATTTTCAGGAGCTCTAAAAGCGAATTATGAGATTGAGAGTTGTGGATCGTGAGTGATACCTGTACATGACTACAGCCGGCTCTAGTATGACAGATGCTCCTGTACCAGCATACTACTCTCTGCAAGGTATGCCATTATGCCTTTTTTAGCAAATATATACACATAAAATTAGTAAAAATGTTTAAATATTATCTTTTTCTTAATTATTGCTTTGAAAATTAAACTACACTCTTAAACCCTGTTCATTGGCCCTGTCAAACTGTAAAGAATTCCTTCAGGTTACAATTTTCAATCTGGTATCAGAAAAACAAAGAAAGAACCCCAGAGCAGTGAAAGATGCACCCAACTGAGTTGTACCCAAGATGTGGAGAACAGCAGCCTCCTCTAGAGTGGAGGAGTCTGAGCTTTTCTCCAGATGTTCCCCCATGATGTTTTAGGTAGCAGGACATCAGCTCTGTGCTGGTGGAAGCAGAGAGCGTACATGTTTCACAAGTCCTGCTGTTACACACATGAAGAAGCGCTTGAAGCCTGAATTGCTCCACACAAATAAATTCCTTTCACATGCCGTTTAGCCACTAAAGTGTAAATTATACAATCCTGGCAACCACCAGGTCCCTCTGCAGTGTGTCTTGTTGTGCCCCTCAACATACTTTCAAGTCTCTCAGTTCACTCTGTGGCACCTGCAGATGAGATGATGTTTATGCAAAGCAGGTAGCACCACTGAGGAAGCTTTTGAGGAGAACATCTAAGGAAATGGCTATCAGGGCTGTTGCAGGAATGGACAGTGTTACAACTGATGGAGTCTTTCCAGGGTTTTCCATCACTAAGTAAGTGAATCACAACTAGGGACGGGCGAGTTCTACACTTGCCACTTGTGGATGGCTATGGAGGAAACCACTGTCATCTGAAAGCAGAAGTCCCTGAAGAGGAGCACCAAGCGGTCAAGTGTGTCACGCGAGTCCAACGACTCGTATGACCAAAGGAAACAAGGTTTTCCAGGTGGCGAAAAGCTGAATCCACATCATTGCAAACTGCAAAAGGTCACATTGCTGTTCAAACACCCATCCTGCCCTTAAAATATTAACTATGTTCATATTCACAAGTGTATCTGCTAGCACCACCTGCACATAGAGCAGAAGGTAGGCAGCCAGATCCAGGTGTGTCAGCTGCTAAACACCGTCACGTGGAGAAGTGGCTTCATCTCACCAATCCTGGAGCTGACTGACCTTTTTAGCATCCTGAGTTCACAGTGCGGGAGATGCGTCTAGGGTCCCTGTCCCACTGACCGCACGACGCCATTCTTCTCCCCATAAGAAACAAACACAACGAGACCCTGCAACACTGACGCACAGAAAGAGCAGAAACAAGCAAAGCTGGTGCACCTGACGAATGCCAGCAGTCAAAGGAGTCAAAGTCAGAAAGTGAGCAATGAGGCAATTTTGTGGAAGGATGCAGTGCAGGGTGAATAAGTGTGTACCCTGTCACTCCGGGTTTGGTGAAACACTACAAAGAATAAACAAACAAACAGCAGTCTGTCTGAAGCAGGTGAACATCACCACAGGAAGCAGTATGTTCCCTGGCCCACAGCTACCTGGGTGCTGTTCAAAACATCATACACTGATGTAGTGCATATTGCCCTCCACACACACACAGACACACATACTCCTGAAGCCTCATCCACTCTTAAAATAAACTGTTAAAATGACAGAAAAGCACAGAACGTTCAAAGAGGAAAGGCCCCTTTTCTCTACCAGCAGAACACACCTTGAAAGGTAAAGTAATAAATATTTCAAAACTTAGTCATACAAAATTCACATTAAAGCAGGAATCAGTCATCAACAAAATCTCTCACAGTTCTGTCAAACTATTTGTCCTGCAGTGATGGCCAGGGACCATGTAGTCCCTGGCCAACACTGCAGGACAAAGCGAGTGCAAGAAAACCCCCCCTCAGGCCAGGGGATAGAAGGAAGGGTATGGGAGGGGCAGATCTTTACAGATGGCCACAGGTGGGCTTGTTGACAAAGGTGAAGATGTTGAACTCGATGAGGATGGAGAAGCATAGGAAGACTGCATATAGAAGCAGGCAGACGAGCCCGAGCTTCCTGTCCAGTGTCCATTTGTTCAGGTGAACACCCACAACCTGGGGGGGTCCGGAAGAAGAACTGCGGTCAGGACCAAAGCTGGCAGAACACTACACCAAAATGCTAACGCTGCTAACAGACACAAGTTCAAGATCGTGTGTACACAAACACAAACAATAAATACAGTAGCAGCAATCTGCTAGCTATACTACAGGGACAGTCATACGTGTAAGGTACATGTCAGGCTCAGACATTGTGAGGACAGAATGGCAGTCTGATTTAGGTGACACGTACTGTGAGGAACACGGAGGCCAGCAGAAGCCCAACAGAGAAGATGAGCCCCCTGCTGTTGATATGGATCTGAGGAGAGAGAAGAGGAAGCTGCAGATGCTGGACACTGGTGTCACATTTCACAGAGATGCTTCATGGTGATCAGAAGAAGGTAACTTTTCAAAGAAGAAACAAGAGGAGCAAATGTCCGGAGAGCTGAGGACAACCTGGGGCTGGGGTTCGAGGGGCTGGGAGGTCACTCACAGAGGTGCCGTAGCTGATGGCTAAAGTCTTTATTGCCCAGGGAAGCCCCAGCCCCACGAGGATGTCGAACACGTTGCTGCCAATGGAGTTGGAGACAGCCATATTTCCAAGTCCTGGAAGAGGGAGAGGGAGGGAGGAAGGGAGAGAGAGAAAGAGAGCATGAGCTCTTTGTGTGTACATTACAATAGCCAATAATCACTTTGGATCATTTTAATGTAGTAGCTACATGACCTGGTCACTCCCTACAGTCCAGCAGGACAGAGCCACATCAGTGTCACCTTGGACCCCTATGAAGGGCGTGACCAACAGGTAGGGCTTGACAACACAAGTGCCGCTGTCCCAGACTGCGTTTAGGTTTTTGCCCTGTCTACACTTCTGCCCACTTCCTGTTGCTATGGAGCTGTGTGACACCCACCTTGTCGCACAACAATGAGGCTGGCCATGCAGTCGGGCACGCTGGTGCCAGCTGCCAGGAAGGTGATGCCCATGATAACATCAGGGATGCCCAGCGTGAACCCGATGATGGTGACCTGCAATAAAATCAGACATGTCGGTCCCCCGTAACAGAATGTCACTGTGTCCAGGGATGGCGGCACCTCCTCACCATCCACACCATGACGTAGGAGAAGGCAGCGATCCACAGTGTTGCGTTGAAGAAGGTGAGCAGGAAGCAGTGCTCCCAGCGTGGAGATGTGCAGTTAGGGACTGTGAGGAAGAGTAGCAGGCACAGCGGCCAGGCCAGCAGCCACTTCAGCTTGGCACTGGAGCCCACTGCAAGGAGATCGTATACACACACACACACACACACACACACACACACACACACACACACACACACACACACACTTAGAGGCCAAACTAGTGTATTACCTTCCTCTCGTACACATATCACTATTAAGGTACCTGGGACATGAAATGGCACAAATGGCCCTTCATTCTCCTCATTGTCTTCTTCTTCCTCATCGTTTTCGTTGTCCTCATTCTCCGTGTCGGCCCCCGTGTCCAGGCCCTGTCTGTCCTTGTCACTGACCCAGCTGTGGCGGCTCTTGAGTCCCCTCTCAAGTCCAGTCAACCCATTCTCCAAACTCCGCCTCCCTGGGAGCTTGACCATAGCATCCAAGTTGCTGTTGCTGAAAGACCTTCTGCTGTTGAGACGTTGCCTCTGAGACACACACACACACATGCAGAATATAAACTGGTACATGTTCCAAAGACACTTTTGTGATTTTTCAAATTGTGTCACCAGGTTGTGTTCATTATTTATGTTAGTTGCTGTCAGGATGATACCTCAGTTATTAGCATGCGGGAGGCCATAGAGAGACGGGTGCGAGGGGAAAAGTGCCTGGTGATCATGATGCGCAGACCGGCCTCCGAGAAGGACAGCTGGTGGGGGTGGACAGAGAGTAGCTCGTCCACCATGAGCACCGATGGTCTGTGGTGGAAATTGGCTATGCATCACACGAGAGACAACGGAGCCATGTTAGCGTAGTAAAAAAGTCAAATGGGACAGTAACACTGGTTAACATTAATATGGTGGCGAACTAGTCCTTATGGGTGAGTCACACTAGTTAGCATTAGCACAGTGGTAAGCAGTCCATCACGGAACACTAAAGATACCTTGGTTTAGCAGTACAACTGTGGCATCACAGTTGAGATCATCCTCGTCGGTGGCGCTGGCGGTCCCATTAACCAGGTTCATAGAACCATTCTTCCTTTGCTCAAAGTAACTCTGAACACGTGTGTTAAACCTTCATTTGAGGTGAGAGAACAAGGACACAAATGAAACGTGCAGGTTGCAGGGAAAGAATTCGGTAAGAAATTTTTCAGTGAGGTTCATCTACTTACTTCATGATGATGATGTAAACCAAGTACATCAGGACCAGTGCCAGAGACTCCGGCCTAAAAACAAAAATCCGGCTTTATCCACCAGGTTCAACAATAATAATGTGCAGCACCCCCTACAAGTGTGATTATAGCAAAAACTGCAGCTGTGAAACCCACCAATTTGACACTGTAAATGAAAGACAAAAGTTTGAACAAACATGTCTGCTGGACAGACAGACACATGCACGCGCACACACGCATATATAAACAAGAACATGTGGACAAGTGTTCAGTGTATTTGGATATGTGGACCATAAGGAGAAGTAAAAATAGGTTCAGGCAGGTTCTGTTGTCAGCTTGACAATAATAATAATAATAATAATAGTAATAATAATCACAACATTCCACTCACCAGGAAACCTTCTCATCGTAGATAACCTGCAGATTGAAAGAAATGGAAATTTATCAAACTGTTTGAATCAGTAAACACCCTGATCTGTCCTGTCAATCTTCATCATGCAGGTAACGTAAGTGCACATTTCAACACATGATACACAACCATGTGCTTGACAAATAAACTCTTTTGACTCTTGACTCTTTGACGTATAAAAGGTAAAAAGTCACTCTCTTCAGGCTGCCAGTAGGGGGCAGCCATTACCTGAGGTGAAGAAAATAAGCTCCAACCACATGGAGTTTAGCGTACTGTGAGACACAGAGTACCTGTCTGGAGTCACTGGTAGTGCTCGCTGACAGCTGTGGCTTATTGATGATTAATGGTGATTGGCCGCAGTAATCGATATGGTGGCAATTCAGATGCTGCTGTGGTATATGAAGTTCCACAGTCCCCAGTCAGGGTCCCTGTGGTGCCACTCACCAGGATAAGTGCCACCACCGACAGTGTGTAGTACACAGAATCCCTCAGCAGGGACCAGCAGGACAGACGAACGGCCTGCGGGATGAGAGGAGGGGACACAGGTCAGCACGAGGTCACCGTGGGGTCACTATTTGCCATATATCCGCTGTCATCAGCTGTCAGCACAGAGCTGTATGAAGATGGTCCTCAAAGCCTGTCTTACATGTTTATGATTTTTACCCTTTTTTCCATTAACTTTTACACACAGGCAATAAAAACTGGGCCCCAAGATGACCTGAATAATTCATAGTTTAGAAGGATATATGTGTATCCAGAGTAAATAACTGAAATACAAAAAATTACTGTCCTTTTGGCTTGACTTTAACACCGTAAAGCAGACGAGAAGATGTGACAGTGAGAGGGGAATGCTGTTCTCCTCCTTTCTCATGGGCCACCTCAGAGTCTTGTTAACCTTGTCTTGCACCTCCTATAGGTCAGGCCATGTTGGAAACAGACAGTGCAACAGCCCACAGGGGATGCTGGGTAAAGGATGTGGACCCCCACTGAGCCCCCTGGAGAACTCTTCGAACCCACAGTGTGTTGCTACCTGGCCAGCAAAGATCCCACAGATGCCAATAATGCAGAGGATGTTGAAGACTGCTGAGCCCACGATGGTGCCCACGCCCACGTCACCCTTGGTGATGAATACCCCTGTGAGGGGGCACACACACAGATCAAGAGGTCACAGTAACACACACCTTCAATGTAAGCTGTGTTTCTTTGTTGTTGTGGACACAGGGTTTTTACCGATAACAGAGGTGAAGAGCTCAGGGGCAGAGCTTCCAGCAGCCATGAAGGTGGCCCCCGCCACATCTTCGCTGAGGTGGAGCCGCTGGAGAACAAGGTGTGGAGAGACAGTTAGAGCACCTGGGAAGTGTGTGCTGCTAATGACTATACCTGCCGTGAACAGCTATGCGCACCTACCGCTTATACCTGGCCCCTCCCATCTATCTCTCTCTGACCACACCACCCTGAGCCCACACTCCATTTAAGGGTAAGATACTGACCAACAGGATATCAACATGTCCACCCATGAGCAACCAACCTCACTGATCTTCTCCAGAGATGGGACAAAGTAGTCATCACAGACGAGAGCCAGAGCGTAGAACATGTACATGGCCTGTGGAGGGACAGTGACACCGGGGTGACCGACATGCATGGACACACAGTCAGTGGTCACTGTCATGATCACCCACAGTGAACCTTGGCTCCATTCACAGTAATGACAGTAAACAGGTGAGTAGGAAGCACTGAGAGAAATAGGTGGATGGTGTGCGTGGGAAAAGAGGTGTTAGTGTGAGACCATGGAGTGTGTTTAGATCACGAGGAGATGCTTGATATAACATTGTGTGCAGAGTTGAACTTCAGACACAGTGTTCAGAGAATTTCTTCTTCTGGAACAAATGTCCACGTGCACTGCGTCTGAGAAGTTCACTACCAAGATCCCTGCAATTGCCATGGAGCACCTATACCCTCAGAGGTGGATTGAGTCTCTGGGACAAACAGCCTGGTGAGGTGTGGGTTCTAGAGGAGGCTTACACAGAGGACGTGCAGCAGCAAGGCCCCCCGTGTCCGCTCCTGCTGTGAGAACAGGTCCCTTGGAAACTCGTGCAGTGCTGCAGAGGATACACACACACACGCATTAAGTAACCTGTTCACCTTCACTGACACACAGGTCACAGCAAACCAGAGCACCGTGAACACAGCAGAGCACCAGAGTGTGGGTCAGTGTCACAGTGCTGCTGCAGGAAACTACAGACCATCATGGACACTGGCTCACATCCCCTAAATGAAGTGATCATCTTATTCAGCTCTGGCTTCTGGGGCCCTTTCTTACCAGCAGCCATCTGGCTACCTGATGATACACAAAGACTGTTAGCAGTTAGACTGTATTTATTACTGTTGGTTAATGGTTATTTATTTAGACATTTTACTTTTATTATTTATTTGTCATCCGTATTATCAGTGCTTTGTGTGTCCTATGTGTTCAGCTGCTGTATGGTGAATTATCCTGTGGGGATCAATAAAGTCTTATTCCCCCCCTTCCTCCTATCCTAAAAGTACTGTAAAAGAGTACCATGCGGCATCCTAGTCAATATTAAACACTACATTTTTAATTACATTAAATTAACACTAGAAGTACACTTCCTGTTTGCTGGGCTCTCACCATATTCGCCCCCCCCCCCATATAGCCTGGAGAATCAAGGACAGACCGCAGTTGTATAACCAGACAACAGACAAACAGTGCAGAGTTATGTCACCAGTAAAAGCAAGGGAGGTCATTTAAATACTATGGTAAATAACAAAACCTACTGTTCAGTTTGAACATTTATTGATATCAACTGGTATGAAATATGGTAAATAACATAATGAACGCTTTTCACACTTTGAACATCTGCTGTCCTGCACCAGGAGCTACTAAGCGCACAACCGTTTGCAGCAGAAGCCCAAGGCTCTTCTGGAGTACTGAAGCTCTGGGTCAGTTATGCAGATGGGGGGGTGTTTGCTGACCCTTTTCTCTGAACCTCTGAGCACCTAATGTGACCGACAGCCGTGGCTCCTTGTCTCCCATCAAACAGACCGGTGGGTGTTACACAACTGCTCCATCCTCCCCCCTGGAGATTACAGCACATGTCACGATTCCATACATAGGCTGGTTGCCAGGGCAACACACCCCTCTGCAAGCTCAGAACAGGAACACAGTGGACACAAAGGGGGAGGGCGAGCGTGAAGACCATCCAGGAGCTCACTTCACATGTGGAGCAGTTCCATTTTTGATCCAGGACATCCTGCACAATATCCTCCTGGGTCACATCATCTCATGTTTGGTACAGACCCCTCTGTTCTGGGTCTCAGGTTTCTTCCTGGGTCCCTGCACTGTCCCAGAAGCATTGCTGACATCTGCACTGGGTTACATGGAGGGGGAACCTGAACACATGGTTATCATGACACCACCAACAGTGGTCATCCCACCTCTTCATCTGCTTTAGCTCTGTCAGGAGATCCGAAAGGCAGGGAGCCACAGGAAATGTGTGTCCGCATGTCTGTGTGAGACTAACTCACTGGCACCTTATAAAAAAGACATGGGTCAGAGCTCAGAGAGTTATTTATAGCTTGCCTTCATTAATAGCGCTAATAAGCATCTGTCTGTTCGGCAGCAGGTACACCTTTGTGTTTGTGTGCAGAAACAAAACCAGCATGGAGCGGAGGTCACACAACCAGGGGGAAGTAACGCCCCCCTGAGGACAGCAGAGCACCAGGTTTCCCCCGAAGGCTGGACAGCAGCCGCTCCAAACACACAGCAAACACGCTGCACGGCACAGCGCTAGGGGACCCTGAGGAAGAAGCACGCTCCTGCACTGTGTTTGCTCGCTCTTAGGCTGTGGGGACTTCAGCCAAGGAGTCATTGGGATGTCACGCAGCAGGACCCAACCAAAGAGACACTCCGGTAACCTGGGGGAGGGGGGGTTACGCCACAAAACGCAATACACGGCCATGTGGGGTTTAACAGGATACCACACAAGCAAAGCAACGAACTACTGCTACACCCTGATGCGCCTGTGCTTCTCGGATTGGCTCCGGACCACCACCACCCTGACTCAGACATGCGGTTACCAACAGCGGCCGGGAGAGTGAGTGAGCGAGCGAGTGAGTGAGCATTAAAGGTTAAAGGAGGACAGAACAGCATGTGGTCTCCACCACTTTCGCTTCCTCATTTGGCTCAGTACAGTGTCACTTCTGCCTTTGCTCACGTTTTAGTCATTTGTGTTTGGGTGTTGTGCTGCTTAGCACCGCTTTGAACGCCGAATTCCATCTACTGGACTGGAGTGTTTGCACACACATTCAAAGCGAAGGTAAACCGTGAACATGATCTCTGAGGGAAATGCAGCCCTGCGTTCCTGCACCCGCTGAAGAGGGCGCTTTGGTTCAGAATCATGGCAACATGACAGTCCTCGTGAGAGAAGCGGAGGATGAGTGAGTGAGTGAGAAAGAAAGAGCGAGTGAGAGAGAGAGACAGTTCACTATCATGTCAGTCCAACCTTATTTTTGTTAAAATAATTAAAACACATCAAAGTGGAACAAACTCTTAAGTGGGAATAAGTGATTAAGAATTGGCTCCTAAATGTAGCTCACATAATCTGAAGATTCACAATGATGGACAGAAGTGGGAGTGCAGCTCTGCTGCCGGGGACCAAAAGCAGGATCCCCATCTCATAGTCCCCTGAGACTACAGAGGGAATTATGGGATATGCCACCACAGGTGCAGCATGGGAGGACACACCTGACCATCTGCTCAAACCCTTTCAGTGTCTGAACTGCTTTCTGCACTTTTTCTCCACATGAGAAGTGCAGAAGTGATGAAGCACAGGCGATGCATGATCCTCAGCAGGGGGCGTACCAGGGGCCGTGCAGTTTTTCTGGTCCAGCGTGTCGTTGCTCCTGGGCTCCTGCAACAGTTTTCGACTCTCCCATCTGCCACGGCCGTTGAAAGGAGCGCTGGACATGGTGTAACCTGCAGGGTGAGACACACACACACACACACACACACACACACACACACACACACACACACACACACACACACACAGGGCCATTAAAAAGCTGCACAAAGGCCAAGCAAGTTATCAAATGTCTGCAGGCCTGTTTCCTCCAAACGGTCAGTTTTTGGCTGCAGTGCTCTGCTGTTCCATTGGCCTTCCTGCCAGTGCTCCCACTGTGATCAAGGTACCAACTCAATGACCCACAAACTGGGGCAGGATGCGTTATGTGCTGTCAGTGGCTTCTCCCGTTGCTACGGTTACAGCAAACTGAAGCACTAATCCCCAGGGTGCGAAGAGGCAGCGGCAGAACCGCTGTCTCCACGGCACCGCACCTCCCCGAGTGGCTCCGCCATCTAAAAATAGTCTCCTGCATGAGAGAGGAGACACACAGCCCTGTGGCTGCTCCGCTTGGCTCTGTGTAGCACAATGATGCAACACCAACGTTAAACACGCATTATAATAATTCATCATCAAATCAGAGGACACATTTACTGCACTACACGACAGTTAGCACCTCCGTTACCATGGTGCACCTTCGTGTAGCACTGACACTCTCTGGCTGGTTACTGACATCAGCTCCTCCATCTAGATGAGCTGGCTAAGGGTTCCTCACACACACACACACACACACACACACACACTCCACTCCTCTGGCTGTTGTGACACACCATAGTCACATGTGCGGTCGCCCAAGTGCACATGAACAGACCGTGTGGCTGTCTGTGCCGCGAGACTCTCTGATGTCACATTCAGCGGCAGAGCTACCGGTTCCATGAGTCTGAATGAAAAACCGAGAAACGTGTTACTGTGGAAATGTGACATAACCCCGTAGAGCAGCAGTAGCTATAACACGACACGCATGTGTCCTTTTCTACACGCACGCTGCGCTCTGAATGAACGTCCATCATGTTTCTTACTGAGTGTGATGCTAAGAACACTGGGGGCAAAATGGTTTTGTTCCAGCAGTCGTGGTGGCTCTGTGAGGAGCTGGCACATTGCCATGCAGGCAACCTACACCTGCGCTTCTGCCACCTGCTGGGGTTCAGTGTGCCAAATGTGTGTCACAAATCCTGGCACCAGTGGTGTCCACCAAAGTGGTAGCCTCCTGGTAGTGTGGGCAATTCGGGAAGCATGTCCTCTACAATGGACATGTTCCACTGATGCCCTCCTGCTACGGTCCTCCTCAGGTGTCACATAAGAGCCGGGGAGTGACACAGGGGACAGGACAGGTGTCACCTTAGTAATGGCAGGAGATCTCACCTGGAAATTAGACTGGGGGCAGTCTGGAGCCCCCCCATGCCATGACTCTGTGGCTCACACTGAAAAGGGTAAGACCCCCGCAGTAAAAAAATGAACAAAACAAAACAAAAAAAGACTATATCGCTGCCAGTCTTTATGGTTCAGTATGTTCAATAAATATAAAAACCATGAGCAGGAGGGGAACGGTTCAGTGGTCACACACAGCATCCCTGCAGGTGGACCAGTGCGCTCAGGTGACACAGTGAGACCCCCTGCGGCCACCTGTGCGGGCACACAACAAGCGTGTCTTGTCTGAAGATCGCATCAGATACAACGAAGCCTTGGAGACCCTGCAAACCCTGAGAGCACTTTGAAGTCAAATCCCAGCCACAAAAACGGTCAAGAGAGGAGCAGGTGGGACACATCTTAGGGGGGGTCCCATTTACACCAGTCACCCAACTGATCCCTCACTCCCACCTCAACATGAGGTCTGGATCCAGAATCAACACTGCGTGTGGAGGTCAAAGTCAAAGCTGTAATCTCTAATCTATGGAATCCCCCCATATGAACTCTAGCTCCTTTCCCACCGGTATGGAGACCCCCTCTGGCCCAGTCTGAGCCAATCCGAGTGGTGCAGGTATCATCCCACCTGTCACTCAAACTCCACGTTTACACAGGTTCACTGATCAGAAAGAAATGCATCAACAGCAGAGACACACATGTCCCTCAAACAGTCTCTTTATCCAATAGCACCATGTTTACCAGGGTACATTACACCAGTGATTTACACTCCAGTAGCTGCATAGCTAAGAGCAGCAGATGGTGATGGACTCCTTTATCCGACTGATAGGAAATCAGGAGAGAAATGGCTCTCAAAGAGTTGGGTTTGAGACCCTTCAAGAATGTTGGAGGGATTCAGCAGCTCTGAGGGACAGAGGACAAAACCAAGAACTGACAGACTTTGATTCAAGATGCCTCCAGTGTGAGGCCTTTTGGGTGGTAACCAAATCACACAGGTCACCCCCCCATCCCGCCCCACTTTTCCACCTAACATAATCCCTGTGATCACGCACTTCCCTGGGGCCATGGATCAGATCTAATTTCTCTACCGGTGTATTTTTTAAATCAATGATAAATGGATGGATTTAAATAAAACCACACATATTTGTGTTTTTTTAATTTGAGTTTAAACGGGTTAATAAATGTTTTGAGGATTTAAAAGCACTACAAACAACCAATTTCGCCTGTTTTTGCCACGCACAGAACGTGACGTTTAATACTTTAACACGTGGCGCGTGACTGCGGGGGGGGGGATGCTCACCTGCGAGCTCACCTGCGCGGTCCAGCAGAGCTGACAGCCCCCAGGTGAGCAGCAGCAGGACCCCCGCGAAGCCCATCTGGCCCCACAGCATCTCCTTCCTCCTCCTCCTCCTCTTCGGCTCCTCCATCCTCCGAGCGGAGTGGGTGAGAGGCCACGGGTCCGAGCAGCGGGTCGCTCTTCCTCCTCCGTCGACTCAGAAGCCGACAGCGCGCCATGGACCCGGGGGCAGGAGCTCCATGGCCCGAGATGTTCCAGATGCTCCAGGCGACAAACCCACGGAGAGGAGCGCAGCTCCGACAGCAAACGGCAAGGAACCGCGACCAAGTCTGGGGGAAAACGAGCCGCGGCAACGCGGAAATGCGTGCGAGGTGCTGCCCCCTGTCGGCGGAGCGCGTCACTTCCTCGAACACATTTCCCCTTTATTTACTAACCAACAGCATTAAATCACTTTGAAGCTCGGTGTGAATTTGGACGGTTGTCGGTGTAATGGTGGTTTCGGGATGTTTGTGTCGGAATTTCTATCTATAATAGTAACTCCTTTGGTTCACCACAGTGACGGAGCTACTGATGCATTTATAAACATTAATAATTTCTCAAAAAAGCAGAAAAGGCGGTTGTTCTGCAGCAAAACAAGCAAAATACCGCCTCAGTTCCTTATAATATTTTAAATCCAGTCATTCTTTTGTCTGACGTTTTTCTGCAAAGTGATTTGTAATTTTAACTTACACTGATTTTTACTGTATCAGTTATGGGTAAACATGTTGCCAAAGGGTACTGTAGCAGGAGGTAGGATTGGAACCCAAGACCTTCTGCTACAAGTCAAGCACTACATCACCTGCTGGTGCCTAACTGTTTCACTGTCTGACAGTTGAATTCATGCAAACACATTCTGGGTTATTACTACGTTGTACAAACCCCAAACAGAAGTCTGTGTTCCTTTGTGTGACTTGGTTTGACCTGGGTTTAAAACCTACAATGAGCAGGAGGGGCTGGGGGGACAGGAACCTGCAGCCTGGTGGGTGGTGCAAAAAAACATTCCAGTAGCACATGTATTCTTTCTGTCCACCACATGCTCAGCGCTGCCATGGAGCCCAGCAGGTAGACGGCTGTCCCTCAGCACCTTTACTGCAACAAATACAAAACTTAAGTTTCTGTGTCACTGTCCTGCTGCAGATAGTTGGACAATCAGGTGATTTCTGAGGACAACATGCTAGTCACTGCAGGAAATGTGAAGAAACTATACCGTCACGCCCCCCACACACACACACACACAACCCCTCATATGTGCAAGGGGAACCCCATGGGGGAGTATCTAAGGATGTCTCCAGTGGGTCCCAGCATCCTATCCTCTCCCTGATCCCCATGGCAATAGGCAGCCCAGGCCAAACGAGGACGCAGACATGGTTGCACATAGAAATGGGCTGTTTAAGTGCACCTGCAGCTACCCCTCCCCTACCAGAGGCCTACACTCACCTGGGCAACCCCTTCTGCACTACAGGGTGTGACTAGTTCTGTTCTTTTCTACTTTGGTCTTAGTTATCAGCTAAACAACAGCCAAAAAAAACAATAATAATAATAATAATAATAATAATAATAATAAAATATCTGCATCCTACTGTCCACACTACATTCACACCCAGTATGCCTACAACTTCAGCAGACCCACTGCAGATACTGTTGCCACAGTAGTATATCAGGGCCTGACCAATCTGTACAGGTAAAAACTTTTGTACCAGAATGCCGTTCATTGACTTCAGTTAGGCATTCAGTACCATCACCCCCTCCAGCAGCTGGTCAGTAAACCTTCTTCATTGGGTCTGAACATTCCTCTGTGTCACCAGATCCTGGACCGCTCCAGGCCACAGGCCGTGAGCATCCATGGGAGCATCTCCCACACCACTGTCTTGAACACAGGCATTCTGTGTGGCTGTGTGTTCATGTCACTGCTGTTTACGCTTCTAACCCAAAACTGCGTCACCAAACACAGCAGCAACCACATCAAGTGTTCTGTCAGCATCACAGCTCTAAGCCTCATCTCCAACAACGATGAGTTGGCCGACAGAACGGAAGCGAAGCAGTGTGCAGCCTGGTGGAAGACCAACAATCTGCATCACAAAACCAAGTAGATGATTATTATAGGAATTAAGCTGCTCACACTCCCCTGTGCGTTGGTGGTTCAGCAATGCAGTTGGTGGAGAGCTTCAAGTTCATAGGAGTGCACATCACCAAGGACGTCTCCTGGAACCACAACACAGCCCACCAGATGAAATCAATACGATAGCATCTCCACATCCTAAAGAGACTGAATAGAACTGGACTTCCACCCCCCATCCTCATGAGGTTCTACAGATGTTCCACAGAGAGCATCATGACCATGTAATTGCCAGACAGTATCAGAACTGATCACCCCCACTGACCACCAATTATCTATACTAATGGTCTTTTTAAATTTATTTCCTTTATATCTTATTTATCCATCCATTTATCATTGTGACACAGACAATAGGAGCCGTTTTTATTGTCATAGCACACACATCATAAACATTTATCACTTCTGTCTCCTCAGTGAGGCCTCAAATACTGCTTCTCTGTGCTCTGTGTGTGTGTGGATTACAATCACTCAACACTCGCACCTCCCCTGCATGCTGAGATGGGAGCTGCGTTCACGTGGAGATGCCACACTGAGCTCTCCCCTGCCAAGCTTCTAGGTCACCTGGGGATTGGCCAGTGCAGGTCACATGGCCTCACAGCATCCAATCAAACAGCTTCCTGAGTACTTTTGTTCAGAAGCTCTCCCCCTAACTCGGAGCCCCATCATGTAGGGATGCAAACCTACAGCTCCAACTACAGCCACTTTGTGGTTCTTCATCCGCAGCACCTACACACAAGGCTCGAACATGTGTGACAGGTAGGTCCTGCACATCAAGAAGACACCAGGAAGTGGTGTAGTGGTTACATCCAGAAGGCACAGGTTTGAATGCCTGTCCTGCTGTAGAACCCTGAAACAAGGTACTCAGATCTGACACAGTAAAAATTACCCTGCTGTAGAAGTGGGTATATGAGGGTAAGTAGCTTAGTGCTGGACTTTCGTTGACTATACAGGCCCCACCTACCTCTTCCTGTCTGCTTTAGTCAGCTGATTTAATCCATCAATAACTCATCAATCAGTGACTGATCAATAATCAATCAGAAACCGATGACTAATTGCATCACATTACTAACTGATGACTTGATCAATGAATCTGTCCAGCACTGTGAGACCCCAGTGCTACCTGTGTGAGGCATGCAGTTTCCATGGAAACAACCACCAGCTGTAGAGACAGTGTGGGAAATGCTGGTTATGCAGCGGAGCGGCTGAAGGAGCAAAGATGATCTCCTACACCTCACTTGTTACACTACAGGGCAAGACTCACAGGACCACCTAAAGCGCCACCTAAAGTCTAGCTGTGAGCATGATGGCAGGAGTTGTTAGATGCCAACAGCCGCAGGACACTCCAGATGGATGGAAGGACTTGGACCTGCTAGTTCATGTCCGTGGCTGCACCTGTCTGAAGACATTGTCCAGGTACTGCACTGGGCTCACTTTGACTCCCACAATGCATCACTCCAAGGAGGAGACACACTATGGCACTAGCGGTATGGTTTGTATCTGTGGGGAGCACAAAGTGTGTGTGAGGGAGATGATCTGTAATAATAAACAAACATCATACATTTACATATTTATGTTTATTCAGATTTGACTTTTATTAAAACTATTTCTGTTTGTTTTTGAATACTATTATCCTCACAATAAATTTAAATATATAAGAGATGTTGCTAAATGCATTCTGACTGCATTTTTGCAAGTTGGTGAAATTCACATCCCATGAAAAGTTTGTTCAGATTTCAAGGATAATCAAAAGGGCTGGGGGGGGAGGTGTGAATAGATGGCATGGGGTTAGAGAAATATTATTTCAATTCAATAATACTGCTTTCGATGGTAATCATCAAAATCATATCACCCCACAAACACACCAGATTCATAGATGAAGGACCCAGAGTGAAGCCCCTCCCCCTTTCTTTCACAATGTGGAGAACTTCCCGTTGGTTATGAAAATGCTCAGTCTGACTTATTAAACATTACTGACGACAATCACAAGAAAGCTGATCTACAAAAACACAGCATTACTAGTTCAGACATTTTTTTTGGAAACACCACAGCATGGTGGCCTGTGTACTGTGGTACTCACTTCCTCGACTGATGCTGCAGCAACACAACCTGTTCACCCTGCAAGAGTTGACAGTTTTCACACAGTCACATTGTTGTCTGCATTCTGCTGGTGTCCTCCATCAAGCTGAAGTCAGCCGTGGTCAGGAGATCCACAGCACAGTGTCTCATCTGGTACAGATTGTCTGACTATAAACCAAGGTTTCCTGATGATAAGGGAGGTTCACGGCACTTCATCCTTTTTCACTGCCACTCTTAGATCCGGTGGTTACAGCCCTGCAATCCACTTGGATACAATTGGATGCAATACAGCCCGCATCTTCCACTTTGATATTTTACTAAGCACTTTGTTTTATCACTCATATTCAGTGCGGATGGATCTACAACGTCCATTTACTCCTCCATTACAAAGAGTTTGATTGTGGTTCTAATGTTTTCCACATTGGTATTTCCTAGCCTCTTGCTGAATGCTTTTAATGTTAGCATTTTCTTGGCCTTTCCAATGAATTCGGGATTTTCTTTTGGGTTCCGCTGTCAGGTACGGGAAGTCCTGTGTTGGTGGATGGTCACATTAACACCTCTGACAACCTTAAATTCTCATGAACAGCAAATTAATTTTGCTTTGGAGGAGCCTGAAGAATAAATATGAAATCTTTCATGGTACACTTGGGCCTCATGGTACCCAACACTAATGCACAGTGACTCAGCACAGTAAACTGGACAATTTTTCTGCTATTTTCCTGACATTGCAGCACCTACTCATGCCAGTGGTCTGTTGGTTTTATTTAGTTAAATTTTGTTTCTATAGCAATTTAAATTTAAATTCAGATTTTTTTCACACTACTGAGACTGTTTAAAAAAAAAAAAAAAAAAAAAAAAATCTTCCGCAATCCTGCACTCTTTCAGTTTGTAAATTGTCAGTCATTTAAGCAAAGAAAGGTATAAGGACAACTGCCATTCAGTAATGAAAAAAAGTCTGGAATCAGAGTCTTTTGAATAATTTATTCAGTTATTGATCTGTTTACTGGGTATTTGAGCACTAATTCAGTATATCTGACTATGAAATCTATGGCTGCAATGTTGAGCTGCAGACAAACTCCAAAAACTGCAATCTTGCTGCTTCAAACACAGCAAGCAGGTGTGGTACTGCATCAGGTGTGATCTACAAGCACCGAGTCAGTTGTTCTGCTCACACTAGTATTATTTCACTAAGAGAAGTGATCAGTTTT
Source organism: Heterotis niloticus (assembly GCA_018136845.1). Taxonomy (NCBI): domain Eukaryota; kingdom Metazoa; phylum Chordata; class Actinopteri; order Osteoglossiformes; family Osteoglossidae; genus Heterotis; species Heterotis niloticus. The sequence goes on from CM030900.1 coordinate 15,726,714, forward strand.
ACAGCTGATGGGGCCAAAGTACATTACTGCAGCACAAAGCTGATCACCGTGGCATCAACAGATGTTGCGGTTGCTGTTTGTCGAACCCCAACCACACACCGTGTGTCACTGCCCTGGCCAGGACGCCCTTAGACTCAGCAGGATCAGGACGTCACAGGGTGCCAGCCTGTACACCCCCAGTTCATTAAGAGCCGACTCAGGGAGGGGCTGCTGGTTTCCACTGGCAAAAGCCCCACCCTCCTCCTGGCTCTGCTGCAAGACGTCCCGCAGCAGGAGGGCAGATCCCATGTTGAGTGTCAGGATGATACAGGCTTCCTTCACACTGGTGGGCACAGGAACAGGGTGTGCAGCGTAAGAGTATGTGTGTCTATACACGCACGCACGCACGCACGCACGCACACAGAGTCATGAACAAATGCATGTGAATAAACTGATGATGCATTAATTCTTCTGAATTATTTTTTACCTTTTGTGAAAGAAAAATAAAACTATGGCTATCCCCACCTATCGGGACTCTCACTACAAGAATACTAGCTTAGTAAGGTAGTACCCTAAATTCACTATCTAGAAGCAGCCTAGAAAAATGACAAAACTGTGCTGCAGTCTCATCTCAGCTGTTCTCCCGAGAGGATTGTGTCTTGTGCTTGTTTAAATGTCATCTTCCTCACACTATTAGGTGAAAGATACATTCACTATGCATCCTTAACAGAACTTTTCATTTCTTATTTACATTACAGTACCCATTTGTCACAGTGTAGAAGAAAAATGTAATTTGTCTCCAACACTGTAGAATATTGTTGTCTACTGCACACAAACATCACCTATTGAGAAAATTAAGTATTTAAATAATTAGGTAAATCATGCTTTAAATTCTATATATTGCACAGAAGCCTTTGGTGGACTGACACAGGTGTTTCAGAGTGTTTTTGTGATACTGGGTAGGGGGTTTGGCATGGACTGGTAACACATTATTATTTTCCCATTTAAAATAATGCAATATATAGGTTCCAACTATCCTGAAAATTTGGTATCAGACATGTTTCAAGAAACGGATTAGATTCAGATAGCAAGAGATTTGTGTAAAGGTTTTAACTAAGGTGAACTTTGTTTTATGCTTATGTGAATGCTGGAAGACCCCATATGATGTCACAGATAAGTGCAAAGGCCACCTTTACTCTAACATACATTTTTTGTGCACATAAAATATAAACAGGCTTGCTTACTGTTTGAAAAAGTTCTCTGGTCTCTTGCAGTAGTGTCCAAAGAGAGGGAAAAGGTTCCTCATCATGTCGAAGTGCAGTTGTGCAGCCCCTCCTTCATTAAAATGGTTGTACAGAATGACCTGAGGAGGGAAGATCCACAGTGCTCAGGCCACATACTTGCTACATTTACATCTCCGTATCTCGAAGAACCATTGCCGACAGTTGATCTTATATTCACCTGCCCCCTTACAACCGGCATTCATTTGTCCCAAGAAATCACCCTATTGTGAGTGGAAAAAATTACCATAATCTGATGCAAAAAACAAATATAATTGGTTCACAGGCCAAAAATGTAACTTTAAAATTAAAGTATCTAGACGTATACCATTGATAAGAAATATCTCAGAAAATATCTGAAAAATGACAGAATTCTACCACTTATCTAAATTATTAAAACTAGTACAATGAATTCTGCAGTGTTCATTTTTGTGCTCTCAGTCTCACCTCTGTTAAATGGCAGGAGAGAGGCTTTATTTATAACAATAATAAGAGTATTCTGTTATTAAATCTGTAAGACTTCAATCTCTTTAAATAATGGAGTTATGTGCAGGTTTATAGTTTATTTGTAAAAGCCACTATGCAATCTGGTACTCCAACATCATTCTGTAACGTTGGCCTCTCCCACCACCTCTGCAGCCACATGTTTTTCTTCCTCCTCAACCCAAACACCATCATCTACTGATATGAATTATTACACTAAGTTGACTTCATTAATCATTTGTTTTTTATTGACATATTATCAATTATTATTTAATCTATGTTACTATACCACTCAACTTTTTCTTGCATTAGACTTTTAGAGTGAATTTGGGACTTTGAAACAAGTTTGAATTTTCCCTTTTACATTAATGTGAAAAATTTTGGGTGTTAGGATTTTCACCATGAAGGCCGTTTGGAGAAACGACGTCGGCGTGGACAGCAGGGGATGAGGATATATTTTCAGTAAAACATCTAATGTTTAAGAAACCTGGCAAGATAGGCTTTGGACTGAAATAGCCTCTCTTCTGGGTGTTCCAGCATCTTCTACAAGAGACTCAGACTCACATCCTGGTAGAGGAAGAGGTCCAGCCTGTCAGCTAAACCTTGCCAGAAGCTCTGGAACAGCGGAAGGCAAAGTTGCTGATGTAGCTGGAGCAGTCGATCACGCAGACAGAGCATCATGGGACACGCTGAGCTGGACAGAGACATGACGGCCTGATCCATCTGTGAAGGCAGAGACAGCCACCTGTATGGAGAATGTATTATTATTTTTAATTATCTGATACTTTTCTCCAAAGGAACTTGTACTGTGAATTTTGTATACTTGTTTATATAAATTATTTATATTATTTTCACAGCAGAGTAGGTACCTGGATAAAGGGAACTGCAGGAAGAGGTAGGATTTCAAACCTTTCTGGATTGCAAGGTGGTAGCTTTAACTACCACTCCATCTGATGGCCCATGTGTACAGGGATATTTCACCAATATTATAACTGGTACATATTGCCAGTCACCTACAGAAGACAGCACAGCAATGGTGCACGTTCAACCCAGGTGAACACAGGAGCACGATTCAGGGGGGCCCCTCACCTACCTGTCCCGGCAGTATGGCTGGGCCTTCTCTCGCACCTCCCTCATTACTGCTTCCAGGAGACGCCCTAGCATGTCCCCCTTCAGTCGTTCTAAAAGCCCCAGCAGCCCCTCGAATAAGGACCCTTCCAGCGATGCCAGTCGACCAGTCTCTGTGGCCCCCAGCGGCCCCAAGACCTCATCGCCCAAGGACACGGCAGCCTGCTGCAGCTGCAGGAAAAACTAGGGAGTGGGGAAGATCACAGGAAGGACTTTTATTATCTACCATTACTAAACTATTATTATATTTTATTACTTACATAGAAACATATACACATACCACATTATCGGCCCAGTCACCCAACACAGTCCAGATGTAGTTGGCTGCATTGAGGATTGCGCAGTAGCGGGCCCCCAAGGGGCAACGGGACTCCTCCTTCATCACCTGAGTTAGGCGTATGCGGAAGTCATCCACCAGCTCCTTCTGTAGGGCAAGAAAGCTGAGCTGGGCCCGTGGGCAGGGGAGGGACCGGTACCGGTCTGGGAGCAACAGAGTCAGGCAGAAGGATGGACAAGAATCAGAAGAACATCATGCAACAAAGGTGTCAAATGTAGTCATGCTTTTCTCCCATATAATGTGGTGCTGAAATATATACATTTGATTTTTCAACCAAACAGTTCTTCAGGTAAGTTGGTGCTAAGCGGTGTGCAGTAGTAGCACTTCTACATTTTAAAGAAATTGCACCTCTTATAAACTCCCAGTGCTTATCATTTATATTAGTATTGTTTAGACATTAGTACGATATAAAAATAATTTCTGTTGCAAAACTTATGTTGACTTATAAACATTCATGCCTGAGTATTATTACTGTTAATGTACATTTCACATGGAAAGAAATATTAAAGCAACATTTTGTTTATTCAGGGGTCTGAATACTTTTGAAAAACACTGTATATCCTTATGGGTTATATAACACCGTATGAGGAGATTTTTCCATTTGTTTTTTTTTTTGTCATCCTAACAGAAACCCATCCCAAGTAGAGGACTACCTGTATTATACGACTAGCTGTACTTAATAGTTTGCCGACATGCCAAGTGACGGTATTACCAACACTTATTTTTCTCCCACTTCAAACACTGCAAACCGCTGCCTTATTACTTGTTACAGTGACAGCCTTTCCTGTTAACACAGTATTTACTCAATTATTTAACACATATGAGCAGCTTGTACAACTTAAATATCCCTACACGTATTTTTCTTCTGGTTTATGAATCAGAGTCCCAAGATGACAAATAAGTGTCGTATAATTCGCTTTCCTGTAAAATTCATGGTAATTTTTAATCAGTGATAGAATTCCATAATTTTAGCTACGAATCTCATGAAATAATTTGGCCTTCCCACTTAACACTTAAAAAAAAAAATAGTGTGTGTGTGTGTGTGTGTGTGTGTGTGTGTGTGTGTGTGTGTATATATATATATATATATATATATATATATATATATATATATATATATTTTCTTCTTCTTCTTCTTCTTCCGGCTGCTCCCGTTAGGGCTCGCCACGGCGGATCAATTGTTTCCACTTCTTCCTGTCCTCTGCATCTTTCTCCGTCAATATATATATATTTTTTCCATTTTGGTTAAATTTTAATTTCTAATGATGTATTTTTCTCCCATGAATGATTTATATTTTTACCATAAAAATCAATAAAATCACAAATCACTAATAATGGGACATTGGCTCATGGGACAAACTAGCCCCATTAGATGGCAAACGAGTGTACTACTACTGTCACTCAAAGAGGTGAACAACACCAAGGCCACCTAGAAAGGGCACCTGTGATGGCCAGTAGCAGGGTCATAAATGTCTCAGCACAGTCTGGGGCCTTCAGCTCATCCATGTCACTGATGTCTCTGTACTGGGAGCTCCATGCCCCCTCAGCAGAAAGCATGGCGTCCACCTTTTCCAAAGCCACTGACAAGAGATAGATCACACAGGAGCACTGTTTTAAAAACACAAACCCAGGTTCAAGTCCCACCTGACTAATGTTTTGGCCTTGAATTGTTTCACTAAAAATTACCCTTTTACATGAATGATTAAACCAAAAAAACTTTCTAAGTTGTTTGAGAGAGAACCATCGGCTAAATAATAAATGTAAATACAGTGGATTCTGGATATGTTGCAATTAACCAGACTAGAATATTTTTGCCCAAATAAGCAGTTGTCCCAACTGTGCAAATGACAAACATGCACATGCTTCCAATATAACTATTATTCTGAGCAACGCCCATTCTTCTTGCAGTTTATCTTGCTGTTGTATTAAGTGTGCAACTGTTCATTTCAGTACTCCAGGTATCTGTGCCAGCCGACAATGACTTTGATTTGGTTCAGAAAGACAATTCTTTGTACTAGTGTCAAATCTTTATGCAATCTTTATGCAGCATCTAGGTAAGGGTTTGCAATTTTAGAATAAATAAACAAACAAATAAATAAATTGGCCATTTTCTCAATTTGGTGATTTTGTTCTTTGATATCTACCCCAGATTAACTGAGGGCCCAAGTAAATGAAATCCACTGTAAATGGGATATTGTACTGTCAGCAGTCAGTTAAACTTAAAACTTTCAGTGATCCTAACCCTGACAGCTTCTTCAGCGACTCCCACAGTGCCAATCCTGAGGGCACGAAAGTCGTGCATACATAGAGGGGCAGTACACAGCAGACTTACTTTTCTTCTCCACACTGAGCCACTTCTGCAGGATGGACTCCTCCAGCAGGATGGGAAGGGCGCCAGGGAGTGAGCTGGGGTAGGCATGTGTGGTACGCAGCTCCCGTTCAAACTGCAGCACCTCGTCCACCAAGTGAGAGAAGACGGCATCATCGTAGAGCAGACGCGGCGCATCAGAAGTCAGCTTCTCCTGCACTAAAGACAGAAGTCCACGGCACAACTCCACCTAGCAGAGAACAGCAGGTCAGCATGTGAACACATTGGATATGTATGTTGCTAATGTTCCTCTAAATGCTTATTTTGACTATTAGACACACACACTGCGACAAAACCTTTGCATTGATGTTTGCTCCAGCTCGGTTAAGAATGGGCTGGATCTTCTCTTCCATGAAACTGGAACTGTATCCCATCCACATTAACACTTGGGTCAGGTACCACTCAGGCTGCAAAACAGGCAGGTACACATGGAGGGGAAGGGCAGCAATGGACAAGGTTAACTGATTTAGAACATTTAGAATAGAATATGCTCTTGCCAAACCCTTCTTATTGCAAAAACTTACAACTCAGATTTTATTACCAGCAGGTGAATAATCAATGGTTTGGTATGCTTCTGGGCTCCAAAAGTGAGACCAATCTGTGCTAAAATGTCACCAAATACAGGTGGCACAGTAAGTAGCTCTGCTGCCACACACAATGGGCAATTTTGAGACACCAATTAAACTGAAACACATGTCTTTGGACAGTGAGAGGATAGAGGAACACCTGGATGAAAGCCAAACAGACATGGGGAGAACATGCATGCTCCACACAGACTGAATCCACAGCCAAACAGCTTGGGAGCTGTCAGGCAGTAGAGCTATTCACTGAGCCACCATTCTTCCATAAGTAAAAATGTTAAGGTAACAATCTGAACCAACTGTGAAGACCCCTGTGCATAAATTTTACACCAAAGACTTTCAAAATTACTGTGCAGAGATGGCAAAGTAAAGTCCATGTGAGCTGCAGTCCTGACCTTGTTTGGGGAGTTGGTTTGCCGGTTCCCAGTGAAATGGTATCGAAACCTCTTGCTTAGGGGCAACAGCATAATCTGGATGGGGAGGGACAGGGGTGGAGCGGGGGCCAGGTGGGAAGCCACCGGCTTGCTCTCCGAGGTGAGGTCATCACTGAGAATGACAGTTAAGGACTGCAATATAGTGTGGTCTGACACCATCTGAGCGACGGCATGCTGGTCTGTAAGATGTTTCAGGGTCATTTACTGAAATGTAGTAAACCTCCCAAACACCTCCAGAATGGCAGGATACGACATCTGCAATGAGAGAAGCTGGGAGACCAACAGCTCCAGCTGGGTGGACAGCTCCTGGACATTTGCAGGAGGTGAGAGGGACTCAACTGGTGGGGTGAGGAAAGGCCACTGGAGCTGGGTCAGCACCTCCTCAAAGTCACTGCACAACAGAGGTTAAAGTTCATGATACAACATGCAAGATAGTGGCGACCTCTGTGAAGTCACAGCCAGAGCCAACTGCAGGGCACATACACCAATTCCCTGGGTTACAAATATTTTTTCCAAATGATTTATTTCTTTTATTTTCATTTTCTTCAATTAACCATTCAGTGAAATTTCTAGGTGTTAAAGAACAAAATCTACAATTTACAGACAAAACAGGAGTGTCTTGGTTCAAGACATGTCCATGTCTGATGTATTTATGAATCTCTAAAAGAGGAAAGTTGTGGGGGGCGGGGGTATTTTTACTTTAAGCCAGTTTTAATTTTAATATGATAAAATGTTCAAAGTCTTACAATGTATTTTTATCTACAGTAATGTTAAAGGAAGATCTCAAAACAGCTCAGACTCACTTCTATACTGGGTTTCTGACAGGTCCAGTTTCAGTCATGCCCCATTTTCATTATTTACATCCTCCAGATACAAAATCTCTTTTTTTAAAACCAAAAATTCAGTTTAAGTTCTGAACTCCATGTATACATTTTTTTTGCCTAGCGATGTAGGAAAAAAAATTCCCATTTACATAGTGATGCTTGATACAACTGTGCACTCATATTGAAGTATTTCCTCATCTACATTCAGAAAATTTGTCATAACATTCAAACTGTGAGTGGAGAAATTTTGAACAGCAAACTGAGTGTGAGTGGGGGGGGGGTCTGCTGTGGCTTTGTGTCCAATCAGCTTTGGAAAAAGTGTTAGACACACATTTTGGTCTCTGTCACACAAAGTGCCAGTTTCGCTAATTTCTTTAAATATACAAGACAGACAATGAGGATGACAGTGATGATAATGGTTTGTTAGTTATATATGTGTTTTAAAGTGTATTACTGACATTTAGAGAAATCAGTTAGAATTTTATCTGGGGGGTATTGAACAGGTTATATTTATTTTCTCATTTAAAATAATGGAAAACAAACTCCCTGGTTTTGTTTTCAAAAATGGATTAGGACCGTAAACTGGGGAATGACTATAATTTGTACAGTGCCTGTCATTAACACCTCATTTCCTCTCAGTTCCACAGGTAGCTGTAAAACTAATGCTGAAAAGCGCATGCATCTAACATCCAACCCCTAACTGAAGGACTACAAGCAATTTAGACTGAGCATTTACTTTAACCACATGTGTTCAGAGTGTGGGAGGAGGAACCCCACAAACGCACATGGAGAATATGCAAATACCACACAGACTGAGCTGTTGCTACTGACTTCAGCACTGTGCCCACCTACATCGCAGAGGAGAAAACTGTCTCCATAATAAATATACGTGTAATATAGTTTATTCAAAAATTTTACAGAATCCAGCTAATAAAAAAATGATCAGGTACTGGCATCATTAAACTTTGACTTTAGTGCTAAAAGTTACTTTGGATTTACCAACCAATCAAGTTACGAATGGACTTCCAGTCCCAGCTGTGTATAAGTTTAGGAATTGATGTACTATAGTGATCCATGGTCCTCACCTTACCAGGCACACGTCTCACCTTGCTAGCCGGTCCTTCAGGATCTTGTGCCAGAAGTGCAGTGTCTTCCTCAGGTGGGCCTTGAGGTGGCTACAGTTGGACTCCTTCAGGCTGAGGTCCAGCTTCGCCATGCTGCCAACGGCCCCTACAGCCTCCCACACGCTGCTGGTCATCAGGAACTGCTGAATGCAGCCGCTGGACACACACACATCACACAAAGACAAATTATAATACAGAATATTTTTTAGCAGACTTACTATGGAAAGAAAATAAAAACACATTCATTTAATTTAGACTCCTCCTCAGTCCTTGGTTAATCTGGCCTAACTTTGAGCTCCCTTTTTCCAGATCATATCGAGGTTTCGGCATCTTTCACACTTGCTAGCTCTAGTTAATCGTTTCTGTGGATAACTGATACCAGCAGATAAGTGATGCCTTTTTTTTTCTTACATGCAATTCCCAGCAAAATATTAGTCTTATATTCTTGATATTCTTGGTATATCACAGAAACTGCCTTGTTACGATAACTAACGTCAGCTGTGTCTGTTTTAATGAGATTTGGTGACGTTGCAAGCATAAGTGTGCGTCAGTTTTGAGAATGAGGAATGCATCACATTTTTTACCAATAAAACTAGCGGCAACTGAATGTGAACTATGAGAGTTCAGCTCACGAAGGGTTTTTCAAGATTGCGTTAACCTTGGTAAATTGGGCAAATCCTCGGTGAGTGATGGAGCAAGAGTACACATCCCCAGTTCCACACCTTCTCTCACCTGAGCTCCTCAATGTGGGCAAGACACTGCAGGTACTTGACATGGCGCTCCATGGTATCCAGCTCTCCTAACTTCGGAGACAAGCTGTCCACCCAGCTTTGTGACCCCTGCAGGTGCTGCTGCAGCATGTTGGAGAGGAGCTGCTCCTTGTGGAGAAGCGCTTCGAGTTTTCCCTGGGACTCCTCTGCCACCGACAAAGCCGCCGACACCCTCAGGGGCACAGAGCTGGAGACAGTGAGGACCTGGAAATGACCGTCTACAGTCAAGGAGGACCAAAGTTCTCTGCTGGCTTTCTGCAGCCTCATGACTCAACGCGAATCATTTGGAATCTGTGTAGATCTCCTAGTAAATCAAACCTTTCCTGCAGCAGCAGATGATGACTGATCCCAGTCTAACAATCGTGGTCTCGAACCCACCTGCTCCTCCAGCACCTTGTTTTCCGCTCTAAGCTTTTCCAGGAGGCCGCTGACTTTCTTTAAACACTTCAGATCGCCGCCCATCTCTCTGTCCAGCAGTTCCACCACGTACTCGGGAAGTCGTCTGTCATCCGATTCCGCACAAGGACTTCCATCAGTCTCAGTTTCAGTCTCAGTCCCATTCTCAGTCTCCGTGTCCGTCCCGTCACTGGGCTCCGTGTGCGCCGCCATGTTGCTCCGGCGCCTCCTTCCACGTCAGCGAGTTTAGAGCCCCCTGCTGGTTACGACTGGAAAAAGACGTTCGGCGAGGAGCTGCCTTTCTTGGCTTCATCGGTTATGATTTTCTGAAAAATTTTAATGAAAAAACCAAGGGAAGTGTGACAACCAAGGAAATGAACACTAATAAAAAGGCGAGAAGTCGTAAACAGCTCTTAAAAAGTATATCGTTCAGTGCAAAATACGTAGGTACGGCGTTTTAGAGCTTCACATTAACTAGATGCTCTAATAGTGATGATAAACTTATTTTGTTTTTCTAATAGCGTTTTTATAGAGTTATAAATATGAAATCATGTCAATAAAATGAAAATATGGAAGTGATAGTATTCGTTTTCTCGCCCCTTATTGAAATAAAGAAATGCATATTTAAAGAAAGAGAAATCACTGCACAGACAGCTGAATATTGCAAAGACCTTTCCAGAACGTGAGTGGCCTCCCAGTCGCTTCTTCATACGAATGAACCCCAAATTTTATTTAAATAATAAAAAAGCAATACCGTACTATAGCGTCCTTTGCTCTGAGGCGCCCCCTAGAAACCCGCTGAGAACTGCACTGTATGTACACACCCTAATTGAAATTGCACTTTCTTGTGATGTGAAACCAAAAATCAAAATAAATCCTATCAAACATTTTTTTACATATTTAATGTTACCTTGAAACGAATAATAATTCAAGGAAAAAACAGTTAGGTAATTAGGACAAATGGCTGATGTGGAAAAATGGAAACCAGGCTGGCTTTTCTGATGCTGCCTCAGGGGTGCAGTGGAACTGGAACTGTGGGCATCTTAGAAATTTTCAACATTTTAGTCCAGAAGAAGGTTAACTGGTACATATTTTGGACGGGATGAAGGTAGAAATGGCTGGATGCATACATGGTTTGGAATAAGTAAGTAAAAAAAAAAAAGATGTGGGATACCTGTGGAACAGGTTGCTCGAGGAGGAGTTCATTATTTTAATTCACTTTCCTATGCAAAAAAGATCAGGAAGAATATCTCAGACTGGAGAACTACAGTTAGCCTTTTTTTGAAACTTTGCCCTTACAGGAAGACAGAACTTAAGTCAGTGCCTTCCACATTTTGTGGGAAGCTTAGTAAGAATTTTTGGAGGATTTGTGATTGGTTAATTGATTTTGTGCTGCAAAGGGTAGCACTGATGCCTCAGCTGCTGAGCTCCACATCAGTGTTTCCTGCCATGGTCCAGAGACATGCGTTTCCAATTTATTGGTGATTATAAACTGCCTAAATCAACTGCCTTTCAAGGTGCTCCAATCCCACACCTGTTTCTTTCTCTTCACGTATTGGGTTTTGTCAAAGTGACTCAGCATCAGCTGGACCTTCCAGATACAGGTGATATTTATACTACACTCACTCAAGACACCTTGACGTGCACACAGGTGATCGCCATTTCACAGGTAGGAGCTGTGGCCAGTGATCTAAACCAGTAAAATTTGACAAGGCACCTCCTCAGGATGTGTGGCCCTCAAGAGTGCATTTTGAATCGGGCTCTTGCTTGCTCTTTCTCCAGTGACAGCTTGCCAGCTACAGAAATGAGTTATTTGTCTCCAACCTCCACTTTAAGCAGAAACAAGTCAGATAACTAGTTTGAGACGGTTAAAAAAAAAAAAAAATGGGCCGATGCACATACAGAAAGTTTATTTCCTGAGACATCAGAACTCAGAAGAAGTAAAGCTGTACAACAGGGGTACATGTACATACATCAGAAGATGGAAAAATTATAATCCAAATATCTACTAACATGAATTTAATTGTAAAAGATTTTAATAGCAATATCTGCTAATAAAGGTTTTTAAACTTATGTCTCATTCACTTTATGCTTTGAAAAGCTTAAAAATAATAAAATAGCTTTAAAAATATGTGCAACAGTGCTGTCCTTTTAGCAAAGCCTTAGGAGAAACAGTTCTAGGAGCTGCAGCAGCCACACAGAGGTTCTGAAAAACACAGCAACCAATCAGACACTTCAGCAATGGTGCAGTACATTCTTCTGCAGGAGTGAGTTTTAGTTCAGCCAGGTGGTGTTCAGCTGAGTCTGGTTCTTGATGCTGGTGTCCATCTTCAGGACCTCTCGGATGGCCATGGTGGCATAGGTGGAAGGTGGCAAGGAGAATTCCATCCTAAGAGCTCTGTATTTCCCCTCTGGAAGAGCATGGAGGAACTCGGTGAATAGGTCTTCACTCTGTCTATACTGGTACACTTATGTAGATATGTGAATGTAGACCTGCGCCAGATACCGTAGAACTGACCTTTATGGAAAACCGGGGGAGGTTTGTCCTCAAGTTTCTCCACATCCGTGTGCACAAGTGGAATGCGTGGGTCATCATAATGGATAACCTGCCTGAGAAAGATCACGCAACAAAAAAAAAAAAAAAAAACCCACACAAAAGTAAGAATTAGCGACTGATCTTCAACAACCTCAGCTGCTGCCAGTTTCTGTCCCACAGCCCCATTCTCCTGAACTGATTTCAGATTGCTTATCAAGCAAGTAAAATTGTTTTAGCAAGCCCTGCAGAAGAGATGGACAGGAAATAGAACATTCAGACGTATACCAGTACACACACAAGTATGCACAGCGCAACAAAAGCAAGAGATGATAATGACTGACCAGCTGACGTCCTGGGGACGAATGATGATGCGACGGTAGGCTCCAGTCAGGGAGTAGTCTCGGATCTTGTGTCTCATGTTGTCTATGTCCAGACCATCTGAGGCTAGCATGTCCCTATAGGCCTGGCCCACTGAAAGTAGAATAGAAAAAATGCCTCACTCAAGGCCAACCTGTGCTAAGACTGTTAACCCTGCTCGCAGTGTGAGAGTGAGGTTGGAGACCAAAAGCCTCTGCTTACCATGGTGTGCTGGGTATATAACGTCAAAACCAGGTAGGGGCATCACCACATCATGGATGGTATGCTTTTCAGCATCCTGCTCAGACAGAACTTGGGCTTTGCCTGTGAGGAGACGGTACAGGGGTATGTGAAAGTTTGCCAAAGTACAGACTCCCTGAGACACGACAGATGTCCAGCTGAAAGGTGGGAGTTCTGTCACGTCATTTACTTTGCTAGTTACTGAATGAAGTGGACAAACAAACGAATTGCACAAATCAAATCTGTCATGACTCTTTTAAACCAAATTCGTGTAAGAAACTTAGAATGATCTTCTTCTTCTTCTTTCAGCTGCTCCCGTTAGGGGTCGCCACAACGGATCAATTGTTTCCACTTTTTCCTGTCCTCTGCATCTTTCTTCGTCACACCGACCACTTGCATGTCCTCCTTTACCACATCCATAAATCTCCTCTTAGGTCTTCCTTTCTTCCTCTTGCCTGGCAGCTCCATCCCTAGCATCCTTCTCCCGATATATCCAGAATCTCTCCTCTGCACATGTCCAAACCAACACAATCTCGCCTCTCTGACTTTGTCTCCAAACCGTCCAACCTGGGCTGACCCTCTAATATACTCATTTCTAATCCTGTCCATCCTCGTCACACCCATTGCAAACCTTAACATCTTTAACTCTGCCTCCTGTATTTTGGTCAGTGCCACCGTCTTCAACCCATAAAGCATAGCTGGTCTCACTACCATCTTGTAGACCTTCCCTTTCACTCTTGCTGGTACCCTTCTATCACAAATCACTCCTGACACTCTTCTCCACCCACTCCACCCTGCCTGCATTCTCTTCTTCACCTCTCTTCCACACTCCCTGTTACTCTGAACTGTTAATCCCAAGTATTTAAATTCATTCACCTTCGCCAACTCTATTCCCTGCATCCTCGCCATTCCTCTGTCCTCCCTCTCATTTATGCACATGTATTCTGTCTTAGTCCTACTGACCTTCATTCCTCTTCTCTCTAGAGCATATCTCCACCTCTCCAGGGTCTCCTCAACCTGGTCCCTACTCTCGCTACAAATCACAATGTCATCCGCAAACATCATAGTCCACGGTGACTCCTGTCTGATCTCATCTTTCAACCTGTCCATCACCATTGCAAATAAGAAAGGACTCAAAGCTGATCCTTGATGTAATCCTACCCCCACCTTGAAAGCATCCGTCACTCCTACCGCAGACCTCACCGCTGTCACGCTGTCCTTGTACATATCCTGTACCACTCTTACATACTTCTCTGGCACACCCGACTTCCTCATACAATACCACAGCTCCTCTCTAGGTACCCTGTCATATGCTTTCTCTAAGTCCATGAAGACACAATGCAACTCCTTCTTACCTTCTCGGTACTTCTCCATCAACACCCTCAGAGCAAACAACGCATCTGTAGTACTCCTTCTCGGCATGAAGCCATACTGCTGCTCACTAATTGTCACCTCCCTTCTTAACCTAGCTTCCACTACTCTTTCCCATAACTTCATGCTGTGGCTGATCAGTTTTATCCCTCTGTAGTTACTACAGCTCCGCACATCACCCTTATTCTTAAAAATTGGTACCAGTACACTTCTTCTCCACTCCTCAGGCATTGTCTCACTTTCCAAGATTACATTAAATAAGAAACTTCGAATGATAATTTATTTAATATGAATTTTAAGGTAAATTACAAATTAGAATTCAACCTCATTTGCATTAACCAATTACTTGTTGAAAGAATATGGGCAATTAAGTGCTTGGTTAAACCTCAATATCCATTTAAGTGGAACTATGAAGTGTATCTATTCACAGAAAACATGTCAGATAACAGGTTGTTAACAGTATAGTACAGAATAGTAGATGTTTGTCACATAACACAGTGCAAGAAAACTCAATAAATATGTGTAATGTGAGTAGCAACGTTAAGGTAATTGATTTATTATTTAATTATACAACTTAAATCATCATACAATGCTTTTAATAAAGAGGTTTAAAAAAAAAAAAACAACAAGAAAATACAGGGGTTAAGGAACAGGGTTGAGAACCACTGACCTATCAGCTACACAGCTCACCTCCACTGAGTACCAGGTCTCCTGCCACAGCCTTCAACCCAAAATCCTGGATGCGTTGGCTCACCATGGCATTCCACACATAGCTCTGGTAGCTGTGAATGTACATCAGCCGGTTGTTGCGAGGAATCTGTGACAGGACACATGCAGGTGTGATTGCTATTAACAAAACTCTCCAAATAAGTGACTTTTCATCACTCTTCCCCAAGCTTAAATGTTGTGAAGACATTTGTCTGATACTGGCTGTTATGCAGATGGGAGAAGTGGGTTCTTACCAGTCCAAAGGCTGTGACAATGTTTTTCTTGCCATACGTGGTCAGGCCCCTCAGGAGCTGACCCTCCACACACCGTTTGACAGGCAGTTTCTTGAGCGCTGCCTCAGGGTCTTGCGACCGAGCCCACTCCTCCCGGCAGCGGACAAGATAGCCTTTCTCAGCTGAGGATACAGGAAGTCCAGTCATGAACAACTACTGCTTCTATATAAACACATCCTAACTATCTAAACACCATGCCTTGCAAAAGTATTGAAAACCCTTGAAAGTTACCAACATTTCCTGGATCAGTATCTTTATTGTGGACTCATATACTTTAATACTAAATTGTCAGAGCCAAAATAAATTATGTACAGACATTGTAAAGGAAATGAAAAATAAAAACACAGTATGCTGCTTGCATAAGTATTCAAATAGCACACATCCATATTTGGTACAGCTATATTTTGCTGCAGTAGCAGTTTTAGTTTTTTTTAGCTTGAATAAGAACCACCTTTGCATGCTGTTCATGAGTTATTGTATTTTCCTGTGTATTTTGGCAAATCTGCAACAAGTTGTTCAGGTTGGTTGGATGATGCCTGTGGATGGCAATTTTCACGTAGTGCCACAGGATCTCCACGGAATTGAGGACTTTGCTGGGGCCTCAAGCATATTTACTAATATATCCATACTGCTTGTCAAAAACTAAGCTGCTTTACTGTTGAATGGCACTTAAAAATGACTGAAATACTTTTTTGCCTGAATTTCCTACCTCCAGGGCGAGGTTTCAGGATCAGATCCATCACTTCCGTCCAGTTATTCTTCAAGATTGCCCTGAAGAAGTAAAATGAAATCCCAAAAAGACCTCAAAAAGTAGACCATCTGAATAAATTATATCCCTTGTCAGCACACCGCTGCATCCCGGTAGCCCAGACAGTGTCAACCTCACCTGCCAACCTGGTAAGTGGGCACAGCAGTGGTGCCAAAGCGTTGCATGCCATAGTAGTTGATGAATCCAGTTTTCCTGAGAGAGGTCATGGCATGCTCTACCTGCTCCTCTGTCCCTGAGATGTTCCTGGAAAGGAATACTTTATTCACACCGCCTATGTCACAAATAGAAAAAACGCTACGTACAGGGGATGCCTCTCTGTACCCACAGCCCATCACGTGCAAAAGGCAGTGATACTGCTCGTGGTTAAGGTTTAAGTTGCTGCATCTGCGTTAACAAAATCCTGCTATACAAACCCAGAGACAGACACACAAAGGAACAGAAGCAGACTGTAGCTATGCCTTCAGTTCCACACACTGACCTGATGACCACAGTGAAGTGGTTCCCTTGTAGTTCTCCTAATTTCAGAGGATGCTTCTTGTAGGAGAAATTTCCTAACTTGAAGTTCACCAGGCACTTATTGAGATGGGCCAGCCTCTCGGCACTGATTCTGAGAAGTGAAAGAATTGTTGGCCCCATGTTCTTCATCACACGCTTCACAGGCACAGACTGAACACAGGGAGTCACAGTGAAACTACACTTACTTCAGCACAGCAATCTCCTGAACTGTTATGGCTCTTTTGTCCTTGGTTCCCATATAAGAGAAGACATTTGGTCTCACCCTATACAGAAACCATCACAGTTACACCATGACTCACAGTCTGTTTAATAAGTTCAATAATGTCAAATGACTGTCAGCTCACAGCCAACACAACAGTTCAAGGTTGTGATGATACTTCAAACTGCAGAGACTAACCTGAGAAACTTGGAGAGGACATTTATGGCATCCATGGTGTCCTTGTTCTCCTTGTAAAGAACAAAGTGGCAGAAGCTGCCCCGGCTCTTGGGCCACGAGTGTTTCCTAGGGGCTTCCAGGAGACAGGATAAATGAGAAGACACCATGGGACTGGAGAACTGGACCATTTACCTCTACAAGAGGTATGTATCACATGTTGTGCTGATCTTGTCAACATCAGTCTCTAACCATTAGTTAGCACTTTGTATGATGGTTTCATCAGGTGCTTTCTGATCTGACACTGGTACTGTCTGGACAGAGAGGGGAAGCTGCAGTGAAATCTCTGCATGTCATACACGACCACCTTCTTGCAATAACAGTGCATTATGGGAACAGCAAGGGCTGCTCTCTAATGGGGGGGTGCACGTCAGATCAAGAATTCTCTGTCCATCCAGTGTTTGTGGAAAAACACCGCACAACACAAGACTGTTTAGACTCTGGTTCCTGTACTGCTTCTTTTTGTGGAATATAACTGTCAACACAGATAAGCCATTATTAAAGTAGTGTTTTTTTTGATAAGTTAATAAAAGATTCAAGCAGGAAAAAAGGAGCAAATTGTCACTATAGCTGGAAAAAGTAACATCTTTGGTTAATTTGAAAAAATGTGCTGCAGTAGCTAGAACACAAATGGGATTTCATAGATGTGGCAAACATGCCCAGTAAAACTGGACGCTGTACAAAGCACTTTGGATATAAACTTGAGAGCTTAGTGGCAGGGTTAAATGTAGATTCAGATATTCAATCCTTAAAACACCTTCCTCTATTTTTGTGCATTAATATTATTGATAATAATTGTTAGAGCAATAAATGTGCCCTCTAGATACTATACCATGGTTTGTCATGTATTCAGTAATACTGGCTCCAACTAGTAGAAGGATGCTGGTTCAAACAATCTTTATATACAGGTAGGGCAGGGGTGTCAATAGTCCCCCCAGGATGAAAACCTTGTTTCAATGAAGCAATAAAAAAAGCATACAATTTGGTGAGTAAGACTGCTTCCTTGTCAAATCTGTATCTGTGCAAAAATTCGCCTAAAAACGGGAAACAACCCAATTAAACATTTTCAGTAAGAGGAAAAAAATAAAACACTGCTAAAAACCTCAAGTTGTCCCAACTTCTCTGAACAGTATTGCGATGTTCTTACCTGCTGTGGTTCTGACCACTGTCCAAACAGAGAAGAGCAAAAGGAGGACAAGAGATTGTTACTGAGGATGTTGACAGGCCTAGCCAGAGGCATGTAATCTGGTGGGACAGTTGGCATGCAGGGTAGGTTTGTTGGGGGGAGGGGTTGATGTTCTGCTCAAACTTTTCTGTGTAGCAGGTGCGAAACATGGATATACAAACCAAATACAGTGTGTGTTCAATTTTAATATTGTGGGCGAAGGAATAACAATCATGGAAGTGTAAAACATCAGAGGGAGTGAGATCCAGTGGAGCAGGTTATGGTCTTTTCTGTGTTACTTGCAGGACATACTTATCGTAGATGGGGGGGAGGGTTACAGCACCATTCCGGGCATAAGTGCTTCAAATCACAATACATTCCCAAGAATCTTTAAGGATAGAAAATACGGTTCAGTGCGTGAAGAAATTGCACACCAACAGGAGGACAGAAAAGGAGCAAAAACCGGAAGCTCCACAGCATACAAGAACAGCTCAAACCCAACCACCTGAGAAAGCTGTTAAGTGCAAGTGTGCAAATCTCTGTATCTCACTATTCTGACATCAAAACTGGTCCAATAAGTATATAAACGATACACAGCTACTGGGGCTTTTACAACCCTACCAATGTCATAAATTGAGCAACAAAGGCTAAAGGCTGAGCTCATGTGGGTGATTCAGTCATGTGTGGTTCACTTTCTAAGCCTGTGAATTTCAGTGCTTTACAGAAAGGTTCAGATCCAGGAATTACACTCCATCAGCAATGGTTCCAGGCAAAGTCCGTGGATCCTCTCTAGATCTTTGCCACAGGCATGCAAATATGGCACTGTCCTACATGAGGTGTGGGGAGCCCTGGGCCAATAGGCCATAAAGTGATCTGGTTTTGGCTTTTCATTTCAAAGTCTGGATTGTTATTTCAACTGAACATATTGCACAATTCAAATTACTCTGCACAAGTTGCATAATATCGTTGCTTTTCAAAAGTATTTAACAATGCCTCATACATAAATCTTACATTTTCTGTCATTTAAATATTTGTTCAATTATTCTTTTTCAACTATTTGCGTTTCAGCTTGAAAGTGTGAAAATGACTATCACCAAAATATACTATTAAATCAAATATCTTTTAGAACCGTTTCTACTGGACAAAATTTACAGAAGTTATTATGGCTTTATTCATGCCGGGACCCTGACCAGGAAAAAATGGTTAATGATAAGGGAGGGATGGATGGATTAAACAGTGGGTCCCCACTGTACTAAAACTATAAAGAGTGGAAAAAGTACTGCACATGCTGAAACAAGATATGGTAGAGATATTTTTAAGAAATAACTGGAAACACCAATGATGTGGACCTATGTGACATAAACATGCAAATGGGGATGATACCATTAACTTGTTTCATGATTTAACTGCAATTAAAAAATGTCATGGTTTCAAACCACAAGAATTTTAGAAACTGCAGTAAAATTCTATTTGTGTGTGCCTGACTCAGTTGGCTGCTCCAAGTTAGTTTTAGTTAGTCTACTGGTAGCAGAGGTGCTGTGAAAATGAAATCTCAGTTTTACACCCAAGAAAAAAGCAGTCGAAATCAGATGTACGGACCTCTCTGAATATTTTGATTTACCCTCTATAAATTATTTCTAAGTAGCCAAATGTTACACTACAAAAATATTAGTTAGATGATGGTTAAAACTTTTCATTCATTTGCTGTGTTGGAAATATTCTATAATCAATAAATCTGCTGTATAGTTTCTGACATGGATTAGGCTATCCATCTTACTTGTTAATTCATGCTCAGCCTAAAACTACCTCTGATCTACTGCAACTGCAGGCCAAAAAACTGCCGATTATTTTATTCAAAAGTTCAATAAAAATTATTTTTACATTTTTAAAATATATTTCAACAATTTTTTTGATATATTCAAAAGCTAGGTGCTACATTTTCACTTTTAAAAGCAACTACAGTGACTAAAATGTGCTGATTTTTCCCTGTCGCATTTATGCATTTAACAGAAAGTACATTTTATTTGCAGAACAAAAAAAATCAAGTAGTCATATACGCCATGTTCGTGTCTGTTTCCACCATATGGTCTCATAATCCGAAAAAAATAAAATAATAAATTACAGGTATCCCTTGAGATACAAATCTTTGATTCCCCCCCCCCCCCCACATACAGGTGAAATTATTTAATACCCTTTACCAAGGCTGATTTTTCACACTTATGAGTAATAAGATCTAAGCATGAGGGAATTTTCAAAGGTCACACCATAATGTTAGTCAATGTCTCCAACTTAGGAGACTGCACTTTACGTGCATAATTCGCTCCTAGAAACAGAAGCTGAGGATACCAGTATCTGAAAAAAAAAAACTCTTAAAATCAATTAACTGCGATATTTCGACACTGCAAGATTTCCTAAAACATCAAAAACTCATATTACATCGCTACATGCAAAGCAGACTTTTTCAGCTTTTCATATTTTTCCTAGGGGAGCCTTAGATACCGTTAGCTCAGCTTGTAAAGATATCACTAGGAACACTTATGTTGTTAGATTTAAGTGCAGTGTTTCATACTGTGTTCCCGAATATTTTATATATCAGACTTGAATACAATGTTTGACCACCACTAAGAGGTTCAGGTCTTACTTAAAACTGGTGTCAGCACTGGCAGAAACCTGACAACAACACACCATGACTGAGTCAATGGTGTCCCAAAGTTCAGCGGTGGCTCCATTATTGTTCTCATCTGACATGTTTCCACTGGTGATGTTTGCTGTTCTTTGAAAACATAACTGTAAGCACTACTACAGTATCGAAGACTTCATTTTCATTTTTTTTACAGTTGAAAAACAAAGGGAAATATTGGTGTTTTTATCCAGGTGTAATATAGAAAAGCTGGTCCATATCGCCGACAAAATTGACTACTCTACTGCCATTACAATATAGGCTGCTTAAATCAAGTAATAACCAAACTACAGTTAATGCAAAATGCTGCTGCAAGGATGGTCAGAATATCCATGTATAATAGAAATGTCGAAAGATGTGGAACCTTAAACTTGTACCAAACAATTACATCCAATGTAAAGTACACTGATTCCTGGTGTGCCCCAGAATTTAATTTTCTTTAGTTTGGTGTCAATCTTAAGTTTTTGTTTTCCCCTCCTGCATTGCTGGCCGGCCATTTCATCATTGTACACTGTTACTGCATCCATTATATGTTACATTGAAGCCTTTATCTCCTTTTTTGTTTGCTTTTGTTCCTGCCTTAATGTATGTTTTCTGTACATATTTCTGATATTGGATGCTTTCCCATTTGCTTTATCTATAAGCCTGTGAATATGCTCTGAGTCTGCCTAGAGAATAGTGTTATTAAATTGTATTGTACTGTATAAAAACACTTAAAATAAAGAGGAAATATAAACACATATGGACTAGATGGAGTACGAGCTACTTAATGAGCTACATCTATTTATCATACCTATTTTCTCATCTTTACTGTATATGATAATTTCCCATTGTTATTCTTTGTTCCCACTAAAAATAAAAATGTCTATTTGGGTAATATTTGATTCTTTCTTTTAAAAACGCCCTTTTAATCATAACACCATTTAAAAATGAACGCTTATTTTTTTACCCTCTGAATTCAAGTAAAATCCATTGCGCCTATCATTCTAAGGATGCATCTGCCATATTTTATCAAGATATTGCCACAATTATAGAGCAACATGTCTGCAAAACAGCTTACACCAGGGCTCCAACATAAGAAATATGAATTCTATACACAAAAAGTGGTCATATGCCTATTCAGTTTAATCGTTTTACATTTTTAATATTAAACACTGATAAAACTTAAACAAAATACTAACTGCTCTGTTTTACTTTCAGCTAAAAATAAATGTATTTTTTCAAACACATCCTTGTAGTACAATTTCTTCCAGGACCAATGAAAGATGTGTATAGGTGTTTATCTGTACTTCTAAGAAAGTTTTCAAAATTAGCATTTAATCCAAATTAGCATTTAATCCAAATGAACTAGAAAACCAAGTTCATGTGTTAGATTTAGTATTTTGTGAGTCATGCAATATGTTCAAATAAAATTCCAATCAAGAAGGAGTAATTAAGAACAAAAAAAACATATCAGAATACACTTCTCTACAACCCAGAGGACCAGGGTTGCCCACCCCAAATCTACATGCACTGTGCATGCAGAGTACACAGTATCTGAATACCTGGTGACATGCAGTGTGGAGGACAAGGTAAAGATTTTCAGTGAAAAGTACATGCAACAGCATCCTGTGTACCAACCACAAACTCATCTACCTTAGACATGCATCTACCTGCCTGCTGACAAATGCAATAATTTGTAAACAACTGCAGGCTAACTGCATTGGCTTATAGTTGAAATTAGACTGACTTTCTCCTCTTTAGAAGAAAGGTTTAAAAAATCCCATTTATGAAGAATCTCCATTTTCCAATTTTTTAAATTTCTTTTCAAATCCATTTGATTTTCCTTTTTGTCATTCGCAAAAGTATCATTCACTAATTGCAAAGTTCATCAATTTAAATGGATTTATTCTACAGTGGAATAAAGAATACCATCCTGATTTAGTATGGAAGAGAAGACATGTTGGGTTGTGAACCCTGCACGTAATTTACATTCACAGCACCTGAGAGAATTTCAGTGAAACTTCACATGTAGAGGAACCTGCCTGATTCCATCCCATGCAAAGCGGAAGTCAGTCTAAGACAGTGCAGGGGGTGTGAATGAACTGTTGGAAACACCATACAAAAACGACTTTGAATTGACAAAGACAGCTACACTCCTTAAATGGGATCTTAGTTACCAGTACAGGACAACTAACAGATTATCAAGTATTCGATGTCCAAACTGCTGTTGATTTTATAGTCAAGTATGTGCATTTCCAGGATATGCAACTTAATCAGAGTCACTTATAGTCCAGGAAATACAGTACTCATACATTAGGTCTGATGATAGTTCTAATTGGATGTGTAATGGCCAGGAAATATAACGCCATTTTTGGTCACCAGCTGGTCATGCTGCAAGCTTTACCCAACTTTTATTGGAACTAGCAAAGTGCAGTGCATAGAATTTTTAATCAGCCTCTGGCTTTCTTGTGGAGATATAGCTTTCTGGACAATGGACCAATATTTCAATATACAAAGTTCAAGGATTGCATGACATCTCAAAAGAAAAGCTTGATCTCAGTGCAAACTATGGTAACACTTTTTGTTGTTCATTTTATATTCATGTATTTTGTGGTGTGTGCAATATTTCATTCACCCCTCCAGGACCTGATATATGATAAACTATCATGCCAGTTAGCTTGGTGTCTAACATATGAGGTCTCCACACCCCATGCTAGGGAGTAAATCCACCCCACCAGACATATATGTTAACCAGGTACCTGCAAGGGCTCTCCTGCCTGCAGCATGGTAGGCCACGATAAATTTGCGCCCATCCCTCTCCTCCGTCTTGGTCTCTAAACCAGGATACATGGTTTTCACTGCCTTGTGAAGAAGGGTGCGTCTCTCCTTCGTGTCCTCCAACACCTGCAAAACCAAACCCAGACATGCCTGTTCGCAGCCGTCTCACACAGTATCCATTGTTCAACAATTGTTGCCTGGGTAACATCATATACCCAAGCCATTTTTGGACTATATTCACTGGACCACATGTACTTTATGAAAAACTTGTATTTGACTGAAACTGTGTGACCCATTAATAATATTTGGCTTTCCACAGATGCAGCACATAAATATGCATAGTTGACATGGAGATTCAGTAAAATCACAAAAAAAAATAGTGAAACAAACACATAAGCATATAAAAAAACTGTTTTGGGCAGTAACTGTATGGACACCAACTTGAACTCTGTCCTGTGATGACTCCTGTCCTCAATCATCATATTATATTATAGTGACTGTAAACTAATGAAGTAAATGTGTGGAATTTTGTGATATTTTGGCACACCAATAGTAATGTTGGTTGTGCCAAAATATCACAAAATTACAAATTACACAGCATACATGGATGTAATTTTGGAGCCTCAGGAGCCCATAAAAACTTTACCTTTATAACTATTGATAATGATGTCTGAACTATGAAAGTTTGTGTTACAAAAGGTTTTTCAGGAACATCAGTTCTATATGCAGCTGATGCTATTGTAAACTGGCAAAATAATGTAACTGCACTTAGACACCTGGGAATCTGTATGCATATCTCTGTTGGTGAAATCCACTCTTGAGTTGTACATTGCTTTTGAGAAAAGTGTCTACAAAATGAAAAGTGTGTGTGTGTACACACACACACAGAGGTGCTGGTCATAAAATTAGAATATCATGGCAAAGTTGATTTATTTCAGTAATTCCATTCAAAAAGTGAAACTTGTATATTAGATTCATTCATTACACACAGACTGATCTATTTCAAATGTTTATTTCTTTTAATTTTGATGATTATAACTGACAACTAATGAAAGTCCCAAATTCAGTATCTCGGAAAATTAGAATATTGTGAAAAGGTTCAATATTGAAGACACCTGGTGCCACACTCTAATCAGCTAATGAACTCAAAACACCTGCAAAAGCCTTTAAATGGCCTCTCAGTCTAGTTCTGTAGGCTACACAATCATGGGGAAGACTGCTGACTTGACAGTTGTCCAAAAGACGACCATTGACACCTTTTGCACAAGGAGGGCAAGACACAAAAGGTCATTGCTAAAGAAACTGGCTGTTCACAGAGCTCTGTGTCCAAGCACATTAATAGAGAGGCGAAGGGAAGGACAAGATGTGGTAGAAAAAAGTGTACAAGCAATAGGGATAACTGCACCCTGGAGAGGATTGTGAAACAAAACCCATTCAAAACTGTGGGGGAGATTCACAAAGAGTGGACTGCAGCTGGAGTCAGTGCTTCAAGAACCACCACGCACAGACGTATGCAAGACATGGGTTTCAGCTGTCGCATTCCTTGTGTCAAGCCACTCTTGAACAAGAGACAGCGTCAGAAGCGTCTCGCCTGGGCTAAAGACAAAAAGGCTGCTGAGTGGTCAAAAGTTATATTCTCTGATGAAAGTAAATTTTGCATTTCCTTTGGAAATCAAGGTCTCAGAGTCTGGAGGAAGAGAGGAGAGGCACAGAATCCACGTTGCTTGAGGTCCAGTGTAAAGTTTCCACAGTCAGTGATTGTTTGGGGTGCCATGTCATCTGCTGGTGTTGGTCCATTGTGTTTTCTGAGGTCCAAGATCAACGCAGCCGTCTACCAGGAAGTTTTAGAGCACTTCATGCTTCCTGCTGCCGACGAACTTTATGGAGATGCAGATTTCATTTTCCAACAGGACCTGGCACCTGCACACAGTGCCACAGCTACCAGTACCTGGTTTAAGGACCATGGTATCCCTGTTCTTGATTGGCCAGCAAACTCGCCTGACCTTAACCCCATAGAAAATCTATGGGGTATTGCGAAGAGGAAGATGCAATACACCAGACCCAACAATTCAGAAGAGTTGAAGGCCACTATCAGAGCAACATGGGCTCCCATAACACCTGAGCAGTGCCACAGACTGATCGACTCCATGCCACGCTGCATTGCTGCAGTAATCCAGGCCAAAGGAGCCCCAACTAAATATTGAGTGCTGTACATGCTCATACTTTTCATGTTCATACCTTTCAGTTGGCCAACATTTCTAAAAACCATTTTTTTGCATTGGTCTTAATTGATATTCTAATTTTTCGAGATACTGAATTTGGGACTTTCATTAGTTGTTAGTTATAAAAATTAAAAGAAATAAACATTTGAAATAGATCAGTCTGTGTGTAATGAATGAATCTAATATACAAGTTTCACTTTTTGAATGGAATTACTGAAATAAATCAACTTTGTCATGATATTCTAATTTTATGACCAGCACCTGTATTGTCACTACCTATCCCTGCCTGGCCTGAACAGAATAATGATGATCAGTTGCTGCAAGCTGAAACCTCATCAGGAAGAGCTTTAAAGCAATTGTACATAAAGGTAGTACATGACTTATAAGGGGGTTCAGTTCTAACAACCTCACTCTTAAGTGGATTTCATTTTAAGGCTGAAATCCTCTTAGCAGTTCCTCCAGGAATTACCAATGTTGCGATCACAATAATTAATGCAAATTTAACAAATCCCTGCATTTACTGCAATAACTGGGAATTCTGTACTTTTTTTGTACCTAAAATATTTCTGCAGGAAATGGTCAACTTGCACAGAAAACCCAGAAATACAGACAATGCACTCAAAGCAGGCCATTAAAGCAGTGCCTTTGGCTTTTCTGCAGCAAAAGACATAATTTTTGTAGGAATTGTATGACTTCACCAACATAACATTTTGTAAACTGAATATTTCATTAAAAGAACATAACTGGTGATGGGTGTCTAAACACTAATTGGTCTGGACCCCTATAACCAAGGTGCTGTTTCTCTCACCTCTATGTCCACGTTGCCCTCTTTGTTCTTAAACAACTGGAGTTCTTCTAGTTGTTTCTTCTGCTCCTCAGTCAACACCTGTACCTCTACTGGCTCTGCTGGAGGCTCCTCCTAAAATGGGTTTTTGAAGGTCCATACAATCAAAAATAACATTACATCCCAGGTGTGCCCCCAGGTGTCTTAACCAGCCTTTTCAGTTAGTCTGCTTTAGTAATTGACTAATACACATCCAGAGATCCCCACCAAGCCCTCAAAACAACTTGCCTCCAAAGGGACAGAGAGGTCATCAAGCCAAACAATCTTCCCATCCTTGCTGATCTCGTGCACAACAAAATCCGAGTACCTGAGCAGCCACAAGTACAAGCTATTAAAAAAAACCTCAGTCCACAGCTCTCACTCCCATAGTAGTACTTTTCTGCAAGGTACTTAACCCCTTTGTGCTTCAGTAAAAATTGCACAACTGTATAAATGGGTAAATTATTGAAAGGAGTTTAATACTCTTAAGTCACTTCTGAGAAAATTGTCAGCAAAATTAATAAATAACTAAATAACTAAAAAAGGACCTCACTCACAAATGATAAGATCATATACTGCTGGAAAAAAAGACACTGACCTCTCCTTCAGAATCCCAGAGAAGCCCTTGTGGTCACTAACAAATTTCAAGATTCCCACATCCAGCTCTGTGAGCCCATGCTTCATCATATCTGCAAATGTCTCCCCATCACCTTCCACATCCTCCTCTCCCTCCACCAGCTCTTCCTCATCACATTCTTCCTGGTCATTGCCTTTTAAGTCCAGAGCAACCTGTGAACCCCCTTCTCCATTCTCTCCATCTTTCTCATGCATGCGGGCCTTCTTAACAGGGGGGCCTATCTCCTCATCTGGGCAAGCCCTCTTCTCACCCCCAGGGCTGTCCAGTTTAGTTTCAGTCGACTCCATCCTTATGAAGCTAGAAAACAGCAAGGTGCAGAAACACTGTATGAGTACCTTGAACAGACATGGATATACTGTACATAATGTGAAAATACTGTTTTACATGAAGGAATCAAATGACATTATTCCTTCAGGAAGAAAATAATCAGTTTACAGGCCAAAATGGTTACAAAATTCAATTTAAATCCATGAGAAGATATTTTATAGTATATGTAATATAAATGACCACTTCTTGATTGTCATTAAAAATCTTGTCATTTATTCATTATGGATAACTGCTTGTGCTTATACACTGCCATGGAGATCTGGAGACTATTCCAGAAGAACAGGTAACCCTTGACAGACATATTTCAATAATTTGGCTCACAGACGTGATATAAAGAAATAAGGCACATAAGATACACACCCAAAGTCTTTTACTCTGCAAAGCACACAGACATTATGTTGTCAGAGGCTGTGTAACTTCACTGAGAAATATTAAAAAAGCAAGCATGTGACAAATATAGTATGTACTAATATTAATAAAATAATAATACTGTAAGAACCTTCGTCCATGTGTGTAAGATAAGAGGGGTCAGTAAACTGATCTGAGAAACACATATGGACAGTGGCACTCACAGATCTCAACAGCAAGCTTCCCATTAGGTTCTCAAACACAGTGAACACAGAGATGATCAACAAACACAATATAACTTCCCACAGCGATTACAACTATAGGTGGACCCTGCTTAACTATTTTTTTTTGCTGAAAAAGCTATGCAAAGCAAATTTGGGAAAACCAGGATGGCATTTTCTATTCCTTTAAATGGGGAAAAAAATAATAACTTAATAAATAATAATGAAACCTTGTAGCACATATGGGACTATGCTGCTCAGCACCCAGACAGGGCATGAAACCCCTGTTCACAGTAGGGAGATCAGACCTGTCCAGTCGTGAATGAGAAACAGAAAAACCAGGGATGCTGCTTTCTACAGTAGTTCATTCACTAATGAAATGTATGCAACAAAAAATAAATCAAAACAAAAACTTAAAATAGTCACTGCATTGAACTGTTATGAGAGAAGGGAACAGCTGAATGTGAACTGTGGAGGGTGGCTCTCCTCTTCCAGTTGTCTTAAACCTACGTCTTCACTTTTATCCATGTAATTGTCTAGCCTTTATTTTCAGCTTTTTACAAGCATTTCTACCTGTTTTCGGCCACATTTCGCTGGATTACACTTTAGGATTAGTCTACCACGAAAAACAACTGCTAGCATCCACTACTCTACAACAAGAGCTCAGCAACACAGTCCCATTTGCAAAGTATAGCTGAGCGCACACACACATAACTCGGCCAAGTAAACGTGCGTCAGGAAGCCTTCTGTCCACATGCTCGTCTCCATAGCTGTTACGCACATCTCACTCAGCAGCTAAGGACGACTACAAGGAAAACAGTTGCCGGACACTGGATTATCTAATGGAGGCCTTGTTTGTAGGTCCACGACTCTAGCTACACAGCTACAGTAACTGCACTGTTTATTCAGCAGTCGAATAAATTCATACATTAATGCCGTCAGCAAAGTTATTTTGTTCCTCGTGGACTTAATTAACGTCAAATGTCGGTAACGCACGCCGACTCTTACCGAAACCAGGGGCGAAAAGCACGCCGCGGTTCGTGATTTTTTGGTAAAACACGCAGCAACGGACAAAATACTCCGCTCTTACCGATCACTTACCCAGCTCGAGCTCCACGGCGAGAAACCACCTACCGCGAGTACTGCCCGGGAAGCACGTGCGTATTGACTTCCGGAAGTAGTAACTATGTTCTGAGCCCGCCCTCTGCCTTATCTCATTGGTTTGCATAGATGTCATTTATCAGTTGGGGGAACATTTCGGCCAAAGCATGAATATGCACTGCCCGGCCAAAAAAAAAGTCACCACCTGGATTTAACTTGGTGTTATGATGTGGGATTGCTTTAGTTGGTCAGGTCTACGTTCAGCAACGTTATGTGCCCAAAAAATGAGCTCAGCTGACTACCTGAATATACTGAATGACCAGATTTTCCATCAATGGATTTTTTTCTTCATATTCCAAGATGACAATGCCAGGATTCATCAGGCTCAAATTTTGAAAGAGTGCTTCAGGGAGCATGAGAGAGACATCATTTTCACACATGGATTGGCCACCACAGAGTCCAGACCTTAACCCCACTGAGAATCTTTGGGATGTGCTGGAGAAGACTTTATGGAGCGGTCCAACTCTCCCATCATCAATATAAGATTGCAGTAATATCTAATAATAAATATTGACAATGACAAATGACAATGACAATAATGATGGTAAAGCATGTTTATAAACTCTGGGAAAAATGATAGTATTATTCTCCACTAATTTATTGTGTCATTATTATAACTCCACTAAAGCTGTTATTTGTCACTAAGCAGAGTTGTAAAAGAGTAATGGACTACGGAGGATCTGTGTCAGCCTAGTGCATGCAGGGGACAAATGTCTCACAATGCTCTTATCCACATACCGGATACCTTAAACACTGAGCACTGCTTGCTCAGCAACACACAACAGTGCTTGCGTTTGGTCAAGTAAGGTTCAAGTTCAAGGTTCAAGGTTTTTATTTGTCATGAGTGCACTAACAGCAGCATAGCAGTGTTGTGACCATGAAATCTGTTGCTTCCAGACATCCTCAGCAAATTTAAATATATAAATAAGATATAAAAAAATAAACAAATAAATAAATAAAATAAAGAAAAATAAATAAGGAAAAAGAAATAATAAATATACATAGAAGTTAAATAAGTTACATAACCAAACAACAAACAAACAACCAAACCAACAAACAAACAAACTGATAAGGGCATACAGGGCATACAGAGTAGTAGTAACAATGTCTGCAGGATTCTTGAACAGATCTCAACACAAGGTCTTCAGCAACTTCAGGAAAAACAGACCAAATATAAGGATACCATTTTCCTTTTGTGAGACAACAGGAGCTCAAATGCAGTCAGAGAAAACCCCAGTTGCACTGTATGCATATGTCCCATTTACATGTGTTTATGTCTCTACAGCACAGTTGCCTGGAGGGTGGACACTGATGCTCCCTCATAGCTCCTGTACTCCAGTTTTGAATGGAGGGGTGAATCCAGGTCTATTTGTGCAGAGTTTGCAAGCTCTCCCCATGTTTATGTGGATTTTATTCCTTCCACAGTCCAAAGATGTGTTTCAGGCAAACTGGCAACTCTAAATTCCCCACAGTGCACTAATGCCGTGCTTCTCAATGCCCAGGTAACTCTCTTACACTCAGAATCTGGAAAGGGGAAAATGGGCTCAATCCCTGATAGGATAGGAAAGGTGAATTGGTGAAATTGTCACTTCTGTGCACGTTCCAGATAAGTCAAATTATTGCAGATTAGTGAAACCCATGACAATAGCATTTTTCAACAGACTAAATTAGACAGTCTGGAATTACTTGACACAGTTTTGAAAATATCCAACTGCAATTCATAACCCAGGGAAATTTTAATGGATCTTAAACCAACTAGGTTTTAACCTTATTTAAAACTAGCTGAGTTACCCAGCACTGATTGACTAAAGATGGTGTAGTAGTGAAAATGTAAAATGTAATATCATATTATATAATTTTATGTTTATATAAGAATATAATATACAATATATGTTCAATGTATAATTTACTATTATATGAATATTATAATATGTTCTTCCCTTATAATATTTGCACATGTTGTATGTATGTATGTTGTGTCGTCTTAAAATACACCGAGAGCCATTGGAAACCGAAGCTGAACAGTTGCTGTTGTATGCAGTCTGCACCATCCTTAGCAAGGTTATTCATTATTCACAAAGCCCTTTGTGAAATACACACTTGTGAAATGATTATGTAACTGCCATTGTTTTTATTGTCATACATTTATATTTGTTCCAGTGCCCCAGACAATTATTTATTTACAAATGTTTGCACTACATGGCCAAAATTATGTGGACACCTGAGCATTACCCCATATGTGCTTGTTGACCATCCCATTCCAAACCCATGGGCATTCATATGGAGTCATCCCCTCCTTTGTTCCTGTAACAGCCTCCATTCTTATAGGAAGGCTTTCCATCAGATTTTGGAAATTTGTGCCCTTTCGTCCACAAGGGCATCAGTGAGGTCAGGTACCAATGTTGGGCGAGAAGGCCACAGTCATCCTGGAGTAAGAAAGGAGCTTCACTGAACTGTTATCTCAAAACTGGAAGCACACAAATGTCTAGAATGTGTTTGTATGCTGTGTTATTGCGGCTGAAACAGCTCACCTCTGTCATTAGAAGGGGGTCCACATACTTTTGGCCATATTACGTATAACAGCTCCTTTGATCAAACATGTAGACAGTACTGAGAGCAATGCACATGCTAGCCATAGTGACACATAATGGTAATAACAAATTATAAATCACCAAACTTTGTTTTCTTTAAACCTGTTGAATTTAGTACTTGTGTGTGTGCATGTGCGGAGCAAGAAAATCCATCAGGGTCTCTGCATGTGTATGTGTCTGTCTGTACACTTGCTGCCAGAAGAGGGAAAAAGGGTGATTTTACTCATTGACTTCCCCACAACTATGTTATTGTTGTTATTAATTTGAGGCATCAGTATGTTAAGACTGCTTGTCTGTTTAATTCCCTACTATATTTATTTATGTTACTGTAAATTTGTTTTGTAACAAAATATTCTTGTACATAAATTTATTTGACTATTGCTTTGGCGACACAAGTAAAAAAAGATAATATGTGAAGAAAGTGCGGTGAATTGAAACTGAATGGAGAGATAGACAGTGAAACATAGAGACAGACAGAAAAGGAGATAAAAGAGACAGATGAGAGAGAGAGAGAAACAAACAGTGAAAGAGACAGAGAGCCAGGAGAGAGTGTGTATGAGATAAAGAGAGAGGCAGTTGTGTCAATAAAGCACACTGATAAAATTGAGAGGGTGAGAGAGAGGGAGGGAGAGAGAGAGAGAGAGAGAGAGAAAGAAGCCGGCCCCGGGTGCCGAGAGGGAAGCAGGACCATGAGCTCCCGAAAAGGTACCGAAACTCATTTCGATGCTTAAACATTGTCTGCGTTCGCAGCGCCCTAACCATCTCCGACTTGTGGTGCACCACGACGCCGCCGGAGATCCGCTCCCTGATACGCTGTTCTCGCTCTTTTCATGTCCGTTGCTGTTCCTGCCGCCGATTGCGAACCTTTCCCCGGCAGTGATGGCCATCCAGGCCCGCAAGCGGAGGGCGAAGGGTAAGAAAGAGAGAGCGACCCATCACCGCAGGTAATGGAATCCCGCTGCCTTCCGTGTGTGTGTCTGCGATTACTGATGAGGGTCCCTCTCTTACTCACACCATCATAATCGTTGAGGCAGGCTGGGGAGTCCGCGGTTGCTATTGGCAACGTTCCGCGGCCGTTGTCCAAGCCCGTGGCGCGACCGTTGCGTGCACGTGTGTGTGCTTGCTGCATGTATGTTTTCTTTACGTTTCATACACGTTATCTGTATGTTGTATACATGCTGTGCGCGCACCACCGACACTATCTGGAAATTCAGGCAGCGTTTCTACGGTAACTGGCCAGTCGGGATCCCCGATGTTACAGATCAGGTGTTTTCTGTCGTAATGCATGTTTTAGTTTTAACACAAATATTGTTTTTACATAAAAAGTGTGTCCCGGGTTTCCTTGGTTTGCCTGCCATCGCACGCTTCCGACGTGTGTGGCCACTGTGCGGCAATGATGCGATGTGACGCGGTCGGTGTGTGAACGCGTGGAGAGCCAGCATTGACTGTACAGCGAGCGGCGTGACGTCACAACGCGAGAAGGCGCAGAGCCGTTGGGCGTGCTCGCCATGTGTGCTGGTTCTACGACCTGTAAGGAACACCTGGAACCTGGACTGGGCCTGAAAAGGCAGGCGTGAGCCTTGTGTTTAATACATACACCCTATGGACAATTGTGAGGACTATTGCTAGTATTTTCGTCTAGAATTTCTCAAATTGTTATGCACGTGGAGGATGTGGTGCACTATGGTGATGGAGTGGAGCCTCAGCGGGTTCCAATTTCCAGGCTAATCTGGCCTCCAGAATGATTGCATTTACTTTTATTCATTTAACTGGCACATTTTTCCAAAGGAGTTTACAAAGTTAAGCTACTTGCAGTGATTTACCAGTTATACAGCTGTGTAGTTCTAACTGGAGTAATTTAAGGTAAGTACCCAGGAAGTGGGATTCGAACTTGAATGCTACATGTGCAGCTCTGTCTCCACTGACACCATATTTCCTATTTCCTAGAAGTATTTTAATATTCGTTGACCTGCTTCTTCATAGTAAAAACCAGAACCTTGTCATGTCAAAAAATCATTTACATTAAACCCCTTACAAGTGATAATGTGCACATGTTAAAAAAAAAAAAAAAAACTTTTAAAAACGGTAATTTGATAAGTGGAACATCATTGTTCTTTCTTTGGGCCACCTGACCTGTTCTACTTGTTGTCAAAATGGACTCTTAAAAACGGTATAGTAGCATGCATGCAGTCCCTTCGACCTCAGATGTGTAACACACCCTTGCGGTTCGTTTCCCAAAAAGAGACTCCATGGAGACACACTGGTATTCGAGGCTCTACAGGCTTTACCTGGGCTTCTGGACACTTCTGGAGTTCGTAGAACAGCTTATAGCGCTAAGATATAGTGCACAACTTAATTAAAATAGTGTACTAGTTAAATTAATACAATGCTAATTTAAAGAAGGGGATGTGGTGGCACAGCAGGGTTGCAGAGTGTAAAATATTATATCACATTTTCACTAATTAATAAGCTCCTTGTTGGTTTGTTTCACATGGCTATTGGATGTAAATGAACATTATTATATTTTATGGATGTTACCCACAGTTTTAATTACCATTTAAATAACCCTTCATAGATACAACAGTAAAGGAATTCCATTATTTATTTTATGAGACCATCTCAGGACCCTAGGAAGCATCCTTTCATCTGCAGCATGGCTTCATAAGGCCTCAGGCAGGTCTGTTTAGTGGAACTGTTGTCTCATCTGTGTGTGGCTGACACACAGCCTCACAATTCTCTTTTGTACAGTTTGTTTCCTCACTCAATTTTGCTCTTACAGTTTGTCTCTTAGGTAATTTCAAGCATCCAGCCTATCAGTTCTCTGTGTCTCACTATTCTCACTTATCACTTAATTTGCATTAACAAAGAGCCTAGTAGGATGGGAGAACAATCAGCACAGTTTATCCATAAAATCCTGCCATAGTTTATTATCCTTCTGGGTGGAGCTGGTGAAAATATATTGTTTGACTTTAGAAAGCAATGATAACTTATGTTCTGAGCTGCTGAATTGTAGCATTTGGTGATGCAATGCCAGACATTGATCAGTTTTGGTGGCTGTGTAATGACATTTTAGAACATTGAAATGTGTACCTCAAGGATTACGGATCAAGAGGGTAGCTTAGGAATTTAAGGGTTACTGACCAGAATACGATATGGTTCTAGTAGCACATATATACACACAATACTCATAAACACCCTGGTCAGCAATGATGTTTATGAATGTGGAATTTAAAATGTAATCATATTTTAACTGTAATTATGATAAAAATTTAGGGAAAAATGTAGGGCAATGGGTAGTGTATCAGTTAACACATTCACCTCCAAGTTTGGGGTCTGGTTTGATTTGTCCTCCTCCCGCAATATGCTTGAGCAAGGTTGTTGTAGTCAAGTGCGGTCGAGTCATTTTCGACTCGTGGAGATCCTGTGTGTCCAGCGTGATGAGCGGTGTTCAATTATTCGGCTTAAGGTTGTGTATGGCATTCAAAGCCGTTGTTAGTGTATCGATCTGTCTTGTTGCCAGTCTTCCCCTTTTCTGCTGATCTTCCGTCTTGCAGAGCACAATATCTTTCTCTAATGACCCTTTCCTCCTCACAATGTGGACAAAGTGCGAAAGTCAGAGTCTTGTCATTTGGGCTTCCAAAATGAGCCCGAGTGTGAGTTCAAGATTGATTTATTCATTCCATGGGAGGTCCTTGGTATGTGTAATAGTTTGCTCCAGCACCATAATTTAAAGGTATTGATTTTCTTTTGGTCATTCTTCCTGATTTTTCAACTTTCACATCCATAAGACATTGTTGAGAAGACCATTGCCTGAACAAGACAAATCTTTGTATGTACGGAAACATTTTGGATCTTACCGATGGTGATTCTTGGTTGAATTTCCTGGCTGCACGTAGCTTCCATGTTAATTAGCAATTCAACTAAGCTGAAATTATTAACAACTTCAATTTCTTTTCCATCCAGGGTGAAGCTGGTTGTGCTGCCCATTGTCAGGATCTTTTGTCTTTTTCAGGTTAGAATGGAGCCCTATCTTCAGAATATGTTCCTTAACATTGATTAAAAGCTGCTTCAGGTCTTCCTCACTTCCAGCCAGTGTTATTGTGCTTGAGCAAGGTACTTATCCAGAATTGCTTCAGTATGAATACCCTGCAGTATAAATTTCCAGCTTGTTTTATGAACTTGTTGTTACCTTGGAGAAAGGAAATGGAGTGAACGGTGGAGTTGAGATGGAACTAGACCAGTGGTTGTTAAACTGGAGGGTTTTCAGAGAAGGTCACAAAATTGGTTTGTCACCCATTTCTAAATTAATAAACATCTATGCAGCTATAGACTACTAAAAAGTCAAAGAAAATGAATGAAATTGGAATTTCTAGATGAGAAAAAACAGAAAGGAAGGAAATACCACTCCGAATATACACCTATCAGCCACAACATTAAAACCACCTGCCTACTATTGTGTAGGTCCCCTTCATGCCACTAAAATAGCTCTGACCCATCGAGGCAAGGACTCCTCAAGACCTTTGAAGGTGTCCTTGTGGTATCTGGCACCAAGATGTTAGCACCAGATAATTTAAGTTGCGAGGTGGAGCCTCCATGGATCGGACTCTTTTTTCCAGCAAATCCCACAGATGCTCCATCGGACTGAGATCTGGGGAATTTTGAGGCCAACACAACACCTTCAACTCTTTGTTGTCATGTTCCTCCAACCATTCCTGAACAATGTTTGCAGTGTGGCAGGGCCACTGCCATCAGGGAATACCGATGCCATGAAGGGGTGGTCTGCAACAATGTTTAAGTAGGTGGTACATGTGTCAAAGTAACGTCCACATGAATGCCAGGACCCAACGTTTCCCAGCAGAACATTGCCCAGAGCATCATACTGCCTCTGCCGCCTTGCCTTCTTCCCATAGTGCATCCTACTGCTATCTCTTCCTCAGGTAAACAATGCACATGCACCTGGCCATCCGCATGATCTAAATGTGATTTGTCAGACCAGGCCACCTTCTTCCATTGCTCCATGGTCCAGTTCTAACACTCATGTGCCCATTGTAGGCACTTCCGGCAGTGGATAGGGGTCCTTGTGCTACAAGAGCTTTTCTCTGGGATTGGACCAGATGGGCTCGCCTTTGCTCCCCACGTGCATCAATGAGCCTTGCGCGCCCATGACCCTGTCACTGGTTCAGTGGTTGTTCTCCCTTGGACCAGTTTTGCTAGATACTAACCGCTGCATACCGGGAACCCCCCACAAGATCTGTTGTTTTGGTGATGGTCCAACCCAGTCGTGTAGCCATCGCAATTTGACCCTTGTCAAAGTCGCTCAGATTATGCTTGCCTATTTTCCCTGCTTCTAATACATCAACTTCAGCAACTGACTGTTCACTTGCTACCTAATATCCCCCCCACCCCTTGACAGGTGCCATTGTAACAAGATAATCAATGTTATTCCCTTCATCTGTCAGTGGTTTTAATATTTTGGCTGATCAGTGTCTGGTTTCATGTGAGTTGGAGGAACCCTTGACCCATATTTGCAGTGTTGTGTGCGGAAATTTTCATGAAAGTTGTATCACATCTACAAAATTAGAACAGGTGTTTGCAAACAAAGGAACTGTGCTTTTTCAGCAGAACTACAGGAGCTTCAAGACTAGAAGTAATATATAGAAAACCGCAAATATGCTTTGGAGTTCTCTTCTTACAGTGGACTGTGACAAGCAGAATGTGTGCAAAAGTTGTTTCAGTTATGGTTCAGTTAAAAATCAAACAGACCCATGGGTTGGAAACTATGAAATTGGATGGCCATTGATAGGTCATGACTGGTAAACACAGAGGCTTGGCAGCTCCCTTCATGGTGTGGACACTGTATGATACAAAGAAAATCCCTGGTGGCAAAGAGAACACTAAAAGTGCTCAAGAAGGTGACTCTATAGTCAAAATGATCAAGACAATTGCAAAACATCCACATTTGTTGGAAAACTTGAGTCCCCATTTGGGAGTAGAGCACCAGCAGCTGATGTACCACATAGAGGACTGCAGGTTCTCAAGAGGTAATGTGCAGAGTAGCATTTATGCACTCAAGATCAGCCACTTCAGTACAGACTGGACAATGGAGGTTGACCTTGACAAGAAACTCGTGTTTCCAGGCAGTCCAGATGTTCCTGCAGCCTGATGTAGTCATGTGGGCCCCCCAAAGAAGGGCCATAATCCTCACAGAACTGAGAGTTCATTGGAAAGAGGTGCTGAGAAGAATTATGAAGGAATGAAGGAAAAGTACGATGAGTTGGTGGTCAACATCAGAAACAAGGGGCAGAAAACCTGGTCATTTCCAGTTAAGGCAGGATGCTGTGATTTTGCAGCTCATACACTTTAGACAGTGTTTAGGAGATGAGAAGAGAGAAAGACAGCAATCCAAAAGATGATAGAAGCTGCAGTGAGAACCTCAAACTGCTGTGTTACAGGAGGGATGGATTAGTGTGGTCACTGCAGGCCAACGATGATTGATCACCAGCGCTGTTCTACTGTCCTGAAGACATACTGACCTAAGGGACCAAACTTCTAGACTCCTTCATTTTGTCTGTATTTGATATACAGAGTCCATTTCTGAGTCAAAAGTCACTTGCATCTGTACCTCTGATAAACTAAATCTTGACTTGACGTCCCTTCTATCTCTGGGAAAAGCATATCTGTCACACGGATAAATAAGGGCGATAAGTGCTACACTTCTTAGAGTGACACCCAGTATGGCTTAGACATGTTTTTGAGAAGAAAACTGCCATAGACCCTTTGTAATGCACTAGAATGTACAAGAGAGGTCAGCAACTGATATTTGGACCACAAAGCCTGGCTTTCGTCCCAGTTCCTTGCCCTGGAAGTTTCTTGTTTTCTTTTCCTCCGTTGTGAGATGGCTTATTTCGATACACTACTTTAGCAAAGTTCTTCCTTTGTTGTTTTGTCTTTGTTTTTATATTCTTGTCTATTTGTAAGCTGTGCAGTGCTCAGTTATTAAGTGCTATATAAAAACATGGAATTAAACTGTACTTTGCCGTCTGTGCTTTATTCACGTGGCAGTGCATTTCTGTGCAATGCTGGGAATTGATGGAGTTGGTTGTGTGATATTTTACTTCAAAGTGGGATGTGCTCAAAAAAAATTGAATAAATGCACCTTTGGCCTGCACCTGGTAGATACTGGCACAGAAACGTGGCGTTGTATACAGTTCCATGCAAAGGTTTGGACACCCCTGGTTAAATTGCAAATTTGTTGACATTTTCAGTAAAAAAGAGGAACTGCAATTTTGACAGAAGCAAAAAAACTACAGTAATGGTGTTTTTTACAAAATGTTGATGCATAATTATGATTTATCTGATGAACTAAACAAATGTAAAAAAATAAGACAGTAAATGCAGCATTTGCAAAAGTTTGGGCACCCTACTAAGTCAGTTTTTAGTAACACCCCCTTTGGCAAAAATCGCAGCTCGTAAACATTTTGTGTAGTCAGCTGAGCCTTTGAATTCTGGTTTTGGAAATTTTTCCCCGTTCTTCCTTGCAGATTGCTTCCAGGTGTGAGATATTCTTGGGCTGTCCTGCATGAACAGCACATTTGCAATCTGCCCACAGATTTCCTATGATGTTCAAGTCTGGGGACTGCAAAGGTCATCCCAAAACATTCAACTTTTGTTTCTTGAGGTGCTTCATAGTGGACATAGAAGTGTGTTCAGATCTTTTGCTTAAATAATGTGCGTCAGCAGAATGGCGGTGTCAAACAAGCAGTGTTTTGATAACTGTATTTCCATACTCGAATCTCTTTGTATAGTTTGAATTATGTGTGCGGCTGGAGAAAAGCATCTATCAAATGAATAAATGTAAATGATTTTGTATCGCATGAGCACAGCACAGCACAATATGAGAAAATTACATAATAAAACAGTCAAAGGTAAAGTAATTGAATTTGAAAAATGATACTTTATATTTTTAATAAAAATAACATTTTAAATTAATTTTATGTAAATAAGGCACTTCATCTTGGGAAGCCATGGATTAGGGGATTAGGCAGGTGCCTTAGCTCCTGGGGTACATGTAAGGTGTTGGGTTTAATTCTGGTTCTGGGTGTGTGTAGTTTGCATGTTTTCCCCTTATTTATACTCTTCAAACATGCATGGAATAAGGCAACAGCAAGCCACTTGCCATTGCTTCCCTTGGCCTGGAAACCATGCCAGCAGTCTCTAAGTCAGAATCTAGTTGAAAGTACTTCCACCACCATCAAATCACTTCCATCACCGAAACAAATTGATTTTTTTTTTTTTTTTAACAATTTATGTTTGATATTGCCATTTTTTGCAAATTCTGGAAAGCAAATTTTCCATCTTGTGATGGAATGTTGTCTTGTTCAGAGGCAGTTTAACAGCTTAGCATCCAATAGCTCTGTGATGGGCTCCAGACCGCCGCTATTCTGACCAGGAGCTTGGAATATTTGGTCCTTCCAATATCCAGTCACTCGATACTCGGTCATGTGTAGATGAACTATACACAAGCACACACATACACACACAATCGCTCATGCATTATAGTACAAGTACACAAACAGTATAAGTACACATACATATAGACCATCTGTCTCCCAGGCCCTCTATTCCCAAGAGGCCTGGTCAGGGGGAACAGTCCTCCCGTTGACAGTGTTCTTACCCCAGGGCGAGTTGCTCGCTGTGTGCTCTCTGTGTACCAGGTTCTGTCATTGCTACCAACTATTTTTGGAGGCAGAACAAGCTATCTTTAAGTGGCCTACTTCTTCAGGTGCCTGGTGGGTGCAGAAGACAGCACTGCTTCTGCTGTCTGTCCCCAAGTAGCTTGCAAAAGCATTTTACCTCAATTGTTCACAAAGTTCTCAGTCTAAATGTAACTGATCCAGGCCAACTCAGCGTGTAATTTGTCACTGTGTGTCTTTTCCCTTGACCTGCCCCCATGCTAAGAACGAGCTAGATGTACAATGCAGAAGTGATAGTCTTTTTCTGGCCATTGCCTTTAAATGGTATTACGTAATTTAGTTTAGTGCCTGAAGGAGCCACATGGGTGCACTGGATATGCATGATGCCAGAAATCAGGATGTATTGGAAATGCATGGTGTGGAATGAATGGTGATGGAGGAGAGACCGAGATATTGGGTTGCAAGTCTGTTTTGTGGCTTGTGGCTCTGTAGAGTCCATTCAGAATTTTCCCCCTGGACGTTGTGGAGCACGTGCTGTCTCGTAATCACTAATCATACTCAACGTTCAATGTAGATGCAGTTTCACTTATGGCATCACTCATTTTGATCCAGATCGAGACCGACTAGGTTATCGTTTGCTGACTGCCTGATAGTGAAGAAAACAAGGATCCTGATCATTAGTAAAGCTCATAATTTCCCTCTTGATGGAGAAGAAATAGAAGAAATGGAAATAGTTGACAATTTTAGCCTACTTGGATCAGTGATTGTTAATGAAATGACAAGGAGCCAAAGAAATCCAACAAGGAATCATTCTTGATAAAATGGCCATGATGGACCTCAATTCTCAGGTGCAGAGATGTATGATGGTGTGCAAAGATTTTCTTGATAATGTTGCGTACGTGTGAAAGTTGGG
The DNA here is from genome assembly GCA_018136845.1 of Heterotis niloticus. Classification (NCBI taxonomy): domain Eukaryota; kingdom Metazoa; phylum Chordata; class Actinopteri; order Osteoglossiformes; family Osteoglossidae; genus Heterotis; species Heterotis niloticus. The sequence continues at coordinate 15,768,182 of CM030900.1, forward strand.
CAGTGAAAAACAGGAGGAAAATCAGCACCTGCAAAACAAATAAAAAAGCATATTTGGAGGAGATGAAGCAAAAGTTCTCCCTGGAAGCTCAAGTGACAAGACTTCAACTTCCATACTTCGGACACATCGTTCAGAGAGAAAGATCACGGAGTAGGACATCATGTTTTTGAAGGTTGACAGTCAACAGAAAAAAGGGAGACCTGCAATGCAATGGATTAGTATAATACCTGCAGCTATGGACATACATTGTATGGACTAACCCAAAATCATTGCAACGGTCACACAGCATCTCAATGTGGAACCTTTGGCTGAGTCCAGTCACACCCTTTACCATATAGACTGCCTTGTTTTACAGCTGTGTTAGGGACTAATGGCTATGTTGTATGTCAAATCGCTTATAGGTCAGACTCATGACAGTGATTATTTCTAAGTGTGTAGCCCATCATATGTTAACTTCTTTTCAACCTGTGAACATTTTTGACCCGTTTTGTTTCATTTCTGCCCACAGCTTAGTATGTTATCCATACCATTATTGAATAATTCAATAAGCGCATGCATTATGAACTAATTTTTTGTTAGTGCGATGTTTGTGCTGTTCTATGCTGCACAAAGTAGAAATTGTGCCATTTTTGTTTTTAAGATATTGTTTTTTGCAGCTGTGATGTCACTCAGCTCCCCTACAATGACAGCGACATCCATCTATCAGAAATTAGGCGTCTAGGTGAAGACCAAACAGAGTTTGAGGGGAACTGTCCATAGAGTCACCATGAGTCCGATTTCAACTGCAGACATTGGAGCTGAGTAGGGTTATTTACAGTTTGGGTGGAAGAGTGTGAATGTGTGTGTTAGCGAGTAGGAGGCATCTTTAAAAAGAATAGTTGATTATTTCAGTTTGCTTTTGCTTGTGCAGTTTGCTCACAGCCATGTTTGGAGGCCCACAGTCAGCATGCATGTCATCAGGGCTCGGTGGGTCCCCTTCAAAACATCATTAGTGCCGAAATACAGAAAACACAAAATGGTGTAAAAAAATAGCTGATACCACATTTGGTTCCATTATTCAGACTGCTCTCTTCTCGGTCAGCCAGACTCGAACAGATGGACCATTCTGCCTTGATGCATTACTTCCAGAATAAACTAAATTGTACAAAAACACACAAAACATTATAGAGACAAATGTGTGGTATAAATGGCATCAAACATTTAGTTAAATTAGAAATTTGTTAGATCACTTATCTGCATACACTGCATCTTTTGTATGCTACGTGATGTATTACAGCAGACGATATTTTTCACAAGAAGTGTGAATGTTTAGGCTACACTGGCAGGATCCTGCAGAAGTTGCACACTGATTTATTTGTTCCAGACTTGTTCCAAAGTTATAATTGTTTTCCTGGAGCTGTGTAAGTTTCCATTTTTAAAAAAAACAAATGAGTTCACAGTATCGGTTATGTCCAATTCTGCTCCAAGACCTACATTCTTCCTTCATTATCTCATGCTATCTAATGTGCACTGTGCTAACCTGTGACCTGTACCTCTGGTGAGTATTTTCCAAGACTCTTAGCTGGTGCATGCAAAAGAGCTTTTTTGTGCTGTAACTGCTATAAAAAGTGGTGAAGTCACTAACAGCAGTTAAACACATGAGCTAATTTAATCAAATTTGTAACAAAGCCAGACAGTTTGTGAATATTAAAATGTTAAGTGATATTCTGCTTGGAAAAGCTGCAGTACTTCATCCATTCTCAGAAACTGGCTGTCTGGTACAGGCTTTGTGGTTGTCTGTAGGTTGCCCTGGGAAACATACAGCCTAAGGTGGAGCTAACACTCCATGGGACCCAGGCCTTTGCAGGACATTCATAAACACGCTATTTGGATTGGTTATGTCCAATTCTGCTCCAAGGTCTACATTCTTCCTTCATTATCTCATGCTAGCTAATGTTTACTGTGCTAACCTGTGACCTGTACCTCTGTTGAGTATTAAACATATATTTTCGAAAAAAAAAAAAAAAAAAAAAACCCATGCAAACATGAGGAGACCCAGATCTACACTCAGGCCTACCTGCTGTGCTGTTGTGGCCACCCTCACTGCAGTACAATTAATTTTTATGATAAAACAGAACTGGTTTTTGCTTTTTGACTACTTGGTTCCCGTACTTGCGATGTGTTTTGTGTTTACAACCTGTAAGTGTGAGCAATATTCAGAAAGTTAGCTTATAAACATGCTGTGAACATGCATACATGCACGTGTGTACAGCATGTGGCTTCCTTTGGAAGCACATAGCAAGATTCAGCATTCAGATTTTACATAGAGAATTTGACCATGACTATAACAACGATGGTGTTTATGCTGTTTGACTGGTAGTTAATGGCTGTAGGCCACAGCTCCCGGCCCCCACAGCTCAGAGGGTACAGCGACTTTCTATATTACAAATGGCCAGGATAAGACATTTAAAAAACATTTTAAACAAAAAACAAAACCAAGACATTTTTTTCCTTTTATTTTTAAGCATGTTTTCTTCCCCTGTGTACAGATGGTCCTCGACTTTCGATGGTCCGACTTTTTAACTTTACGATTGTGTGTTAGCGATGCGAATTCAATAGAAACCGTATTTTGTATGTTGAATTTTGATTTTTTTCCTTGGCAAGTGATATGCAGTATGATACTCTGTCATGATGCTGGGCAGCGGCAGCGATCCACATATCCCAGTCTAGTGTTTACAACCGATACTCTACAGTATTCTGTGCTGCCAGCATTTTTGGGAAATCACTTATCCAATCAGTTATCCAATGAGTGCTCAGTCTGAAGACGGGGGTGGAGAGAATGCCTACGTTCCATTGCTGAAGTGGTCACAGGTGTGACAGTAGGTTAGGTGTACAGGTATGCAACGCCTAAGGATGTGTCAGTCAATGACAGACCGCATGTACAATGGTGGTTTGTAGCCTAGGAGCAATAAGCTGTGCCATATACAAGCCAAAACAGACTTAATGCGGTGCATGTACACTCTGATGATGATGGTGTTCACACCACGATGAAATCGCCTAACAATGCATTTCTCAGAATGCATCCCCATCGATAAGTGAAGCATACCCGTATTAAATACATTTTCAACTTAGGATATTTTTGACTTACAATGGGTTTATCAGAACGTAACTCCACCTGTATTTCCAAAAATTTGTTTGTTGCTGTTTCTGCATCCCAGAGCAAATAGCCAGCAAGCAGAACAGGATTGTCAAATTGTCTTCATTCAACTCAGTTCCACAGTGTTTACAACATGTTCCTGAGTCTTCGGGGCTAATATCAAAATAATGAGTGGTGCCCATTTTTACAGCAGATCACTCAACACTCAGCATTCAAAAAGAGTTTGGAGAGACAACATTCTATATTTATTTTCAGTCACTTTAAATTTCTTATTAATTTCACTGTAGCTTAGAGTTAGCACGTGGGGATATGAGGCTTACACTGCCTTGCACAGGCCTGCTTGGGTCCTGCACTGTTTGTGATGGCCACGTAAGGCACCGGTTTGGGTCGCACCACCATGGTCTTCTGGTCTCAGGTTACTCTTAGGGTGACAGCAAAGCAGGAACATATTGAGGTCAACACTGGGAAGTGCAGACATACAGTAGACCCTCAGTAAGGCTGGGTTGTTTTGGCTACATCCCTCCACCCAGCTCAGTCATGTAGAACCACACCATCTGCTTGAAGAGTGAAAAAGGGGAGTACACTTTTAGATAAATCGCAAAGGTGAGAGCAACTAATTTTCTCATTTAGGTAAAGCTTTTCTCCAAGGTGACATAGTTATTTATTCATTTTTAATTTTTACTATATCTGTTCACAATAGGTGCTTTGCTCAAGAAGGTGCGATGGAAACCTTGGTCCTCAGAGTGGAAGGCAGCAGCTCAAACCACTACGCCACCTGCTGTCCCTGTTAGGTGGATTAATTTGGCACAACAGCGGTAGTTGGGGTGAAGGGAGAAAAACAGCAGGACGAAGGGTAGAAGTGAGTAAAAAAGAAGTGGGTGTAGAGTGATGATGGAGAGAGAAATGGGTGTCAGGAAAGATGGAGAAGCAGCTCTGTGTTGCCCTGAGAGACGGGATGTCGTAACAAGAGAAAGCGGGATGGGGGGAGTGGGAGGCTGCAGTCACTTTCTGGGGAGGGGGGACAAGTGCCACAGTGAGCTATGCTTTCAGTTTGCAGCGTGCGGAGCCTCAGCACTCTGCTGCCTGGGTCTCGCCACCCCCTGTGAGCGTGTCGAGTGGTTCTGTCCTCTGTGCTCACAGCTCTGTTGTTCTGCACAAGGCCAGACGGAGGCATATATGAGGGAGGAGGAGGGGAGTGTGTGGATAACTGTGTGCGCACGCATCTGTGTGAGTGTTTGCAAGCGTGTGCGTGCTTTGCAGCTGGCCAAGGACCAACTACGGCCGGCAGAGGAGCAGAAGGAGGTGAAAATGGGTGCCGACTGAATGGCAGGACTGTGGATAACCTCATGGCGCGTCCTTTGAGATTTTAAATTGCGTGACACCTTCTGTCCTCCTGCCGCTGAAAGACAAGCGTAGAGAGTGGGAGGGAGAGGAGGAGAGCAGTGAGGGAGGACAGGCAGCCCCCTGTCAGACACAGACACAGTGCGGACGGGAGCAGGGACACTCGGGGGGGTAGGAGCGCTTCGTTCGCAATCCATCGCCCCGTTGGCCGACCTTCGGCGAGCGGGCAGCCTTTGAGCGCTTCTCATGTCTGTGAATTCAGAGAAATCCTCCTCCTCTGAAAGGTAACGCCTGTCTGTCTGTCTGCAAGTCTGTCAGTCTTGGTTTTCTGGCACCATTAGCTTATCTGCTGTTCAAGTCCATTTCCCATCCATCTTGCGCTTTATAAACCTAATGACCACTTTCTGTTTGTACACTTATTAACCTGTCTATCTCTCACTGTCTGTTACCTGTTACACTGTTTCTCTCTGCCCCTCAGTCCGTCTTCAATTTATTATTATTATTATTATTATTATTATTATTATTATTATTGGTACCTGTTATAGTCAGTTACAATTCATTGGGTTTTACTGGGATAACGAATGTTCACTTTTGTTGCCAAAGCAATTAAACAGCAATATTTAGAACAGCACTGCTTAACAAACAGCAACAACCGTGATCAAAGTAAATAATAATAATAATAATAATAATAATAATAATAATAATAATAATGAAAAACAAAGTAAATTAGTAAATACTGTGTTTATGTGTAAAAAATTGTTATATATACACACATGCAGAGACACACAGAATCACACTAGAATGTTAGTCTATTTCAGTCTGTGTCTGATTATTTATCTGACACATTTTCCCAAATTGATTTATAGTTTAACAATCCAATAAATACATACAGTATTCATTTATTTAGCATGGTGCTACTACCCCACAGTCCCGGTGCTGTTTGGGTGTAGGTTTGAATCCAGCTCACTTTGTGTGGCTTTGCCCGTTCTCCTGTTCGCCTCCCCTCTGTGTTTGTATGGATTTCCTCCAGGTGCTCTGGTTTCCTGCCACAGTTCAGAGATTGGTTTTTGGTGAACTGGGGGCTAGAAATTGCCAGTAGCATGTGAATGTGTGTGACTGTGCCCAGCAACTCTGGGATAGCCTCCTGTCAGTCGTGACCCTGACCAAGACAAGTGGTTAAGGATAATGGAGGGACTGAGTCATCCAAGTGACCCTGCATATTTAGCTCAGCGAGGAGAAGCTGAAGGACGTTGCTCATGAGTCATACTGAGATAAGCCATTTGGCGACTGAGGAAAGGAAAACAAAAATGGTCAAGGAAATCAGAGAAGAATAAACCACTGAGGGTTCAAAGTCCCAGTGGCTCTTAGGAATTCTGGTGTTTTATAATTGTTTACACCATTTAAGCAGTCAGCTCTGCTCCACTGCCCTCTAGTCTCCTTCTACAGCCTTCTCCATCCCCGCATGCCTATCTGGTTCTATCAGAACCCACTCTTCTTTAGATTAAATGTGTGAAAAACAATAAATGGAATGCAGGACTGGGTTGTGGCACAGTGTAAGACAGGCGAACAGTGTGTGAAATGTTGTCACGGGCACTTTTGCTGACAATCAGCATTACCTGTCTGCACAGATCCACACCATAATACGACACCACAAGGTGCTCCAGCAAGACAAAATATCTGATAAGATGTTCCGATAACAGCAGTGAGTGTTTACTAAAACATGCTGACTTGCACTATGCACCCGAAACACAAATGGGAGATTTGGAAGTGTGGTCACAGCAACTGTGGTTGAGTAGCACAGCAGAAGGGCTGTTTATCGGACTTTGAGTTTGTGTGTGTGTGGGTGTTGAGGCAGACCGATCAGAGTGGGTGCTGAGAAACACACTTCAGACCACGATACTACAAACACAAGTTTCACACGGAACGGTCAATAGGACCATGATGGCTTTATGTTCTTTTATACCTCTGCCTTATGTCTTTACATTGTATTGTTGCAGTATTTTTGATAATTCTACATTTTTCATGTATATTTGAGTTTCATTCTCCATTGTGCCCCAAAAATGCTCCCCTCAGCCTGCTTTGACAGGAACCCTAGTTTCCTGGCATCTCACGGTGATGTATGGAGAGGACTGGAGGGAAAGAGAATCGAGGACACATGGATCTCACCCACCCCCCATCGGCTTACTTCTGGTCCCAGTGTTCCTACCAATTTGGGTTATCATACTGTAACCTACATCCTATATGTAGCTGTAGGGTACTTGTTCTCATTCCAGAGTGATGCTACCAGAGTGACTTTGAAACCCCATGCTTGGAGTGTCTGTGGATGGCAGACGTATGGAAATGTCAATCCCAGAATTGGAAGCAAGGAGAGGTTTATTGTGAGCCTCGGGGGGCAGATATGTCCAGTAGTAGCGGGACTGGACCTGGGCTTCATAAACATTTCCTGGGGCAGTAGGTGGTGCCATGGTTGACAAATTGTGGACTTAACAGCAGCTCGCGAATGGGTTTTTGAGTTTGATGCCTCGTGTACGTTCTTTTTGTTTGCGATACGGCAAAATATTTTGTTTTCAGGAGATGTCAGCCCAAAAAAAGATGATAAACATGTACAAATGCATCAGTGCAGTTTATTTGCTGCACACAAGGAACTCAGCAGCATTCCATCAGCACTGGTAGAGTTCATATATTTCATAGAAACTTGCGTTGGAGTTGATCTAACTGTTAAATGTGAGTCAACTGGGCCGGCTTCTGAGAGACAAAGGAACACTGATGCAGCATTTTCTGCTTGGTCGCACCAGGTTTGCGCAATGAGAGAAGTGATGTTTATGAATACGGGCGCAAACAGTTGCAGCCCCATTGCTATAGGAACGCAGGAGCTCTTTGTTTGCTGTGTACCCTGGTGTTCCAGCGAGCGTCCTATAATAATTGCTCAGTATTTGTAAGTGAAAAGAAGCACAGTTTGGGAGTTCAACTCTTCAAATCTTTTGAGCACTTAAAATGATAAATGAATGGAAATAATTTATACATTATCGGCCCCACCAGAAATAATGCCAATTCTTTAAAAGCTCAACATGGGCAACCTTTAAAGTGATCAAACAATTTGGCTGCAGCACAAATCACAGGAGGACAACGGCAGTTTTACCTTGTAAACATGCCTGCTCATCACATGAATAATGCATTTTTGTTCTCAGGGTCTTGCAGGGGGTTGGGGACAATCTGGCTGTGGACCCTTGTCGCCTTAATGCTAGTGGCAGCCAGAAAGTACATGACCGATGGAAACACAGCATAAAAGGTGGCGACATTTACAGTTGCTGATGCTTTTCTCCAAAGAGGCTTAGAATGTAAAGATGCTTGCAATGATGCACCCATTTGTACAGCACAGCAGTTGTTACAGGGATAGTTTGTGCTAAGTACCTTGTTCAAGGGTGCTGCAGAAAGCAATGGGCTCAAAACCTGGATGTTGGCATTTCTTATGGCTATGCCACCTGTATGAAGGGTAGGGACCCCATATGTAGCTATGTTTATAGTATTAACGCGTCCTCATTGGGGTTGCGGAAAACTGTGGCTTGTTTGATAACTTCAATCCTTCTGGGAGATCCACGAACACCGTACATCCCCTTCCTTGTCGTTGCTCAACAAATTGCTTTTCCCAGTCTGTAACCCTTTAGGCTGTAGAATGACTACTGTAGTAATTTTCAATTTCAATTTCAACTGAACTCTCTATCATGACCAGCTGTTGGACACAGCACTTCACACAGCTGGGAGGTTGTGGCTTGGTCTCCTTGTTCTTTCTCATGCCTTTAACATCAATCCCCTGTGCACCAAACATGGCTTTTTTGCACTCTGCCGGACATATATTAACTCTGTGTATCTGGATACTGTGAAATTTTTCAGACTGTGTGCTCAATCATGTGCGTTGGCTGGAAGTGTGTGGGTGCTGGCTTTGTGTGTGCTGGTGTTTATATGTGCAGGGTGTGTATGTTGGAGAGGTTTGCCAGAAGGCTGCTAAGGGCTTCTGTGTGGGCCTGAGGACCAACAAGCAGCTCATGCTAACAGGCCCTCCAGTGTACCTGTTGTCTGGAGGTAGTCATAGTTTGGTGGATCTCTGGCTCTCTGCTAGATGGACTGGCCAAGTGCTCTTATCTGGTCAATTTGGAAAATGGACTAGTAAGAAAGTACAAAAACTGGATAAAGAAATTAATTTTTCCATTATATTTTATGGGAAAAATTCCAGTTTGATCCAAGTCAGTTCCAATTTAAATGACACCCAATATCATAAGGAAAACGTAAAACACATTGAAGCGGAATGAATAATAGTAGCAATTAGCTACAGCTTTCCCATGAGTCAAAAATGCATTTAATACACCTAACCTACTGTCACCCCTGTGGTCACTTCAGCAACAGAATGTAGGTGGTCTTTCCACCCCCATCTTCAGACTGATTGATTGATTGATTGATTGATTGATTGATTGATTGATTGATTGATTGATTGATTGATTGATTGGCATAAGAACCAATTGTGGACAGCATTTAGTTCCTACCTGGACTTTCTGTCAGTGCTCAGCCCCCTATATGAACTCTCCTGCAACCACTGTCTTGCTAAAACCTTGTATTTTGTTTATTTGAATTGTGGCCTCTTCCATTTTTGTTTACTGGCAATTGCTAATATTTAGCACTAACTCCCGGCTAATGGCAACGCCCTTTGTTGGAAACAACACGCAGTAAAAAGTTTAACGGAACTTAAACTTATTACTGTGGTGTCTCACGATTGCTTCCACCAGCCCACCCCACAACACCTAACAAACGTCATAGCCTAGCCTAGCCTGCCTTAAAAGGCATTATGTACTGTAGGGAATGCTGTAGCGTATCGGTTGTAAACACTAGCGGCCACATGACAGACTGGGAGATGCAGATCGCTGCTGCTGCCCAGCATCATGAGAGAGTATCTTACCGCATATCACTTGCCCAGGAAAAAAAATCAAAATTCAAAATTTGTAGTACGGTTTCTACTGAATGCGTATCGCTATCACACCATTGTGAAGTTGAAAAATTGTAAGTTGGACCATTGTAACTTGAGGACCATCTGTAGTTAGGTGCGTAACCATTGTGGGGAGTTATTGTGGGACTGTGGGCCCTCTGTGTTCAATGAGTTAAGGAGCTTTGATGGGTGTGTAGGGTGCCCTAGTATGGGTGTGCTTCTGTACTGATGAAGGTTGGATTTTATCTTTCTACAGTCTGGTCTCATGAGGACCAACCCTGATAAAGAAGGTTAAAATAGTTAGAAACTATATAGCAAAGCGCAATTTTCTTCCTGTTGGAGACGTCACCTTTTTATTATGCATGCATATCAATAAAGCAACATATGTGTAATATGAAAAGGCTTCCGTCCCAGCTATCTTTAATACACCTGCAGTGGTCTAACCATTTGAAGGTGGGGGCAACTTTACGTTGGTCCCACTTGCACCGCACCCGTTACTGAAACAAACAAGTATGCACTGAGGAAAGAGCCTGCAAAATTATTTCATGTTTTCATCTGTCACTCCAAAATTCCACTTGTACAGGTTTCTTACATTCCCAGCAAACAAAATTATTCCTTTAACAGCCTGGCACCCCCTATCTGCTTGGCACCAGAGGCTGACCCCCTACCTAATACCCTAGTATACTACTGTGCAGATACAACTGCTTGAGTTCACAAGTGAGACTGTGGAACAACAGAACACATGAATGCCTGAGAATGCCTTTCCCACAATGCAGTGGGCCTCACAGTCGCTTTCAAACATGCTTGGCGCAGTTTTCAAATGAGGTCTCAGTTTGTCACACTGGTCCACATATTGTGGCATGGGCTCGATGTGCTAGACCAGTTTAATGAAAATTCGTGCTGGTTAACAATAAATGGTATTAATAATCTTGGTCCAGATAAGTGAAAAACCAGGTAAAAGGAGACCAAAAGATGGGGGAATGAGTCTAGTAGGTAAACACTGCCAGCTGTGAAATAGAACTAAACTTAAAAAGTATAAATACTGTATTAGCCCCAATATAAGATGAAATGTTTTGTGGAAATTACATTTAAAACAGAGGTGCTCATCTTATATTGGAGGAGTAGACCTATAAAGGTCAGATACCGTACAAACCAGTAGGTGGCATCACTTATCCACTGGCATCAGTTATCCACAGAAATGATCAATAGACCCAGCAAGTGTGAAAGGTGGTGAAATCTCTAGATGGTCTGGAAAAAAGGAGCTCAAAATTCAGCCAAATTTACCAAGAACTGAGGAGGAGTCTTAAAAACACAATTATGGTAAATATGAGTAAATACAATTTTTCTTTTAAAATATAAAACGTTCTGAAAACCTTTTTCCAGCAGTGAGTGTTGAAAAAGCAGGGGTTGTCTTATAATTACAATCATGTTATATTCAGGCCAGTACAGCTGGTGCTCAGTGGCCTTGAGTATACAGTGGACAGACTGTAGAAGACAGTGGAAGACCTCTGTTTGACCATACACACATCCAGGGCAGATTGTGGGCAGACCGCTGGCTCTGTGTTGCTGATATGCTTTCTGCCAGTGGGAAGATGCCGAATTTAGCCAGCACAGGAAGGCAAGCCATTTGGTGAAGGTGTTTTGAGCATGTGTGGGAGTGCAGTGGAGGAGAGAGGTGAAGAAGAGAGATGCAGTGGAGAGAGAAATAATGGATACAGATGGAGGGGAGAGACTTGGCTATGTGCAGAGGTGTGTAAAACATGGGAAGTAAGCATGACAGCAATTGGCAAAAGCTGTGGAGGATGCTTGAAGGTGGAAGGAATGTCTTAGAGACATACTGGCATTAGTGAGTAAATAAGAGAAAGATGAAGTTTGATGCAGAGTCAGATGCTTCTCTTTCAAACATCACAGTCTGTTCTCTGCTCCTTATTAAAGCCAGATGAGTAATTTTTACCACATTAATTCAAGGTAAGTACTTTGTTCAAGGAGGGAGGATTTGAACCCTGAATATTTAGAGTTTAAATGCAGTATCTCTAACTACAATGCCATTTGTCACCCTTCAGTGAGTAAAGGTAACTACAAGTTTTTATTTTATAACTTTAGATTGTTACCCATTGGTACAGCTGGATGTTTGCAAACAAAAATTGAGTTTTTAGTCCAGTTTGCATCAGAGAACAAAACCCGTACACCTTCAGTTTGGTCTTTTAGAAGCATTCATAATCAAAAATGGATGTGTAATTAAAGTTAATGTTATACGTATAGCTGTTATATAAGGTAGTTCTTGGATCATAAACTTCTCCCCTTCAATTTACTTAACAGCTGTCATGACCTGGACTGAGTTTACATACCATGTACAGATGGTCCTTGAGTTACGATGGTCTGACTTATGATTTTTCGACTTTATGATGGTGCGATAGCAATACGCATTCAGTAGAAACCATACTTCGAATTTTGAATTTTGATTTTTTTTCCCAGGCAAGTGATAATGCGGAACTGTACTCTCTTGTGACGCTGGGCAGCTGCAGCGATCCGCCTCTCCCAGTCTGCCATGCAGTCACTAGTATATACAACCGATACTCTACAGTGTTCTGTGTTGCCAGCGCTTTTTTGGATATCCCCCACCCCTTGTATCTACTGCTGAGAAGAAGAAGAGGAAGGCAATTACTCTTGAGGAGAAAATAAAGATAAGCCCGTAATGGCCATAATGACTTTTCAGGTAGGCTAGGCTATGATGTTCGCTAGGTATTATGGTGGGTTGGTGAAAGCAATAGCGAGATACCATGGTAATGAAGTTTAAGTCCCATTAAACTCTTTGCTGAGTGTTGTTTCTGACAGTGTTACTGTTAGCCGGGAGCTAGTGCTAAACATTAGCGATTGGCAGTAAACAAAAACTGAAGATGCCACAATTCAAAATAAACAAAATACAAGGTCTTAGCAAGACAGCGGTTGGAGGAGGGTTCACAAGGGGCAGTGGAAACTGAGCACTGACAGGAAGTCTAGGTAGGAACTGAATTCTGTCCACGATGGGCTTCTATACCAATCAGTCAGCCAATGAGTGCTCAGTCTGAAGACGGGTGGAGAGACCGCCTACGTTCCGTTGCTGATTATTTCAAGATGGCGCCGACGAGGATGGCTGCCGTCTTCCAGGCTCCTCTTACTTTTTACCTCTTTATTACCCTACTGGCACTAATTCTACAAAATAACGCTACTTTTACCAATGCTATCATCACATACGATAGACAGACTCTGATCGACATCAGTAATGCGACAAGCTCACCCTTCAGGGTCGAGCGAAGTTCAACGGACACGGCGACCACACTGGACTGCTCTTTGTTCAGCCTACCCGGCGTACCTGGCAGACGGCGCCGGAGGAAGAAGCGGGGGAAAAGAGCTGGCATTCTGGTCAAGCTGAGACGACATGCAAACCGCACACCTCTTCCCAGTATTCTTCTAGCGAATGTTCAGTCACTGGACAACAAGCTAGATGAACTGAGAAGCAGGCTGGCCTTCCACCGGGACATCAGGGACTGCAATGTGCTGGTTTTTACGGAGACTTGGCTGGACCCCTCGATTCCAGACTACGCCATTACACCGCAGGGTCTCTCAACATACCGGCAGGACAGGACAATGGAGTCGGGGAAGGTGAGAGGGGGAGGTGTCTGCTTCATGGTGAACAACTTGTGGTGCTCGGACGTGGAGAATATCTCCTCTGGATGTTCCCCTAATCTCGAGCACCTCACGATCAGATGCCGACCCTTCTACCTGCCCCGGGAATTTACATCGGTGATTCTAACAGCCGTGTACATTCCACTACAAGCCGACACCGCAGGGGCGATCGACGAACTGTATAGTGTTGTCGAGCGGTCGGAGGCTCTACACCCGGAGGCTGCTGTGATTGTGGCTGGCGATTTCAACAGCGCCAATCTGAGGAAAGCCATGCTGAAATTTCACCAGCACATCAGCTTTCCGACACGTGGTGGAAACACACTGGATCATGTTTGCACTCCGTTCCGGGGTGGATATAAGGCCCTCCCCCGTCCTGCCTTCGGCAAGTCAGACCACGCCTCCATCCTGCTACTGCCCGCCTATAGGCACAGGCTTAAGCAGGAGAAGCTGGTGACGAGGAGCATCCAGCGCTGGACGGACGAATCCGACGCGGCTCTACGTCACTGCTTCAGCGAGACTGACTCGCAGATGTTCTGGCAGGCGGCGGAAAACCAGGTGGAGGAATTTGCCGAAACAGTCACGGGTTTTATCGCAAAATGCATCGACGATATCGTTCCGAGAGTCACTGTACGGTCCTTCCCGAACCAAAAAACATGGGTGAACGGCGAAATCCGTGCTTTACTCAAAGCGCGGACGTCAGCCTTTAACTCCGGTGATTTGGAGGGCTACTGGCGCTCTTGTTGCGAACTCAGAAGCACGATAAAATCCGCTAAGAGGCAGTACAGGGACAAAGTGGAGTCTCTCTACCGGGGCTCCAACATAAGAAACATGTGGAGAGGACTTAGAACAATAACGGACTATAAAGGGAAAGGCAGCGGTGTCGTAGAAACATCGGCTCCCCTTGCTGAGGAGCTGAACACCTTCTACGCACGGTTTGACAAGAACCACCCACGCCTAGCCATGGACCTGAACCGGGATGCGCGCTCACTGCAGGTGACCAGGGCGGATGTATGTCAATCCTTTAAAAGGATAAACATACATAAAGCTCCTGGACCAGACAACATCCCTGGTAGGGTTCTTAAGGCTTGTGTGGACCAGCTGGCGGGTGTGTTCACAGACATCTTCAACCTTTCCCTGCTGCAGTCTGTTGTCCCCACATGTTTCAAGAGAACCATCATTGTTCCTGTACCCAAGAAACCCCGAGTCCTCTTCCTGAGCGACTACCGCTCTGTCGCACTTATGTCCGTCATCATGAAGTGCTTTGAGCGGTTAGTCAGGTCACACATCGTTGCCTCCCTGCCGGACACACTGGACCCGCTTCAGTTCGCCTACAAACCCAACAGGTCTACGGACGACGCAATCGCCTTCACCCTCCACAAGGCTCTCTCCCACCTGGAACAGAGGAACACGTATGTGCGAATGCTCTTCATCGACAACAGCTCAGCATTCAACACCATCATGCCCTCTAAGCTGGTCGCCAAGCTCAGGAACCTGGGACTTAACCCGGCTCTGTGCGGTCGGGTCATGGACTTCCTGACGGGCAGGCCCCAGGTGGTGAGATTGGGGAACACCATCTCCTCGGCGCTGACTCTCAGCACGGGGACCCCCCAGGGCTGCGTGCTTAGCCCCCTGCTGTACTCCCTGTTCACGCACAACTGCGTCGCCTCGCTCAGCTCCAACATCATAGTCAAGTTTGCTGACGACACCATGGTCATCGGTCTGATCACTGACAACGATGAACAGGCCTATAGAGAGGAGGTGAGAACCCTGACCTCATAGTGTCAGGACAATGACCTCCTCCTCAACGTCAGCAAAACAAAAGAGCTGATCGTGGACTTCAGGAGACAGCAGGGGAATGGCCATGCGCCCATCTCTATAGCTGGCGCCCCAGTGGAGAGAGTGAACAGCTTCAGGTTCCTCGGAGTTAACATCACTGAGGACCTGTCCTGGTCACAGCACGCCAGCGTCGTCATTAAGAAGGCAACACAACGCCTCTTCTTCCTCCATCGGCTGAGGAGGTTCGGCATGGACAGCAGGATACTTGTCAACTTTTACAAATCTACGATCGAAAGTATCCTGACCGGCTATTTCACGGCCTGGTATGGCAGCTGTAATGTGTCAGACCGTAAAGCTCTGCAGAGAGTGGTCGACAGCACAGACCATCACCAGGACTGATCTGCCAGCCCTGCAGGACCTCCACACCCAGCTCTGCAAGAAGACGGCAATTACCATCCAGAGGGACAGCAGTCACCCCAGCCACAATCTATTCTCCTTGCTCCCATCCGGAAGACACTTCAGAAGCGTTCGGACAAGGACGGCACGGTTCCGGAACAGTTTTTTCCCCCACACCGTCAGACTGCTGAACCACTGACCCCTCCCTGGACAGTGGGAGAGTCGATCGGGGTCTGTCCGTCTGTCTGTCTATCTATATGCCTGTCCCACCCATTGTGGAAACCTGTCTGGTTCATTTTCCCATTTCTGGTGCTTTTTGCTGTTGTAGGTTTAGTCTATAGTATTAGTTTGTAGTTGTGGGTCTGGTTGCTGTGTGCTGTTGGTTTGAATTTACTAACCGTTTGTACTGCTATTTATTTATTACTAATCTATTTATTATTATTTATTGTTCTCCTGTCCTGACCATCTATTTATGTCCATATTTGCACTGAGGATGCCTGGAAACGACACTTTTCATGGTTCACCCATAACAAATAAACCTTTGAACCCTGAACCTTTGAAGCATCCACAGGGTTGACAGTAGGGTAGGTGTATTAAATGCATTTTCGATTTAACAATATTTTCAACTTACAATGGGATTATTGGAATGGAACCCCATCGTAAGTCTGAGACTGTCTGTAGTTGAGTATAAAGGAAGTAAAGCTGAGCTGGTGAATCTGTACACCAGACAGGAGACCAAAAGTAAAGCTGAATGTCGAGAAACAAGAGTGGTTTCCAATTGGCAGAGGAGCAAAATAAATCTGCATACTTTTTCCACATTCTGACCAAAGTGACAAAAATGGATACAAAACTATTGCAAGGAAAATAATGTTGGCTATGCTAGTGATACAATAGCAGAGGAAGAAGAAGGCATTAGAGTCACAGTAAAAAGTCCACATAGAAGGCAAACAAATGGGTTTACAATTAAATCTAAAGAAAAGTCAAGAAAAACTTTCAAGCTGGTGGCAAATACTATATTTTAGCAATGATCAACAAGGACTTTTATTTTCAGTAATACCACAGGATGGGTCAAAAATCTGGAACAACCCAAATATTTTGAAGATGTTCAATGTTGGAATGATGTAGCCGACAATTTTCCAGATAAAACCAGTGCACTTTCTTTGGAAAAGATGGCAATGCTTTTAAAGGTTAGAGGAGAAGGATGGAATGACCAAGAACCATATGGACAGATTTAACTTCAGCGGATGCGCCTCTTTCAAGTTTAATGTGTTTAATTGATGGACAGATCTATCTAAAGACACAGTTTCTATGATGGACAACATTAAATAAAAAAATGAATGTTAGCATCATCAAATGAAGACATCATCTCCAGCACTCTGGGTTGTCCTTGTCTATTCATATCCCCAATCCCTGCACTCCCTGGGTAGAAGGTTTTCATGAGCTCTTCCCACATCCTGGCTCCCTGCCAGCAATGTTTTAAAGATAGGAAAAATTATGCATGACCTAAGAGTTATCAAGGAGTCAAAAACCCCATGGGACAGTCCCACTGTCATAATCCATGCACTAGAAGGAACATTAAAGTTTTCCAGCAGTTTCCATCAGCTTGCAGCCACCTCTGATCTCAGTGTTTCACTATGCTTAAGGCACAAGAACTGATTTGGTGGCTGGAACCTTCATCACAGGTCCCACTTTTAAACGTGATGAAGAGATATTTCCACAGCTTTTTTCTCTCATTTATTTCACCACTGCCTTTGACGTTTCAGATTACATGGAACCCTGCTGCTTTGCTGCATAAATAAAATATACATTAGAATCAGAGTCAGAATCAGATTTATTGGCCAAGCATGCTGAAAAGGGAAGGGAAGGGAAGGGAAGGGAATTTGACTTCTTTGGCTCTCAGTGAACTTAAAGACAACACAACATACACAAACACACACAAACATGTGCAAGAGTGCATAAGAGTGAAAGCAGTATAAGAATAAATATAATGAGTCCACTTTGCTACACATAATGCTACAGTATGGGTATTTGTAGAATTAGGTACTCTATGGTAATATTTGGGGGGACTCCTTCCTGCCACATATCTCACCAATATTGCTGTGGTGTCATCATCCTGGACCTTGTTGGCTTCATCTGGTACTCAGATGAATGCATTCAATGTTCTAACTCATGCTCTCTCGCTTGTGTGTGCAATAGATAGCCAGCATGCTGTTGTGCTATTACATGAAAATACATTATTTAGGGCATGGTGATGTGGGGGGAGGTCTCACAGCTTCTGGGTGGTGTATCCAGTTGTGTGTTTGATTCTGTCTCAGTCTGCATGGTCTTGGCATCTTCCTGTGTGTCCTGTGTTTCTCTGGGTGCTCAGGCTTCCACCCACAGACCAAAGGTTCAATTTGGTGGTTCTGTGTATCATTGTGTTGATTGTCCCATGATTGACTGGATCTTCATCCAGGATATAAACCCTGTCTGAGGCTCTGTTTTTCTGGAGACTCTGGACCACCATGACCCTCCTCTTGGTTACTGGTAGTGAATGGTCAGTGTTCCAGCCAGCCTTTCTGCCACCAGGTAACCAGTATGGGCCATGTTCTCATGCTGTGGTCAAACACCACAAAAGTGTCACTCTAGACTCCTGACCTACAGGCTGATTTATCCAGGAAGAACACCTTCACACCCAGAGAATCAGCACCAGATACTACATCCCAGAAATTTGCAACTGTGAGAATTCTTCATGTTTAAAGGATAGAGAGGAGGAAGAATGGCAGTTTCTGGTAGTTGTGTGGTGGACAGCAGGCCAGGTTGATCTCACTCTTGCTCACATTTGACAGTAGTGAGCATAGAATCATAAGGTTTCAGTGTGATGATCAGTCCTGATTAATATCTACCCTACTCCTTAAAAAGAAGTCTTTTGGAGGAATGATGGCCTTTTTTCCTGTGGCGTTTTCTCCAAGTTGGGTTGTTTTGTATGTAGTATTTTGTGGAAGATGTTAAGATGTAAAGATCTCTGAGCAAGCTGGGTGATGCACCATCTGGGCAAGCTGGGTGATGAGTCCATCCTTTGTAAATGAGCAGCATATATGTGTAAGTACAATGGTGAAAATGTTGATTGTCCCTTCAGTTTGTGTCAGACTTTACTGTCCATTTCTTCCCTGCCTTCACTGGAGGTGGAAGCTAAACAATGTGAGCTCCACTGAAGAAGAAAGCAGATTTGCTGGCAGTTTGAATCTCCAGGTGCTGTGCAGGCAAATCTTCTGCTTCTGCTTCACTGTGGGTCTCCTGGTTACTGTCTCCAAATGGCTCCTCTCAAAATGATAGTTTGACTTTGGGCTGATGGAGTGGACTTTCTATAAAAACCTCTGTGTGTGTTTAAGCAAACAACTGTATTTGTTTGTTTAGCCTTTCTGTGTTTATGCAGCTGTTTTTCAGGACCACAGCTATTAGACTAGGAATGATATTAACATCTGCATAGTAGACAAAGGAAAGGAAAGCATAAGAAACCTGTTACTGCTGCCATGCAGGGATTTTTTTAAGGAGCTCTGGTGGTTTTTCTTTGCACTCATTTTGTCACATTTGATTAAAAAAAACTATTATTCCTTTCTGAGCTGTCAGTTAGTTCCTCTTCCCTCTCACTCAGCTGCCAATGATACTGACTAACACTCCAGGGCAGGAAAACACATGTGCACGCACGCACATGCACACACACACACACACACACACACACACACACACACACACACACACACACACACACACACACACACACACACACAGACATCTGTCATGAGGGTCTGTGTTCCGGGAGCAGTAAAGTACAGCATAAGCTGTACTGTGGTACAGCATGAACACTACTGGCATGTTTACAGCCTTTACTGCGCGTGTCTTTTATTAACATTTTACTTCTTCACCTCACCCAGAATCAGTTTTCATGGCAATCAACCATGGGCTTTGGCTTCTCTATGTTTGAGAGTGTTTGTGTGTGTTTTTAACCAGGGTATCTAAAAATGAGATTAACAGTCATGATGCTGAGCAAAACATCCAGTAATTCTGCTATCCAATATATAGGCAATGGTGAGTGATCTCAGTGTCTACTGTATATTGGGGGTCTTCTGTACCCCCTGATGGTGTATGCTTATGGTGTCTCCTACAGAACAGTGTAGGAATACAGAGAGGCAGTGAAGACACTTCTGCTATATGGGGTAAGAAATCACAACCTTTCCCTTTCGCTCTCTCTTCAGGCCCGACACCCAGCCAAAGGTCCAGGTAGCAGCTCCTCCCACACCCCCCCCCCCAGAGCCTGTAGTCCCCCCCGAACAGGAGGAGGAGATCCTGGGCTCTGATGATGAGGAACAGGAGGATCCTGCAGACTACTGCAAAGGTGTAGTCCAAGTGCTCAGCACAAGAAATATATACACCTGTACTCTGGTATTTGCACATTCCTGATATAATGAGCGGTGTATATTAATGCCCAAATTGGTATCCAAGTCAAGAAGTACCAGCACGATGAGTTCTGCTTCAGCAAAGCTACACCACATCAGAGAAATACACTGCATGGCCAAAAAATACGTGGCCACGAGCCAGGCCTTTTCATCCAACCGCATTGATGCTCTTGTGGCTGAATGGGCAGAAATTTCCAAAATCTGGTGGAAAGCCTTCTCAGAAGGAGGAGACTATTATAACAGCAAAGAGTGGAACAACTCCATATGAATGCCCATGGGTTTGGAATGGGAGGTTCAGCAACCACATACCACAGGTGATGCTAAGATGTGCACATACCTTTGGCCATGTAGTTTATTCAAAATTGAGTACAAGTGTGACACTAGGTGGCAGGACTGTGCCCATCTTCTGTATTCTCAGTCTTCCTCGTATGGCTTGACTTCACACCCACTTTGTGCTTTTGTCATTTTGGTCACTTCAATTCAGTGGGTCAGTCCCCTAGTAACAGTTCATTACAGTAGGTACAGTACATTTTATTTTTTCTGTATGCAGCTCACTGTTTTTAGGAACCACTTAAAATGAATGGATGTCACCTGTATGCAGTTAAGATAATTGGATCAATGGGATCATAGCCCATCCTTCACCAACCGCACTTAAGGAAGAAGGATGCGGTCATATGATCGATTGTTGGTCATTCCTGCTTACCATATATATTTGCTCATTTTGATATGATAGTAGCTTAGTTTTAAAATATTTTAACGCACACAAATTAGGGTTGTAAATTTTCATGGTTTCTAACAAGTGGTGTCAGAAATTCAAAGATTAACTGCTCGACAAAAAAGGTTGTAGGTTTGGAACCATAGGCTGAAAGTTTTGTCTTTCCATCAACAGGGGGTTACCACCCGGTTAAAATTGGGGACCTGTTCAACGGGCGCTATCATGTCATCCGTAAGCTGGGCTGGGGCCACTTTTCCACTGTGTGGCTGTGCTGGGACATCCAGTAAGTACAGCGCCAATGCTACACACAACATGATGGGTGACTGGAGAGAATGGTCAGCAAATAATGAAGAATAACACACCTGTAGCTAAACCGGCTATAGGACTGCCAGGCAACACTGTACAGATGGTCGCCGATTTATGATGGAGTTTCGTTTCGATAAACCCATCATAAGTAGAAAATATTGTTAAGTTGAAAATGCATTTAATACACCTAACCTACTGTCACTCCTCTGGCTGCTTCAACAACGGAACGTAGGTGTTCTCTCTGCCCCCATCTTCAGACTGAGCACTAATTGGATGACTGACTGGCATAAAAGCCCATCATAGACTGGATTTAGTTCCTACCTTGACTTCCTGGCAATGCTCAGTTTCCGCTGCCCCTTGTGAACTCTCCTGCAACTGCTGTCTTGCTAAGACCTTGTATTTTGTTTATTTTGAATTGTGGCATCGTCAATAATGCTTAGTGCTAGTTCCTGGCTTACGGCAACACTTTGTTGGAAACAGCACTCAGTAAAGAGTTTAATGTGGTGTCTTGTGATTACTTCCACCGACCCATACCATAACACCTAGTGAACATCATAGCCTAGCTTAGCCTACCTTAAAACTCATTATGGGTTTTCTGGTTTCATGCCGCTTTCAGGAGACAGACACAAATGGGGGTTTTGTAGACATGATGGATGCAGAAAACACAACATAGATATGGGGTGTTTCCAAAAAAAAAAACGCAGGCAACACAGAACCCTGTAGAGTATCGTTTGTATGCACTAGCGACCGGGAGATGCGGATCGCTGCCGCACCATCATGAAGTCAAAAAATTATAAGTTGGACCATCTGTATTAAATGCAATTCACACAATTATACATAGCGCTGTTTCTGTAATATCTAAAAATTATTCTGTAATAATTCACTACATGGCCTGCACTGAGTTGTTTCAAGTCAGGCCTTTGCATTCAACATCATTGCCTGACCTCACTGAATGCTCTTGTGGTTGAATAGACAGGGGAGGGGGAAAAGAAGAGTCAGGGCGGATGCTGCCAAATCAGATCTGTTGAAAAACTGATTCAGTTCATTTGCTTGGTCCAAAGTTCCCTCTATGAGCTCTTTTGCAGACCATTTGTAGCCCCTGATCTCTCCATACCTCCTTCAATTTGTTATTCCAAAGCTTTCACTCCATATAGACTGACTTCCCCTTCTGATGAGCCCTCTTCATTCCTTGCTGTTCCTCCTTAAAGCTTGACTCAGTCAACAGGTCTGAATGTTGCCTCCCGTCTGTTCAGGAGGCCTTTCGTGTCTTTTGTGAGCCGCAGTTTGTTGCTGAGAAGCGACACTCTGCATTTGACAACAGCAGTGTTTAAAAATTCTCACAGGATGTAGTGCAGGGGGATTCAAAAACAGAACAGAACACTTGTATACATTTATTGCTCAGGAATTAACATGAACCTGTAGTCCAAACCAATCTGTGAAGCAACATTCAAATCTTTCTTTTTAACCTAACAGCTATACAATGTATCACTTGTTAACATGATGCTTATTTAATGACTAATACATTTATAAAACTGTTCAGATCTTTTTGTATCAGCCTACATGGCCTTCCGATGATGAGCAGTTCAGCACTAGGATCTCACATCTGGGTTTTCACCGTTCTGTGTCTGTTGTTTATCCACCTCATTTTATGTCTTAAAGTTAAACCAAAGGCTTCTCAGGAATGCATTACCTTCATAAGGTGCTGTAGACTCTAGTGAGCTTCTCAATAAATCTAAGTACCACTAACTTCATTTATGTGTGTGTGTGTGTGTTTGCATGCTCTTTCTCATAGCCAATACAGGTGTGCATCTGTGTGTGTGTGTGTGTGTGTGTGTGTGTGTGTGTGTGTGTGTGTGTGTGTGTGTGTGTGTGTTGTGTGTAATGCTAATGTTACAAGTGTGTGTGTCTTTGTGCAGGGGAAAGCGCTTTGTGGCCATGAAGGTGGTGAAGAGTGCTCAGCACTACACTGAGACTGCGCTGGACGAGATCAAGCTCTTGCGATGTGTCAGTGTTTACTTGTCATACTTCCGTCTGTTCTCTATGTGTCAGTGTCCGACCACGTGCGAGTACTTACCCATGTGTGGTCGTCTTACGTCAGCGCTTACCCCTCTTTGTCTTTCCTTCCTGTCTTAGTACTTACCCATGTCTGTTCATCCCGTGTCCCTTGTATTTGTTTCTCTCCAAATTCCGCATGAACCTGCATTTGCCTCTTCTCCTTTGTGCTTTTACCCATGTCCGTTCCCCTTCTTGACTTTCTATTGGCCATTGCCTTCATGTGTTGTTTTTTTTTTTCTGTGTCAGGTACGGGACAGTGACCCTAGTGACCCCAACAAGGACATGGTGGTCCAGCTAGTAGATGACTTCAAGATCTCAGGAGTTAATGGAACCCGTATCCTCCTTTTTGAGATGTGAATGTGCCTGTTGTGTGTGTTTTGTATGTCTGCTCCTGGATAATTGATTTAAAGTGTGTTGTTGTCTGCCTACTACTTAACTTCTTCAAGATGTGTGCATGGTGTTTGAGGTTCTGGGCCACCACCTGCTCAAGTGGATCATCAAGTCCAACTACCAGGGCCTGCCACTACCATGTGTAAAAAGTATTATTCGACAGGTATGTCAACCCTTGTGTACAAACAGTTTGAAATGGGAAAAGAGGAAGAAATGTGTTGAGTGTAGTTACTGTCTAGAAAAACCTAAGGAATGTTAGTAATAATGTGAAAATATACAAATATAATGGTGTTGTGCTCTAGGTGTGCCAAGTCAGGGAAGCAAAAAAACCCCAAAAAAACCAAACTATTCCATTGTGTGAAGAACAAAAGACAGTATACCTACCTTTTACACCAGAAAAAAAAGCAAAGCCAAAAGGAAGTCTTCCACTGCTCTAAATTAACAAACCAAAGCACACAAATTGGAAGAGGGCACAGCTTTCCATACAAAACCATACACCTGCAATGCACAAGCATACAAATGTACACACACCAACTACAACAAATCACTGCTCAAATGCACAACACAACAAGCAATGAATCCCAGATCTGAATCAGAATCAGAAAACTTTATTAATCCCAAAGGAAATTACTTATGTTACTGTACAAATAGAAAAAAGACACAACTAACACAAAGAGCAAATATAATTATAAACATATTAAGTTAAATAGAATATAAATATTAAATAAACTAAGATAAATCCTCATTCAAAATATTGCACATATAAGTGAAATATTACACATTCTTCATACCACAGTTATTCACATGGGAAGCAACAAAGAAGTTATTGCACATCTAAGTATTTGAATAACCGGAAGTAGAGTTATAAAGTCTGATGGCAGTGGGGAGGAAGGATTTTCTATGACGTTCAGTGGAGCACTTTATGCTAATCGGTCTAACACTAAAAATGCTCCTCTGTTCCATCACAACACTATGATTTGGGTGGTTAGCATTTTTAATAGTAGACTGAAGTCTAGACAACATTCTCTGACCTGCCACTGTTTCCAGACTGTCCAATTTCTGTGCTACCACAGAACCAGCCTTCTGAGTCAATTTATTGAACCTCTTAATGTCTGCTACCTTTATGCTGCCCCCCCAGCATGCCACAGAGTAATAATTATTAAAACACCAAGCTGCACACCTCAGAAACAAACAAGCAGAAGTCTAGGGAGGGAGAACTGCTGATGACGGACACGAACGAGAACCAATGGCAAATAGCGGACCTGCACAGGGATGTAACAGGAGTGTTGCCTGACAAGTGGACAGTCAGTCCTTTATATGCAAATACTGTGTTCAGAGGATTATTTCACAGTTAAATTTCCACTTGTTTACAAACTTTTTCTGTTGTGATGAAATCTCTCCAGGCTATTAGCAGCCACACTGTGTGTAGGAACACTACACTGAGTCCCATCTTTCTCCCCATTTATTCAAATATTGCACTAAAGGTATTTTTTAAAAGTATGGTAAATTGCTCCTCTTGTAGGTACCCTATATTAAAAATGACCAAACGTGGGATTTTCTCCTATTCTATGAATACTCAAATTAATTTAAATATCACCTTCTTTTCGTGAAATTAACAAATAGAGTAAAACTGTCCCACATGCAAGGAACCCTTGTATTGCAGACTGTGTGCTTATAAGCACAGATGATATTTTTAATGTAAAATTTGCATAACGGACTGTCACACTTATGAGCAACAGCTTTTAGGATAGAAATTTCAATTTAAAATACTTGACTTGGTGATATGCCCCCCTCATATGAAATCTCTCCTTCCCCGCACCAGGTCTTGCAGGGGCTGGACTACCTCCACAGCAAGTGCAAGATCATCCACACAGACATCAAGCCTGAGAATATCCTCATGTGCGTGGATGACGCCTTTGTTCGAAGGATGGCTGTGGAGGCCACAGAGTGGCAAAGGGCTGGTGCACCACCCCCATCTGGCTCTGCAGGTACTCCACACTCCAGCCAGCCAAATACTCCACAAGTACTCTTTACATTATTACTATTACTCCACAGATAAATAAATTATGCTGTAGTACCCTGTACACCTTCCTAATACCTCACCAATGCTCCAGCTACCAGCTCCACCAATCCGCAAGTGTTTAAATTATTTTGCGAATGAAGCAGTGATCCACCTTTACAGAGTGGATCATCAGAGATGTGAGCATCAAGCTCATAATAAAGTGATGAAATGACAAGGGATTTATTGAAGTCGTCTATAAGTCCATGTAATTCACAGATAAATAATGACAACAGTGGAATAATCCTTTTCTGTTTATCTCCAACAGTTAGCACAGCTCCTCAGCTGAAGCCGGTGAGTAACTGATAGTTGTTCAATTTCCAGTTTCATGGATGTTCAAGATGTGTCCAGATAGTGAATACTTACACAGAGAGCTGCATTACAGTACGACACTTAATGAGACAAAGATTACAGACTGTTCTTTACAGCTCCTAGAGGAGCCCCAGAGATGGGGAACACCTAATGGAGACACAGCCAGTGAAATCTGTTGTAGCTGGTGTTACCCTTCTCCCTGTGACCCAGGTTGGAAAAATCTCCAAAAACAAGAAGAAAAAGATGAAGAAGAAGCAGAGGCGGCAGGCAGAACTGCTAGAGCGACGTCTGCTGGAGATCGAAGCCCTGGAGCGTGAGGCTGAGCACTTGAGGGGGGGACCTTGCATTGCTACTGCTGACAGTGATGAAGAGGATGAGGACCAAGATGCTGAGGATGAGGAGGTGGATGAGGAAGGAGAGGAACAAATACGGAGGCATACACCACTCACAAACCACACCTGTAAGTGTGAGGTACACTTTGAAATGTAAGACAGCTCCTTCAGCACAGCTTGAAGCTCCACTCCCACTCCGCTTCTCCAGTCAGCCCTGTAAACTATCTTCTCATTAGGAGTTGGATTTCAGTTGTGGAGTTTGATTTTTGACGATACAAACATTTTTCCAAATTATTTATTCAGTTGGAATAGCATTTTCTTCATTGTTCTGTCTTCTAAAATTTCTGTCTTGCAGAGCAGAAATTACCTGCATTTCCTCATCCCACCATTAGCTGGAAGCAAAACCCTCTCTAAAGTAACAGAAACACACTAGAGGTGAAGGACTGCATTCATTCAACTTGCTTCCAGTGTTTGCAGTTAAATTGAGTTAATAAAATGTTCAATATTTAAAATTTTAAAATTTAAAGTAGAAAGTATTTTCATTTATCATAGTTATAGCCAAGATTCGTACATAACCTTAGCTGTAAATAAACTGGCATCTGATCAATGTTGGACATGCAAGTCAGCTGCACCAAGCAGGAGGGCTTAGCAGTGATCCATTTTTAATTTTCAGTGATTTAATACAGGTTTTAATAATAGATTTGAAGCTATTTTAAAATAAATAAATAAAAAAAATAAGACTGTTCTACTGCGTTATATTTTCCACCTTGTTTGTGGGGTACAGCAGACCACCATATCCCTGCACTGGATAAGCTGTTTTGACAGTGGATTGAACTGCTAATGATTATTGCTTTTTTCAGTGCTTTTGGCCCTTTTCTCTCCTATTCATCATCTGTGCTTCTCTTCTTCTCTGTCTTTGCCGCCTTGTCTCTATATCTGTGCCTGCAGGTGCAGCTACAGAGCACCAACAGCATGAGGAGGATCTCCCCAGCCTAGAGGAGTCTGGGGGTGTAGACACAGCAGATGGGGAGACTCAGATGTCTGGGGCTGTAATTGGTGCTGGAGCAGAGGAAGAAGTGACAGGTGAGGAGGAGGAGGAGGGTGATGACAAAGATGAGGAAGAGGATGAAGTGAAGAAAAATAAGGAAACTGGACTGCAGGAGGAGAAAGAAACAGCAAATAAGGAGGATTTGAAACATGAGGAGGAGGTAGAAAAAAACCACAGGGAGGAAGATGATGATGACTATGATGAGGAAGATGATGATGAAGAGGAGCACGGGGAGGAAGGCGGGGGAGATGCCACCAACCCGAAAGAAAATGGACATGTGGTGCTGGGAGAGGATGTTGAGCTGAGGAGGGATGTGGTTTGCCCCCTAGTGGAGTCAGAGCTCAGCTTCACAGAACGAGACGCCTCCATTAGTTCCTCTTATGAGCTCTGTAATGGCGACACCCCAGGACTGACCAATGGGATGCGTTACAGAGGAACAGCCCCCCAGTACCCAGAGCTGCCCCTGGACCCCATGCCAAGTGGTCAGACTCCTCAGCAAAACCCTCCTGCTGACCGCAGTCGAACTGTCTCTTCTTCTAGCACTGGAGATGCCCCCAAAGGTCAGTCTATCTCAAAGACACATCCCCAAAAGTCATTCCACCTCAGAGACATGCTCCCAAAGGTCAGTCCATCTTATAGTCATGCACCCAAAGTTCAGGCCACTTCAGCGATATATCCCCAAAGGTCAATGCACTTCAAAGATACACCCCAGTATTGCCTTGCAGTTCAAAGGTAGTGGCGTTGAATCCCACGTTTGCTGTAGTATCCTGAAGAAAAGCTCTTGCTCTGATAGCTCCAGCAGTAGCACCCTGTTACCCTGTATAAATAGGTAAATATTTGCATGATGGTTAATCTAGAATTGCAAGTTCCCTGGAAAAAGGTGGCAGTTAAATAAAAATGAGTGATAGCATAAATCCAGGTTGCAAACAAACACACTATTTCACACAAATCCTTACTCTTGTACTCAGGTTCTCTTCTTCCTCACTGGTTATAGTGAGTATGTCTTAGTACTGTCTTAACTGGTGACCTGTGAACGGTCCCCTACAGCCAAGGCGAGAGCAGTAGACCTGCTGGTGAACCCCCTGGACCCCTGCAATGCCGACATCCTGCGAGTGAAGATTGCAGACTTGGGCAATGCCTGCTGGGTGGTGAGGACAGGACAAGAACCTGCAGGGGTGTGGGGGGGCACACAGAAATGTGGACAATGATCCTCAGGGTAAAACTGGTATGGTCTGATGTGATTTCTGCTCTTCCTCTCAGCACAAGCACTTCACAGAGGACATCCAGACCAGGCAGTACCGCTCCATTGAGGTCCTGATCGGTGCGGGTTACAGCAC
Source organism: Heterotis niloticus (assembly GCA_018136845.1). Taxonomy (NCBI): domain Eukaryota; kingdom Metazoa; phylum Chordata; class Actinopteri; order Osteoglossiformes; family Osteoglossidae; genus Heterotis; species Heterotis niloticus. The sequence goes on from CM030900.1 coordinate 15,796,462, forward strand.
CCCTGCCGACATCTGGAGCACCGCCTGCATGGTGAGCCCAGAGCACATACTCTGTCTGGCCACAACCACCTCATGCTGATCACCCAGGACTGCATCATTGACACCCACTAGTGCAACAGCACATACTGTGATGTAAAAGATGGTTTGTGCCTTTTTATATGCAACACAGAAGGTGACTGCCTTCCACTCAAAGGATACAGGTTCGAATCCAACCTTTTGGTGCAGTACCCCCCCACTGAAGTACTTACCCTGAACTGATGTACAGATGGTCCCTGAGTTACGATGGTCCAACTTACGATTTTTTGACATTACGATATGCATTCAGCAGACACCATACTTGGAATTTAGAATTTTGATTTTTTTTCCTGGGCAAGCAATATGTGGAACAATACTCGATCATGATGCTGAGCAGCGGAATTGATCTGCATCTCCCAGTTTGCCACGCGATTGCTAATGTATAGCAGTGGTCTCCCACCTTTTTTGCACCACGGACCGGACAATTTTTCACGGAACAGCCATCGCGCACACATAATAAAGCATAATAAAGTGCATAATAAATATAACTCACCATAATGCAGAATCAGTGGGTGCCTTGAGTTTGTTTCCCTGCAACAAGACGGTCCCATCTAGGGGTGATGGGGAACAGTGATACCCAAAGTGCATTCCTTATGTTCAGTCTACTCCGAAATTTTGTTTTGGTTGCTGTCACTGCAGAAAACCCCGCTTCACAAAGATAGGATGTTGGAAATGGAAGCAGGGTTTTCAGTGCTTTTGTGGTGATCTCAAGATATTCCGCCTTGATTCTAATTGATTTTTCAAAATAAAACACCCTGCAGACTCTGATAGTCAATAACATGGAAGTAAAATAAAAATAAAAAGTTTTTTATTCTTTCTGTGCGGCCTGGTACCGGTTCGCGGCCTGGTGGTTGGGACTGCTGGTGTATAAAACCAGTTGAGGCCAGCGGAAAACTGAGCGCTGACAGGAAGTCTAGGTAGGAACTGAATTCTGTCCACGATGGGCTTCTATACCAATCAGTCAGCCAATGAGTGCTCAGTCTGAAGACGGGTGGAGAGACCGCCTACATTCCATTGCTGAAGCATCCACGGGGTTGACAGTAGGGTAGGTGTATTAAATGCATTTTCGATTTAACAATATTTTCAAATTACAATGGGATTATCAAAACAGAACCCCATCGTTGAGGACCATCTGTAGTTAGAAACTCCCCAGCTGAATAAATGGGTAAATCAGTATAGTAGCTCTATATTATAAGCTGCTTTGGAGAGAGGTGTCAGATAACTGAATATGAATAGAGATCTTGTGGAGAATGACAAACTTCACAAAAGTCGCACATGTGTACAGTAAGCAGGTCCATAACCCTCTCGTGTCAACACGCTTGTATGAACATGGACATGTTTTCGGCATGTAGTTGTGCTGTGATTTTATTTCTTTCCCTCAGGCATTTGAATTGGCTACTGGAGACTACCTGTTTGAGCCACATTCTGGAGAAGATTATTCCCGGGATGAAGGTAAATTTCAGACACACACACATATTCAGTCACCCAGTAACAATGCACATTCATGCAAATACATTCATGAAGGCACATGCACTTATCCAGTATTTAACCCTTTCATGAATTTGTCTGCATTTTTGTTTTAATTGTTCCTTTAACCGCTTGGGAAAGGTTTTCAGAGGCAGCGCTGTTCCAAACAGCACATGCAGTGAAAGAGTAACTTCCAGAGTCTGGCAAGCAGGTTGTCTTTCTTCTGGCCTCTTCACTGTTGTGACACCTGTTGGCTGGGGGAGTCCACTAATGCTGCACTGGTTCTCTCTTTCCGTCCTCTGCAGACCACATAGCCCACATCATTGAGCTGCTGGGCTGCATCCCACGGCACTTTGCGCTATCTGGAAAATACTCCCGGGAGTTCTTCAACCGTAGAGGTAGTGCAGAACAAAGCTGGGGAGGGAGTCTGAAAAACAGCCACACAGGGAGGGGTGTCTTACCACCTCTTGTTTTCTTATAACAAACACATGGACATACATGGTGATCCAGGAAAAAATACTGCTGATGCTTCCCATCCCAAACGCAATCTGTTCCAGTGACTTCCGTCTGGCAGGGGTCCCTATCCCTGAGAACAGAAATGTTGCAACACTTAAACAATCTCTTTCCTCCATCAGTGACCCCTACCAGTCAGACTATGTAGCTACACTGCAAATATATGTGGACACCAGACCATCACCCCCACATCTGCTTGTTGAACATCCCGTTCCAAACTCATGGGCATTAATATGGAGTTGTTTCCCCTTTGCTGCTATGACAGCTCCCACTCTTCTGGGAAGACTTTCCACCAGATTTTGCAGCACAGCTCTGAGAATTTGTGCCCATTCAGCCCCAAGAGCATCAGTGAAGCACCTTATTTGTTGCTTTCTGCATAAAATTCACTGTACTGCATGTGTCAGTTACACCACTGACTTTATTTCATTTTATTACCCACATTATATATTATAGTAGGGTATAAAATTGTTACTGTAGTGCACAGTGTAGCACTATACGGTACAGCACCATAGTAAAAAATACAGTAATATGCCAACTAATGCTGTCCCATTTAGCACTCCTATTATATTCCTATGATGTACATGCACATACTGCATTTGGCTATGCTTTATTGTTAAAATTATAAAAATCCTCCTTGTCCCATCTTTCTGCGCTCGTGCTACATGACTCTGGCCCCTCTCCTGTGGGGGTGCAGCATCCTCTGTGCGTTTTTCAGCTCCAGGGCTTTCTGTGCACACCTTAGGGACACAATGCTTACATCTCAAACAGCACTTGCAGCATTTTCTTTTAATCTCAACGTTATCTGATAGTTGAGTGTCGTTTGTGTGTGTGTTTCTAGAAACTCATCCTGAACTCTAACCAGGATCTTATTGTATTCTGCTTAAATTACGCTTGAGATTTTCCACATTTTCACCATATCTGGACACCCCCTCTTATAGTCTGTAAAGCCAAGGATGGCTGACAGCAGGAATTTCCTGCCTTTCACTGTAGTACTAAGATTTTTTTGGTCTCTGCCGCCCCCTTCAGGAGAGCTGAGACACATCACCAAGCTGAAGCCCTGGTCCTTGTTCGACGTGCTGGTGGAGAAGTATGGGTGGTCTCACGAGGATGCTGGCCACTTCACCCATTTCCTCCTGCCCATGCTGGAGATGGTGCCTGAGAAGAGGGCCTCTGCCCACGAGTGCCTCATGCACCCCTGGCTAAACTCGTAGCGGTGCCCCCTGAGGGCTGGCTCTAGAACTGGTTTACCATGAATGGATCAGAAAAGGAAGATGGGTGGGTGGGGATGGAGACTGGAGAGCAAAGATTAGATCCAGATATACCCTTGGCTTGTTATAAAACATATAAATACAGGCACACACTGCACACAGATGCAGGTAAGAACCCCAGACTGGCAGCGCCTCAACTAGCCCTTCTGTGCCTCAAATCCTCACTGCAGGCCCCTGTTTAAAAGTGGCTCTGCTCCCTCCGGTCTTCCCTGCACCTGTGACCACATTGGTCCTCCCCTGTATCACTATGTATGTGTTTGTGTGTGACTCTGTGTGTGTCAGTCTGTAAGGCTGAAGAAAGGACTTGGAATCTGCAAAGAGTCAGCACGTTAGGAAGGGGTTTTTGCTTGACTACTATGGCTGTGTCTTCCAAGACATCTTTACTGATAGATGGAGGCTGGAGACATACGGTGACCGTTGTGCAGACCTCCCAGCCACTAGAGCGCAATACAGGCACATAGAGCAGGAATGGAAGAAAGTTTAGTGTCATAGCAATGCGCTCGGTCCCAAAGACAGACTGTGAGCACTTTTACAAGGTAGCAGATAAAACAAATGACAAAATATCACAAATATCCCATATTTGCAAGTGACAAATACAATGAATAAGGACAAGAGGAAATAAATACACAAATAAATGGTTCATAAAACAGAACCAGAGTGATTAATGATGTACTTTAATAAGTGTTACTTATCTTAGTTAAATGTACGGGCCTCCCCGACAATGCATGCGTGAACCTGAGCTGCCGGTGCCCCCAAGGCCACATTTCTACCTTCTTGATGACCTTCATGCACAGCATCCTGCAACTTATTTGGAGGGTGAACCTTAAGCAGGATGCTACCCTATGTTTACACCTAAACACCAGTGCCAGGGAGTGGGGCTTTGTAGTGGAGTGTACCCCCCCCCCAACCCCCTTCCTCCCTCCACTTCCTATGGAGCCAGAAGCCCAAGACACAGAAAGGACAATGTGTCCTGCTGAGCAGCGACGCTGCAGACACGGACGACCCTGCCGACATGGAGACCATCAACCCAAGGGCTCGAGTGCCGCCGTAGTTGCTGCCAGCGAAGTGGAGGAATCCAAAAGAACAACTTTCATTGTCAGCTGTGAATGCAAGACACAGGACTGACTTGGCATTTAAAAAGATGTGAACTATCTGTATGTTTGTACTTTTTATGGGTTGTTCACTGTTTGTTTTGCCTATCAGGAAGTGCTGATGTGTGTGACATCCACTCACTACCAGACATTGCTTCCCGTTTGATATCCCTCCCCGAGACGATGGAAAAGTCGCTCGCTCTCAGACCAAATGAGCCCCATTTCCCCAGCTTCCAGAAGGGCCCCTAAAATGGATTTTGCACTTGGTCCTTCCAGGCCGGGGACCACCTCTGTATGCACTGAGGAGGGTCTGGTGTTTCGGCGATGCTCCCTCTGTAAGTCGGTGCTGGGAGGAAGCTGGCCGTTGTGCTTGAGCTTTGGACACCCACATCACAGCAACCCCTGTGGACCCAAACTCCTTTCACTTCTCGCCTCATCACCGTTAGCTCAGTTGCCTATTTTTGCAATAAACACGTGAATATAGGTAGATGAAGTATTTTTCAACAAAAAAAAAAAAAGCCTCAATACCTTTATTAGAATAGTAATAAAATAACTTCACTGGTGTTGTGACAGTGACCAGACCTTGTTAGTGGTTGAGGTGATTGTGTTTGTTCATTAGATGTTGTTTATGCATTTTTACAAAACTTTTTTTTTGTTAAAAAAAAAAAAAAAAAACCCAATACAATCATTAACTAAACCCCTTTCTTACATGAACAGTGCTGCTCTCCAAACATATGTGACGGTGGTGAAATGGAGTAACTATTCTTGCAATAATAGAAACTATGATGAAGTTTTGCACCAAAAGCTATTTCAGCCATGTTGACTGTTCTTCCATTCATCATGTCATCCTTCTCCTGTTTTCATTTACAGATTCAATAAAACCAAACTGAACAATCTCAGTGCTTCCTTACCCTGGGGTCTATTGCAGCTTACACCCTCAGCTTTTACTTTTTACTCCATTTTCTTACTTGCCTTTTAATTTCTCCTAAGCCATTACACCACTGTCTTTGCTAAACCTTCAAGCACCATTGGCTAAATTGGATTTACCAGAATCATCTTACACATCTAAGAGTCTCCCAATATTTTTCCCAAGGGCTTTGAATTACCACGTTACTTTCATTCCATTTCAGTTTCCATTATAACAACCCTTTTTTGTTGTTAAAACTACTAGTACTTGTTTTAAGGCCTCCTTCAAATGTTAAAGCCACAGGAAAACAGAATGCACAAACCTTAACACAGTTCCTCACAAAATGACCAATATTTATTCAAATGTACTGTTAGCTTTGTTAACCCATAAGGTTATTAAAAGTTAAATCTGAGGCAAACGAAATCCACAACAACAAAACATACCCACATTCAACTCCCCCCCCCCATTTATCATTTCAGAAAGTTGGGACTAAGTACCAACCATTACAGTTATGACAAAATGAAAACAAGAGGTAAGGGGTTACAATAAAAAAAAAAAAGAAAAAAAAAAAGACTAAACATGAAAATGACAGCAATCTTCAAATTAAATGAAAATCAATACATTTAGTGGCTGCAAAAAGACAACCCAACAAATGAAAGATGCCCAGTTCTAACCACACAAACAAAACAGTACAGGATTATGGTGAATGGACACTATTAACCACCAATCCAATCCTATGTTTGCTTCCTGAGATTAATAAACATTAACAAATCAATGAGGAAATGAACACAGTTGTTCCCACAGATGATGATCGAAGGCAACGCTGAGGTGCGCCTGATCCTGCGAGTAATTTGTGACAAACTGCATTTATGCCCATTGTACTTCACATTGCGCCTACTGCCTGAAACCGAGACCTCAGCAGGTGCGCAAATCTGTGAGCTACACAGTAATGTAACCGCTTGTTATGGTGGACACACATCCTGTGCAAAATGTGAGCCAGCACACTAAAATACACAGCAGCTAAGGAAAAGGTTAATTTCTGGTTTTCGATATGTTACATTTGAGCAGAATTAAGGACTAACTGGTAAATAACAACTGAATCTGCGTGTAGTAAACTTAGACGCTAAAACCATACTGTAATACTCCAACAATAAAGCAAACCTGTTTAATGTGCTTCAGTGTTTTATCACACGCATCACAGGCAACACAACTGTGACCTAAGCTGTCCAACTGAAGGAAGTGGAGGGCTTTAGAGAAGAGATGCAGAGCTTTTCAGCAGCAGGGGTTTGGCGATCTCCAGGATGTCAAGGTTTGGGTCCAAGGACCTCCCGAGACCTTCCAACACCATGATGGCAAACACGATGGAAGCAAAATTACTCTCCAGCTTCACCTGTCAAGAGAAACAACCAGACCAACATGAGCAGCCCTGTGCTAAGCACGAGTTATGGACTAGCAGCCCCAGTTGGAAAGCTGGTCACGTAACATCAGCATTTATTCATTTTTTATTACGACTTTTCTACTCTTCAGAGGTACACATTTTCCACTGTGGGTGGAAATAAAATGGGAGAACGTGCAAAACTGGCTGATCTATCTGCAAAATAGTTAAAAAAAAAAACCCATAAGCGTTATTAAATTGGTTCAAATCTAAAGTCAAACAAAATAGCAACTTTTCACCAAGGTCAATGCTACTACATGACCAATGAACACATTTCCAAGTGAAGATTGTAAACAATTCATCATCACAAGGAAGTGCTGCAGCGGGGAGGCGAGGTTTAACCCATGTGACTTTTTTTTTCTTTTTTTAACCAGCCATCTGAACGGGACAGATAAGGCTGGTGGATAGAAAACAATTATATCCCCCCCCAAAAAAAACCAAAAAAAACAAAAAAAAAAAAACATTAAAATCACTTTAAATATGAGTATCAGTTTCAATTTCATTCTGTGAATTAACCAAATCACTGTTTTTTTTTTTTTTTTAATTCTAGTAAATATACTTACGAAAACAGAACGCTGACTTGAAGACTTGTGAAGTACTGCTACCTTTCATGAGTCTATGCTCTAACACTTCTTTCGCTCCACTTCTTGTTGTGGAGCAAAAATGACCTGCATTTGTACTTGGTGCCATCAGACAGCAGACAAATGCACTCATTTAGAATAAAAGCACAGCTGTGCTGCATGGGGGGACAGTTCCACAGAATCATGCCGCTTCTGATTCCATTCAGCATTTTTATTATTATTTTTTTTTTTTATTTATTATAGTGAAATTTGACATTTTTACAGGAGCAATCCAAAAGCAGATTGCAGTGTGTGTCCATTATTACTTTTTTGATGGCAAACACTGCATGCTTATTTGATAAATTGGTGCCCTTCTCACTGCCAGTTTTGCGGAGTCCCCGTTTACAAATGACACATAAGAGACACCAAGACCCTTCACTGTATGCACTGCAGAGGTTGCTGATTTCACTTTAGCTTCATCTGATGCTTCTTACAGAACCTAATCCATTAATAAATTAAGGGATTAAGCTGTACTCACCTCAACAAAGGACTTGTGGACAATCTGAGTTACAAACAGTTCTGTCACAACTGCGTAAATAAGTTGAGGCTCCCGTGTATACATGAGTTTTATCAACTTAATAATGTTATTAAAATGATGTGTGATACTTTATCACTATCTTAAAAATTAGGCTGCAGCATCTTTTCTGGCTGCTGCTTTACCTTGTGTGTCATCAGCAGCTTGAAGACCCTGGAAAGCAGATCCCCAACCTGCATCTAGAAAAGCAAGCCAGCATCAGTGAACACATATTATATTCATATAACTTTTCAACTGACAACCCCAGCGTGTTTACCTTGACCAGAGCAACTGTTGAAACTAAGCAAAAGGGAACAAGAGGGCAAGTAGGGGTAGTTACCTTTCCCAAAGACAGAGGGTTGTTGAGGGCCTCCTTCACCAGTTGTGCCATGTCCTTCTTGAACTTGGCCACGTCAGCACACTCGCTTGCCCGGGCGTGCTTGAGAATTAGCTCAGCCACCCTCTCGCCCTGTTGGTGTTATCAAACAAAATGTAACAGTAAAGATCCTAGCTCCTGCCCTGCCTACTGACAATGAGAGATAGAAATCTTACCTGGTGGAGCACAACTGCAGTGAAGACGGCCCGGAAGTTACGCAGGTCCTCCTCGCTAAGCTGTGCAATAATGCCGGCATCCAGTAGAACCAGACGGGCTGGCGAAATGCTGGGCCTCATGCTCACCACCACGGTGTCGCACAGGTCTGTCAGTGTGGCCGTGCCTGCGTGGGCTTTGTGCCGGCCCCCCTGCACCAAAATGTTCCCTGGGTGCAGGTCTCCATGCACAAAGTTATCCACAAACACCTGGAGGTGCAGGACAGCCTGGTTATGCATGAAGTTTGCTACAACACAGTGCTACAGTGTGACCGCAGCGTGTCTCACCATCTTCAGGAGCATGTCTACTCCCATCCGAGCAATCCTCTGCTTCAGCTCTTCTGGAATGTCTTCACTGAGAAACTTGGAAATGGGCTCACTCTCCTACAAGGGAAATAGGTCCATGAATGCAATTGTTTTTAATGCTAAGAGAATTGGAATGCTGTGATTTACCCTCCTTCCATTATTAGCAAAATATACAGGATATCAGACCATGAATACGACTATAACAATTTAACTTTTTTGTAAAATCACCCCATTAGACAAATTCCTACTAAGAGGGTGTTAAACTACCATCATTTCTCATGAGGGGGGTGGTTTTTAAAAAAAAAAAAATTGTTCCTGCATGGAAAACTGCCACCAACAACTATGTAAAAAAAAAAACTAAATAATAGTGCTATGCATAATACCACCAACACATTTTAAAATGCACTACAGGCCAAAAAAAGGTCACCACCTGGATTTAACTTAGTGTTATGATCTGGGGTTGCTTCAGTTGGTCAGATCTATGTTCAGTAACGTTATGTGCCCAAAAAATGAGCTCAGTTGACTACCTGAATATACCGAATGACCACGTTTTTCCATCAATGGATTTTTTCTTTCCTGATGGCACAGGCATGTTCCAAGATGAAAATTCCAGGATTCAGGGCTCAAATTGTGAAAGGGTGCTTCAGGGAGCATGAGAGATATATCATTTTCACACATGGACTGGCCACCACAGAGTTCAGATCTTAACCCCATTGAGAATCTTTGGGATGTGCTGGAGAAGACTTTACGCAGCGGTCCGACTCTCCCATCATCAATATGAGATCTTGGTGAAAAAATGAATGCAACTTTGGACGGAAATAAATGTTGTGACATAGCATAAGCTTATAGAAATGATGATGCCATGGCGAATGCGTGCTGGAATCAAAGCTAAAGGCAGTCCAACGAAATATTAGTGTGCATGACTTTTTTTTTTGGCCGGGCAGTGTAATAAAAAAGTATTACTTCTAGTTTGTGTTTTAATATTCAATTTCTATTTATTGATCCTGGCAGGGTTCACACTGGATGAGGACATTCTCATAATTAGCACAAGGATGTTTAGCCATGGAAAATCTGCAAAGCAGAAAGACACTGTGTTCTTAAAGTAGCATGTAGCACTAACTAACTAACTAACTAACCAACCAAGACCCCACCTCCTGCTGTAAAACTCTCATGCAAAGTACTTGCCTTCAATGTATCAGTAAAAAAAAATTACATCACTCTATAAACAGGTAAATACCTCTATGTACCTTTAATGTGGCAAGATGCTCTGGAAAAAAGCATCAGCTAAATTAAAAACAGGGTCAAAGCTGCTTTTCCGGTTGTCATATTATATTTATCTTAATCAAGGGTTGTGCCTTGTTGAAGTTGTTAATGTGATAAGAAGGTGGAATTACAGTAAGATTATCCAATTTTGTGACAAATAGGATCCAAAGAACTCAATCACATAGAATGCTAGGTTGTCTTACTGTGAAATGAACGAAAAACAATATTTTTCAGCTGGTCTATCAGTTACGGTATGAAAAAAGAGGAAAAAAATTTCTTTAACATTTATTACATGAGTAGGAAATAAACTTGCAATAATTATAACTTACAAAGAAAATGAGGATGTGACAAACTATAGCCGATAGAAAAAGAGCTAATAAAAATAATAATAATAATAATACAGCAACAAACCCCCTTGACTGTGCTGTTGGCAGCATTATGAAAGAAGAGCTTGGGAGACCAGAGCCGTGCAAACAAAAGCTTTCCTCCTCCCTAGAATGTTTAACCACCTGCACTCACAAATCACAACACGTTCACCCCAAATTCATGTACAACTTCCCACAACTACTGAATACCACTATTTTCAAACATGCAAAAGCAGTACATTATGGGACAGTCCCCGCCCCCGCCAGCAGTACTAATAACACCAATAAAAACTTTTACCAAAATGTAAGCTGCATTCATTAAATCCTGTACATCAGTGTCAGATGTATGAAAGACAGGAGAAAGATGCAAGACAGTTTGGTGGTGTTTTAGTGTACACACAGTAGTTTGTGTTGTGAATGAAATACTTGCTGTGGGAATAAAATGACAATAATGGAGCTGCACATTTCCATACAGCCACCGTAAGGGTTTTTGCTGTTCGAGAGCTAAGTGCTCACCTCGTATGTTTCCACCAAAATATTCCTTGTGACAAACGGACGAAGAGGTGTCGGAAACTTCACAAAATCCACATTTTGGAAGTTGACCTGGAATCTTTCAAAGTTCTGTGCCTCGTAGCGGAGGTCTATCTGCAGCAGAGAAATGTAACATTTGAACTGGTCTCAGGAAAACAGAAAGGTGTATCAAATGGAACTACATATCATGTGTGTCAAAATGACACTGATGCAAGCTAAGAGGAGACAGGACCTTACCTGTCTGATCATGAGCTTCTCGAATTCTACCACAATCTCTGGTAAGCTGAGCCACTTCAACCCTGGCAGCCACGTGAGCAGCTGGCTAGCTGCCCTCATGAGGAGCAGGTCCACCTGAACCTGCTGCTTAATGCCCGGATGGAGTACCTGTGAAAATTGAGTGTTACATCACTGCACGGTGACGCACTACTTCTATCTTACACCCCTCCGCCCACTTTTCAGTCATTATGCCATGTTTGCAGTAGCTTTCAATGCAAACACATTAGTAACACACCAATAAAAAAAAAAACTAAAAACATGAATTCATATAGTTTTAAAACTAATTACATTTCATCACTACATGACTGGACTAAGGAAGGAAGGCCTGCAATTGACCAAGTATTTCAGAAAAGATCAATTTCACTTGATAGTAATCTTGTCTGCATAAATAAGACAGTTTACTTAAAAGAAAAAAAAAAAAGACTCATGATTGATGTATTTACAACAATTATTGACCAAATCTACATTTAAAATAAAATATTTTTTATTTTTATATACATTTTAAAAAATATTTGAAATGTCCTTATTTCATGCAAGTAAATCACATTAAATATTGAAGTAAAGGAGTTTTTAACAATTAATAACTAGAAAATATATTCAAAACATACTACAGTGATGCACTGGATTGTCTAGTCATTCTAATATCTGGGCACCCAAGGTCCAGCCAGGCATGAATTAACCATATTAAAAAAATATAAGGAAAAAAAAAATGAACAACTTTCACAACTACACACTAAATACTAGGGATTATTCAGTGCTAAGCCATTATTTAAATCCTCCTTATACTGACTTTTTTTAAAAAATTGACTTCACCTCAAATTTACAATTTGTGATAACTGAGTCAAGGTTACGTGGATGAGGCTGCACTCATCCACGTTAACTTGTGTGTTAAACAGCATCAGCAGTTTTACCTAAGGATCAAACTCTCACTAGTCACCCCCAAAACCATTTCACACACCTTGATGGCTACAGGTATCAGGTGCTCTGACTCTGGCAGCTGGGATGGGCCTTGCCCCTTCTGTACAGTGTCAACTTCATCTTCTGTGGGCCCATCCAAATCCACCTCTCCCTGTCCTCTTCCCCAAAGGGATGCCAGAACTCCACTAAGCCCAGGAATCTCCCAGGCCTCCAGGAGGTCCTGCTTCTCCAGCTCATCCAGCTGCTGTCGTAAGGCGGGGTCCTCAACACAGTCCGCCCTTGCCATGGCTCTGTAGACCTGGGCCACGCAGCCTGACCCCACGGGTTCCTGGCTCTGGAAAAGGAAGAGCCGTCTCCAGCCATCTCCGAAGGCCCTCCGCAGCACCTGCTTGGTGTGTGCCCATGGGTGCGCCCGCACCTGCACATGCAACCTGCAGAATCGGTCGCAGAACTCAGGGGAGAAGATGTCGCGCCTTGTGCTGGCCCACTGGCCCAGCTTAATGAAGGTGGGTCCCGAGGTCTCGGTCACCCAAAGCAAGGTGTCCAGCCAGCGGGCACGCAGCCATTGGCTCAGTAAGCACAGCGGGTACAGCAGGAACAGAGGGCCAAACTTCAGCAGCAGGACCAAGGCACGCAAGGTGATGCGCAGGGCAAAGACCACTCTGTGGACTCTGACCTTTGCTAGAGACCTCCTCTCCGGTCTGTGCTGGGTGGGTAATAGCTCCTGACAGGTGGCAAGGCAGACCTCTCTAGAAGCCCAACACAACAGTCCTACCACAGGCACCTGGACAAGAACAGATCCCTGGTGCCTGATGCCAGCCTGGACTGACCTGAACCACACTGGTACTGAGGGTCGGGGATTTATTCGCTTTACTAAACATCTGAGATTTAACAGAGAAATTCTTGCCATGAAAACTGCCATATTAATATAGAATTTATTTTTAATAAACTTTTGGGCAGAAATGGGACCTTAAGTTTGGAGTTGCTGTTCAGAAATCCAGGTTCAGTTTTGCTACAAAGTCACAATAAGAGTAAAAGGTTAGTAAGCGATGTGCTTCACCTTATTTACCAATTTGATTCTTTTTTTAAAAATACAAGATAGCTATAATTAAAAAATACTATGTAACACTTTGTTTAACTCCAAGGTGCTTTGGAGTAACAATGAGTTTTCAAAGTATTGAAAATAAAAGCGCAACTCTGCAGACTCCTGCTTGGTTGCAGACTGGTTCATGCGCTATGTGCGGCGTTCCTCATCTTCTTGCCATTTTTCCAACATTATTCCCACACTCATGCCCACCACAACAGCATTCCTTGTTTTACTGGTGCTACTCGCATTTGCGACGCGGCCAAAAACACGTATGACAATAACTGGATCGTTCACAACCTGAGGAGAAAGTATACTCAGTTAGCCATAAATGTGCTTAAAAACCTCACCTGCACCCAGAAATAACCAACGTGAGGTGTAAACACCTGATGAAGCTTCAAGTCACAATCTCCCACCATACTTTATCTATAGGCTCAGCAGGTGAACAAGCTTTTCTAAGCTTTAGAAAAGTTTCTCTTCAAACATGTGTAACTTTACCATTCACAACCAGTGGACAAAGTGCTATTTTAAATATTTAAAATAAAAAACTATGCACTGTTCCATAAATGTGAGCTTGCAACAGTAAACAACAAAAAAGCACCTTTGCTGTAAGAGCAGCTCAACAGGAGACCAAACTCCTGGCTTTTACTCAAAACGCAGACAAGGTGCTGACGACTGAGACGAAATGACACTCGGTGGTTGCTTTTAATAAACTAACAGCAATTCTTACAACTAATCGAGGCAATAAGAGTAGGCGATTTATTTCATAAATTCACAGCGACGTTTAGGATTATTCGAGACAAGGACAGTCGGTGGTTCTATCTATTACACTTAGTGCCGCGTTTACTTGGCGCACATTTTCCAATTCATTGACACCGACAGTTGCGGACACTCGCTGGAAGTGAGTGGTGACACGCAAGCAGCGGAGCGAACATTCAACACGCCGCACTGCACACACCTTCACGTCGGAACCGGGATGCTGGGACGCACGCTGTCAGTGTCACTGCCGCCCTTCGAACCACGAATGTACCGCAAAGCGCACAAGCCCTCGTCAGCGGGGCACGTTTGCGCCATAACGACACGCTCAAAACTTTGGACTGTCGAGGTGCGTCGTGTTCGACATAAAGAAGATAATTATCTGGATCTTTACATTTTACTGGAGGATGCAGACAAATGCCCTTATTAACGCGCCCGGACAGCAAGAAAAAACAAGAGCACGGCCATTACATATGTACCGGAAGGGCACTTCCGGGAAGTCACACCAAGAGGACTGCGTTCTTAAAGGGACACACACATACACACACACACACACACACGGTGGTGGTTCAAACGGTGGTTCAAAGACTCTCGTTCCGCAACGCCCTCGGCCGGTGCTGAAAAGGGCCAAGGGCGTCCCTTCAGGAGCGCTGTTCCCGGGCTTATATATATATATACTCTGTGGACTCTCTCTCTCTCTCTCTCTCTCTCTCTCTATATATATATATATGAGTCCACATATGGTCTTTACCCTGCGCATCACCTTGCGTACACACACGTTCTTAAAGGGACGGACACACACACACACACACACACACACACACACACACACACACACACACCTGTTTCTTTAGCCCCATGTGCCGCTTCACACCTGTTCGAGTCCTTCCATTCTTATTGGCTGCCTTTGTCTTAAGTTGATTTCTATTGGCTGCCAGGGACGGCTGAGCACGAAACCCGCGAAATCTACTATTCACTCTCTGTACTTCAATTGAACTACATGGAGACCCGGTAAGCATATTTTACAATAATAATTTTATTGCAATTTTTAAATTAATGAATTACTCTTTATTTTCTACATTTCACTCTTGGTCATCCATATGACAAAGACATGTTTATTATTATTATTATTATTATTATTATTATTATTATTATTATTATTTTTATTATGTGTATCGTTGCTTAGTTTTAGCTTATCATCTCTGTCAGCATTTGTCTTTTTTTAAAAGTGTTTAAAACAGAATATTTGTCAAATCTCTCGTATCTGTTTCATCAAATATTCGTCCCGTGATAAGTAAAGGTGGCTGTAAGAACTGGACATGTATATACTGTAAATACATAGATAAACATATTAGCTTTATATTCTTGAAAATTTGCTCATGCAAAACGGAGATGTACTTTTGTTCCCGGCTTTTGTTCAGCTACATGGCTGAAAGTAGAGAAGGATTAAGTACCCGTGTCATGCGTTTGTGAATTTTTGCCGCCAGCGGAGAGAAGGCGAGGACACAGTTATGGTCTGACATACTTAAGAACACGAACAACACAAGCATGTAGGTTAGCTTCACAGCTTCTGATCCAGTGAAAGAAATTTTGGGAGAAGACACCTGGTGTGTGAGTAGGAATGTCTTCCACGAAACAGCTGTCATTGTCAACTGGCCCAAGACCCACAGCAGAACCAGCTGCTCCCATTTTGGCGGGAAAAACTCCCGTTCATTTTATCGTGGCCATATCGCACTTTGTACGACATATATGCAGAAAAGGCAGCTAACATTTCCTTAGTCTAAAGTGTATATGCAAGAATAAAATGTAAATAAAACATACCCCAGCTGCACAAGTTAGAGAACATACAATTTAAAAAATTATATAAATGTTTGCCATGTATTGGGAAGGCAGTAAAGTTCTTTTAATGATAGTGGGTCTCCATTCATGAGTACTGAGTCCATACAAATAACAGAACAGTAATGACTGAAAAGTCCCAAAAATACTTGGTTATTCATAACCAAATGAAATGGTGATGTAGTTTGTCAAGAATGATTCACTTTATGGAAAAATGTACATTTAGTTGGGTTTGTCATGAAATTTTGTAAAAATTGCTCTGTTCAATGTGATATACTAGATTTATGAGAATGCAGGTGTTATAAATAATTGTTCAGCACCTGCAAAGACCAGCAGGTCCTCAGAACATCCACACTCAGGCAACAAAGGCTACAAGGGCAGCACTTCTCATCCAGCCTGGCCACCATTGCTAGCTGTCAGTGGGCAGAACACAGGATTCTACTGCTGCCAGGGGCTTTATAAAAGGAAGGTAATGGTGGTCCATCTAGAATGCTTTTCTCTTCCTCTGTCTGGGCTCAGTGGCTCGATGGTTGGTCAGATTTTTTTCTCCACTTTTCCATTTTCAGACCTCTTGTCTAGTGTTCATCTTCATGGCAACAACCTGAGTATTCTAACTACAGGTAGATCCCCAAAGACATCATTTATTGATGTGGAAAGTCTGTTATTATCTAAATGGTGTTTGCTACTGACTCTTGTAGTCCCATGAGTGTCAAATGTTGTTTTTTGTGTGGATGTACACTCCCCAGCCAAAAAAAATCATACACTGTAATATTTTGTTGGACTGCCTTTAGCTTTGATTACAGTGCGCATTCGCCATGGCATCATCATTTTTATAAGCTTATGCTATGTCACAACATTTATTTCTGTCCAGAGTTGCATAAATTTTTTTGCCAAGATCTTGTATTGATGATGGGAGAGTCGGACCGCTGCGTAAAGTCTTCTCCAGCACAGCCCAAATATTCTCAAAGGGGTTAAGGTCTAGACTCTGTGGTGGCCAATCCATGTGTAAAAATGGTGTCTCATGCTCCCTGAACCACTCTTTTGCAATTTGAGCCCGAGGAATCCTGGCATTTTAATTTTGGAACATGCCCGTGCCATCAGGAAAGAAAAAATCCATTGATGGAAAAACGTGGTCATTCAGTATATTCAGGTAGTCAACTGAGCTCATTTTTTGGGAACATAATGTTGCTGAATGTGGCTCGATGGTTGGTCAGCCATCCACAGGGGACCAACTGAAGCAACCCTAGATCATAACACTAAGTTAAATCCAGGTGGTGACTTTTTTTGGCCGCGCAGCGTGTATTGTATGTAGATGTACTGTATTGATATAATATGCTTAATGAACTGCGTTTTTGGAATGCGTGTCTCTTTTAAGTGCTGGGAACATATTTTTAGTTTATGTGAAATATGAACTTTTGACAAGAAAATTTAAAGGCAACAGAGCTTTAGAAAGTGTTGAGAATTTTCTATGAATGGTGAATTCTCTATGAGACTGTGGACTTAGTTGTAAATTGTTTTTTTGTGATTTTGTTATTGTTGAGATTTTGTAATATTGTACTGTTCTGGAGTTTAATATAATATTAAAATTGAAATATACATGTTGTAGCATTACATTAAGTCTATTTTATCAGATCTTGTGCATCTGTGTTTAGTTTCAGTATCCCACTTTCCACCAAACTGGTCCTGGTTAATCTGGGTGATGCCCTAGCTGGCATGACTCTCTTTGGTCTAGTTACTCTCATATTAGGAGGTAAGCATATTAGGAGGTTAGGAGCTTTTTCAAAGGACTGTTATGGAATAGTGGCAATAGTTCTGGACCAGGAATCGAATCCCAGGTTCCCATACATATAATTCAGTGGGAAGGGAAGCAAACGAGGTGCCATGGCAGGATAGACCCCTCCATGGAATGTACCACTGACAGATAGCAAGAGGTGGTCGATATGAGGGACAGTACAGAGGCACTGATCGCAGTAGCGTAAGAACAAGTATTCAGCACCAGGTCAGGTGAAACAGGGTACCATATGAGGCAAGACCCCAGGTGCAGACTGCGCAGAGACATCCTTGAAAAAATCCAAAACACCAGCGAGGATAGATGTGGTGATTTCAAGTGATAGAATCATCAGGAAGAAGGAATACGAGAAATACCAAGGACTGAAAGAAGAATTGGAGAGAATGTGCTAGGCAAAAACCAAGGTACTCCCACTAGTGAGAGGAGCACTTGGGGCTGTGACCCCTAAACTGGAAGAGCAACTCCATCAGATATCAGGAATGACAACATGGGTCTCGGTCCAGAAGAGTGCAGTCCCAACAACTGTAAAAATACTGGCAGGCAGCCTGAGTCTAAGGAAAGTTACTGCCCACAGGGGATAAATGGGGTGAGAATGGACTTTTATATATACAAAAATTCAAGCATACAACCTTTAGCACATATTTGATGAACCATTATACATTTTTGTATAACAAGTTGTTTCATGTCAAAATCATTTAAAAATTGTATATGATACATTGGAATAACTGATTAATTGTGTGCCCAGAATCCCCCTCCCTGATTACTCAGGCCACTTGGGGATGAACTTTGTTTTTATAAGTTCAGCAATGACCCCCCCTGGTGACCAAGGCTCCAGTGTTCTATGAGCTGCAGAGTATTTGTAGGAGGGGTCAGAACGGATGATGGACAGGGCAAGGCGGGAAGCTGAGGGGGAAGGGGGGTCAAATTTTCGGCCCGAGCGAAGGAATTTCACTTTAAGGAAAGACAGCAGTACTGTCAAAAGGAGAGAGAGGAGTGGCGAAGCAGGAGAGAATGGAAAAGGGCTGCGAACACGAGTGAAAGACAAGTTTATCCTCTTGTGTCAACCCCTCTGTATGGCATTAGTCTACATTTTGGAATCAAGCGACACTCAGGGTGCAATGGAGAAAAGAACTGGGCAGGATCAGTGAAGGACGTTGCTGGATGGCAAATGGATATGAACATTTGACAGGAACTAGAGAATGATCTGGTGTGTGCAGTGTCACATTTCGAAGAATGAGAGGCCACTGCAGGGCTTCTGCTGTGCAGCACAGAAAGGTAAGGGAGGCACATAGGTGTGTGGCCATGTGTCTGTTTTTATGTATTTATGTGATTGTGTATTGCTCTGTTTCAACGTGTGCCCGTGTGTGTTTTTTCACATATGTCTGGCAAATTTGTGAACAGCGTGTTTGCTTACAGTTTTTTCATGTGCATAATTTTACTGCTTGTTCTGGCATTCAGCCACTGTGCAGTCTACATTGGGAAACCCTAACATAGAGACTTCAGTCCACTGATCACTTCCTTCTGGGGTCACAACTCTCAACTGACAGCCAGCTGACAAAAGGAAGTTTAAAATAAGTGGATAAGTCTAGACCCAGATGTTTAATCTTTTCATAAGAAAAAATCATATGCCACAATGAATGAGACAACTCTGGTACATAATGGACACTGATGGACTTTTGGCACTTGCAAAGGTATGGTAAGAACTGTTTGTACTTGGCATTGGTTTTGTGAAAGAAAATAATTGCAGATACCAGGGCAGTTAGTAGTAGTTAGAGTTGTTTTCTTGTAATCGATGGATGTGAGTTCAAACCCCACCTCTTGGTATAACACCCCTGAGAGGTACTTATTCTAAACTTTCTCCAGTAAATATGACCCAGCTGTGGAAATGGGTACTAGCTCAGTATAAAAGCCTAATTGTGTATGTTGAAAAAGTGTCAGTGCCCATAAAATAACTGAGATAACCAAGTACTTCCTGTCCTAGTGAAGGTTTAGGCAAAGTTGTAGTGTAATTAGACTGAAAGTTCTGTAACTGAAAAACAACAAATAAGTTAAATTATTTAGGGAAAGTCATAGTGGACATTATTTGGTTTTGATGCCTTGTCAACATTTGAGGTTCGATCTGATATTGTAATACATTTCTTACCACATTTTCCTTGCTACTTCCTGGGATTCTTGTGTTGTGGAGCTGTAGTCCCTGTCCAGAGCAGATATGCAATTGGCACATTAATTTTAGCCAAGTAACTATTGCTCAAAGGCAAAATGCTGCATCTGTAATCTTTCAAATCTTCAAACTAAGGAAAATATTACAAGTGTAATATGTAATAAGAGAAAACAGGAAGTACCCTAGAAACAGCTGACTTTCTGATTTTAAGAGCTCACCTTATGGCCTTCTGCTCTTTATCTGTCAGAAGCAGGACACATCTTAGATTATGCTGCTGAGAGGAAATGGCTTTAAACAGGGAGAGGTTTTGGAGAAAAAAAAACTGTTTCCTTTTAGGTGCAAAAACTGATTTATTTTACTCATAGGAATTGGAAAAAATGAGTTTTTAATATTCCCAGTTTTTTTTTTATGTCCGCACTAAATCTTATTTCATATCACATTTTCTTGATTTTAATTTTCTTAATATTTATGGCTCATCGAGTAAAAAAGACAAAAAAAATTGCAATTTGATTTTGTGAGGAAACATCACCTTGTCTTGGGGGATGAGCATCAACAGGTCTGCAGCACTGAAGAAAGCGCAACAGCAGTGTTTTTCCGTTCATGGACAACTGTGTTGTTCAGAGTAGACTTCACATCTGCATTATTACCTCAGTTAGGAGGATCGTGTTCGGTGCAAAAGGCAAAACTACATCTGAAACTCGTGTGCTGGAAATGTAACATGACCTGACTTTTCATGGTTACATAGATGTTCTTTGCAGAAGAAAGTATTTCTCCAGGTAACATTCAGCCACAACAGGAACACGACGCTTACATTGCAGTAGGAAGGTCCCAAGTTTGGCTGTTTTGGCTTTTCTGAGTTTGAGTGAGAAAGTTTAAAGGAATTTTGGCACTGCTTATATAATCTTAAACACTTCCTTCTTCCACTTCTCCATCACACCAGTCTATCACCGTTCAGTCAATATCAAAAGCATCCTACAAAGGTCTATGTGCCAGCAGATAGTGTGTAATTTGAATTGTCCTGTTGAAGTTACCAGTAATGTCACACTTAATGGAGAGTAAAAGTAGTGGACAGCTTCAGCCTTCTTGGATCAGTAATGAGATGACAAGCAGGAAATGAATCCCATGACAAATCGCTCTTGGCCATGAAGAACCTACATGAGATCATCAAACGCAGAGATGTGACTTTGCATATAGAGATTCAACGTTCATGTTGTGGTTTTCTCAGTAACGTTGTGTGGATGTGAAAGTTGGGCAATGAAGAAACAGGCCAAGAAGAAAATTAGTGCCACAGAACTATGGTGTCACTGTAGGATACTGTGTATACTGTGGACTTCCTGCAAAACAAATGCATCAGTAATGGAGATCAACCCAAAGCTCTCTATGGAGGCTAAAATGAGAAGCCCTCAATTTTCATACTTTGGACACATCATGCAGAGAGAAAGATCACTGGAAGGTCAACGCAAAAGAAGGAGACCTGCAAATGTGATGGATTAATACAATATCTCCAGCTATGGGGCCCCGTCAGAGATTAGCCTGAAGACTGAATTAGTTGAAGACTGAAAGCAGTTCAGGGCAACTATTCGCAATGAGTTGACATTGACTCAGTGGCATTTTACCGCAACATGAATTGTGCTTGAGAGAAGCCGTGTTCCTCATGTCTTTCACCAGCCATGTGCTTCTGGTGAGCTTCTATGGTGACGTATAGGCTTCTGCCATCCTATGATGTTTGGGTCTCCAAATGCAACTGGTTCTCTTGGGTATGTTTTCCTTCCCACTGGTGTTGCTGCTTTTACTGAAGGAGTCAGATTTGTTTCTAGTTCTGGAATAGATTAGCTAATAGAGGGCTGGCAAGTACAGATTCAAGGGAAATGGTGAAGTCGCTGAACTAGTTTTTTATCATTTGTTTATCAGATGCTCTTAACCTCTCTCTTAATGATGCATCTGGGATTTTGTCCTGAACGTTACAATAATTTTTTAATGCAAAGTACCGAAGAGTTAAATAAGGACTATACTTGCACTAATCTTTCACATAATGGGATAAATTCATTTTTTGAAATGATATTTTTATGTGAATTCTTGTTATTTTGGGGTTGTGTCACCAATATTTCTTATTTAAAAAAAATATCATTACAGTAGTTCCTAAATGGAAACGACTCACTTGCTCACTCGCCTTCATTATTGGCTTGTCCTTGTCAGAGACCATCACAGTGTCACCATGCGGGGCCAGGAGGACACCCTGGACAAAATGCCAGTCCATCACAGGGTAGCTACACACTCACACACTGTCAAAAGTTGACATGCATGACGTGAAGGCAGCACACAACCCCCTAGACCCTCAGTAGTGCCATTCCGATCTACTAGTATGGGTGCCTTTCTGCATATAATTATTCATTGTATTGTATGTGTATTTCAGTTACACCTCTGACTGCATTTCAGTTTATTACCTACATTGCAGGTCCATTAAACATTACAATAGGGTGCAAAAGTGTTACTGCAGTATACAGTGCAGTACTATACAGCACCGTAGTAAGAAATGTTACACTCAGATTACACTTTTGATTTTCCAGACTTTTTCCAGATGTCAGGATCTGCTCTGCCATTGTAGTCAGGAAAATGGAGCATGGACTGTACCAGCAGCATATTTTATACTATTTTTAACAAAAGGTATTTGTTACATTGACAGATTGAGTAATCGATAGAGAGATGCTGTAGATATTTGGTTGTGTGAAGTATAACTGGAAACAAGAACTGTGCAGAGGGTGAATATATCTTGCATAGCAGTGTCATCTCTGAATTTTAAGTCACAAGAAAACACTTGGCAGTAATGTAAGGGGATTCATGATACAAAAGTTGTTTATACAGTATGATTTACATAACTGGGTTAATGGAAGTTGTGTACATGTTTATGGAGTTTGTTTCTAATAGTTAGTAGTGAATCTCCTACTGTGGTTAAGAGTTAGGGTTGAGATTATTGATGTGATTGGTTTAGGTTGTCAGTGTGATAGGAAGTGGGTATGATAATTTTTGTTATGGAAGAAGCTTTATATATGCATCCTTTGCAGAATGAAATGCATAGTAGGCAGTGGACAAAATACAATTTGTTGGTGTATAATTGCCATTTTTGGGGGGCAAAAATGCCACTGTGCTGAATAATATGTCCTAATAAGGAAAAATTTCACATATTTCCATTTATAAGCTATCGTAGCAGTTCAGACTGTCATATGAGGGAAGGGTTTAGTTTTGTTGTGAACTTGCTTGAAGTAGTTTTGCCTCAGCATTTGATCTTATGGTTTGGTATGTAGTTGTGCTGCAGTTGTTTGTCTGTTTCTCAGCACATTTCTGCATCTGGAAGACAGCTTTTTCAAGCTGGAGCCCAAGGAGCTCCTCGGGGAACTGGGGGGTGGAGGATTATAACACTGCTTTAGTGTAGTTCTGCAAGCGTGTGGGAGGCACATCATGTCATATACATTTCTTATACCTGCTTGATAAAAAGGAAAGCAGACCATCCCTGAAATGTGTCATGCTGGCATAATTTAAATGGATTTGAGCAACTGCATGTACACTTCAGTACAGTTACTGTGTCTAACTAGCCAGTTTCTTGGTTTCTTAGTCTGCTGAACTTCTGCAATGCAGTCTTTAAAGCCACATCATCACTGTCCAAACGATGATAATGTGCACAAAAATGTTACATTTGGTCTTCATTATATTGCCTTTCACATTTGGCAAGTGCTATAATCTAAGTCCTAAAAAGTAAAAGTATAAAACATTGAATAATTTGAAACAGACTTTGGAAACGCAACATACATGACCGTTTTAATTGTTGTTGTTCTCGATATTTGTAATATTGTCAGAATAAGTATTTCAGACACGTGTTAGAAACATATGAAGTGGAAGTAACTGGTAGCATAGTGGTTGGAGCCCCACCTTTAGACTTGAGGTACCAAAGTTTAAATCACACCTCCTGAGCGTCACAGTGTAGTTAGCAGCTCCTTATCCATTGCTGCCTGTAGATGAACATACAGTCTCTTGGTGTACTGCCTTTGACTATTTACAGTGTATTGGTGTGATTTAATTCAGCACATAATTCTAAACAAAATAAATACATAAATGAATCACACCTCCTACTGTAGTGCCTTCACTACACTACGAAACCTACATTAGGACTGGAGGATTTACCTTGAATTGCTATGTTAAAAATTACACAGGTGTCTAAATGGTAAATCGTTGGAAGTATTGTAACTTTGAAAGTCATTTTGGAGGAAAGTGTCAACTAAAACTTTAAATGCAAGGGTTGGGAAATGTAACAAAAAAAGAAGTTCTTAATTTTTTAATGGTGGAGACATTTGGATTGTCAGTTTCCCTTTTGTTGTTCAAACTGAAAGGTAGAAATGCTGCTGATTTTCATGTTCTCATTTCTTCTCATGTCTGTGATGCATCCATTGCTATAATGCGGTTGACTTCCAATGTAGGGTTAGTTGGCTGTTATGTTTAGAAGAGATGGATACCTGACAGCATTTGTTGTGTTTGTTTGAGGTGGATGCCATGTATGAATACTAACATGTTTTTGTGCCACACAGTTGTACATGAGACTCAACATTCACTGTTTCAGAAATAGCTGCAAGGTCTTTGATAAGCCTTGTCATGGGAAAACATGCAGGAGATTAACTATATCCTGTTGCAGAGGAACCCTTGCTTTCAAAACAATAGCACTCTGGTTTTATTTGACTCACTGTCACATGGGTGGAAGGTGCAAGTCATATTCATTTTCATGGGAAGCCTCTGGGTCATGAGTGCACGCAGTACTCCCGGGCTGACCACACATCCTGGCCTCCGCTCATACAACTTCCGTTCACCGAACATCAACACACACCAGACCTTAAGCCTTGGTGCTGTTGTTGTTGTTGTGGTGGAGCATATAGTTAGTGTGGGAGTACTCTGAGTGTAGTGTGTGTACTTTTAGAGAGGTGTGTAACCTGTGGGACATTGTAATGTTAATAAATACAGTATACCTTCTTCCTCAAGGGCCTCCTTGGTGCTTATACTTGTCTACTTGTCCCCAGGTAATTTATCTGCTAAAAAAACTATAAAAACTGTATATACAGTATGTATACATTATGTATATACATATAAGTGAAACCTATTTTACATCATTAATTCCATAAAAGCCAACACAAACTGAAATTACATAGGGGGAGATATAGTTACAATGGGGAAAAAATAATGTGTTCCTGGCACATCCAAAAACCACAAACATCCCTAAAATACTGTAAAAAAACTTGTAGAATGAACAGCATCATGCTGTGCAGTGCACAAGTGAGGCACAAAGCTCTCTGGTCACAGTAGGGAGACCAGACCTGTCCAAAAAATTGTAGATAATTTAAAATAAGCAAACAAGGGAATTTACTATAATGTATTCTTATTGTAGTCATGATTGAATAGAAGAACGGTTGAATGTAGGTTATGGTGGGTGGCTCTCTTCTTGTGGGTGGCTCTCTTCTTTAATCACTTCCATCTTCACTTTTATGTGCTTATTCTAGCTTTCTTTTCAACTTTTTGCAAGCATTTATACCCCTTTTGGCCTGTACTCCTGCCTAACACTTTTTATGGGATTAAAAGGGAGACTGCAAAAAACATAGAAATAAAGCAAATATGACATATGAAACTGTAAGAGCATTAGTAAAGTATGTTCCTTACATTTTGCTCCTGTATGGTAGTATGTGCCATATATACATGGGTGTGATGGGACAGGAAATCAGCTGGTTTCAAGACAGTGTGGTACAGGAACACAGTACTCACGCAATGCACAAATTTAGAATTTCCTGATTTCTTGCTGAATAACATTTGGCAGTTTTTATGGCTCCGCATTATAGTGAGGCTTCTTTTGGGCAAAAAAAGGAAGTGGTATCAAAAGTTAGCTGCACTATAGCGAAATTGGCCAGATTGGGATTTCATAATGGAGGGTTTACCTGTATACACACACACATACATACACGCAGTCTTCTCATGCCTTCCCCTACCTGCAAAGGTAATTTCTTCTTTAAAAAATTAATTGATTACTCATTTACCATTCTGTTTAATGGGGGAAAAAATGGGTTCCTGAACCCCAAAACTGACACCCATTTATGTTAAAATGTCATCCAATCCCAATAAATATGAAACAATTATGTGCGTAGTTAATGTAACAGATAAAGAAAATATCTGCACTGTATGTCTGGCTACCTGGCCACTCAGTCAGCTCTTTGCACCTATTACATACTACACACTTAAAGCAATTCAAACAAAACATATTTGCATATGATACCATCTGTTCTTATTTTAATTCAGGCTTTATTGCAAAAACAACAGTAGAAATTGATGAAAAAATGCAGATGAAATAACACTCAGCAAAGCAAGCTGACATCATTTAGGCACTTAAAAATTACTGAGATTTTAACAGGTAAAACTACTGCAGACCATCAAACATTAATATGTTTAGCTGAGGATTGAAATAACTGAATAATTTACAATATTTACGTGGAATGCTTTAGTGTATCACTATATCCCTTTTCACTTATATGCAATCACATTATTTACACATTTATCTGTTTCGATAAAAAGAGTTTTTACACTTGGCAGCAGTGTGTTGTGCAAAGCACCAGTTTTAATTTACTTACAGTTTTAGACTCTTTAGGACTCTTGTCCTGAAATAATTCATGACAAAGAAAGTGACTTTAAGGAAAAGGGTACAGTAGAAATAATGCAGTTTGGATAACATGGTGTATCCAGGTGGGTCTGTGCTCTGAACATAGCATATAGCCAGTGGGGTTTTTACTCGTTTTTCTCTCGCCTCCTCTTCTTGTGGGTTTTCTAAAGGAAACATGGGGGAAGCTGATTGTTTTCGATGCGTATGATTTCTGCACAGCTGTAAGTAATTTCCGTATACAGGCCAACGCAGTGCTGACACAACCCCACAGCTCATGCTGAAGGCAGTGGGACTCGGAGACATTCCAGAGAGACTCTGGGGGGAGCTGCAGCAGCCTAGCTGAAACCCACAGCTCTGCTGGAGCAACAGTGAAAAACAAACTTTAATAGTTGGCAAGCTAAAGTGTGACTAAAGGCAGAAAAATCATTTCAGCCCCGATGCTTCAATGAATCCATTACATTATATCCATTATATCCTGTATATTATCTGCTGATTATTCCTCCTAGTATTTAAGGAGGTGAGCTTGTTTCTACCCTTAAGCTTATTTACACAAAAGATTTCATCTTCAAGAGACCATAGACACAGATATAGGTAATAAACTAAATGTTGCAAAGTGAATTTACACTACTGGTTTCCAAATATATTTGCTTTTATAATATGTTGGATCCTGCGTCATTTTATTATAGTCAAAGATTCAAAGGTTTATTTGTCATGGGTGAACAACACAGCATAGCAGTGTTGTCCTCATGAAAAGTTTTGTTTCCGGGCATCAGTAAGGTAGGATTTGTTATTATCTCAAGTCATCTTAATTGTTATGTTAATAAAAATAACATCATTTAATGTTTTCTCTGTGTTTGGAAAAGTGTTTTTTGCTCAAATGTCTTGTGGTATAACATGGTATCCGCATCACTTCAAACCGCAAGAGAAGATTCATAAGTCAGGGTTAGGTTAAGTGAAATGAAGGTGATGGGGGAAGGGAACAATCTGCATGTAAAGTGGAATCAGACAAGTGGCCATGCAGAGTGTGCAGTAAAGGAGTAGGTAGAAACTCCATCAGATGGTTGTGACGTGAGAAATGGATTCAAATGAAATGAAAGACAAGGCCATGAAGGAAATGGACTGGAGACCAGGAACCTGACAGCTGAAGAGATGCAAGATCGACAATGTTGGAGACATCATTTGAAGGAAAATGGGCAACATGGGTTCCATTTGAAGAACACGCTATAATTGAGGATGATGATGACGATGATGATTATGAAGATGATGAAGAGCACCAAGCACTGAAGAATCAAGCAACAGTTTACATCTCTATTCTGTTAAAGCTTCACAGAGGCATGCAGGTACCCAAGTTTAAGCATGTAGTTCGGAAGTGAGTGGACCACACACCATCCTGCGGCTACGATCAACTGGCTGTACACAGTGACAAAGCATAATGATCAGCTGTTTGTTCTTAAATGCTGCAGCAGGTAGTGTGTTGGCTAGCACTGCTCCCTTTGGACTTACCTGACCGAGTCTCAACACCAGATGCCTCTCTGAATTGCTTCTGTACACTGCTGTATAAATGTCTCGACTTCCTTGTACCATGCTGTGATTTAGAGACAATCCAGTTTTCTCAGTCTAATCGTACTACTTTGTCCTTCTACTGATAGTTCTGAGATGATCTGATCTAAAATGCATCAATTTCTTTTGATCAATGGGTTGGAGATTGAAGTCTGGGAAATGTCTGTTGCTACTTCTCTGCTAGAGCTGATATCTGGTCTTCTTGCCTTTCTGTCATTGCAGGTGCGCAGACAGAATGCCAGCTGTTAACATCATGACTGGTGGATGTGCTCTGCAGCTCTGCAAGACTGCTGACATCAGTGTCAACCATTCAGTGAACAGGTGAACTGGGTGACTGCAGGGGTGAAGGCCTGGATTAAACTTCAGGAATGCAGCAGTGAGGGGCTGGCTTTTTTGAACAAATAGATGGAGGAGACATGTCTGGAACTTTATGCATAGTTACCTCTTGAAGTCAATGTACTTGAACAACAAAAAATTCTTGCCACAGTTAGAAAGTTGAGTTTCCTTAATTTTCTTGCCAAAAAATTGACTTATTATTATTATACTTATCATACTCATTATTTGATATATTTTGAGGCAGTGAAAGGAAGGAGACCCAGAGCCTCCTTTTTACTTTCAATGTTTACAGTCAATTTACATGCTCTCAGTCTATTTTATATTCAAGCTTGTAATATATTAGGTGGGTCAAAGACCACAGTCCCACAGTAATGGAAAAGAAGCAGCTGTGGGCACAGGAAGCACATCTGTTTCCCAGGCTAATTTGCGTGGGAAGTTATAGATAGTGTTTATGGATAGTCACTGACTTGTACCTCACAAAGGACTTTATTAATTGTTCATGATGTATATTTATTATTTGTCTCTACTCTATGTAATTGTATGCCTTCCCTTAAAATTCTTTAATATCCATTCATTTGAAATTGTTACCTTGTCTTATTGCCGTAGGACTGATAAGTTCCGGTGCTTTGGACTGGATGCCAGAGAAGACCTGTCTGTGTCCCTGAGAAACTCTGGCCAGCACAAGGCCCCTCTCTCCCCTCTGGACAATCTGACTGATGTTCTAGTGTGTGCCACTATGCCCATAAAAGAGAGAGCACCCACTAAAGGCAGTCCAAGCAGCACAAAAACCCCAGTAGGAGGGAACTGCCTCCCCAAAACTCTGGTTGGTGTCAACAGCATTCAGGAGAAGATCTCCCAATGGGAAGGCAAAAAGAATTCCATTCCAGCATCCTCACTGACAGCTGAACACACAGCAGAATTGGAAGTGGCAAGGAAGAAGGACATTCAAACAGATGTAGGGAAAAGGTGGCATAGCAAGAGGTTTGTCAGCTGGGAGCAGCAGGACTTTGGGAAGGAGAATACTAAAATGCTGGGGGATTTGAACCCTATATCCCAGGAGAGACCAAATGGGGGCAGGGAACGGAAGCTGGAGAAAAGGAGCTATGGGAAACCAGCAGAGACCCTATGGGAGAGGCCAGCTGTGACTAATATCAAGAAGCCTGACCAAACCCCAAAAGAGAATTCAAATGACATTCCTGTTAAGCTTCCTGGAAACAGCTTCTGTCCCTACTTCAAAGAGGTGCTGAAGGAGACTGACAGTGAAACGTCACCATCCATCAATCCCTTGCCCAAACCTCAGCGCACCTTCCAACACCCCACTAACACCGAAGGCTCACGTTCAACGCAAAGAAATCTCCCACCTCTTCCCTCCATCCCCCCTCCTCCATTGCCTAGTAGTCCAGCTCCAGGAGTCATAGGTAGGCCCCACTCATCCAAAAAGAGGGACAGCATCCACAGGTGAGTGCACATCATAATGTTATGGTTTCAGCTGGCTCATCACTGCTGTCTTTCACAAATTTCAAAAAAGTTTTGTTATTCAAGTTCAAGTTTCAAATTTATTTGTTACATGTACAGTACAATAACAACAGCATAGCAGTGTTATGACAGTGAAATGTGTTGCTTCCAGACATCCTCAGCACATGAACATAGATAAATAAAATGTGTAGAGAAAAAAAAAAACATTTAACTAAAAAAATTAATAAATATACATAAAAAGTGAATAAATAAATCTGAAAAAGAAAATCACATTATCCAAGGGGGTTCAATGGTTCATCAGTCTTATGGTAAGGGGGAAAAAACTGTCCCGGAACCTGCTTGTTCTCATTTGAATGCTTCTAAAGCATTTTCCAGATGGGAGCAGAGAAAATAGTTTGTGTCTGGGGTGACTGCGGTCCTTTAGGATTTTATGGGCCTTCTTATACCGTTGGGTGTAAAGCTCCTGCAGGACTGGCAGGTCAATCCTGGTAATGCTCTGTGCTGTCTTGACCACTCTTTGCAGAGCTTTACAGTTTGAAGCACTGCAGCTGCCATACCAGGCTGTAAAACATCCAGTCAGGTTACTTTCAATACTATATCTGTAAAAGTTAACAAGTACCCTGTTGTCCATGCCGAACCTCTTCAGCCGAGGGAGGAAGAAGAGGCGTTGTGTTGCTGTCTTGATGATGATGCTGGTGTGCCGTGACCAAGACAGGTCCTCAGTGATGTTTACTCCAAGGAACCTGAAGCTGCTCACTCTCTTCACTGGGGCGCTGGCTATAAAGATGGGCGTTTGGCCACTCCCCTGCTGTCTTCTGAAGTCCACAATCAGCTCCTTTGTTTTACTGATGTTGAACTGAAGGTCATTGTCCTGACACCATGAGGTCAGGGTTCTCACCTCCTCTCTGTAGGCCTGCTCATCGTTGTCGGTGATCAGGCCGATGACCGTGGTATCTTCAGCAAACTTAACAATGATATTGGAGCTGTGCGAGGCCACGCAGTCATGCGTGAACAGGGAGTACAGGGGGTGGCTGAGCACACAGTCCTGGGGGGCCCCTGTGCTGAAAGTCAGTGCTGAGGAGATGATATTCCCCAACCTCACCACCTGGGGCCTACCCGCCAGGAAGTCCATAATCCAACTGCACAGGGCGAGGTTGAGTCCTAGGTTCTTGAGCTTGGCAACGAGCTTAGAGGGCACGATGGTGTTGAATGCCGAGCTGTAATCGATAAAAAGTATTTTCACATACGTGTTTCTCTGGTCCGGGTGGGAGAGAACTGTATGGAGGTAAAGGTGATTGAGTCATCAGTTGACCTGTTTGATCTGTATGCGAACTGAAGCGGGTCTAATATATCTGGCAGAGATTCAATAATATGTGATTTAACTAACCGCTCAAAGCACTTCATGATGAGAGATGTAAGTGCGACAGGGCGGTAGTTGTTTAGGCAGAGAACTTTGGGTTTCTTTGATACAGGAACAATGATGGTTTTCTTAAAACGAGTGGGGACAACGGACTGGAGAAGGGAAAGGGTCACATTTTTAGAAAAAGTATACATATATATTTATGCATGTGTAATCGTTTGTTGCTGTGTACTACACTTTAATACCCTGTAATACATAATGAACATGTAATGAGCCTAATAAAATAAAATAAAGTTAGTGCTGTAATTGAAACATTTATACAGTACAGTGAATTATACACACGAAGTGGTGAATAAAATGGACCTCTTTTCCTACTTTCATTATTTTATGTATTAATGCAGTGGTTTTACTTCTTATTATCCTTGAAAATTGACTTTTTCAATATTTATGATTTTTCAGGTTATTTTGTTCGTTTTTTTTTTTCAGTTTGTTGCTACTCAACATAACCCTGACCAGGATAAAGCAGCTACTATAACGGATAGATGAATGTTTGGAATATTTTTGCAAGTGTCTCATAAAATCGGAAATCTGCAAAATCGAGATCCAGGATAGACTGTGTCACAGGGAATGGAATAGTTATAGTGTGTGTACACCAATTTGGGTTTTGAAAAGTTGACTTTAACAGGAGTTTCATTTACACCCCCTAATTTGGCATGGTAAGCATTTCTTTATGTTTGTGAGGAGCGCGAGGCAAGGTTCACCATGAGGTCTTTTTTGCATTTATAGTTTGGCTCACACTGTGTTAAGTTCTCAGCAACATTGTTCTCTCAACAATAACTGCCGCACACTTGGACCCCAATCTACATCTCCCGAATGACAGCCTCAGCTTCCCCATCAAGGAAATGAATTACCTTCATTGGTGGACATCCTCTTTCTTGAAGTGTTCTTAGCAGAGTTGAACAATGCTGTTCCAACAACTTTACAGAAGAATGAAAGTAAAAGAGCTTCTACATAGAATGCCAGGGCATTGTTTGGTGACCACACACACACACACACACACACACACACACACACACACACACACCCATCCATTCTTGTTAACTTTATCCAAAGTAGGGTCAGAGCAGAATCATTGGACACTCTGTTGAGAAACTGCCACTGGATGGGATACCAGTCCATTGCACGCTGACCACATACATAACTATTCACACACAGGCTATGGATAATTGAGTGAACAATTAACCTGGAATGTACATCTTTGGACTGTGGAAGGAAACCAGCGCTCCTGTAGGAAACCTGTACAGACATAGAGAGAAGATGCAAACTGCACATGGACTAAGCTGGGTTCAAACCTCATACACCCAAACAGCTCAGGCATTTGGAGGTGGCAGTGTTACTTCCTGCTACATTGTGTTGCCCTCACAGCCATTATAGTTTTGGAATTTTTTAATGCCTAATGTGTTATTTCAGCAAACGTATACTAACACCACTACATATTTTCATGTCCCAACTCTTTAACAGACCAAGTCAGGTTGACATAGGCATGGTTAGTGGAAAAGTGCAGTTACTGGCAGATGTCTGTTCCCAAGCCCTGAGATTAACCAGGCAATGAATATTTGGACATCAGCTAGTAGTGGTGTCATGTTTGAATATTTGAGTCAAAGGCCATTGAGTTCTTTCTTGGAGGATAGCGACAGTTGCTTTTTGTACAAGTTTTCAAGCTTTAGTTTTTGGTTGTTTTCTATGCCCTTTGTAGGAAGTTTGAAGAGTCTAAGGAGCTGCTGCTGGGTGCACCCCAAGACTTCTCGGCAGAGTGGTACAACCTAGGAAGGTTGTCCCCAGCCAGCACTGTGTCACAGGAGAACATCTATGAGGATATCTTAGGTAGAAACCTGCTTTAGTGAGACTGGTTACCTAGAGGAGATCTTTACAAGATACACTTGTGTGTGTTTTATTCATTTGTACATCTCTGCATTGCCGTTCACACTTCTGGTTTCATTGTGTTTATATTCACATAGACTGAATTGAATTCAAACCTACATGCAAACAGCTGTTTGCTCTGTCACCAAAATAACACCTTAGCAGAAAATAAGGCAGAGTAAAAATATTTGAGAATTTGCATGCTTTAAGGTCAGTTATTATGGGAGTGATGAAACGGTTTGTGTGTAGGTTCGTATTATGAAATTCCCAATCCGAAATATGGCTGACATTGCAGACCCCCAGGTTAGAGAGAACCCATATGAAGACATTGAGGTGAATAGTCATTGCCTCAGAAATGGGAACCCCAGGCCACTGTCTCCTTCATCACCTACTCCTGATAACCCCACAAAGGTCTGTTTCTTGGTGTGTTATTAACCTGTATTATGTGTTTATGCATAAAAAGTGAAATTTCAGTACAGTATATGAGGGTATGATGTGCATAAATTTGACTAAACTTTTTAATAATTATTTTCATTAAGATATACAAAACATTATTTATGCATTTAATATATAAATCAGGTCAGGGATTATGTTTAGTGACTAACTCCTGTGTCCCACAATCCTATATTTCTGGTAGAGTTCTTCTAGGTCAGGGCTGCTCAGGGAAAACTCAGACCGGCGCATTAACAGGCTCCAAGACCTATGCAAGCCCAGCTCCTCCTCTACTCCCAGTAGCCCTGAAAACACCCCCCGTCTCTCGGGTGACTTATACAATCGCCGTTGGAGGAGAACACCAAAGGTAGTAACCCCGGGAGCTCAGGTGCAGTAGATCAAATATGAATTAACCACTTTGTTTGTGTTTATTAATCTGGTATAATGGTGAGGTCTCCATCCAGTTCCATTTCTATATCTGCAGCATCATCCTTATTAGTCCATTAAGTTAATGTACCTGTACAAATTGTACAAAGCTACAACTTCATTTAAAACTACCAGTTTTAAAGTTAAAGTTTGAGATTTATCAGAGATTTACAGTTAGTTGTCAGATTATTAGGTATACATCTGGTAGCGTGTGTTGTTCTTGGCCTTCAAAATGTCTGGGCATAGATTCTGCAAGATGCTGAATGTGTTGTAATGGAATGTTTTACCAAGCTGAAATAATTGTGTTGTGTAGTTGCTGCAAACTGGAGGGCTGCATAGTCTTGCTGAAAACAGTTCTTTCCACCTCATCCTAAAGATGCTGGATAGGGTTGAGACCTGGGGATTTTTCAGGCCACTGAAGCAATGAGAAATCGCTGTCATGGTCCCGGACAATGCATTATGATGCTGGAAGCATCCATCTGAGTGGGAAAAACTGTAGACATGAAAGAATGAACCTGGTTAGCAATTATGTTCAGATATCCTGTGCTATTCAGATGTTCTTCAGTGGGGACCCTAATGTGTGTCAGTAAAACATTCTCCACACCATCACACTGCCACCACCAGCTTGTACTGATGACAACAAACAGTACAGCTCCATGGACTCAAATTTCTTGGTCTAAAGTCTGATCCTTCCTGGCGCTATAAATGCTGGACTGTCTGATATATACCACACACCACAATCACATGACATATGACTTGTACAGTCTGTATGAGAATGGGATGTGTACTTAATAAACTGACAACTGTGTATTTATAGAGATTATCTAAAAATGTTTAGACTAAGGACAATTAGAAAGGATGTGTGTTCTAAGTACTGTAACAATAATAATAATAATAATAATAATGTGTTTATTCAAAGATTGTACAGAAGATCAACAGCATCTTTGAATCCCGGAGGGGGAAAAAGCGCATGAAAAGATTCTCCCAGTCTGCAGATTGTGGCCTGGGAAGAGGTGTGTGGGACACCAACCCATCTTCTCAGTTGAGATAATAAAAATGCATGGCCACATATCCTCATGACAAAAATAACACAATCAGTTTTTATTACATTTGTATGGTGTAATGGTCAGACATTGGCAAGTGTTTTAGATTGGCGGTTTCTCTGCGTTTATGTGTGATCTTCTGTCATTAATATGCCTTTTTCATCTTTTAATACTGCTGCAGTAACAGATGACAACAGCGAGACTGACAGTGACATGGAAGAAAAGCTAAAAGGTAAAAAAAAATCTTTTAAATACTTTTCCTTGCAAAAAGCCATTTGGAAGTGTTTTATTGTTTATAAAGTCTATATAGTATATAATTTATCAGTTCAGATGTTTGTAATGAATTAAGGTCAGATGAACCGAACTAAAGAGCAAAGTTCGGCTTATAAAGAAACCCACAGACTTTTTGATGAATGAACTTTCAAGGCCTTTGTGTGAGGACTGATCCAGCTTTCCTTTCCCTTCGGGAAGCTCAAAGTCTACATTTGGAGACAGGCCGGTCCAAGCTAAGGCAGGGAAGTCAGAACCACACCCTTGAGTGGGACTCAATCGACCCAGGAGAGCGGAAGCTCTTTGAATACTTCCTTGTGGTTGCACTGCAGAAGGTGAAGGGTGGAGTGTCCTACCTGCCTGAGGTTACACAGCAGTTCCCCCTCAAGGTGAGCGGTGGGAGAAATGTGAAGAAAAATACAACTGTTTCTCATGTTACTAACATAACTGGAACTGGGATTTTGTTCATAACTGTTTGTGAATCCAAAATCATTTCATAAATCACATTCAGTAAAAGCTTTGGAGTGTAGTCTCTTGATGATTTAAAAAAATCATTTGCTTTTGTACACTTCTTGTCTTTGTTGGTATCATGCTGTTCTGGAGCCAATATTAGAATTACTGGGTGCTTGAATGTCAGCATGTGTGAAATGTGTTAAATAATGTGTTTTGCACAGTCTCTCCCATGTTAGCCTCCTGTCTTTGAGGAGGAGTGGCTCTAAGTACCACATCCCTTTTGTTTATGATTTACTGTTCTTGGAGCAATATTCAGTGCCTTGGAAATTGGCAAACCAGTGGTGGATCAGGTGTATTTATTTTAAAATCACAAGTAATAGCTTTAGTTGCACAAAGGCGATCAATATTTATCTTATTACATGATTTCTAAAAACAGTTTGTTGCAGGTCAGCTGTTTGAGGTGTGCCATCGTAAAGGGAGTTAATAATGCACTCATTCATCATGTATTTTATGTTTAGAATTTATTTAAAATTCAATTCCAACTCAGTTTAATTTCATTGTGTGCTCTTCTGTCACTTTGACACAAAACACTGAACAAAGGGTAAAGGGACATGGTACAAGGAGACATGATGAACTGTAAAGTTTGCCTATAGATACAAAGGAAGCTATAGATGTAATATCTGTAAAAGCTATAAAGTGGGCTACCTGCTAAATGAGGAAAGGAAAACAAAAAAGTCCCAACTAGAATGTGGGGGAGGAGGAAACACCCTCTTGGGGTCCAAATGCGAATGGCTGCATCCCCTTGCTGGATATTCTAGACAGAAAACAGAGAACAAGTAGCTAAAACATTAAAAAAGAGACAACTTTGTAACTGTTTATGAAAGTGCTATAATTATAAACACTGCAAAACTTTGCAGAAATGTATTTCTATGTGGATCAGCATCCAAAAAGTCCACACTGACTGAATTTTGTAAAAAAAACTTGAAAAAATGTAACGGCACTGTGTTAATTCAGTTATGATAAAGGTGCACATCAGTTTATTTGTAGCACATTTTTGAAAATACAGCGAAGAAAATACAGTGAAAAATAAAAGAGTGACGTTTTTGTCATCAAAAATTCTTAACTCGAAGGACCTGGGGAGCCTAAATTCATGTAATTTATTTATAACTGGTGTTAGCAGCACTCCAACATGCATTTTGTTCTGCTACCGGCAGTTTGAGAGGAGTTTCAAGTTCATTCGAGAAGCTGAGGACCAGGTGAAGGTCATCCCCCAGTTCTGCTTTCCTGACGCCAAGGACTGGGTTCCTGTTGACAGTTTCCCCAGGTGAGGTTGGCCAAAGTAACTGGTTCATTTCCATCCAAACCAGCACAAGGTTTTGTACCACACAGTATAAACCTTTCGACTGAGTATTTACAGTGCTGAGCAAATCTGTTTTCCTCTTTTGCATTTTTGCAGCCTTTCAACATTAAATTTAATCAAATATTTTGTTAGTTCTACTTTCATGTATTTATTCCAGAGGATTATATTTTTTTAGGAGATGGGATTTTTTATAATGACTTTGTACACTGATAACATTCAGTAAAATACAGAGAATCCATGTAATGTGACTGATATTTGTATTTAGTTATGATCACTGCAGCCCAAGTAACCCTTATAGAACATGATTTAGCCTTACATCTGTTACATCTACTGCTGGCATCTACTACTGACCCACTTCTCTTAGCTTAGTGGGAAGTTGTAGGAAGAATCATTTCCTCTTTGCTTGTGTTCCAGTGAAACATTTTCCTTTGTCTTGACTGATGAAGATGGAAGCAGACGGTTTGGATATTGTCGCCGCTTGCTGGTAAATACAGCTTCTATATTTATGGTAATTTTAGCTGAAAAAATACTTGCACCATATAGAACAATAAAGGGATGAGAATGGAAATGCAGTCCCTGCAGAGACTCACATGAGCAGGTGACCCGCCTCATCCCGGTATACAGTGATGGGGCGGACAGTATGGAGGTGACAGACTGCACAATTTTCCAAACGTCTTGTGTACCAATGAAACATTCACTTTAAACATTAATGTAGCTATCAAAGTTTCATAAATACCTCAGCACTTGCATCAATAATTTATGCTGAATGTACATTTCACACTGCTAAGACAAACAACAGAAGAAATTTTTTCCAAAGACTTACACGGTCAAAAGTCACAATGCAAACACAAACACAAATGCAACTGCAATACATCAGAAAAGTATTCTTTTAAAAATACATTTGCTGAGTCAAGAAAGCTATAATGATAATATGTATAGCAGAATGTAAGAATAATTATATGATTATGGTTTTTGAATGCTTTAGTTTGCAGAAGAATGTTCATCACTGCAGGTTCATGAAGTAGAAAAGCCAGACAAAAAGTAGACACTCAGTTGGATAGTTTTAAATGTGTAATATGTTGATTACTAAAGTGAAATATACATGAACCCCCTGCAGCCCAGCGGTAAGGGACAGTGTCTCCCCGAAGTATATTGCATAGTGAGTCGCTTGGGCTGCTTCGACCTCTTCTCCAAGGTAACACTTATCCGCATACTTTTTATATATCTGTAGGTGTCTGCACATGTGCCCTACCTCCCCTCTTCATACCAGAATTTTCATAGAGAATTCAGTTGCACAGCCACAAGAATAACCATTGCTGCAGTTTCTCAGTTTCATGAGTATTTGTTACTGAACATGAGCATTTTCATTTCTCAGTGTGAAAAATGTCTGTGTTAATCACACCGTTTTCCCTGCAAGATCCTGGATGAGGTACAGCGAAGGCGGACCCTCTCTCCTGCTCTAGTACAGCCTTTCATGAGGGGAATCTTGGAAGCCCCTTTCCCTGCCCCCGGCAAGACTATCTCTGTCAAGAGCTTCATGCCTGGCACAGGAACTGAGGTGAGGGGCACATACAGACACCGCAGTGTTCTTCCCTTGTACCACCACCATGTTGTACAGTATGTTCAGCATTTCCACCAGACTTGCAACGCTTCGGAAGTTATTAAGACAGGGTCATGTTTAGCATGAGAAGTTACTATATTGGCCAAATATAAGCAATCCCGATTATAAGACCACCCCGTCTTTTTCAATACTCATTTCTGGAAAAAAAGTTTTGGGAACCTTATAGCTTATGTTTACAAAGAAAAATCATATTTATTCACATTTACCGTAACTGCATTTTTAAGATGGTCTTTTTGGGGTTGCCGTCTTTGAACATGACATTCTGTTACTTATTTCTTGTCTGCTTGAGAAGTGTTTGATTCCTCTGCCTCACTGATCACCATTATCCTAAAATTGGCTCATAACTCCTCCTCCTCCTGAGTCCTTGGCTAATCTAGCCTAACTTTGAGCTACTTTTTTCTGGACTATCTCAAGGTTTTGCCGTCTTTCACATTCACTAACTGCAGTTTATCATTTCTGTGGATAATTGAGGCCAGTGTATAAGTGATGCCATCTACTGGTATATGTGACCTTTACAGGTCCAGTCCTTGAATATAAGGCGACCCCATCTTGTAATTGGATGTAATTCCCACAAAACATACCATCTTACATTTGGGCCAATACGCTAGTTTCATATCACATGCTGCCTCAAATGCACACTGGGGGTGATCATATAAAGGTATATGTGAGGTATGAAGGTTTAAATATGTATTGGCTGCCTACCCCTCCTGGTTATTTTAGCATTACCTTAGTCCAGTATAGGTACTGTCTACAACTAAAAAGACTAGTTCACTAGTAGTAGAGACCTGGTATGCTTCAGGCAGCTGATCCATTGGGTATCATGAAGGTCATTATGTAGCTGATCTAGAGGGAGCCAGCATGCAGGTGTAACCACAGGTTACTCTGATATCCTGAAGAGTGATGTAATACCACAGGAGATGTTGAAGGAGGGAAAAGACAGCTTGTGACAGTGATAATCATGGTAATCTTAGAAGAACATTAGACTACTTGGAAAGTTAAAAAGAAATGGAACTTCAGTTTTGCTTTGAAAACACTGACAAATAGGGCATCTTTCGAGGCAGCAGGTAAGGTGCGCCATAATTTAGAGCTTCTCTAGCTGAAGTCTCTGCCACCTACATTTTTCAGACAAATGTTAGGAACTACAAATAGGTCTACAACTACAAATCATTTCATCAGGGCGCAACTTGGAATACATCTGCCGAAGAGATCAGATAAGTAAGATGGATGTTCACTTGAGTATCTGGTAAGTTTGAAGTATTTTAAAGTCACCTGTAAGACAGGCTGCTTGTGGAGAGAATTAACAATGAGTGTGATATTACAGTATTTGTTGGTGATGGTGACAGTCCAGATGGTATTAACAGCCTGTTTACAGTGAGGTTTGCCATAGCTGACCACCATCTGACTTCCAGTCACACACAGATGAGCATGTGACCTTTCCCCATCACTTCCTTACAGGTGATGCAGCTGTGTCGACCATCTGACTCCCGTTTGGAACATGTGGACTTTGAGTGTCTGTTCTCATGTCTGAGCGTGCGCCATCTTCTACGGGTCTTTGCCTCCCTGCTGCTGGAGCGCAGGGTCATCTTCACTGCAGACAGGCTAAGGTACACCATACTTTATCTCACCCTCAAACCGAAGAACCTTCCCCTAATTTACTTGAGCAACTTGCTCCTAGAAAACTGTTCATAACATGAATGGTAAGTAATTACCATTAGTTTTAATGATAAAAATATGTATGCTTTCTTGAGGCATGAAACTGATATCCACTTAAATGAAAACATCACAAAGTTGGATTAAAAAGGACACCATTACTTTAATAGTTAATATTACTGTGAATCACAAGTTTCCCTTTACTAGTTGCTCTGTAGTGCATATGGCTGCGCAGGCACCTGCTTTCATTCAGCTCCTCAGTAGCCATTATGTTGCATATTGTGGCCTACCGTGGGGTAGAAGCAGCACAAACCAGCAGGAATCAACAAGACAAAGATTTATTCTAATAAAATCAAACCAAAAATGGGGAAACTGAAAAAAAACTAACATTTGTAATAGGAAAGTGTCCTATGCAGCACCAACTTGGGTTTCCTCCTGGATGAAGATTTACAGTAGATTTAAATGGTCAGATTTAAGTTTTTTCCACAAAAGCCTTGATGCTTAATTTTTCTTAACTTAAAAGACCTAAAAAACACCCAACAATCACTCAGGTTGTACCATATTCTTAAAAGAATCTTTAAAATTCTTCTTTAAAAATCAGTGTCACTGCATATGTTTTCATGATACATTTGCATTTAGAGATGAAGGATCAAAATAGACTGGGGTTTTTTGTCACCCCTGCAATGAATTGTTGATCAGGAAATGATAACCCCCGCTGAACTTACACTGGATTATGACAGGCAGATCATTGGTGTGCTTATGCTTGTTAATCTAGATGCGCTAACTGTCTTTTTCCTCTCTTCATGGATACTGAACTCTTTCTTTCTGTTTGCCCCCCACCAGCACCCTGTCTCAGTGCTGCCATGCAGTCGTGGCTCTTCTATACCCCTTTATGTGGCAGCACACCTACATCCCTGTGCTGCCTGCCTCCATGCTGGACATCGTCTGCACCCCCACCCCTTACATTGTGGGGCTTCTGTCCAGCTCGCTGCCCAGACTGAAGGAGTTGCCTGTTGAAGAGGTGAGTGGTACCTTCATGTGCCCATCTTGGACTGAGCCTCAAAAAAAACAAGGTGTAAATGACCAGGTGTACATGCATCCATAAAACTGACCATCTGTATTCCTCCTGTTTTACCCACAGGTCTTGGTGGTTGACCTGGACAGTGGCCGCTTCCTCAGACAGGTAATTCCAGCTATGTGTGCACTTGACCAAAAAGCACTGCTTGACCTGGATATACTTTAGCTGAGCAGAGACCTCCTGAACAATATAATGATAGTCTATAGCAGTAGGAGGTGAGTGACTTATCAGGCTGCCTTATTTTTAGAGAAGTCCTTCCCTTTTACTGTGAGCTTATTGGTTTGAGTTTGTCTGTGTAATGAAGAAAGATGTTGGTGATCACAGGACATGGATTTGTGTAGGCTCCTCCTTTGGTACTGTGTTCTCCGTGGTGCTTCCATTTTCTTTGTCCTTAAATGATAGACAGGGCAGAAGACAACAAAAGAATAAGTTGGGCCTCCATGAGAAGATACTGTAGTTTGACTATGACTTAGTGAACTGTATCACTGAATTACTGTAAATTCATATTTTAAGGAGTAGGTTCCACTCTAGTTGGAAAATTCCCATAAAGAGTGCCAGAAACTGGTTGTAGCACGAGAGTGATGTGCACAGCAGTAGTGCCATTTAAGTATGCAAGGACAAAGAAATCTGATTCATACATGTGTTACAGTAAATTATTGCTGTTTCAAGGCCAAGTAAGACTGGTGCGACACTTGTCTGACATGCATGCCTCTGATGTGGCTGCCTTTGTCTTACCCAGCTGGGTGGTGAGGACACCATCTTACCACACAAACTGCAGGCAGCACTGGAGCACATCCTGGAGAAGAGGGCAGAACTTGCCTGTGAGATGGCTGAGCTTCCCAAGGGTGAGTCAGAGCATGCTGTCCTAATGTGACAGAACAGCTGAGCAATAAGATGCAGTTATTGTTCAGTCAGATACACCATCTGCTGCTGACATAGTGGTGAGAGGCCATCACCTTTGTGCTCCAAGGACCAAGGTTTGAATCCCACCTCCTACTATAGTACCCTCAAAGAACATTCTTGCTCTTAAATGGGTAAATCACTGTATAGCACTAAACTTTTTAAGCTGATAAGGAGAAGAAATGTAGTTGGTAAAAGTCAAATAAACACACAAATAAAGACCAGTAAATATAACTCAACTGAGATGCTATGTCATTCAAGTTCAGGATTAAATACACAGAGCTTATTAAATACCCACTGTTGCTATATTTGTGATGTTATTATTTGTGACCTTTATGGAGCTAAATGTAATGAAAAAAGTTGTCCAAGTGTTTTAACAAATTTTTTACAAAAAAAAAAAAAATTTCCTGGAAGTCCCAAAATACTGTAATAAATTCCATAGCAATATTGACTGGACCGCAGAACAGAGCAGCACTGCCTCTCTCTCAAGCAACTGTATACTGTACTGACTTGTGGCAACAGTTCCCCTGGTCTTATATTTCAGTGAGGTTCCTACCGAAAAACTACAGAGTGTTCTGTTGCTATAGCTGTTAGCTAGCAAAGAAGAGTAAAACTGCAAAGTGGTGATGTGTTGTTGTAATGATAAAACATACACTGGGGACTCGATACAACGTTGATGTTGGGGTCCAAAAAAATCTGACCATGTCTTACATGAGGCCACGTTGTAGAGAGGAAACCTCTCCAGCAGCCGTTTGTACAGCCCACATCACATGGTGCTCCTTGATCTTAAACTTACACTTAACTCTGAGCACCATGTGTGTCTCATCTCAGGTAACAGACTTGGCATTTAATTTGTATAACTGGCCAAACAAAAAGTTGCCACTTTGTATTTAGTAAACATAAATAAAAAACAAGACAAACACAAGGCCACGTGCATACTGTAAACACTAAATTTTAGCTAAAAAACACATACATTAGCGTTTAGGTGTTAATAAAGTTGATCTTGTAAGGGTTAACTGGTGAAAGGGTGTTTAGTGCACTAGAGGGGCACAGAGGGAGCTTACTGTTGGAAAGAAGACAAGAACCATGAGAGGAATGCGAACTGGAAGAACCGCAGGTGGGTTTTTGTGGGCAGGCTTTATGCTGGCAGCACTTGCAAGGTGACCAGCACCAGAAAGTGTCCATTTGATAAAAGATGTTTTATTTTATGGGTACAATGAAGATTACAGTTTAATGTGTTGTGAGAAATTTGTGAAAACGACCACACAGCCTTTAGATGTTTGCTGTTTTATGTGGTTGATGTTTTTTTAAAAAGAGGGCAGGGTGATGCATTGGGTTCTAATGGCCTGCAGTGCTGTCCTCTATCGAAGCGCATTGTATCAAGTCACCCATGTATTTTGAAAATCCAGACAGGTTACATCAGGTCTTCTTTTTGGTAAAGGTTGCTAGTGGTTAGACCCAACATGACTGTTTGCTGGCTGTTTGAGCTGTTAGAAGCTTCTTATTAGCATGTTGAACCCTTATATTTACATTTATGTTTATTAATTTATGTTACACTTCTCTTCATAGTAACGTACAACTCTAAGTAAACAAATGTGACCTACTGATGTGGTTGTCGAAGCACAGTCTTTTTGTCGAAAAATGCTGTTTCGCCTTGTACACAGCAGCCTGGTACACGACTGATGTAAAAGACAGATGAAGTGATATATTTTTATGGAGCACTTACCAGATCAGGGGGGAAGACGGTCTGGAAGAAATGCATTTTGAGACCATGAGGGACAGATGGAGCTCATTCCACCACATAGCTGAGAACCTTCAGAATTTTGTTTTTGGATTTTGTGTGGAGTCAGCCATAGTTGGTGGAGCACCGTAGTCTTAATGGGGGATAGGAAGTGGTCAAAATGTTGGTAGCCCTCCTTTGAACTTAACTGGTTCCTCCTCCACAGACTCCAGCTCTCTGAGTGCAGTTGTGTCTGAGGCGTTTGTGCGCTTCTTTGTGGAGATGGTGGGTCACTACCCACTCTTCATGAGCACCATCGAGCGGGAGGATGACTCTTCCTCCTCCACCTCCTCCTCCTGCTCCCCAACTCCTGCCTGTTTCCAGAGCGAGGCCTTCCACAAGGCTGTCTGCTCCCGGAGCCTACGCCGCTTCCTGGAGGTCTTCATGGAGACACAGATGTTCGCAGGTTTCATCCAGGAGAGGGAAATGCGCAGGCAGGCTATGAGAGGTACAGAAGACAATACAGGGCTTTTCTGTGATATTGTGGGCTGTGATGCACTTTAGGACGGTCCTGCACATGCACACAAACAGACCATATTCATCCTGAGTGTGGCATCCAACATTACCTGCAATATCAC
Organism: Heterotis niloticus; assembly: GCA_018136845.1. NCBI lineage: Eukaryota > Metazoa > Chordata > Actinopteri > Osteoglossiformes > Osteoglossidae > Heterotis > Heterotis niloticus. The sequence goes on from CM030900.1 coordinate 15,841,150, forward strand.
CTTTGCCTGTTCTTACTGAGTCCAAGCACCTGTAAACATACATCCTCTTCATCAGTTCATAAACTTAGTTTGGTCATGGATTTCTTACATCGGGCAAAAATTTATGAATCAGTATTTGCAATCATTCAATTTGTAAATCGAATGGTTTCAGGCAACACCCAAATGAATCCAAATATCAGCTGAGAAAAACAAATAAGATAAAAAAAGGATCAAATTGGATAGGACAGGATGGGAAAGAAAATGATAGGACAGCACATTCGTACAGCAGCTTAAACACAAGACTACTACCGAAAGGATCTAGATTCCCACAAATGAATCAATAACCACCAAATAATACCAAATACAAAAAAATCACTAGCAATAGTAATACTAGGCAAGCAGGTGCAATAAATCTGAGGTCCCAAGGCACTTTCAGCTTCATTGTGCAAAACTAGCTAACAGTGAAGTTAAGTTCTTGTGTGTCATTATAGCAGCGGACGGCTGGTGGTAAGAAGGAGCCCATATGAGCTTCTTTATGCACCTAAACTGAATAACTTGGAGGGCTAAAAGGGCTTTGTTTAGGAGATGGGAGCCAATGTCCATGATGGACTGTAGCTGCCTCCTCTTCTTGGCCTCCATCACAGCCTCCACCCAGTCAGGGCTCATAGCAGAACCTGCTTTCCTTATGGGGGTGTTCAGTTTGTGCTTCTTACCAGAAGTGATGTCTCCCCCTTGCACAATGTGGCAAAAAAGATCACATGGGCGATTATGGTTTGTTAGAACAAATTGTATTTTAATCTCACTGGAGAACACAATATTAAAATTGTTTACAACTAAGTAATGTAAATTTAAAAATGTATTGTAATATATTATAGGACTGGACATGCTTGAGTTTCATGTATGTCCTGATGTGTAAAATCATAGACTTGAAAGATATTTCATTTAAATGTTTGCATTACTGCATATATGGGGAAAAAACAGAAAGAAATTTTGAACAAAACTGTTAGAAGTACGAAGAACTCTTGCTTTTTTAACCACAAATGAGCTTAAACATAAATAATCAGGTTAAAAAGTTAGCTGTTTAAAGTAAATAGAAGCAAGGAAGTGGTGTTTTACCAAACTGATCAAGTTTGTTTCACTTTTACCACAACAAACAGCAACACAGAAACATAGACACAAGATCCCCAATACAGAGGAATAACGGGTACCCCGATGTATATTGGGCACCACTGTCCTACAAAAAAAATACATTGCAGTCCATTTTAGTTAATTGTTTTTGTCATCTGTACGGAGAGGATGGTGTGAATTTGCCTTTTGTGATAAAATAGTAAATGTGTCACAGCACGTGCAGCCACCTGGAGGGAATGTACAAATGAACACTGTTAATGCCCTTCTATGCTCAGTACCAGAAAGGTATAAATGTCGCCTAGGTTCTAATCCAAACTGAGGAGCAGACCAACAAAAATCAGCTAAATGTGTCTAAATTAAAAACTGAGATCTAGAGGAAGAAGGTACAAATTCAGTTGCACTGCAAAAGAATTTGTTCCTTGAACATTAGCAGATGAAGAACCGTGGGCAGGTTTGGCTCTTCCTTGTGTAACATCTCAGCTGCTGCACTGCCTCATCCCAAATGGTTGTCCTGGTCAGTGATGATAATGGCACGGCCCTGTCCCCCAGGTCTGTTTGAAACCAGAGCTCAGGAATACCTGGATTCCCTTCCTTGGACTGAGCACCGTGGCGTCAACAAGTTCCTTAGAGGTCTGGGTGAGTATCAGAGTGAGTTGTCAGGGTCTCTGATTTCTTAACCACAGGCAAAATAATCTTTCACCTCGTTCTTATTTTCAGGGAATAAGATGAAATTTCTCTCTAAAAATAAGGCTCAGTAAAAGAATTTGAAGGAAGAAACTTTCATGGTTTGACGAGACGTTGGAGATGCAGCAGGCTGGCTGGGACATAACAGACTGACATATTTTCTCTTGTACACGTGTCATTGTTTGAAGTGGAAATTTACCTGCTAGGGGTTTTTAGCTCCACCCCCCTCCACCTCCCAAGTGAAACACAGTTGTAAGGGAAGCTCACACCTGGCCAGTCGTGTCTCCCTTTGTGCTAAAGGAGCCACCATAGTAAAGGTCAGATATCCAGTCAGTACAGAAGAGGACAAATTCTTCATCCTTTTGTGTGTAAATTGGAGCATTACTGAGTTTGCAAGGGGGTGTTTGTGTAATTTTTTTAAAATATTTGAAAGTTCCATTTAGAACTTAATTTTAAGCAATATGAATGTGTTACTTTTTCAGAAACATTAACTGTTCACTGTACAAAGTTAACGTAAGGTTTATATCGTTTTACATAGACAGTGAAAATTCTGACTAAAAAGAAGAATTATATCTTTTTAAAGAAATGTTTGTCAAATACTGTAAATATGCATCTATCCTGTTTACCAGACAGAATATACTGTTCACAGAATTTGAGCCAGGTTTCAAGAATTTATACAGTAATAATTAAACATACACTTACCAATATCATTACAAGCAATGAAAACTTTTTTTAATAAAATTTTGAAAAGAAATGCAGCAGTTGAATTTTCAGATGAGTGGTAATTCAATGTACTTGTTTTAATTATGATTTATAGCCAGGTAAATCATACTGTTTCCACAGCCAAGTGAAAAGTTATTGGCCTGTTTTCCTTAATAATCTGGGCATTTTCTGGAAGCTCAATACAAGGACACTTAGTTGAACAGTTGCTGTTGTATGCAGTCTGCACAATCCTTAGCAACTTTATTCATTATTCACAAAGCACTTTGTGAAATACACACTTGTGAAACGATTATGTAACTGCCATTGCTTTCAATGTCATACATTTTTATTTGTTCCAGTGCCCCAGACAATTATTTATTTGCAAATATTTGCACTACATGGCCAAAATTATGTGGACCCCTAAACATTACCCCATATGTGCTTGTTGACCATCCCATTCCAAACCCACGGGCATTAATATGGAGCTCCCCCCCCCCACACACACAACTGCTGTAATAGCCTCTGCTCTTCTGGGAAGGCTTTCCTCCAGATTTTGGGAATTTGTGCCCTTGGTTGGTGTTCCAGTTCATCCCAAAGGTGTTCAGTTTGGTTGAGGTCAGGGCTCTGTGCAGCCACTCAAGTTGTTCCACACCAACCTGGGCAAAACCATGTGTTTATGTGGCTTTGTGCACGGGGGGGACACGGTCATGCTGGAGCAGGAAAGGAGCTTCTTCCCCAAACTATGGAAACAAAACTGAAAGCACACAGTTGTCTAGAATGTGTTTGTATGCTGCGTGGGTGTGGCTGAAACAGCTTAGCTCAGTCATTAGAAGGGGGGTCCACATGCTTTTGGCCATACAGTGTCTTCTAAAATATTCTCAAATTCAATTAAAATGGACAATTATCGACATGAGTTATGAAAGCACAACATAAGGCAGCTGTCTGTCTGCCTTTGGCTCCTTCATTTACGCCACACTAAACAAATGCAAACATTTGATACAGGGGAAGACAAGATGCTTAGGCTCTAATTCAGCTTTCAGTCTGAAAAAGGAGCAAAACGGAGGAGTGAAGACAAAAGAAATCAGCAAAAAAGTGCAAACGTACTGATGTTCACTGAGCAAGCTGGTGTTGTTTGGGTTGTCCAGATAGCAGGCAGGCAGTGGTGAGGGTTCAGTTTGACCCGCTTCCCTTTGGACTGAGCCTCATGCAACCGTTTGACCGTTTCTGTTTCTGTGTCGGTGTTGCTGCCAATGGCGCGAACAGGATTTCTGCAGAATTCGGCAGGGAAGGTCACAGACATTCAGGTTTCAGACTGCTCCGTTCAATCAGAAGGTTCTTCTCTACCTGGCATCTCCTTAACATTATGATGCTACCATGTGAAGTGGAAAACTCACTTTGTTTGATCAGATTCACCAAGAAATTTGTCTTTATAAGAAATAAGCCTGTACACTAATGCTGGATTAGGAAGACATTTTGGGGCCATTGTGTGAGAGAGGATGATCTCAGAAAGATGTTTCAGGAGCACCAGGTGCTACTGTCTGGCTCAGCGCTGGGAAGTGGGGTCATTGCGGGTGTTTGGGGCAACTCTCTCAGTCCGTCTGGCACAGCTTCTGGGCCCTGTTCCCAGCCAACTGCCCTTGGAAGTGGGCCTCTGCTTGCTAAGTGCAGTGTTTAGTGCGTTCCTGGACTGAGCTCGACCACAGGGGAGAGGCGTGGTGAGAAAGGCGAGCAAGACGCTGCGATCTGCTGCAGCGTAACACACCAATGCACAGTGGGTGAAGAGAAGCCTGGGGTTCTTGGCCAGAGCAGACAAGAGCGAAGCTGGAACATTAGAGGGAGAAGCAGGAATACAGGAGCTGTATAATCTTGCTTGAAAGCCTACAGGCTGCTACAGTTACCGTAATCCTTTCTCAAATGTCGGTTGCAACGGGACAAAGAGCTGCCGTGTTCTGCATGCAGCCTGTTGCAAAGAGAAAGTCTCTTTGTGCGGCCCTTTCCACGGGTTCACCGCTCTGCTTAATCGACAGAAGAGAAAGACCCTCTCACGAGTTGATACGAGTTCAGAGAAAAGAAGGACACCAACTGGGTGGAACTTACGGGAATTATTGCTGTACTTTTTAAGTCCATACCTATTCCAAACAAATAATGTACACATTTTCCTTCAGTAAAGAACGCTGTTTTTTTCTACTTTTTTGGAGCGAACAAACCCGAGGCTAAGCCAGGCTGAGCTGTGCTTGCTGCTCTGCACAGATCTCCCAACTTTTACAATCATCAGTAAAAATTTTGGTATAAAATGCAAGTGTCCCCATTTACAATGTGATCTGGTACAACAAACGAAGAAAACGGCGCAGCAACAGCTCAGGAAAACATACACCCTTTACTCAAACAATAGGGCTTTCATTCTGATCAGTGTTTCTGCCTGTTACTTGGCTGTTTTATCACAGAAAGATGCACTTGGTGACTCAAACCCAAAACACGTTTGCTCCTCACTGGTGTCAGTCTGACTGTTCATTTCCCGTACATCCATGCAGGGTATTAGTTTTTACGGTACCCTGGAAACAATGAATGGGACCAGAAACAAAACCTAAGGTCAGAGATCAACTGAAGATCATCTAATGTCCACTGATATTCAGCAGCAAAGTCTGTGTGCTCTGCAGAGTGAAAGACACGGGCATTGATCTCAAAAGCTTGCTTTCTTTATAGAAAAAACATCCCAGAGCCAAACAAAGTATTTCATAAAAAGGCTGAAAATAAAATGCAAAATCCCTGGGAAAGGACACAATGAACTGGAGAAGATGAACGCATGTCATGTTTCATGTGGTCACCGATTTTTCTACGTGAAACATTGGTGATTTGGTCGAATTCCAACTGGATTAACCCCATTTTTTTAAACAGTAAGTTGGACCCCCCCCCCCCCTCCCGAATATTGACAGCATTTAGTTACATTATTCTGTGCTAACTATAAGGTTAAATCCACTACTGTTCTCATCTTGCTCCAGGTCTCAGGAATGAACGTGAATTCGAGTTTCTGCTGTTCATTTTTTTCCATTAATAAACCAAAGAATAAATCCAGACAACAGTCAGCGTGCGGTTCATAAAAGAAATAAACGCACGACAGCGAACTTTTATTTAACTGACGCTGGTGTCCGTGTGGATTTGCCGTGATTTATCCATTCGTTCAGCAGGGCAATTTTTACTGTGGATGACGCAGCAGCGGGAGCCGGGATTCTCAGTCCTACGTCACATAAACGTTAAATATTTCATTTTGATGCCATGCTTAAAACTAAATGTAAATAAGTTGAGTGTGCAAGGTGAGTGTCACGTGGGCGTCGTGCGCCTTCTTGTGCGCAGGAAGAAGGAAGAATCGAAGACGGAGCCGCGCCGCGTCGGGTCGGGTCGGGTCGAGGGACGGCCACCCCCCAGGTGAGACCCCCGCGGTCCAAAATGGTGACGGCCACACCGTCCCTCCCCACAGCCTGAGCGACATGAGCGGCACTCGGCGCTTCCCGCTGCTGCTGCTGCTGAGCGCGCTGTGCGGCGCGGACACCCGCTGCGCGCCCACGTCCTTCTACAGGAACTGCTGGATCCGCCGCTTCCCCGGGATCTTCATCGACGTGGACGAGTCGGCGCGCCGCGGAGCGCAGTTGCTACGTGGCTACGAGGAGAACTCGGCGCTTCAGTGCAGCCGGTCGTGCTGCCTGAGCCGCAACTGTGAGTCCCCGCCTCGCTTATAAATTATATACTGCATTAAATGCTGAATTTTCATTTCGCCGTTATCATAAACCGCACTTAACTACAATTCATTCTTCTTAAAACAGCATTTTTAAGTGCGCGGAATTTTCGCGAAGCTTCTCAACATAAAAGTCACCTCTTTTAGCAAAAACACGTTAAGCGGGTTGAGTTTTAGCCACTCTTTTTATTATAAAAATAGTCATTCTCTGCACTCCATTTCCAGGTCCCGTTCTTAAAATAAAAACATACTTAAAGGCACCCAGTTTTCACAACGGAATCGTTTAAAAAAACTGCGCTAAATTTTCGCCGCACTTGCGCGCGTAAAAACACATCGGTTCGCCGAACTTCTTACAACATTTTTAAATAAGTTACATTTTCACACGTATTAACATAAAAAATACAAATATGCTGAATTTTCGCCACACATTTTCATTAAAAAAAACATATAACGCATATTGCACTGTTTATTTTTCACCAGACGTCTTTATTTTTCACCATAATTAAAACCTTACATTTTAAATAAAACCTTAAATAAACACGCAGCTCTATTTCAGCCCCGCTTTCCTAGCACAGAAACACACTTTTTTACAGTTTCTCTCACTTTTTCACGTCTCCATTTTATATGTCGTTTGTCCCTTTACAGGTGCCACTGCATCAGGTTACATGAAGTGCAAATTTACATAAAGCAACGTATTCACTGGGGTGGAGGGTTGTGTGTGACTCCATTGCAGATTACTGCTCATTTTTTGGCAAGGATCCCCCCTTCAACTGTTCAGCTTCGGCAAAGGAGATTTTATCCAGGTTGTGTGTGAGGGAGTGAAGGAGAAAGCAGGCCGTGTTGACCAGCGTTCCCCCCCACAGACAATTTCACTCTTCCCAGGATCACTGAAGGATCGACTTTTTACCAAAGAATCGGGTGTAAAATTCAGCTGCTAGGATCTGTATTTGTCCTGCGTCAGTAAGGGGCGGTGAGATATGTGTGGCAGAAATGTGACGCTGCTCTTCCCCTTGCAGTCTCCTGCAACCTGGCCGTGTTCCACTACGACACCGTCCAGGAGAGCGTTAACTGCTTCCACCTTTACTGTCCCACCATGGAGAGCTGCGTCCCGAAGCTCAGAGGAAATGTCATCCTTTACAACATCACTGCAGGTCAGTCTTGTTGTGCCACCATGACCATCACATGACTCGCTTGCAGCTCGGCTTCACAAGTAATATGAACGCAGCTTGTGCAGCTTCGAAAAAAAGCAATTTCTTGTTGCTGTAAACTTCCAGGTGCAGATCCTGACCTGCTTGTTTTTGGGAAGTTCTTCTCCAACACACGCGCGTGGCCTCAGCTCTCGTCAAGACTCAACTCCTCAGAGGTTCATGTCTCGGACAAGCGTCACTTCAACCGCCTGCCCATGGCTCCTGTGCTGCCCCGGACCGTGTCGTCTTCCCCTAAACCTAGCAATAAGTTTATCATCAGCTCTGCCGCTGTTACTCCCCCTCCCCCACCTGTACCTCTTGCTGCTAGCTCTGCTCGAACCTTTCTGAAATCCCAATCCATTTTGGTAACGCCCATGAATACAAAACCACCACCCAACAGGACCACTTCCACCCACATCCATCGTACAGTTTTCTCAAATGGTGTCACCCATAAAACTTCTAAGATGTCACCCACTGTTGTTAGCACCCCTACAACCTCCAACACTGCAGCCAGCCCTACCTTCACCACCTCAAGAACCTCACCGAAAGAAGCCAGCCCTACCTTCACCACCTCAAGAACCTCGCCGAAAGAAGCCAGCCCTACCTTCACCACTTCAAGAACCTCACCCAAAGCATCCAGCTCCACCTTCACCACCTCAAGAACCTCACCCAAAGCAGCCAGCCCTACCTTCACCACCTCAAGAACCTCACCCAAAGCAGCCAGCCCTACCTTCACCACCTCAAGAACCTCACCTAAAGCAGCCAGCCCTACCTTCACCACCTCAAGAACCTCACCTAAAGCAGCCAGCCCTACCTTCACCACCTCAAGAACCTCACCTAAAGCAGCCAGCTCCGCGTTCACTACCTCTAAAGGGTCTGCAACTGAAGGTAGCCCTACCTACACTATCCCTACAACCTCAACCACTGCAGCCAACTCTACCAAGACCCTTTCTCACAGTGCCATCATTGGTAGCTCTGTCACCCAAATTACTACCAGCTCCACCCACAATTTTGACTCACTATCACCCATTACAGACAGATTTGCCTCTTCCACCATCACAACCCTGCATATCCTTTCTAGCTCCACCTCCTTCACATCCTCAACCCAGGCTACAGGGGACACATCTATCTCCACTACCCGCTCAACCACCCTTGTGCCCCCCAGCAGGAGCCCTGGAGATCAACTTACCCCCAAGAGTTGGTCCTCAGTTGCCCCAAGTTATCCTAAACCATCTTCGCAGCTCATCAATGCTGCCCCTTTGGATAGTCACGTCCAATCCCTCCCCATCGGCCCAGCCAACATTGACAGTGGGAAGCAACACCCCAACGACACCAAGGACTACGCTAACTGGAACCACACAACTGGGGAAGGTGAGGAAAGTGGAGAAAATCCTGGCCCAGAAACTGCAGCCTGGTACGCAGCAGCTAAAGCCCTGCTGGTTCCCGTGGTGGTGAGCAGCTCTATACTGTTGAGCTGCTGCTGCAGTGTGTTGCTGGCCTTCAGCTGGAGGGACAAGAAGAAAGGCCGTTACAGGAAAGCCTGGGGGAAGAAGAAGGGATCCATGCGACTTGTCAAGTACGTGATTGTTAGAGAAAGTTTTTGATCAGGACCGAGGCCATGTTTATCTGTCACAGCGAGCATAAAAAATGCACTTTTATGGACAGAGGCCCAATCCTTTGACAGACCGGTGCTGCAGCTGTCGACCTGGAAAGGGTGATTTCATCTGCTGTGTGACCAAACATCCAGAAAGTGGGGGCAGAAAGAGGATGAAAATACGGTTCAACTGTTTAAAGGTTCTTCTGTCAATAAGACATCTCAAAGGTTTGATTCCATTAAACGCTGTGCATATTTATATTCATTATTCGATGACTGCAGCTGAAATTGACTGTTGGACTGCACTAGATGTTTCTAGAAGCAGGGTATTCAACTTGGCCAGACTTCACTACCAGAACAACCGCTTTAATTAAGTTTTGATCAAAATGTTGTATCCCTTGCAACAGACCGTGGCCTTAATGCTGTCATAGTTTTTAAATGGCATAAAATGGGCTTTAATTTTTGGGTTAGCATGGTAACATGACCCAAACCCCAGTCCTCCTGAGAGGTGTAGCAATAAATCGGGAGACGATGGTATGCAAATATAAAGGACAGAGCTTAAAGAAAAATATACTTTGCACCTCCTGAGCCACCTTTCTTTTTTATCATGAGAACATACTTTTTGCGGTAACCACACCATTCCATTTGTTCATATTTATTTACTGGTTAATAGGAATTAATGCAGCAATTTTCCTGTAAAGATCATACTGGACAAATTTAAGAGAAATCAGTATTTTGAGAGCATAATAAATAAAATAAGATCTAATCCTTTCAATAATGCAGTTAAATTGCTACTAAATTCTGCAGATTTATGCTGTTTTGGAAATTTGTTTATGGGATCGTTCAAGTACATGCAGCTCTCATGTAACAGGATTTTGTGTACTGAGAAATTTGCTACTGCTATTTGCTTATAAAAATATTTATCATTTTTTCCAGTCAATGACTTATTATTTTGCACCAAAAACAGCATTTTTTCCTGGTTCTAAACCCCAAGTAACCTAAGATCCACTGTACATGCAGCACACAGTACAGCCATGCAGGTATGCAGGGGACTCCTGACCACATATCTCCGGTCCCCAACAAAGTAAGCGGAAAATAAACTCATGGAAAGTTTTAAGAAAATTACACAATGCAATAAAATCTATCAATTGTACAGAAACATTATGTAAACGTGGGAAAGCTGCATCCTACTTCATGTCAAATTAACAGTCTCAGTCAGTCATAACCAGCGAAAGCGAATGAAATTCAGCACTATTGTTGCTACTCATTTAGCAGTAGCTCTTCAAAGCGACTTAGTAATTTACCCGTTTGCAATATTGACGAAAAGTTTGCAAATCCCTTGGAAGAGTCTGAACTTCTGCATGTATGACTCCTAAATGTGATCTGATCTTCACCTAAGTCATAATAAATGAAGACTTGATTCTCACACATATATGCACAGACACTGTAGATCTCAGTGGGTATGGGCCATGCTCATACATTTTCGTATCTGTTGAATAAATAGTTTAAACCCTCAAGGTCATCAAAGAAAGTATATAAACCCTTTTATTTATTTACTTGTAAAACTTCCATTACTAGGAGCAACATTAGCTGAACACTTTCTTCAGCAGCCTATCAGACCAGCGGTGAGGAAGTATCGTGGCTCAATCTTCTGCACAACTGTTTCAGTTCTTCAGCCCTGCTTGATCAGCCTCTTCACATCAGGCCACAGTGTTTCATTGGCTTTCAGGGCAGGACTGTCCTTCCAAAACACAGCTGGTCCGTTTGAGCCTCCCTCTTGCCAGTGTACTCCGGTGTTTTCTGGATTGCTGTCAAGTTGCATGAGCTGACTTCTTTTCATCTTCACATCACAGACAATTGTTTTGAGATTGTGCTACAGAACTTTCCAACTCAACTTGGAATTTGTTGGGGCTTCCAGGCCTCAGGCAGCATTTCAGCCCCACACCATTTTACTGCCACCGCACTTCACAGGTGTTGGTGTGCAGCATACATCTAGCAATAATTTCTTATCTACATTCATGCTTTTAGCAGATACTTTTCTCCATGGTAACTTACCATAAATTTGATGTATAGTTAGCACACCTTTTCTCCATGGCTTGGTGGTTTTTTTATGGTAGACTCAGGAACACAGACGTTAATAAATGCATGACAAGTTTGCAGATCTTTGTCTCTTGTTGAGGATTGTATGGCGCGGCCTTGCACAGATCTTTTGTAGAACCACCACTCGTAGGGTGAACACCAACCATGCTGAATTTCTTACTTTTGTAACTTATCTGCCCAACTGTGAACTTATAGAAGCCCAAGCTTTTAGAATCAATCTTTTTGCAACCATTTTCTGATGAGCCTTAATGTTTCTTGTTAGTTCGAGACAGAAATGCCATTATACAGCCATGTGAAAAAGTAAGTACACCCCTACATTTATCACTGCCTCAGATGCCTAAAATTAGAATCCAAGTGTACCAGATCAGGTGCAGATGGTTAGAACCTCATTAGAGATGACCCTTGAGGAAGCGGCCTTATTCACACATCACACATTTAGTTTGGTCTGCACTTTGTTGTTGAAGTGTGTGTGTTATTACCAGGCTTGGATGGAAAGAGCTCTCGGAGGCCTTCAAGAAGCTGATAGATGCCTATGAACCTCGGACAAGATTTGAAAAGATCTCCAAACAACTGGAAATCAACCATTCTACTGCCAGAGAGATAATCTACAATAATTACTCTTGCAAAACCTTCATTACGACATTTTCCTTTAATATTTTTCCTCCAGGAAACCTTTTTCCATGAGAAATTATGGAGATATGGTCTTCTTACAATAGGAATTCAGCTAATAGAGTGGCTTCAGGGAAAGAAATGATAGCATTCACTGCTGTAGACTTGACAGCGTGGTAGCAGTGGTCCTTTGCTTGGCCTTGACTTAGTGAAGTCCCCCCTGCAGCTTCTACTGTCAGTGATAAAACCTGAAAGGCCAGACAGTTTTCAAAAGTGCTGCTGAGGAGGCCTCACCCAGACCGAACCATGTTTCTGTGTCTGCAGTAGAAACCCTTTTAAAATAAGTCTGAGCAGCACTTTTGCAGAGTGGCTTTATTAGTCAGTGACACCACAGGAAAAGCAAGAGCTGCTGAGCACAACTGGTCAGGTCTAACATTTTGTTTTAAGTGCACTGAGGATGCAGTCCTAACATCCCACTGCTCTTAGAATGGTCCAGCGGGCCAGAGCCCAAGGACTCGAATTTCTGCGATCCGTCCCAAACAAGTGTGCTGAATGTCCTGGTATTTTACCCACAAAGCTGCTGAATGCATCCTTTCTTCAGCAAGCTGGAAGCCTGGATGGGGGGTTGAGTCTCGCCCCGGACTTACCTTTTCCCCATATAAAAGCGTCATTATTAACCTTTGTCCAAGGTAACTTACAATGAGGCATGCATTCATACAAGAGGGTATTTGTACTGTTGTAATTGCAGGTAAACACCTTGATCACAGGGAGCAGAGCAAGAGTGAGGGTTCAAGCCAAGAACATTTCTACTTCGCTCCTCACCACTCCTCTACCTACTGCTCCATTACAGCAGTCGAGAAGGAATTTTATCCACCATAAATCACAGGGGTATAAAACGTGCAACAAAAGGAGCGATGGTCAAGAGGTCTACATCTGCCAAGGTGCCATCAGGACGCACCTAGGAGCACGTTTAGAGTAAGTAGGACAAGGTGCATCCTCACCAAGAAACACAAGATACACATGTGTCGACGAGGACATAAAAACATGCGGAACTTGGTGACATTGGCTTTATTTGATGAAGACAGAATCGTGCTGTGAAACTCACACTGTCCTTTAGGTCACCAAGTCCAGCCTGTGTATGTGTGTGTATCAGAGATGCAGGACCTTCTTCACAGCCTGCCTGTACTGCAGCACACTGCTCTCACTCTCGCCCTCATTCTTCAGCCGGCTGACACAGGCGGCGTAGTCCTGTACCTCCCGGGAGGCCAGCAGCTCCTCCCGCATGGAGTCTGCGTTCATGTCCGCATTGCCTTCGGGTGTCTGTATGCGCAGCAGGGTGTCCAGCAGGTTCCTCTGGGAAGGGCTATCCTCCCAGCTGTACTCCTCCATGTCCTCCACCGTCTTCTCTTGTTCCCAAGCCTCTGTTTTCTGGGCAGGACAAGTGAGGGAAATGCTTAGAGCAACATCAACTTTGTTCTCAAAGCAAGTAGCAACTAAAAAGGCCATCAAGGTCATAATTCTTATATTGACACAGGAATAACATAGACCAACAACTCATCTGATGGTATTTTTTCAAAGATCAGACTGTGGTAGAGAAAGTAGTGAAAGCAGCCTGGTCCCCGGCTACTGTGACCCCTGGGAAGAGCATCAGTTTCTCTGCTGCAATCTATACACTGCTTGCCTTAGCCTGTCTTTCTCACGTCATCTTCCCTGCCAACAAAGAGCTGTCTGTGTGCTGCGTTCTGCTTCCCGTAGTCCCTAATGACCACTATTACATCTTGGGAGCTGATAATGGGATTATCCCACCTCCTGGGGACCCCCAAAGGGGGTAGTCCTTCACTAGAGACATTGTGAAAGTTTTTGCAGATTGACAAGTTTTTATAGAAACCTCTCGGTGGGAGTCACAAATTATGTAAACTGAGGTTAGACAGGGAGCATAGACACGTGAAAATATCAAAACACTCAGCTGCAAATAGTCTGGTCTTTCCAAACTTTTTCAGCGTTCCTAAATTTGTTTTACTCAAACTGCCTTTCACCATCCAGGGTGTACTAGTGCTAAAAATGTTGCAAGCACCAGCGAATGACGAGGTTCTGCCTCCGATGTAAAGATGATGCATCACTCAGGAACAGTCAGGCCATGTGGGGTGCCGGGGGGCTGAGAGGCGTCTTCTAGCATCCCCGTGTAGATAGCATCTCTCCCACAGGGAACAAAGACTCCTTTAGCGGTACACAGCCGAGCGTGAGCAGCGCCCATAAGCTTCTCACACGACAGCCAACAAGATTCTTAGACTCTTTCCCACTCGGACCCAGGGGCCCAGAGTAGTCCCCCGCATGGCGGGGAGAGAAGGTTGCTAGGGAAACGGAGCTGTGGGTAGGTTTGTTAAATACCAATGTAAAGCTGCCTATTTTACTCTTTATGACAGGAGCGCTACCGAAAGGCTTAGCATGACAACAGGCGCTCTGCCACAACATACATCTGTATCTGTGCCAGAGTTGCTTATTTTTACTTTTGCTAAAAAACAGTGATAGAAAATAATCTGTACCCCTGTATTTTTCAGTTTTCCTCAATTTAGTCTTCACAGCCTCAGTGACATTAATGCTGACTGAAATGATCCTGTGTAGCTGCTCATATGTTCTACATCAATACATACATTTGCTGAAAACATCTTAAACTGAATAACTGCATTTCAAGAAGTCGTCCTTAAAATATTAGAACTATTTCAATGAATATACTGTTATTTCATTATTATTATATCACTATCATTATTTCATTTCAAGTATTAAGGAGTTAATTTAAAGAGCAGAAAAATGTCTTTTTGAAGTGAGTTTTATTAGCAGAAACAGTTCAATAAAGTTTAACTTGGCTTAATGCAAAATAAATGCCTTCAGTTTGCTGTGATTTGTATCTTGCATTAACACATTTCAGGTTCAACAGCTTCACTTGCGCTGTATGAACTAAAGCATAAGTAAGGCCACAACAGTCAAGTAGGTGGCCTCACACAAAGGGCCACTTTTATATCCCATACTCTGAGTTTTAAAAAAATCATAACCATCTAAATAAATGGCTCTGAAACACAGGGACCTCTGTGCTCTGCTCTCACCAAAATAACGGCAGACTTAAAAAGAATACCCACTCTATGTCAGTCATGCCCAGGGGATTACCCACAATGCCCCTCAGCGATGTTCTGTTGAAGGTGGTAAAAGTACAGCCCCTTTTGGTGTAGTAGAGTGCTAAACATGCCTGCACCCTGAACAAACACAATACATTTTCAAATCCACTGACATTAATTGTTATAAACTATACTGTATTGGTGAAAAAAATAATGGCAGGGTTACATCGCAAAAAACAGATTTACTCATCCCTGGAATAAAAAACAGAAATTACGAGACTCACCCATGACTCATGGTATAAAACAGTCAGGAGATAGAGTGCATAGTCTTTATTCTGCTTTTTTAGTGGGCACCTTGAAGAGGAGAGAAGATGCAGATTAAGTAAATGCTGGCTTCTTTTTTAATCTTTTTCAATTACGCTAATTTTGAACAATAACAGGTTTAGGTGTCATCATACTTAAGTACTGTAAATCCCTAGTCCTGCTTTTGTAGATGCTTCATCATACTGCCTTAGAAAAGTAACAGCTGCACTGTACCGTTCCCTGGAACTCTGTTCAGCGTCCCAAGTAACCTCATGGTGATGAGCAAACTACAAAAATACCCTGCATTAAAGTGGTGCCCTAAACTGTGCACTCAACATACCCCATTCATCATTACAGTCAAAAAACATATATATTCTGATGGTGGGTTTGTACTTCATCTCACATTTTACTTGCTAAAATAAATCATTACGTACTGAACAAATTAACTTTTAATTTTTTGTACAATGACAGTATGACACAGTTCTGTGAAGTTAATTTATTCTCCTTTTCTACCAGGAGCCAACACACCTGTCTGCGATGAGGGTCAGGGTGTCACTCTCCTTACAGTAGCGCTCCCCTACAAGCTTGATCATCTTCTTCCGTGCATGATCATCCAAATTCAGGCTGGACAGCTTCACCTGCAATTACAGGGCCACAGCTGGTGAAGACCTTCAAAGACACCCATACACACACACATGCATACAATCCCTGATGTTGCTCAATTCTTTATTAGACAGTTTTAGCAAAAACAATAGCAATGTTAAAAAATCAGCTGTCAAGACTGTGGGTAATCAATCCAGGCCCTGGTCTGGTTTTCAAGTGCTTTTAAACAGATGACAACCTCAAAAACAGAGGCACTACTGAATCACGGTGATCCAACATGTACTCTGTGTCTTTGTAATACACCACCCCACCAAACAAGACAAAAAAAAAAACATAGTGCCCCTTTGACCTCCCAGTATTGCACCTGGTGCATTAGTTCCATTAGGAAAGCTAAACGTGCTGCACGTGGAGGCCTCATTGCACTCATTGACTCACCCTGAGCGTCACTGCACGTGCATTAGGGTTCCTCAGAGAGGGTCCAGCGAACACATAGTCCCTGCTCTCCACCTGGATGGGAAAATGCTCCTCACAACGAGCATCCGAGTCCAGTTCTGATGGCCACTCTGTGCAGAATGCTAGAAGAGATGGAGAAGACACTGTGCTGATGGTGCTAAAACCCAAGCCATCATCTTACTGAAGCGTTCAGGCTGCCCATTGTTCTGAATCAAGGCAAAACAGTCCTATTTCTTATCACACAAAATGTTAATTTTGTTCAAAACAGGACAATTATAAATGCTGAATGACACGAAAAATTTATGAGCACGCAGGACTCATCAAAACTAGGTGAAACACACAGTAATAAAGCAGATGCTCTCTGGTATCACCACAGCTTTCAATTCAGCAGCACCTTTACACACCAATGCGGTTTACAATGGAAAACTTACCTTTCAAAGCTTCACAGTGCTTCTTAATCACAGGAGGTGTCAGATGCAAAAAATTTGGAATCTGTGAAGGATATCAATTTTTAGTCAGATGGTTTCATTGGTAATTGACAATGACAGACTGACACTATTGAACGAGTGGCACAGAAAGAGGATTTGTCAAACATCAGAAAACCTGGAATTTACTTCACAATAATCAGATGACAAAATTGTCAGTGAAATATCCAAGCTTAAAAATATACAGTACATCAATCAGATTTATTGGCCTAGTAAGCTCAGAAACAGACAGAATTTGGTTTGAGTTTCACTGCTTTTGCCCCGTGATAATCTTTAAAGCCTTGTGGTGGAGCAAGAGAAAGCAAAGAGCAGTATTACTGTGAGGAGCTGTTGTGAATAACTTCACTTTGCCTGTAAGTTGGATTGTCATCATCTACAGCCTTACTCTGCAATGTCACCCTCTTGTCTCAAAAATCTCACATCTTGCCACATGCCTTGGCAGAACGGATTTCCCGCCATCCGATTTCCACCCAGAAACCAGCCAACCTCACCGCTTACCCTCATCATGCGTGGAATGTGTCACCACCTTAGCAATTCTATCCCACTATGGTACCACTCACAGCTAACAATGGCATCCAATGCCACGTTATCCATGTGATGAAAGCTTATGTATTCTAGTTGCTTACTTCCACACGGTGCTGCTCAAGTCTTGTTCAGTTGCCCTGTTGACCGACTGCTAATAGCAGTTCTAAACCTTTTTTGTTTCTCGTCATTTTGCAAAATTAACTAAAGAGAGTTACGTATGTATTTGTGTACCCGTAACCGTTCAGAAACAGCGAGGACTTGCACAACTGCTTAGTGAGCGGTTTAGCCAGTAAAAAAACGCTCTGATTTGTACAAACTGTGGGCAAAGATGTCAGCAAGAAGAAGAACAGCAGCAGTAAGGTTGGTGACCTTGATGAGCTCCAGGTTGCCCTCCTTAGCAGGCGACACGCCGCGCTCCACTGGGTAGCCCATACGGACAGGCAGAGGCACCGCACTCGCCCTGAAAGGAGCAGCTGTCGGATACACTGAGCTCCAGTCCTGGTCTGGGGCCATCTTCTCTGTCCGTGGCGGTCCAGCCTGGAATTCGGCACAACCCGTCAAACCCCAGCAGATCTGCGCTCCATCAGTTAGCTTTCTTGCTCCAAAACTGGGCAGCCCAGTACAGTCACAAAGCAATGAAACAACGTCAACCTCAGTTACAAAATTAACCAACAATCTACAAATTTAACAGCATTTTAACCTACTTGATGCCATACGTTGTCGGCGTACATGTTTTAAAATGATCGGCAAAGAATAAAGGAATGAACTGGGCTCGTGTGCTACAGCAGGGCATCGGATCTTACTTCTCTCCTCGGCCTCTTGCTCGGAGGCGCTCCCCTTTTCCTCGCAGAAACGCCTGAAAATGTAGTAGAAAAGGGCCGCAGTTTACAAATAAAGATATCATTAACGAACATGAGCATAATAATTTTATTTTCGTCGTGGAGTAGAGAAATTTGCATTTTGTTCTGAGACCTTAAGGTGTTTCCTCGTGACGCACGGGGCAGCCGAACAAAACACCTGACGAAACTGCCCCATGTTTGTGTTTACTGCGCAAATACCTGCTAAATACGCGGCTCCTTTCTGCACCGGGTTTAGCGCCAGAACTGCGAGACGCTGGTTTATTCGGGTTAAGAACGTCGGCATTGAACTCCTCACGGTGGCCGCCATGACCGAACACGGAGCGCTACGGCGAGGCCACGGAGACAAACTTAGCGAACGCTGCAGGTCGCGCTAAGAAAGGTCCCGTATCGCCGTTAACCTGCAGTTGCCTGGCGGTTTTCCTCCGAGGTGAATCTCAGCGCTGCATCACAAACTACATTTGTTTATCCGTTATGCGCTAATCTATTTAATGTATTTCTTCTGTGTTCATTTACAACGAGTCATTTTGTCAAGGGAACCAGAGAAGCAACGGGACTCAAAGCCCAAAATTCAAGACTTTGAGGTAACAGTCAGACAGTTTTAAAACTGTATTAAAAATGTTTCACCTTTAAATTCCGACTATATTTTGCTGCAGACGACAGATGCATCACTTTAAAAGTGATTAAAAAGCCATAATATGTATTTATTTACCAGGTAGCTGCTCTTAAAGGTTTAGATACAGCTACTCAAAGTTTGCCTTCAAGAAGTTGTAAAAACAATGGCCGCCTCACCCATCTCCTCCATTTTTATTTGCATTCTGCAAATAAATGCAGTTAACAATAAATACTTTTACAGGAACAGGCTTGTATTCCAGTTTCCAAACAACAGTTAAACAGTTGTAAAAGCATCAAATAGCCTTGGCCATAATATCAGTGCTCTTTATCCGGCCATTGGCCTCAGTTTCACGTCGTGAAATGTAAGGGTTGTTGGTTTATACTAAAAAGGAGGAGGCTGTCTGAGTTACAGACCACAGAAATACATTTTTGTTAAAATATACAATCCTTTCCCTGAGCAAGATACCTGCATTACATATTTTTGTCCTTTTAGGTTAAGGGTTTCAAATTCAAGTTGCAGTGTGCTGGCATTTGTTTTAACTCATGTACTTGCTATTTATTTCAGGGCACCTATATACCATCGCAAAGATTTTTTTGTACAGTGGATATAAAAAGTCTACACACCCCTACCAAAATGGCAGGTATTGTGTGATTAAAAAAACGAAACCAAGATAAAGCCTGTCAAAAATTATTCCACCTTTATTGAAAAATTTCAATCTATACAAAGAAGGTGAAAACAAATCAGAAACTGTTCAGTGAAAAACAGAAAAAAAAATCATAAATTAAAATGCTTTATTTTAAAAAAGCAGCTTATTTATGGCTTCCAGGTCACTTCAGAGGATGTGGACACTGGTGACCCCAAAGAGACCACCCCTACTGCTTCGCTGGTGGCCAGGCCTCTAGTGCACAGTTTAGAGTGACTGTCACACAGGTTGAGGGGTGTTGGTGTTCAGGTGTTTTTGCTAAATAGATGCAAAGCAGGAAAAAGTTGTCTAGACATTAGTAAAAGTTTTTTATTTTAATTTTACTCTTAGTGTCATCTTTAACTCATTAAGTCAAATTTTATTTCTTGAAGCAAAGCTTTATGTTTGGATCTTTTTTAGCCTTCAGGCTTTTTTTTTGGACTTAATGTGAAGCGACCTTTTCTGCCGGTTGGGGGCGCTGTAAACTTAATTATTTCATGTCACTGTTTTTCAGCTATTGATTTTTAAATCATGAACTAAACCCCCACAGTGTGTTTTTCGGTTCTTTGTAATTTTAATGTAATCACATTCATTCACTTTCAGTTCCATTAGTGTACCTGGTCTTATTTGGACTCCACATTAAAGATTTAGTGCAGGTAAACAATTTATTATTGTCTTCTGAATAGTGGATTTTGTTTGTTTTTCCATTGTTCATATGCCACGGTCTGGCATCCCATCAAGGGTGTAGTTTCCTACCCTGGGACCCTGTGATTCTGGGCTGGGCTCCGGACCAGGATAAGCGGCCAATAAGAATGGATGGATGCATCGTCCCTCCACAAAGCGAGACTGACGCTACTCTGCACATGCGATAGCACCACTGTAACGCTGTCTGAATCTTCCATTACGTTCATTTACCGAACAAAGCAAACCTGTTGTAGCTCCTGGAGTAAAACAAAAAGTTTTTGCACTTAAAAATCCAAAGTTGACAACATTGTTCTGCTTCTGGTGTTGCTGTCAGGTCTGGGAATTATTAAAGCAAAGCACCCCATTCAAAGACAGAAGCACGGATAGAAAACAAGCATAAAAATATTTACAGCTCACGGAGCAACAACACAAACATAATAGCCTCACTGTCTCAGATGGTTAAAAAAATCACTCAAGTCCACACTCCTTATGTGAGCCTGTTGACTGGCTCTCCTGCTCTCTTTGTGCCCTGACTGCACACAATCCCATGTAGTCTTGCATCCAGCTAACATTCTCCTCTGTTTTATTTTCTTTCTTCTGAAATTCGCACTGAAATATGGCTAACAGGATGTCACCATCTCCAAATAGCAGCTCTGGTGCCACCAGGTTGGATGACATCCCAACCCTGTCTGCATCTTGATGATTTCTCTTTGACTACTGTAAATAAAAGAGGAGATGACACATCCTTGTTGGAATCCATAACTTTCAGTGAGTGCAATCACAGTACCTTAATTCCAAACAGTGGACACACGTCTTGCTTGGAGATATGTGGAAGAATTGAGAAACAAAAGAGGCCCATAATTTTTCACAACATCTCTTAGTCCTGTAGCACCTCCCACAGAACAGATCAGGCTTGCAGGCCTTCATGAGGTTCTCAAAGCTAATGTGAACTCCAAAAGTTCTACAATCCCTTCAGTATCTTTACAAGGGTGAAAAGTTGGCCGACTCTTCCATGGCCAGAATGAAAACCACATTGTTCCTCCATAATCTGAGGCTCAGCGCTCAGCCACATTTTCCCCTCCAGCATGTTGGTGCACAAGTCTAAGCAGCTTGATCCTCCTGCAGTCCCCCTTTGTAAAGATGGGAACCATCACCATGGTATCCACCATAAATTGGTGTCCCAGGGCTGGCCTTGGGGACCACTCTCCCTCAACCTCATTTTAGGATTGTTGTCTTTGGATCTTGAATCTTTTAAACACTGCTTGCTCTTGTGCAAACCTAATATTTTCACAAATGCACTTATTTGCCTGCAAAAGATTTAGCCAGAGGTTCACGACACAAGACAGCTCCATCATGATGCTGTTATTGTTATAGAATCTTTTTTCCCGTTTATTCTTAATTATCGTGCATTAATAACTCAGGACATTTCGGCCAAATTCTTGATCTGATGTCCATTATACAAGAGCAGTATTATTGCACCTGGCAGCAAACTTGGGCCTTCCCTCTTTTTTCCCCCACACCTTTGACTTTGTGAAGAACAATAAACGCAGGGTGCAGTTCAGCCAACTCCAAATGAGGTTAATTTTAACTAAAAAAACAATCTTTCTAACTCTCTGGTACCTTTCAGTTCACTGTTGAATGGATTTCACTGTATTTCTGGCTCACTGGGTGATGCATGGGATACTAAGGAAAGTGAAAGGAGGAGGAAACTTCTCTCTATCTCCTTAAGCTTATTTTTATCTCCTTAGGATTGCCATAGAAAAGTTGAGAGGTTCGGAGTTAGGGGCAGACAACTGTCAGAAAGCAATATTCAGCCCAGGTGAGTGACAGTCCCCTGCTGCTACTCATCTCCTGGTGTGTTATTGCATACAGGCCACAGAGATCAGGTTGCACAGAGTGGAACAAAGGCCACACCATGATAGTTAGCAGTCAAAAAACCACTCCTGCGCGCGCGTGTGTGTGTGTATGTGTGCGCGCGCGCGTGCAGAATGTCAGTCACCGGGTTAGAGCAGTGCACCAGTATCTCCTTTGAGCCAAGTGTGTAATGTCACCGTGTGTTCTTGCTTCTGTCATTGCACTCAGCGTGGGGTCAAATGGCAACCTCAGCCAGCAGGGATGCCGCACTAGACGGCAGCAATGCGTCAGTCCAATTTTTAGACCATTTTTGCTGGTCGTGTTCCGTCCTTATTTGTTTTGGCAGTGACTGGAGCTCTTTGGCTGCCTTGGTCTTGCTCAAGCACCGGTGGTATAGTAGTAGTTTTTAGCTCAACCATCTGTCAACTTGAAAGGTCTCGCACAGGCCACTGGCGAAATACCCTCCAAAAAGGGTGAACTGGACCTGCCTGCATGGGGTGTCACAGCAAGGAGATAGTTTTAGTTCAGCTTAATATTGGAAGAAATTGCACACCACTGTGTAAGATGTCTGTGATGGACTGGTGTCCCATCCAGGGTGCGGTTTCATAAGCTTGGTTCCAAATGATTCCAGGATAGACGCTGGAACATCATGACCCTGATCAGTGTTAAGTGGTAAATGATAATGGATGGATGTTAAGGGGGGTGTGATAGTATAGCTAAATGGGAGATGAATAGCATATCACACTATTGGATTCTTAGTTCACTTTCATGGTGCAGAAGAACCCAGGTCTTGCAGGTGCTTCAAATGTTGTACATGGACAAACAGGGAGGGACCTGGAGACCCCTGAGACTCCTGTAATTTTCTTTCGTGAAAAGGTGAGTGTGACACAGTGACTTAACACAGTCTGATGTGTTCAAATGACTACAGATCTGCAGTTCTGGGGACAGAAGGGAAGCTGTCTTCACCCAAGATTAAAACTTCAGGCTATGTCCATTAGCACTCTCATCTCTTTATCTTTCCTTGTGGCAGGAGATGGATACAACCCTGAACATAGATATCCTGGGTCCCATCTTCTCTTCCTGACTTGGAAAGACGTGGTAGATGACAAGTGCAGAACAGGCATCTCCAGCCATGCTGAGACTCCATGGTCGGGTCCGGTAACATACATTCTTCAACGCACCTTCTCAGACCGAGCCTGTGTGTTGGAAGTGCAGTAGTTGTGATACCTTCTCCTTCGAATGGACAGATTATAGATCTGCAGCAGCACAGAGCTCTTTTTCTCAGACCAGCTTCTGTATAACAAGCACCTGTCATCTGATGGATACGTATATGTGACACAGTGAACAGTATTGGGGGTCTCTGTGTAGCCTCTTTCCAGAAAATTCATACAAGCATAGAAGATTGTGTTTCCACAAGGTTGTTAACTCAAGACAGTTGTAACTGTTTGTCATTCTTATATTTGTAGAACTGTTTTTAAGTGAGGATGGGAGTGAGGCTGCTGAATTGCACCTTTGTTGGCTGGAGTAATTTTGCTCTTTTGCTCATGACCCCTAACCTGAGAAAAACATTGAGGTGGAGGCACTGCAGGACACAGAAAGCAGAACTCCTGATTTATCTCAGGAATGGATTTCGACCAGTTATCTTATTGTAATTGCTCGTGCTATGGTGGTGTAGCTCACCGACAGGCAGAGAGCTTTTGGTGAGCTGTTGCTGAAAGGTGAAACTCTTGTTCCATTCAGATGCAAATGAGAATATATGGTACAGTGTATCCTTAATTTTTTTGACCATGAATTTACAAATGGTCTCAGTAAGTATTCCATAAAAATATGAAAGTTATAAATATTGAAAAAAAAACATTTTAACCATATTGTAAAGGAAATGCAGACATTTAGGAAATTTTTAGCTTTTTTGAAGAACTTCATCAATGGATAAAATAATGTTTTAAACAGTTTTGCTACTGCATCAGTAAAGAATCATCCCACCTTCTTGATACTTAGTGTGATGAAGGCAGGACAGCACCCCCTAGACCCCCTGTAGTGCTCCTCTGATCCAGTCTTATGAGCATCTTATTCACTGCATATAATTCACTGTCCCTTGTGTGTGTGTGTGTGTGTGTGTGTGTGTGTGTGTGTGTGTCAGTTACACCCTTGACTGGATTTTAGTTTAGTACCTACATTGCAGGTCCATTAAACATTACAGTAGGGTGTACTGTATAACACCACCATAAGAAATGTTACACTCAAATTATGCTTTTGATTTTCCAGATGTGAACATCTGCTCTGCCACTGTACTCAGGAAAATATTATGCATATTTTATACTTTTTTTAACAAAAGGTATTTGTTACATTGACAGATTGAGTAATTGATAGAGAGATGCTGTAGATATTTGGTTGTGTGAAGTATAACTGGCAACAAGAACTGTGCAGAGGGTGAATATATTTAGCATATCAGTGTCATCTTTAAACTCTGAATTGTAAGTCACAAGAAAACACTTTGCAGTAAGGTAAAGGGATTCATGATACAAAAGTTGTTTATACAGTATGATTTACATAACTGGATTAATGTAAGTTGTTTACATGTTTATGGAGTTTATTTCTAATAGTAGTGAATCTGCCACTTTAGCTGTGGGTTAGTGTAGTGAAAAAAAAATGCTTAAAATTATGCTTTTGATTTTCTGGACTTTTGCCACATTTTGCCCCTCCCCTATGTAATCCAGAAAACTAAGTATAGGCTGGAGTACCTATCTTTTATATAGTAATTGCTAAGTAGAGTTAGAGCAGCTTAAGCATTTCAAGACTTGAGTCAGTGTTGAACCACTTGTAGATTCCAAGAATTTCTGCAGTTGGAAACAAATTGTAATCATCTGGGGGCCAAAAATAATTCTATCTAGATTAACCAGTAAACCACTTTCTTCTCATATGCAGTAAAGTGCATTTACACTTGCTTTCCAGATTATGGTAACTATCATAGATTATGGAGATAAAGTTGTACAGACACGGATTGGGAAGACTATTTCATCGTGATCACTGTTCGCTATTCCCTTCTTTCCTTACCTGTGCTAAATACTGGGACTCTTTTCAGCATTGTTGTGCTTTTGTTGACAGATTTTTTTTTTTTGGTGGAAATAAGAGAATGTCAGACCCAGAGGTACTGTCCTTATATTTGACCCCCATAATGAGTTGAGGTTCCCTTCAAGACTCCTCAGACTGATCACCAACCCACTCCGCCTGTCTGACTGAGTGTGCCTAGACCAATGGTGTTTGCTCAGGTGAAGGGACATTTGCTTATCCTGTGTCTGCTACAGGGAGCTTTGGGATCAGGGTTTTTGTTGAAGGTGCAGCAGAACTAGAGGCATAAGCATGTTAACAGGTAGGTTCTGGCAGCTGTAGTAGTTGTTTAGTTGACTGTACTTTGAGGATCTGTATATCTGTGTATTGATGAGATGCACTTCCATGTTCTCCTTGCTTTTGGAGAGAAGTGTCTGAAGGAAAAGTTAGGTTCTTTATTGCACACTGACTGCTTTAGATGACCAGTGATAGTCAAACTGAACTCACAAGAACCAAACTTGGAGTGAAAGAACAGGGGATATGACACAGAATAGAGGTGACCTTGTCCAGATTAGCAGCCATTGTGGAACTTCAGCGGTCAGAAACAATCTCCTCATTGTTTCAATTAGGCACCAGCTTATCGCCACTCCCCCTTATTTGTCAGGCTTTGCTTTGTGAGAATTTCTGAATGAAGTTTTCCCTCTGGTCCCCTGCATCCCTCATTTGGCAGTGCTTCCGTGTCAAACTTGTTGCTACATTCCGGACATTAATAATAAAGCAGCTTTTGTTTGCACAGCCGATAAGCCGTTTGGAGTTTCAAGTAAAACACAAAACTTTCCAGCCAGGTCTGTCTTTGCAGCCTTCAGCTGTCCCCTGTTTCCCTTCTGCCTTTGCTGAAAAAGTCAACACCTTTGTTTCCATCCTGTTTTGACCACCAGTACTGTATTTTACTGTACATAACCTGAGTTTTTATCGCTTCTCTCTCTCCGCTTTCTTCTCACCTATCTTCACTCTGCATGGTTCCACATGCCAGACCTTTGAACATTCCTGACCTCCCTGATGGTGAGCGGCTTGGATCGCCATGTAAAACTGCAGGCTGATGTCTTCAGCTCTACAGCACACGTGGATTGATGCAAATGCTAAAAAAGGGAAAAAAAATCAGACAAACTTTCTAAAAATTTTACCTATTATATTAATGCTTGGAAAGTAATGCTTTGCTGCTTGGAGAATGAATAAAACACTTCTGATTTTACAGCTAAAATTTTTCACAAAGCACTTATCGGGAATTAAAATGAAAGTGTTGCTCTAAATAAAATGAAAAAAATTAAACCTGACAGCTGCAACACCAAATTCCTGGAAAAGTAATTTATACAATGTATAGCAAAATGCAGGTTTACAAAAACACAAGTAGTGCGATAATTATTATGGATTTGCATGCTTATATTGTAGGATTGAAACAGGCATCTGGGCTGTCCTTTTAGTCTTTATTAAAGAGCTGCAGTTTGGTTGCTGTTCTTCCACAGTCAAGAAGAACCTAGAAGATCCCTCTGCAGATGTGTCTCAGTCTTGTGGATGATATGGATTTAACCGTAGACCCCGAATGGCCAACAGTCCATCAAAGCAAGCTTCTATATTAGGCTGCAAAAGCATTCATAAAAACGTCAGCATTTTAGATTAAAACCTCCATTTTAAAATGCTTAAGTACTTCTTGTGTGTGTTATAGCAGATAAATTGGTGTGAGGAGAAAACAACGAACATGACTAAGAAGTATTTTTATTGTTCAGTTCTTTTGGTGTCAGTGTGATCTGAAAGACACATGAGATGTTGTACAGATTCCACAGGGGACCTTTGTATGTGTCATGATGAGCACATAGCTACTAGTTCTGTAAAGAGTCAAAATTTTTCTTGTTTTATTTTTGCCTTCTCTGATGGCATTAATTTGCCATCCTCTGTTCTTTGCCCCCTCCCCCTCCCTCACCACACATACACAAAAATCACGGCCATTTATTGCTCCCAAATGACTCTTACTGCCTCTCATTGCTCTACTCCCCACCACAGAGCTCTCAAAACTCAACCTTGTTGTGATAATTTATCTTTTCTCCTTTATGCGGTGGTGGGCCAATGCACACTCAATACCTTTGTAGCAAAAGTGGGCCCTGTCATGGAGTCAGACCTGCGACTCGGGAGAGGCTGTAGCAGAGACCAGGGCCAGGAGGAAGCTACAGTCCATCATGGATGTTGGCTCACATCCCATGAATGCCTCAACTTAGGTGCAGTATATAGTGCTTCTAGAGAGGGTTCTTCTTACCAAGAGCCGTCCAGCGCTATAATGACATACAAGGGCATTTATTATTGTTTGTTTTTTCTTATTTATTATTTGTTCTATGTGCTGCACAGTGAATTTGAATAAAATCCCACCCTGTCCTGCCTTATGCCCTATTCTATCTTAATAGCTAATTTATTGCTCCTCCTTCCTTAGTTTCAGCATTAATTCAATAAGGTTTGATACTTTTTTACTGGCATTTCCTACAGTATTCTATTTTACTTAGAGAGCAGATGTCCAGTTGGCCCAGTGTCCTTTGCTCCTGGTTACCGGATACTTTTCTGAAAACAGATTCTCATCTTACAGCTTTCGCAACAGCCCTCCAACAGACAAACATTAGAACTCGGATTCCACATTATTTTTTTTTAACACAAAAAGGTATTCATTGATAACTTAATTGTGTCCTGTGTTCATAAAAGTGCTGTTGCTTCCATGTTATTAACTTCTTGAGTTTGCAATAGAAACCGCTCAGACCAGATGACCCTGTCCTTTCCTATCTGTGAGTTCCAGACATCTGTAGCTTATAACAATATAAACTTTGAATGTATTTATTAACCAATGCTTTCCTCCACAGTGATGTGCAAGGCAAGGACTGCAAAAATGCAAAAGTGAATTCCAAAGAACGAAGATCTTCAGATGCACACACATGATCTTCAAAGCACAACTTGCCCGATGCGATTTGCTGGTGCACTTTACCTGTGCACAAGTACGTGACCACACAGGAAGGTTTGCTTCAGATTTATGCAGCTGTCTGGAGATCAGCAGAGAAATGGGCTCTGAAAAAGTTTTGAGACCCTTCCTGAGTTCTGGGATGAATTCACTTTGATCCCCTTGTGAGTTGGACTACAACACGGTCAAAGTTGGTGAGTTCATCTTTTTTTCTAGGTTGTCTGCAATAATTTAATCTTGTAGGTCTACATATGCATAAAAAACCCAAGAGTAAATTATCTTCTACATGCATGCAGTATTTATAGATGGAAAACAGTCACATTTATTTTTGCACGGTCAGAATGTTCTAGAAGAGGTCCAGTCCAAGACTTGCTGAAACATGTGGAGATGTTAATACTGCAAGTGATTTATTTGTGTGCACAGTGCATAATCTGGAAAAAGATGTTTAAGTTCAGCTGCCTCAGTGGATCACAAGTGGCAGAAGTGTCACTGAGTCGAAATCAGCCTGCAGTGCCCACTGGTGCGGTTTTCCTATGCAAGGGGAGGTGAATGAAAGTGGTTTGTCACTGCCACCCGAGGAGGGCGTGCAAATACCCCGCGCCCTGAGCTGGACTCAAATGTCAAACCACACAGGCAGCCTAGGAGCTGTGAAGCAATGGTTTACCCCAACAAGCTGCCACACCCTTGTGGGTCAAAGCAGCAGACACAAAAATGCTGCAGCAAATTTGGTTCACTTTTTTTTTTAAAGCGAGCATCACCCTGACGGAGGCGGCTGCAACATTCAACTGTGGTCCTCTCGAGAGACTGTTGGTGGCAAAACCCTTTCAGAAGAGGACCATCCTTAGCTGTGTACGCACTGAAATAAACCAGGGTGGCCACTCACCCTCTGGTCAAAGACTGCAATTTCAGTTATAGCTTTGTAGGAATTTTATTTAGTGTTCTGATTTAGATGTAAATCTCCTAGTCTTATCAGGCCTTGCTCTTTGGGGTTAGGCTCAAGCTCTAGGCTGGGGGTGCTGTACCGATCTGAAATTTCAGCCCTGAATATCTGTATATTATCCACCTTTTCAAAATACATTATTAATTGAATTAATAACATTTCTGAATAAACTGCAGGGCTCCAGGTGATCCCTTTATTTCCCAGCCAGGTTTCCTCTCCTTGACCCCGATTATCATGTTGAACTGTCCTGTTGGCCTCTAGCGATGTCTCTTCCCACAACAGCTCGGCCCACTTGCTTACGAGTTCTGCTGACCTCATTATACACCAAGTGAGCAGCTTAAAAGTGCAGTTTTGGTGGAAAACAACAAACTTTTAATTGTCTTTTTCACTCAATGCCTTTCACAATATTGCGGTGGAAAGCTCCTTGGCAGTGAAATGTGGTCACATTGGTTTAATATGTTTGACATTTTAATTCCCAGGTATGTGTATATGTTTGTTGTATTGAAGGTCACGAGAAATCTCTCAGAAAAAGCTCCCAGCTTTTTAGCTGCTTGGTTTCTAATCCCCCACCACCGCTTGGCTCCTTCAAAATTTACACCGAAGGGACTAAGAGGGCGTGGTAGCCAACAGTTTGTTTCAACAGGAAAGGCGCAGCTTCAGATGGTGCTGCACTCTTTGTGTTTGTCTTCTTACCCTCTTTGTGTATCTGTGAACATCTGTGGGTCTCTGTGCCCATAAGCACGATAAATCCTGATGTCTCCACAACAGAAAATGCCTTTCTGAAGGTCACTGAGATTTCTAGAAGACAATGTAAGCCTGAAATGTTATATAGGCAACCTCATGCAGACATTTCCCTTTAATATTTTGCTGTTAATATTACATGAGGCTATAAGTGAGATAAATGCATATTGCAAACATTAGAAAAAGAGTAACTGTTTAGTTAGTGATGTAAGCCTGGTTATGAACTAAAAGGTGAGAGGTTTTTCAAAACAGAGATGTGGTTCCATCGCTCTTGGACAACCTGCAGGGTTTGCCTAAAGTCTCCTTCAAAGGTGCACGCAAACAGGACTGAATTAGAGGGGTCACAAACTGAACTCACGGTTTGACTGTATGTATGCACCATATTGGCCCCTTGCTTTACCATACTGTGCTCTTCACTCTGCTCAATAAAACAGCAGGGCTTGTATGTCAGTGGATTAAGTTAAACCTTTTTTTTATTTTACCCCTTTTTAAAATTCCACAATTCCTTTCTTAATTTCTTACATGGGAGTTCAGACAAGTCAGCCATATCATTACCTATGTGCCTGTAAATACCCATTTATTTGCCCATTTATTTCCTTACCTATTTATCAGTCTACATTGTCTGTAGTTTTGCATTTACCGACTCATCTCTGTTGTCATGCAGTTTTTCTCCATACTGTACACCATGCTTCATGATAAATTACATTTTGTTGCCTCTTGTACATTTTTATAAGTACAGAATGGCAATAAGGTGGATGTTGATTTATTGAATATGCAAATTTGAAAAGTTTCTGAAAGCTCATTTGAGTGTATATAATGTATAACTGCACAGGCCTACTGTAATTTCAGTGTAGTCTTTTTTATCAGCATGTATGTATAGTTAACTATTACCTGCACATACTCATGGACTCAGACTGCAGTGACTGCACATACAGGCTGGCAAATGGCTACTAAGTTGTTATTCTGTGTCCTGAATGGACGTCCTGTTACAGTGTTTAGGAATGATTTCAACAATCTGGGCCGTGGCCTTCTGAAATGGTGCCAGGTTGCTGGAAGAACAGAAATGGGCTCCATGTCAACCGCTTACTGATCCCCAAGATAAGAATGCATTGTGTGTGCTGACACAGTGGTTAATTTTATCATGGAGAATTCATTTTTGATGCTCATTTTTGGGGTTTGGATCACCATTACCCTCTGAAGCTGTGGTCTTGAGCTATTTCAGGCATTGCATTCAAAGCCATCTGAAAAATATAAGAAGCAATCAGACACAAAATGAAGTGAACCCCTCCGTATTCAGAGCTAAAAAATCCTATTAAAACTACTAACAATCAATGCATTTTTCAGGCTCAGTCTTGTTGAATAAAATATAAAGCATTCTTACATTCCGTTCTCAGACCCATTGGATCGTTTTAATTTTCATATTAGTTGTGTATAGGCTTCCTTTTGTCAAATGTACAAAAATGTCACCTGGTAGAGGTGAAGCACCTGAGTTTATTTTTGTTCTGTTTAATTTCTGTGCTTTTTAGTCTTGTACTCAAAGGTAGTTGGTCCCTCTTGGCAAATGGGGTTCAGAGCGGTGGTATAAAGTCACTTTGGTCATTTAGAGACGTAATTTTCAAGCCTGCATCCACACAAATGAAGATGCATAGGAAAAGAAGTCACCTTGATGCTCACAGTCTGAAGTGGCTGCTGTAGATGCACGGGAAGACATGGCTGCTTCTGCCTGAAGTGCTACCAGCGTTGCATCAGATTAAAACATTTTGTACAAGAAAGAGCGTTTTGGCTGAATGGCAAGGATGGAAGTTCAGCTTAAAGATGCCAGTGTTGAACTAAAGAAGCGTTCATTTCCCACTTCGGCTGTCAAATTCTTTCTATCCTAACCAGTTGCATCCATAGCTTTTAAAAAAGGCTTGAAAAAGCTAAGTCCAAGATTCTGTTGTGCCAAGAAAAAGTGGCTGAGCTGAAAAAGAATGAGTTAAAAATTGTGGATTTATCTGAGAATGCTGAAGAAAATATTCCAACAATTTCTACACAACAAGTTGGCATCCTGTGTGGATTTGACAAACTTTTCCCTTTCAGCTGAAAATGATTTTATTTACAGAACCCCAAGAGAAGAATACTGGTTCACTTTTTGTAAATCTCCAATAAGTAAGACATCACAACAGCAGCAGCAATGAGCGACTGTAAACTCTCTCAGGGTATAGGTCTGTGCCCTGACTTCTCTGTTGGTGTCCTATGAACTCAGCGTGAATTTAGGACTGTGTCATAGGCTTTAGCCCAGTACAACACATTCTGATGTTTTGCTTATATCTGTATCAGGGCAAGATTTCCCTATTTGACCATCCAAACTTGCTGAGTATTTTTCTGGTGACTTTGGAGGGCTGAGAAAGGTTCATATCAACTTTAAAAAGATCAGATTTTTTTCTGTTTTTACCAACTTTGCAGCATTTTATAATTTTATTTTTATTTTGTTTAGATAGGGTTTGGATGCACTGGCTCAGCTGGAGAGGATAGCAAGCAGGAGTAGACTAGAGCCTTGAAACAGCCTCTTGCTTGCAATCCATGCAGACTGACGTTTGTTATGAGGATTATGTGTTGCTGAGCTTCCAGTTCATAGCTATGTTTTCTTTACCTTGGTTTGATGCCTCATACATTGGCATTGTTTTTGTAAACATGACCATGTTCTCTTGAATGGCAAAGGTATTGGCTATGCAGTTAAAGGAAGGATTCATAACATTCTTATGTAAAAGTTATTGCATTAATTCAAGAAACCTGCCTTTGCTCAAGACAGCATTTACAATTTAAAGATTAGGTTTGTCATACTTACTGTTTTTTTTACTGCCATTTAAATTCGCTTTGCGAACACAGATGGCATGTTCATCCACCTCAAGCTCTCTTTTTAGTCAACAAATAACATTTTTAAACGTTTTATGCCCCACTAAGGGCTTCCCAAAATTCCTACTCCATTTGATGTTATTTGGCCAGTACTTAAAAAAATTTGGGTGTCTGGTGAATTACACTCTACATTAGATTGCAACACAGACAAACTTTCTGATCTCTGACAAAATCCTGTCTTATTTTATTTAAAATATTATTCTAGAATAGGTTATAGGTTATTACTCTTTCAAATCATCAATGAATATTTTGTTTTTGGAAACTGACTTTCAAATGGTGCTTCCTGGGACAAAACTATGGCGGTTTACCTCCAATCTTGTGAATCATGATCTATGGTGTATGGATGTGCAGTAGCCAGTTCAAAAATAGCAGGTGGCCAAGTTGACTTGATGATTAACTGCCTGCCCCGGCCTGGCCTTAACAAAATAATGACAACCAGCCGAGGGCAACCGAAAACTTGACTGCGAGGCCTTCTAAACCAGGTGATCTGAGAGGGACTTTTAGATACTTTTTTTGCAGGAAGTCTTGCATGGAGCAGATGGGCTCCCAGGATTGGGGCCGAGTTGCTGGCTGTTTCTATAGCTTATTTTTTTGTATTTCACTGGTTTGGTTGGTTTTGTGATTACCTGTGTTGTTTAGTGTTTTATGGGCCATATCTGTCAGGACTCCTGCCTGTACAGGAACTTTTGGCCATGCTGTACATTACAGGGCCTTCTGCTCCTGTTTGCTCCCGTGGGCTCCTTGCCCCACGTCCCCCACCTGATCATGATTATTACCCTCATTATTACTCATTATTATCGCTTGTATTCCTCCAATGTGTTTATTTTGTTCAGTATTTAACTCTTGTGTTTGTGCCAGTTTCTTGTCAGATTGTGACTGTGTTTTCTTGTGCCTCTTTCACCAGTTTTGACCCTGCTTTCTCTTGACCCATTTGTGCCTGACAAATTGGAATTTCCTGTATTAAACCTACCTTAGTTCACTGAGCCTACGATTGGGTCCTGATCCAAAAGCCTGGCAAAACCAGGTTTTAGTTACAATAAATGCTCCTTTGGAGAGAGAAACCCTACTGTGTCAGGGTTCCATGGATGAGGGTGGATCCAAGTATGCGGAAGTACTTCAGGACGCATGGGTTAGACAAAGGACGTTTAATAAATGGAAGCAACACAGTCACAGGAGCAGATACAGGTTCAGGGAGCTCAAAGAACACAACTGAACAGCAGTGTATCTCAGTCAAGATTCTGTGCCATTGCCGTCAGACACCGCGTCTTTTATCACCGCATTGATGGATGAATTCGGTCCAGCTGAGTCAGGTAAGAGGGTTTGTCCTGAACGGCTCCTGACATACTGAACCCTACAAAGCCTCCAAGAAAGAAATGTGGAAAACCACCAAACATTAAAAAAAAAACAATTATACCAAAATATATGGCTACCAAACCAGGCAGGCTGAATCCAGTTAACTTTAAATGCAAATTTTATGATAATATAGGTTACACAAGCCAAGTTATGTTGAACTTGAGAATAATCCTAGCCATCTTCCAGTCTAGCTGAAGTCACAACAGAGTGAGAGGTGTATGAAAGTTGTGTGGAAAACCTCAGGGCCAAGTTCCATATGGCCCCCTGGTGATTAATATCACCTTCAGAGAGTTTTATGGGCCTCTTTATACTGAAGGACAAGATTTGGCTGACGAAATGCATACAAATCATATTTGGAATGATTATAGCTGCTGAGCATCTCTGAAAAAGACTAATTCATAAAATGCCCCTTATACTCTCAAAGAGATCTGGGATGCTATCCAGCCAATTCCTTTGGGAAAGGCCCAAGGGCCCGATGACTTTCCTGTTGAGTTCTGGTCTAAGATATGTCCTTTTCCAATTTTGTCAGCTAACAAGATGTTTAAAGAGGGTCAGATCCCTAACTCTTGGAATACAGTCGTGGCCTATTTTTTTTGTAAAA
This sequence comes from Heterotis niloticus, assembly GCA_018136845.1. NCBI lineage: Eukaryota > Metazoa > Chordata > Actinopteri > Osteoglossiformes > Osteoglossidae > Heterotis > Heterotis niloticus. The sequence goes on from CM030900.1 coordinate 15,875,605, forward strand.
AAATGACCAAGCAGTTTCAGGGGTGCAGTCCCTGGCTCTACACTGTTTTAAAAAACACAAGTACCTGTTTAAGGTTCAAGGGTTTATTTGTCATGGTGCACTAACAGCAGCATAGCAGTGTTGTGACCATGAAAAGTGTTGCTTCCAGGCATCCTCAGCAAATAAGATACATAAATAAGACATAAGAAATTTAAATAATAAATAATGAAATTAAGAGAAATAAGTAATAAAACGTAAATAAAAATACATAGAAGTTACATAGAAGTCTTGACCACTCTTTGCAGAGCTTTACGGTCTGACGCACTGCAGCTGCCATACCAGGCCGTGAAACAGCCAGTCAGGATACTTTCAATGGTAGATCTGCAGAAGTTGACAAGTATCCTGTTGTCCATGCCGAACCTCCTCAGCCGACAGAGGAAGAAGAGGCGTTGTGTTGCTGCCTTGATGACGATGCTGGTGTGCCATGACCCTGTTCTCCTGATTCACTCAGTAAGTCGTGTGCATGACCTTGACTTATCTTTCAGTGTAATTTAATGGTCTTTTACACGTGCTAAAGTCTTCCCTGTCTGCACCTCCCTATCCAGGAACAAAACATCAGTGTCATTCACAGAATCAAACCTACTCCACTATGCCCTCACAGGGTATTTCTGGGGTCACCTCAGCTGTGTTTCAAGTGTACAGCTCTTGTTTGCACTTTCATGCATTCATTCTGAGAAAGTTACACCAACTTACTGGAACCTTAAATTGTTCATTAAAGAATAAAAAAACTTCAACATATTTTTAATTTTCCCCTTTATTTCTTGTCATACCACCTGAATTGTGTTTTTGAGGAAGCTATGGGATATAGGCTGATGGTGCTTACGCATTTGGAAAAGACAGACCCAGCAGCATCACATTTCAGATGAGGCACCTACACTCAACAAGCTAATAAAACACACCGTACAGCCAAATGTATATGGACCCCCCCTTCTACTGACCGAGCTGATCTGTTTCAGCCGTTTCAGATAATTCTGTTTCAGATAATTCTGTACTTCCAGCTTTGTGGCCACCGTTTGGAGAAGAAGCTCCTTTCCGGCACACATGTTGGGTAACAACAACAGAACAATTGCATGACAAAATATTTGCGGCACAGTTAGGCTGAATAAATATTCTGACAATCAAATGTTACAAGGGCTGAGGAGCATAAGGCTGCAACACAAGTTATTCCCATGAGCATATCAGAAGAAACAACTCAGTCGAAAGAAGTTGTGCAATATCACTTAAAGGGATCATATTAGAATCAGAATCATGTTTATTTGCCATATACATGCACATTTACGAGGAATGTCTCAGGGTTTGTCCAAAGGGCAAAAAAACACACATCACACTTCATAAGCAGCACATATCCTCATTATATGACAGTTTTGCTCATCATGGTCATAAATAACCAAGGCCTCGTATTATAGATTTTGTGAGTAATTCTTCTAATAAGAATCAAATTTCAATATATACTATATTTGTTACAAAACAACAATTTACTCTTTAACCCATTATGCCAAGTTTTCAAATTCTCCCAACATCGCATTCCAGCATAAATCAGTCATAAATTTCTGTGAAGTAAAAACATTAAATAAAACATTTGCTGCCTGGGGACATAGAAAAACAATATCAATTATGCGTATCTGAAGCAGCAAAACACAAAATGTAATATTTTTAACTCACACAAAAATTTTAAATGTTCCCACCTCAGCATTCTTAAGGGTTTATTTATAATTTACACCTTTGCTCATACTTTGGCTGCACGGATGGGGAGGGACAGTGTCCCTATCATCATGTAAACCTTCCTTACGTGACCCCACCAGAGATTCTCACCACCCCCCGTAATAATGTCCCTCAGTGGCATCCATCACCAGTCACTGCATCCAGCCAACAAAAGTATATTTTGCACCCCTGGCCTTGCTCCCTAAAACAATACAGTTTTTCACAATGATTAATTTTGTCAAATAATAACAAATCGTCATGTGTTATGCTTTATTTCTAATAAGGGCTCAGCAGACCTAGATTTGTATCCCACTACCTCCTCTAAATCCCTGGATGAAAGTATTGCTCTAAATTGCTCCAGTATGAATGACCCAGCTGTATTAATGGCTAAATTAATATTAATAGCTTAATAGCAGCATTTCAGTTGTGGTGTTAAACTGTTATGCTGTCGGACCAGAAAGAACAGAAGGCAGCACTTCCTGCAGAAAGCATCTAAAAGAAACAGTTCTGGCTGTCAGTAGACACATTCATCTAATATCCACCCCCCTTTTCAAGAGACAAATAATTCAGTTCTGCTGCTGTTCATAATTCACGCCAGCTGAGCTGTACTGATACACTGCAGTAGCAGAACTACGATGTCAGCTGTTCAACAAACATCTAGTAGAAGTAAGAAGTAATTTCAGCAAGGATGTGTTGTATCTACACTGGGAATGAGTTCTGCATCTCACAGGGCGCTCAGAACAGACACAGCATGAGGCAAAGAGAGTTCATATTTTTTGAAAAACTGCAGTGTATTTCCAGGTTAAAGAAAAACTGTTTTTGAAATGTAAATGAGCAACTTGCCTAGACAGTTTGATCTCTGAAGTTGCGATCGGTAACATGGGGGATTGAAACCCTGTCCTCAAGCTTTGCTGTTCCTGCAGCTGTTTTGATGTCGGATTTATTCACCTTCCAAAGATGCTCTATTGGCCTGAGAGGTGGGACGGTACAGGCTACTGCAGTAAAGTAAGGTAAAGTACCGTCATGTATGTGGGACTGCAGTGTACAAAACCCCATGAGATCGGTCGTGTCTGAAACACTGTAACCAGAGTGACCGGCACCAATGATCAAACCGTGTTCAAAGTGATGAGACCACACATCTAATGGTCATTCAAACAGTTACTGGACCTCTAGACCTTGTCTGTGTTTTTTATATACTGAGATGCCACGTTGTGTTCCATGCAGGTATGGCTGAGCACAGGAGCAGCCCACCCAACATCAGAGGAGATCCTCCAGAACTAGGTCCTGCTTCACTGGGGCCTGCAGGTAGAGGTGCACAATGAGAAAACAAACAGCTGCAAAATAGATCTCTAGGGTGGAAACGCTTTTACATTCAAACACGACTACATTACTCTGCAGAAACACAAAATGAATTCTGGTTTGGAATTTGAAGCAGAATTTGCCTTTTTGTGGGCAAGATGCACTTTGTTGCAGAATACAGAGCTGGAAAGAAACAGTCAAATATAAATGATAATGAAATAAAATAAGCGGTATGAAGCTGAAAATGGAGCTGAAAGATGACTAAGAAGTTTAGTGCTTGAAATGCTGGAAAATGTTACTGAGACAGTTTCTACTTCCTGAGGCTAGAGAATATTTTTGTGGTAGACATGACCTGTAATCTCCTCTGTCTCCTTTCTCCCAGCCCATTAAATTATTTATGACTGTCAGTATCCAATAGGCAGCACTCACAGCACCTGAGGTGGGTGTGCGTCTGTGCTGGCTTCTTCCCACAGTCCAAAGATATGTGTTAGGTTAATTGGTTGCTGTAAACAGCCTATAGCATGTGCATGTGTGACTACATGTGTGTGGCCACCCTACGATGGACTGGGCTCCCATCCTGATTGTAGTTTCACAGCATAGAGCCCAATGATTCCAGGCCTGGGTGCTGAAACCCTGACATGGACGAAGTGGCTATGGATAATGGATGTATGGATGTCAGTATTCACTTACGTGAATCAGAAAGTCCAGTGGGGGTCACAAATTATGAGTCTCTTACATGCAGCTGGAACTTTTTAGAGTCCCCTTTCAAAAATCCAGTCCTACACTTCTGGCCCAAATGTCACCAATTCACATGAAGTGATTTGGTCATTTGGTTAAAATATAGGCTAAGAGGCTCCATGCCAAAATATTTGTTCATGTGAATGTTTTAGCTACCAGTATCTAAGTACCCATGTAAAGGTCACTGCGTAACCGTGGTACAGAAACCTTTAAAGGGTATGACACATTGTGACAGCATATTCATAGTGAGCAAAAATCTTGTTGCACTGTACATTGAATTTCAGTTTAGTGGAATGTACCATATTCCAGAAATGTAATGTTGTATTATATTGTAGTTCATGATGCCATTTAAAAGGGTGGCTAAGCATTTGCTCTTCTGAAAAAGGTTCTATAGCGACATTTTTTGTTGCCACCTACCATCTTCCAGTACTAAAAATCTGTCTTGGTCACTTTGGCCCATTCGTACCTGCTGCTGCTGCATTAGCACATGTATGAGAATTTCCCCAAATTTTATTTTCATTTGCGTTGTTATAAACCGTATGACCAAAAGTATGTGAACATCTGATCATCACACCCATATGTGCTTGTTGATCATCCCATGGCCATTAAAATGAAGTTGTTCCCCCTTTGCTGTTATAAGAACCCCCACTCTTCTGGGAAGGCTTTTCTCCAGATTCTGGGAATTTGTGCCCCAAGAGCATCAGTGAGATCAGGCACCGATGTCGGGTCAGAAGGCCTGGCTTGTGGTTTGAATTCCCATTCATCCCAGTGGTGTTCAGTGGGGTTGGGGTCGGGACTCTGTGCAGTCACTGGAGTTCTTCCACACCAACCTGGGCAAACCATGTGGTCATGGAGCTCACTTTGTGCATGAGGTGGTACAGTCATGGTGGAGCAGGAAAGGAGCTTCTTCCTCAAACTGTGGCCACAAAGCTGGAAGCAAACAGCTGTCTAGAATATGTTTGTATGCTGCATGGGTGAGGGTGAAACAGCTCAGCTCAGTCATTAGAAGGGTTCACATACTTTTGGCCATACAATGCATTTTATTAGCTTGTTGAGTGTATGTGGCTCATCTGAAATGCGATGCTGCTGTGTGTGTCTGTCAGAGGGAAACAGTTATGAAAAGTTCTTGTCACATCATGTGACCCAGATTGTGAAACCACCTGACCCCATGACTGTGCACACACAGGGAGCATAGAACCAGAACAATCCATCGCCCCCGAGTGTTTCCAGGACCCCTCCTATTCCAGTAAGCGGTCAACCTTGTATTGATGGAAAAGCGGGCTTCCCCTCTATTTGTAAAAGTTTGGCCATCAGAGTAAAACAGAATCACTTACCACAGATTTGTGTGTGAGCCTGAGAATTTTGGCATTCTCTCGTGTTAAGATTTTAACTGGGAGTAAATGTTTTGCTCAAAGAAAATTAACATTTAAAAAAATGTGTCGTGGGAAATGGAGCACGCTTTTCCTGTCCACTTCTTTTCTTTATCACATTTCCTTCACAAATCCTTGTGTTTCACTCTGGTGTAGCAGAAAAGCCCCCTGGCGCCCCTTCGCTGCACCAACTAGCCATAATGCGACAGAATTATCACGTTTAATCCTCCTAATTGTTCAGCTCCACAGAACGGACCTCAGCCTGCTTGGAAGTGATTCTGTCTGAGTCTTTTTGCTGCAGCAGGTTAAGGATATAAACCTCTTTAGCAATTTGTGCTGAGTAACTCCTCAAGGATGTGCGCCGCATTCTTCTGACATTTCGGTGCGTGTGGCAATCACTGCTCCATACATTGGAAGGTATTTTAGGTGAAGCCGTCGAAGAGAAGACGTGAATCAAAGCCGGTGTGCGATAAGGCGCCGAGGGGTGGGTGCTGAAGCTGTGACTGGAGAAATTAAACTGTGGACAGCGAGGTCAAAGGGACCGGTTCAAGGGCCGGTTTGGACAAGGCCGAGACAGTGGAGATAGGAGAGATGAACGTGTCGAACGTGACACATGGCCGGCGCCCCTCTCACACGCTCTTGCGCTGGCAGGGTGGGGTTTACTGGAATGGTAGGGGCAGCTGAGGACAACCCTGCACTCGGTTCCCACCCAATTTCCCTGGCAAAGCCACAGAGGTTTTCTCACAGCAACCTTTCATCCAGCCACTGACAAGCTCATCTCTCAAATAAGCACACAAAATAATCTGTTGAAACCTGGATTAGGCAGCGGTCTGAATACGTGTATGTACATCAAGGCATCAGCCATCAAACAAGTTAATTTGCCTTTAAATCGCGCTCGGGCACCAACACAATAGTGAAGATTAATACAAAGGAAGGATTTTTTAAAATCGGTGCAACATCACCTCCGGTGCCCTCACCTACCCGGTCGTTTGACTTTGCCACTTTTCCACTTGCTGGTCTAATTCCTTAGAAAAATGTTGAGTTTCTTCAGATCCCTCTGGCAGTTTCCACCAGAACCACCAGTTCAGATTCTGCAAAGGTCTGACCCTTCCAAATTAGATCACTTTGGTCTTGCAGCTGTATGAATCATAATGTGAGGACCATTTGCAGTAGCAGTCGTCATGCTGGTGCATCATCTGCAAAAACTTTTTAAAAAATTGCTATGAAATGGTTTAAATGGATGGACACATTTGAGTTTTATGATATGCTGGTGTTGTATATAAACTGCCATTACTGTGGAACCTTTAAGGTGCTGCCGGGGCGGTATAGAAAGATAGATGAAGGCATGTGTGACATGTGATCTTAAATAAATGCTGCTAGAGAATGCAATGAGGAATGAAGCAGATATGAAAAGATATCTGCTTTTTTGAGGAGAAACAGAGGCCAACGCAAAGTGGTCATAATTGACAAACCATCATGCCAAAAGCATAACTGAAGTTACCTAAACCTTAGGTTGGGTGGTGCAGCAGACTAAATTGGTTCTTTCCAGTTATTTCAAATCCTGCACAAAAGCATGTGTGGGGTTTGCCTGTTGTCCTCCTTGTTGGGTCCCCTCTAAGGGAAAGGTTGGAAGAAGAAAATGCAAACCACTGTTCTTCTTCACCTTGAAAATCATGCCAGTGGTCACCCATGAATCAGATGTACTTGATGGCACTTTCCATTCCAAACTTTAAGACATGAAATTATTTGAAAAGTCCTTCTTCATCTTGCAAATGTTTTCTTGAAGGTAAACGTCTGTACAGAGTGCCATCTATTTTTTTGCCTTTTATGTCTCCAAAGAGGGTTAAACAGACAGTAGTCGCCACACAACATCAATGTGTTCATGTAGCTGAGAATATTGACAGGATTCTTGGATCTGGGCATTAATTCAGTTCCTTCTTCCCGAGGTCTTTTTGAACAAAACACTGGCAATGAGGTACAAAGAGTCCACAGAGGGCTGCCCATGAGTAAAGGCTTTATATTTAATTGAAGTGCTACAGAATTTCCACAGCAGTTCTTCACTGAGTGAGGGTCTGTCTGTAAGACTGCAAAATGCTGATGGCTCTCCTATTAAAATAGAAGCTTGATATGTACATGCTGAAGGCATTTATTCACGTACAGATGAATAAAAAAATGCACTCTGTTCCAGGAAGCATCCTTTCTAGAAGCATCGCGAAAAGGAGCGCCTTTCATTTCTTCTGGAATGGTGGATTGTCTTGTTCCATCTTTATACTTCCAACTTCACTTTCATTCTTTTTATCATTTAACCGTGAAGTATTTGGTGGCCCAATTGCCAGTTTTTCCATTTTGTCGTGCTCGATGTTTCCCTTTGCCTGCACAACCATAGATGTAGGAGCGTTTCTCAGCATAGTTCTGTTTTTCTCAGCGTGGCAAATTTTAATGTCGTTGTGGATGAAGAGTCGAGGGCTGCGTCGTGACCTCTTCACCAGCTTCTCCACACAAGTGCAGCTTACAAACGTGGTGAAAACTTTATTTCCTGACTAACTGGGCTTTTTTTCAGGAGGCGCTTTTTTTGAGCACAATAATATGACCTACATATCATTTTTAGATGTGAAGAAGGGTCCAACAACGCCTTCGCTTCTCAGAGGAGCATCATATGGACAGCAGGTACAAGTTCTGCCATAAGCTGCAATCGTCCTGTCGCTCAGCCAGCTGCAGTAGCTCAAACTTTATTTAATTTAGCACTTCTAAAACTGAGACTGTGGACATTTTCAGCAATTTTGTAAAGACAGTAAGGAAGGTTGCACCCCAGAGAGGACGCCAATCTATTACCTGCCACTTGCACATGTGTTCATCTGGTTGAGGAACTGGGAAGAAACCAGCGCGCACACATGACAAAATGCACACAATCCCCCGCCCCCCTGACAACGCAACTTAAAGCTCACAACATAATAGGAACCATCCACTCACACAGGGCAGAAAGTCCAGGCTCTAAATATAACGGTAGTACAGTGGACCTAATCCAGTCCAGCATACATAACATGAAAAGGTGAACCACACACCTGTCATTCCTGTGCTATAGGAATGTGATGCACCTGCTGGCCACTGTAACAGGGAAACCTAACTTGTGGGACCCTCTTCTGCCACCAGAACAGCATGAATTCAGCAAGAAGGTGCTGGACACACTCATGAAGTTCTTGGTCCATGTTGGCATTGTGCTCTACCTCATCCCAAAGGTGAGGCTAGAGAGGTGGGAGCAGTGGGGCCACTGGACGAAAGCAGACACTGTCCTGTGCTGTGCGAAATGGCGTGTTACCCTGCCCGCACCCTGAATCAGACAAAGCGAGAGCAGACTGGGTGTGGTGGGGATGCAGCTTTAACGTTGTGCTTCATGGTGCTCAAATGAAGCTCAGTTGGTACTGAAACCTGATCAGCATCACCACCATTCTGTTCTGCTATACGGCTCTATGGATTCAATCCTTTTCAAGGCAGATGTTTTCCAATTTTGTGCCACTTCATAATGAGGACCAAAGGCTGTGTTCCCCCCATTCCAGATATGTTTTACTTTTTGTTTTGTATTTTATGTTGTCATTCAAAATTGTGAGTAAGCATCAAGCTGGAAAGCTTCTACAACAACAATCTGTGGCTACCACTCATTTTCCACTTCTAAAATCTGCCCTGGTCCCTTGGGTCCATTTGGCTGGAAGGTCAAGCCAAAGAGAGGAGTCTATCACTATAGCCTGGGCCATGTGCTTGGTGGAACGCTGAACATTATGGGCATTGTGGAGGTAGTGTCTTACAGTGAACGTAGGTCTCGTAGAAACCATCCTTTGAATTTTGTATTTTGATTTTTTCCTTTGTAAGCGATATGTGGTACAATACTCTCTCATGAGAGTGGAGAGACCATCTACCTTCCGTTGCTTAAGTGGCCACAGGGGTATCAGTAGGTTCGGTGTATTATATGCATTTTCGACTTAACAATATTTTCAACTTAAGATGGGTTCATCAAAACAATCCCATCATAAATCGGGGACTGTCTGTTCGTACTGAAGGACCAGTGAGGCTGAGTGCCCTGAGGTTAAACATCACACATGCAGGTCTCTGTTGCTATGTTGCTGGTTGGCTGAGGTGTGTTACTCGGGACTACAAGTGCTTCAGCAGTCTGAACAAAATGCTCGCTGTGTGTGAAAACTCTTTTGCTGCTCATGCAGGCACTTTGGTTTTGTGTTTCACATGTGGCCCCCCATTAGGTGAGGTATGTGCCAGCTTCCTTTAAGTCCTCGTGCAAGACATGACATGTAAGCATCAGTTTCTTGGCCCTGTGACATCAGCACAGACTTTCCACGGCTGGAGCTTTTTGCTGCAGTGCGTTTTCTCTCTATGAGGCTTCATTTTTTTCCCCATCTGCTTACTGCTGAATCACACATGCAGCCATGTGAAGCAACAGAGCAGAATTAAGCCCTATCAGCACACTTCATCTACATGCTTTTGCCAACTGCATCTGCTGCAGTCACTCTTGTACACTCATGGGAAAATGTGCCTCCTCCACACCATGTCCTGCACATCAGCTGTGTCCTTGTTCTCCTACTCAGTTTGTTGAAGAACTCAGTCTACTGGTTCATGGTCTTATAGAAAAAACTGCTTAATCTAAACTGCACATACAGTGACCCTCCTGCATAGACTCTTCTCATTCTTACACAGATTTACTCATTCATCTACATGCTGTTTTTCTATGTTCAGAATGTTTGAGCACAGTTTTAATGCTTTTCTTTCTATTATGCATTTTATTTGACTTTTTTATTTGTGCTTTGCTCATGCTTTGCTAGCTTCAGAGATCATTTTGGGGTTGCACGCACGTAAGTGGTCTCTGGCAGCCGCACTAGGGTTTGATTCACGAGAACCATCAAATTAACTAACAGTCAGTTCCATGGCTGTCATGGCTGACTGATTGTATGGGTGACTGCTCAGTCGTTCGCTCCCCTTGCTTTTGAGAGAGACCCTTTTATTCCTCGTCGAATGGCTGAAAGGGGCCAGCGTTCCGGCATGCAGAAACCAAAGCCCAGCCAGCTGGGTCAGAGGCTGGAGAAGTCGTGTACAAATTGCTCTGAGAGAATTGTCGTCATTGTCCTTTTCTATTAGATTTGAATTTGAATGGCTGAGACTGGCTGGTGTGAAGAGTGTAAGGTACACAAATGGGGGATAGCGGCCATTACAGTTTGGACTCCTGAGGCTTTTATGTCCAACAAACAAACACCCCCCCTGCCTCTCTGTTTCAGTTCCACAGTTCAAGCACACCCATGCACACAGCATTCCTCTGTCTCAGGTATTAGCTTTTCAGTTGTACACAGGTTATGGAGACTATTGTTATAGCAGTGAATATTGTTAGGGTTGTATTTTGATACTGACTGACAAATATATCTGTCTTTAACTGAAACAGTGGTACTTTTAAATGACTAAAGAATGGGATCAAAATATGCCAGTGTTAGATCTAGTTAGACTCAATTGTTGGGGAGGAATAACATAGCATTAATGCTGCCTTGTTGTTTCTTGGTTGGTTGGCTTGGGGCTGACTAGGCCAAACTTCTCAGACACATCCCTAAACAAACAAATACACTGAGCAAACACATCAGAATCTGAACAAACTGAGTAATCTGTCATTGAGCTACCCTGATGACTTTTGCCTAATGTCATAAAGCTGCAGAGATGTGCAGGGGGAAGGCAGTTTTTCACAGTAAAATGGTATCCTTGGCTACACATCTACCCTAATTTATTCACATATCCAGGTTTGGGTGGCGGTCTTTTAAAGCACGGAGATCAGGGCTAATAGGATTCAAACCCATTGGGATGGAAGGTGCAAACCCACTCATTTCATGTAGTACAATCTCTTGTAGACTGTCCATAGGTCCATCCAATAAGCAGGTTTACTCACTGACTGGAGTAGTAAACAACGCTGTCTGGTCAAAAGTATGTGGACTCCCTTCTAATGACCGAGCTCTTTCGGGCATACTCATGCAGCATACAAATACATTCTAGACAATTGTTTGCTTCCAGTTTTGTGGCCATAGTTTGGGGAAGAAAAAGCTTCTTTCCCGCTCCAGCATGACTGTGCCGCACCACCCCACATGCACAAAGCAAGCTCCATAATTCCATAAGAACTTGAGTTGTTACACAGAGCCCTGATCTCAACCCCACCGAACACCTTTGTGATGAACTTGAATTCCGACCTTGAGCCAGAACTTCTCGCCCAACATTGGTACTAGGGGAACAAATTCCCACAGCTATGCTCCAAATCTGGGGGAAAGGCTTCCCAGAAGAGTGGAGGCTGTTGCAGCAGCAAAGGGGGGAACAACTCCATAAAAATGCCCATGGGTTTGGAATGGGAGGTTCAAAAATCACATATGGAGGTGATGCTCAGATGTTCACATACTTTTAGCCATGTAGTTTATTGTACCACTGGCTGAAAAAAAACAGATGAAATACAGCACCATGCTAGGCTTTATTATCAGACATCGTTCAACTGACATTGCCCATAATGATGGTAAATGTGGCTGTTGTCCAAGATGAATTGGTGCCATGCCCACCTGCTTCTCCTCCAGCCACATCAACTTATGCTCAGGGGCAGAATGAGTGAAAGATTTATCATTTCAAATGAACCATAAAGAAGCTAAGGTGCAAAAGATAGATCAAACTAGAGAGACTTTCTGTCTTCAATTTGTGTGGATGAAGTTGAGTCTCATTTCTGCAAAACAACAAAGGTGTCTGGACTGGAAGAGGCACAGGAATCAACAGCTAATTCAGTAGCTTCTTTGGAGCAAAAGGCAGAGATGCATCAAGCTAAGTCACACGAAATGAAATATAAAAATCACAACAGTGTTAAAATTGTGGGAGTGCTGGCGATGGAAGTGTTGATTTAATGGCTTCATGAGGGACTGTTGTTAGAGGTCCTATTTATATTCCGGCTTTGCTTTCTGTGTTATGATTTCTTTCTCTCTCTCTCTCTCTCTCTCTCTCTCTCTCTGCTGAATTCTTAAATGGTCCTATGCTAGTATAACCTTTTTTATTTTTTTTTAACTGAAGAGCATTCTACTGTTGTGGCTTATAGTCAAACTTTCCTAACTATACAGGTGACTGAAAAGATCCCATTTGTATGATAAAGTTAAAATCTGCATTGCTCAGGTACTGTGAACACTTTTTTTTAGGATGGTGGTGCTTGATGTGCTCTGAAGTCAGTGTAACCATTATTTCTCTGTGTTCCCACCTTTTCATCTGTATGTTTCTGTGACCCTGTGTTACTCTTGCAATAAAAAGCTGATGTGTCTGTATAGCAAGGGTCAGAGCTCAGTGTCCACCTTCATTTGGAGCCTAAGATTTGAATTTGGATTCATGCATAAAATTAATAGCCATAATATTAATTCTAATGATTCCACTGTCTGGCCATGCAGCTGAGCAGCCCCTCTGCTCAAGACCCCACTGGCCCCAAATTCCCATGCCTTCATGTCCCAAGTGTCCCTTTCATTACAAACCCACACTGCAAGCTCCCCCATGGATGCACAGTTCACCTTTGTCAATAATCAGCTATAAATATACTTTGGACTTGAATACTCCTTGTCACAAGTTCTCCAGTTTTCACCCTAGTGTAGCCCCCATCAGCTGTACACCAGCTGAAGATTGGTTGCACCCTGATATTCTGTCCATTAAGACCATCAACAGGAGCAGAGACAAAACCTTGGTGGAGTCTCATACCAAGTCAAACGGTCTCAAGATTTTAGTAGTGAAAAATGGTAGGTAGCAAAAGATTGTTGCTGAAGAACCTTTCCAGCTAGAAGAATAGATGCGGACTCACCCTTTGGAATGACAATACAGAATACAACATTCTAGGCCCAACTCAGTGGACATCAAAATTAAACAGAAGTAAGCAATGGCTTTGACATGAATTATATAGCCAGTCTATTGCAATTAGCTAGTGTTGCCTAAATTAGCAATTTATACTTATAAATTATATTTTTATAGTCATATTTAAATGTTGACTTTGATGTTCTGGTTAGAAAGCACTCAAAGACTGCAACCTTAGGGTGTAGATTGGAACAGTCAGCAAGATAGCTGCTCAAGACAAGAGCAGTTGCATGTATTTCAGGTATGATTTGGGGTCCATGTGCACTGAGACTGCTGTTTTAGTAGACAATAAAGCCAGAAGAATGTAACACCACTGTGAAGTCCAAGTGGCTCTGTAGCCAGTACAGCTTTCAGAGACATCTGATATCCCAATAGGCTGAACACTATTAGCCCTGATCTCTGTGCTCTAGACCACCACCCAGACAAGTGAATAAGTTAAGATAGATCTGTAGCCAGGATACCATTTTACTGTGAAAAACTGCCTTCCTCTGCATGTCTCTGGATGTTTAACCAGCATCACCTGAGAGCAAAACACAAAACCAGCATTGTTTTTATGTGACATCCTTGGTGTGGAAGATAATCTGTCCATCCATCCATTATCATTAACTACTTCATCTTGGTCAGGGTTTCAGTGGTCTGGATCTCAGAATCATAGGGCACTTGCCAGTGAAGCACCTACTGTATGAAAACACCAGTCCAAAGCGATGAAATGAGTTTATGCTAATCCATTAGACATCAACTTTAATGCCATTAAAAGTAGAATAAATGAAAAGTAGACTAAATGTGTGTCTAGGGACTGAGGAAATTGCTCAAGTATTTGATGTATTCGTGGAGCTGGTGAGCAGTTTGGCCCTATGAAATTGTTTACGTGCATGAAGCTGGTTTCAGTATAGAATAGTCTAGAACATGCTGGTGGGGAGGGGATATAATATGGCAGAGACCCACAGTGGATATTCCAAGTGTAAGGGGTGGTGAAATCACTGTATGCTGCAGCTACTGTTTGTCATCCATTGGTCAGTGTTAAACAAGGCCATAAAAATCGGGCCATACATTTAATTCCTGAATGTATTGCAATTATGTTTCATAATAGGGAGTTTGTTTAAAAAAAACAAAAAAAAAACAAAAATTGGAAGTCTGACATAAAATAAACGACCTATTGTAATGCCAACTGTTTTTAGTCTTTTTCAGGTCACTGTGCTGTTGGATTGTTGGGTTGCTGTAAGGTTTGGAGGTTTGGTTTGATTTTTCAATCCACCTCCCTTGTATTACATCCCAACTGTAGACTGAGCATGAAGTGAACAGTTGTGTCAAGGCTCCTTTTAGTGTTGAGAGCTGTATGAAGAAAGTGAAACAAGTACTGGAAAATTGGGGGTGATCTTGGACCACTCTTCCATGCAGAACATTTCCAACTCGTTGAGATTCCTGGTTTTTTCTTTTGCACTCCCCTCTTCAACTGAGATCACAGATTTTTAATTGGGTTCAAGTCTGGAGACTAAGAGGGCAAAAACCTTGATTTTGTGTTATTGCAACCATTTCTGTGAGGAACCAGATAGGTGCAGCCCGCCTACCCACCACAGCTGCACCAGATCAGTTCATTAGCTCAGCTATAGAAGGCTCAGGACCGGTCAGCTCAAGCACGGGATCTCAACTGTAGCTACCAGTAGTTACTATGTGCTATCCCTGCGCTTCAGTGTGAATGCCTTGTCCTTGTAAACCCAGTCCCTTGTGTTGTGTCTGCAATTGGGTCCCTTACCTCGTCCCCGTCAGTGTCCTGACAATTTCTTTATAAATGTTAATGGGTACTTCAGGTCATTGTCTTGTTGGAAGACCCAGCCTTCTGGCAGAAGAGACCACATTTTCGGCTAAAATGCTGTGGTATTGAAAATAATTACACATTATTATTATTATTATTATTATTATTATTATTATTATTATTGTTGTTGTTGTTGTTGTTGTTGTTGTTGTTTCTGCTTTATTATCCCTGGTTGTATAATAATCGCATCTGAAAATGTAGAGCTAGAGGTAAAACCACCAGAAGAACCTATCTACTGTAATCCTCATGTGGCCCATGTCACTTCATTGCCTCAGATGCCACAGGTTGTGCTTCCTGTTTGTCCACAGTAGCTGCTCTTGCACATGGTCTTTTGGAGGCTGGGTGCACAGAAGAATGAGCTAGCGCCTGACAGGGCTTTGGAAGATTTCACATAACACCTCCTTATGGGGTGCTTGAGAAATAGGAGATGCCAAGTTAATGCTTCCTATGAAAATAAGTCGAGGCAGGACTGATGGGAGGGGCACACAGGGCTTGGAAACATCTGGAAAAATTGCATCCCTGAATGTTTTCAGCAGTTTTTACATGCCCTTTAATGACAGGTCATGTGTCCCACAGCCCAGTGGTTCATCTTGTGGTGGACTGGACATAGCAGGAGATAGAGGGCCTTGCCAGCTGTGTCCAGTGCCTGGAGTGAAAGAGCCAAGTTCATCCTGCACATTTCCTTACCAAACATCAGTTCTATGTTGCAAATTCAACAAAAATTATTCAGGCTGGTTTTACATTCTTCTGGGTTTAACTGTTATGCGCAGCATGAATGTTTCTTCACGGGCAGCTGAGGTTGAATGCAGCTTTGCTGGTTACAACTTTTGTTTCCCTTACTTGCAGCTTCTTTGAGCACAAGAAGAGTCCACTTAGCATGCCTGCGTTATAGATCTTCATGTGTGAAGCCATGCTGATGTGTTGGTCCTCTTTGCCAGTACCCTGGGGTCCCACTGTAAGTGTCTGTCCATGTTTCCATGATGTTTGCACTAAATCTACAGTTGCATTGTTGCTTTGTTGTTTTGCAATTCAAAGTCTGCTGCGGGTACTGTTGTTCAGTCTCCTCTCTGTTTAGGGTTTGCATTTTATTTAGTATTTGAAGCTCATGCCCCATATTTGTAGAAATAAAACTGAGACATCAGATCATATTTTGGGAAAAGCATGCTGATAAAATAAAGAGGAGGATAAACACTAAAGGTGTGAAGCAGGTCAGGTCAACGGTTAGGCTTCCATCGTACATTGAGATGCAATAGCAGCAATGCTGTGATGCAATTCTTTGTGCAGTGGATGGATGTCGAGCTGTAGCTGCTGGTACAAAACACAACATTACTCAGTTACGCGTTTCCATCTGCTAGTAAAGCCAGGTGAATGCATAACCCCGCCTCGTGTTGAATGCTGCAACCCACGGAGGAAACGTAGAATGTAGCCTGGTCTTCCTCAGTTCACTCATGAGCACCTTCCCACACATGTAGCGCTGTTCTCCTAAATTGATAACATTTGTACAAATTCCACAGTTTTGTATCCCAAACTTGAGAAAACATCTTAGATCCAAGCGGCCAAGCAGTGTGTGTAAAAGAAAAGTGGTCTGCTTTGAGGAAAAACCTGAAATTGAAAAAAGTTTTGAAAGAAGTGTGGAATCACAAACACAAAAGCTTTGAAGGCATCTGTGTTGCACCCCATCAAGACTGTCAAGGTTATGGATTGAAGAGCAGAAAAGATAAAGAACAAATTCTTACAATCAGAGTCAAAGCTTTAGCTATTTATGAAGACCTCAGACAGAATTCAGTTAATCCTGCAGAAGTTGCTTCTTTTAGTACCAGCAGGAGACAGCTTAGTGGCTTCAGGCACCGTTACTCATTTCACAAGGTTGAGCTGTGAGGCAAAGCTGCAAGTTTCTTTTTTTTTTTTTACTGCATTGCTTGCAAAACTGAATAGGTCTCCAAGTGTAAAAATTGACCCTATTTTTCCCATAAGTACTGCCATTTTTATTCTAAACCTGAGGTTTTCAGGGACACATATATGGCAGAACTGACTGTACAACATGTAGACTTGAAGACGACAATCATACCAACCCACAAAAAGAAGCCCATCCTAAACATTTCTCACCAATGTGGCTATTCACCACACTCCGCAGTGGGAATTGAACTGACAGTCCAGCGAGAGGTTAGAAAGGAAGAAACTGTCAGGCAGAACACAGGTGCACCAGATCAGCTCATCAACACAGAGATAAAAGACACAGGATTGGATGGCACTGGCATGGGATCTTAACAAAAGCACCCTGTTGTGTGTGTGTGTGTGTGTGTGTGTGTGTGTGTGTGTGTGTGTGTGTGTGTGTGTGTGTGTGTGTGTGTGTGTGTGTGCGCACGCGAGAGAGTGTACAGTGATGTTGCGGCCATGTACCATGAGAGAATGTGCTGGCACCACTTTGAAGATCATCATGTTAGTATTACTGTCTGATTGCACTAGGACAGTAATTACAGTAATGGGTCTCTTATTATAAATATCAATAACTCTAGTGTCTTGCATGTTCCTAGAGAATGGCTCTGCTATTGTGTGTGTGTGTGTGTGTGTGTGTGTGTGTGTGTGTGTGTGTGTGTGTGTGTGTGTGTGAGAGACACCCTAGCTCCTCGTGTGTCTCCGCACTCCCTCGTTTCCTGAAGAAGCCTGACAGAAACTTGGGTATAGTGAGCTGGCAGTGGAAATAGAGGGGCAGGAGTGGAGGGTGAGAGTATGGCCAGTAGAGGTGGGGTGTTGTAACTTTATAGCCCCATCAACAACAGCGCTGTTTCAAGAACTTGGAATCCAGGGACAGAACCTGAACCAGGGCAGTAATGGAGATGGTGGAGGCAGTGGAGCAGGGAAGTTTGTGGATATGGAGGAAAAGAACCAGTGCTGGTGGAGGATGAACAGAAAAGGAATAAAGTGCGGTAGGTGTTGACTGCTTATACTGTAGCAGTTAGCAGGCTGTTGGGTTGATGTGTAGTTACCAAATATAGCATATGTGTAGCAAAGTTGAGGATGGACTTAATGAAGTTGAAAGAAGGTAGCGAGTAGCAAAATGGGCAGTTAGTGTGCAAAGTTGTTAGCGTGGGTGCTGAGGTGTATAACATGCTTTGTGTAGTTGGGTAGCATAGGTGGTGTACAAAGTTTTGAGGGAAGCTGTGGTCAAGTCTTCCAAAGCTGACATGGGGCTAACACCTGCAAAGGGAGGTGTCTGCTTTAACAACCCCCATAAAATACTGCACCATCACTTTGCTATACCATGTGTGGATTTGTAGCTTGCTAACACTAGATATTAAGGAGATACAAACCATGCTGTGGTGTTTACAGATTAGGATGAAGGTTAGGAGGTTGGATCAACTTTGAAGCACTAGTCCTTTTATTAGCACTATGTGTTTATGAATCTTAGAAATCCATGTTGACCTAAGAGGTTAACTCACTGTTTAACTTCATAGTGTGTGCTACACTCAGTAAAGGTGCAGCACAGTTGTGGTGCCTACCCAAGGCCATCATAATGATAAGGTACAAGTTTATTGGAAAGGAAATTCCTTTAACCAGTAATACCTTTCAGTTATCCCACTGAGCCACAACTTAACCTCTCTTTTTGATGATGCTGATTGTTCTTGCTGACTACTTAGAAATGTATTATAATACCTTTTGCTTGACACCACAAGTTCCCTCCATAAATATGTGGATGTTCAAAGCATTGGCTCATCTCTCACCTGAATATTAACATTTCATCATAATGATAATTCTGGAATGCTTGCACACCCTTCTGTGGACCTTTGTAGATCTTTTATGCCTCTAGCAGGTTTTGGACCTCCTCCACACACCTCATCTTGTGGTCAATAAGCCCAGAAAGCAGCTCTTGATAGTCCCTTTGTGCTCATACAGACCAACAGGTGGACACCAGAAATTGACACAAGACCCCAAAAGAAGGAGCCAAAATGAACCCTGCAGTGTCAAGGGATTCTCAGTTTGGAAATATAAACAGCCCTTTACTTCATGATGTCTAGATGGAAAATACTAGACAAACAGCAATTTGTGTTCTTTAAAAGAAACCTTTTTGAAATAAGCATTTAAATTGATTAAATACAGCATATACAGTATATAGATATTGTTACGACCTGGCTTATTGGCTAGGGGACCAGCGGTAAGGATCGTAGCATTTTAAGGGAAAAGAAAGAAAATGTAGGTGGTAGGAGAGAACCCCCTTTAACAGAGAATCCCGATACGTGGCACAGTTAAGCAATTTTACTACTGACAAAGTGTGATTTATTTACAGTGGGGAGTGATGGAATTATGTACAGATTATATACACAAACAAAAGAACCAGGCACCAAACGGTTTTACATAATATAGGCGATTCCCAACTCAAAGTCCAAAACAGAACAAAGCGGACATCCTGACCCGGGCCACGAAAAGAAAAGAGAAGACAAACTAAAGCCCTGTCTACCTCCACTATAGAATCTGCCAAAACCAATACAAGGGTGTGAGACCGCCACTTCGCCTGGTGTTTTAACATATGTGTAAAAGTACAATAAATTGTGGAGTGTTAGCACCAGGTACACTGAGGGTTGGACACTTCCCGGTGCCAACACTTTACAAGAAGGGCAAACAGCAAGATCCCCACTAGGCATAGAACGCAACAAAACACAACCAAGACAAAGCTGTTGCCACTGGCTCCATGGTGGTCCGCGCAGATAAGCCCTTGTAGGGGTGACGTCATCCTCCGACGGTCCAATCCTGGCTCTGGCGGACCTGTCGAACGCCGAACCCCTATGGAGAGACTGTGCGAACAGGAACAACGACAGTTCCCCACCAGAAAAAAAAAACAAGAACCATAACAATATGTGCAGTATACAGTCTACTATAAAGTAGATATGTGCAAAGAATATTCATATCTTCACGGCTTCTGGGGAGAAGAATCACACAGCAGACATTCAAAGAGAAGCTGTTCATGGTTTCCACTGTTGCAGCCAAAAGCTGGACGGCACCAAAACAAAACCTTTCAAAACATCTACTGAGCCGGTTGTAATTTCACACTGTTACTACTCTCACAATGTTGTGCGGGTAAAATAATCTCAGCTATTTAACTTTCAAAGCCCTGAGGAAAACAAAGGGCATTGTGCTAATTTATCTAAAGGAAATACTCCTTTTCCTCATTGAAATGCTTAAGCAGTTTATTATTTTCTTGAGCAATCGAGGCTCATTCATCACCCTTTCGGGCCAAATTGTTAAATTTGAAGCAAAGTAATCCATGGCCCTTGAGAGGCAATTAATCACTTCCAGAAACTGCTAACAAATAGATGGAAGTTGGAATTGCTTCCCACCTGTGCTCTGCCCACATTTCTTCAAACTCTAGGTCAGGTGATGAGAGTCCACAGGGTAGGTGCGGATGCCCTGCTAACTTCACTTAATGTTAATATTCCACTGCGTAGGCCTATAATCACAGCCCTGAGGTTTATACTGCTTTTCTATCAGCATTACCAAGCTCAGTTACATCAACCTGCAGTCCTACAGGTCACCTCTAACTGTATGGCTTGAAGGGAGATGGCAGGGGTTTGATCTAAACAAGTAAATCAACTGGTGGTGGTTGCTGGGTGCATAAAGCTATATAAACAGGACTGGGTGCGGTGCACAAGAGTCACATTCATGTCTGCTCGAGAGTGTGAGCAGGCGTGGTCAGACAAAGCCAGTTGTGTTTTTATTATTACTTTCTCTGCCCATAATTAAAAAAAAATCAAAGCAGACCTCCATCCAAAGAAATAATCAAAATATCTTTCAGGTCCAGTACTGTTCTAAAAAAAACCCTTAATGAAGCCAAGAAGCTCAAACATAAACCACAGCATCTGAACTTGAGTTCCCACTTAATTCAAACTTGTTACTCAGTCTTCTTTAATAGGGCATTTAAATAGACTTTACTGGCTGTTCCTAGAGTGTCCCCGTGGCAACCTCCTCCCACCTGGAGGACTGGTCCGCCTGCCACAATGAAGCTTACACAACATTCACCTCAAATGCAAAATAACTGCTTACTGCTTAAATTAGGGGACAAATAATTTTTAAATTTTAATGCAGGAAAGGTGGGAAACCTAAGAGGACTATAATGATGATCTCTAAGCATCACCTTGAAACAACACCATCACACCATACTTTCCCCACTTGTTCACAGGAGACTCATTTTATGTCTACAGTTTGCCTCTAACAGATATAATTATGTTAAAAGGTTCACATTTAGGTGAATCAGAGGTTAGGTGAGTTTCATTAGACGTGACATGGAGGCACAGGGTATGCCTCAGAGCTCCTGCACCTCAGACCCTGCCTGCACTCCCTTCTTCACCTCTCTTCCAGACTCCCTGTTACTCTGAACTGTTCATCCCAAGTATTTAAATTCATCCACCTTCGCCAGCTCTACTCCCTGCATCCTCACCATTCCTCTGTCCTCCCTCTCATTTATGAACAATCCTGTAGCTGTGCATGTGGATTTGAATTTGTCTCTGTTTGTGGAAGATTGAATGTTCATCCTAGTTTCACAATGGGGCCTTCTGAATGCTTTCTTTTTCTCATCTTATAAAGACTAATTTCAGACAAATTGGTACTGAGAAGAGGTGTGTGTGTGTGTGTGTGCATGTGTGTGTGAGGCTGCCTGCAATGGACTGGAGTCCAATCCATGGAATACCTTGCCTCATGCCTTGTGCTTCTGGGGTAGGATTTAGTTTATTGGACCCTGCATTAGACATTTATTGATGATGATGGATGGATGATTTTTTACTATCACAGAGGTTTCCCTGGAAAACAGCGGATTTTTTTATTAATTCAAGTATTTCCTTTTTTTCTTAAGATTGTTCAAAGCATCTTTTCCCATTGAAGTCCTTGGCAAGGTTGCAACCTGGTTCTGCAGAAACATCTAAATAAAGGCAAAAAAAGTAGGTGCAGAGGTGGCTTGTGTCACATCAGCTGAGGTTGTCACAGCACATAGACAAGAATAAGCAGAAAAATTCACATGTTCTTTTAGCCACTTTTCACGTTGGCTTTATGGAGGCCCTGTGCAGAGCGAAAGGAACATTTTTCTCAGTGCTTCAAGTTGGAGTAGTTATCCTCTCAGTCATCTGCATTCATAAGAGACTTTTTATTTTTATATCACTGTTATCGGCTGGAGACACAAAGCAAACTCCAGTGACACACAAGCAGTTAGAGAAATGACATTTCTAGTGGTTCCTAGGCTGAACTGAAGCTGTTTTGCTACAGTCCAGTCACAGTCCAGATGTAAACTGAGATGAGGCAAGTTGCCTGTAAACAAGAGATGCACTGTCGTGTACCAGGCTGCTTGTGAGGTTCTTCTGCCAGGACAGTGGGGAAATGCAGCTCAAAAAGCAGAATTATGGTTCTGCTGTGGGACAGCTGATGACAAACAAGGCCAGAGCTCCTCAGCTTGCATTCACCCCTTAACCCCCCCATACTGCAGCAGACCTTACTATGGCTGAATAGATGGAGGACGCAAGTGGAAACCCTCCTGCTGAGCTGAGCGGCCCTTTCCTGCTCTTAGCAGTATCCCAGATGGATCAGCAAACGTGACACAGTGGCCCTCCATTTGGGTTCCCTCACTGAAAGCCCAGGGCTGAAAAGCACCTAAGAAGATGCTGAACTGTCCATTAGAGCGGTAAACTGTGGCATCCCTAACAACAGCAGCATGTGTAGTTATATAAACCCTTTCGGTTTTGCAGCACATTCTGGAAATTTGGTAGAGAGACGCTCACAAGCTGGTGGGAAATGTGGAAAAACCGGTTCTCTGTCTCCATGGATTGTTTTTGCTGGAAATTTCCGCAATGTGATAAAACCCTCCAGAACAGCTTCTCTCAAAATAGCTTCAAGTCCCATTGCTCAGTGGTCCAGCCAGTCTCATATAAATGTGCAGCAAATGCTTCTCGGAAGTGGGGTGATCAGAGGATGTAGAAGATGCTAGAAATCTCTGCTTGGTTTTAAACAGTATAGCTAAAGAGTCCTCTGTGCCTGTTGTTCCAGGTTCCCACAGGGTTCCTCTCTCCAACACTCCTGCTTCTGGTCTGCAGCACTCAGGATGCGTGAACCACTGACCTTCCAACTACTGAGCCCCCTCCTAGCATCACCAGTGCCTCAGTCCTCTTTGTCAACCTCAGGTGCAGTACAGCTCAGAGCATCCAGGAAACAAATACCAGACATTTTCTCACAGGACTTCCGTGAACCACGCATGACTCAGAAGAACAGTAGAGTAACACCGGATTTCTTACTGCAAGCGTGGGCCATTTCCTTGTGACGAGGGGATGTTCTATGGGTCAGAAACCTTGCAAGTGAATTCGTGTCTGGTTTAGAACATCTTATTAAATTATTATCACTGAATTTGGAGAATGAGGTCATGAGGCTGTCCCTTTTATTATTGTTTCCTCCCTTTTTCTGTGACTTTATTTCTGTTTAGCAGTAGCAGGGATTTCCAAGGAACTTTTTTGGCAGCTGTGGGTTCTTCGTACACTGAGAAAGAATAAAACGTAGTGGTTTACAAGCTGTAACGGGGGGGTTGGGGGTGGCAGGCAGAGTAAAGAGCTCCACTTCTGTGGGGTGGAGAAGCACACACTTAGAGCAGCCTTTTGAGAAGCTCATGCTTACATTGTGGGTCAGGTGTTATATTTTTACGGGTCTGGAACCAGGGAGCTGTTAGATGTTCCCTTATCTGGGGGAGGTTCACAGGAGAATGTTCCCACTGCTTCAGTCAGAGAAGCTGAGCAAGGAAGGTACTAAGGTAACAAAAGGCACCATCAGAAGTGAAAGAAGTAAATGCATGGCTGTTTTGGTAGGGATTTTTTTTAATGAATGACAAGAATTTTAGAGAAGAATTGAGTTATGATCCCTGCCCATGAAAAGGAGCCTCAGTTCGCAAGCATGAGGTCGGCATCCTTCCATGAGCAAACCATCAGAAGCATGAGACCAGGCTGCACGTGGTCTCGGCTGGGACGTAACCTTCTCAACCTCTGTTCTTCTCCAGGAGGTGTTGTTCATTGTTCACGTGCCCCCCCCCCACACACACACACACACTCCCCCCACAGGAGTGCATGCTGGGCTCATGCACTAGGATTATCACTAGGCATTAAAAAGCAAGGCGTTTCTTCCCAATATCGCTGGATAATGGAGACGCTTCGAGGAGAGGGGCCTCTGCATAGGAGTAATCCCATAAATTGCCTGAAAAAACAACGGGTCTGTGTGGTTTTCTCCACAGCCCCCTAGCTGGCAGTAATAAATAGCTTCTTTCTCTAACATGCCTAATCCTGCTAAACAGCTCACAATCCCATTAGTCCATGAATTATAAACCGCGCTTCAGTACCCCGCTTGTCCTTGAGTGCTCCATTGTGTGATGCACTTCTCACTCAACTGCCCAAGGTCCTTGAACTGGGACTGAGAGGCCCAGCACCCAGTATGTTTGCGTATACTCTCTGTCTATTTGTGAATTCTGTTTTTCTGTAGGTTTTGCTGCTAACCACTTGCCTGTGCTGGGCTGTGGTTTCCCATTGAAAGTTAGCAAGTTAGGATATAAGGGGCAGGAGTAAAATCAGAACTGTGGGACACAGCTTCTGCTTAAAAAAATATTGGTGAGTGTTGCAAATGCATTCTTTTTTTTTGGTAAATTCAATTTGTTACTGGACTGAATCATACAAACAACATTTACATTCATTAATTTGGGAGGGATGTAAAGCTCAGAGATAACAAAAGTGCTTTTCCCCAGCACACAGACAGGTACACTGTATGGCCAAAAGTATGTAGACCCCCTTCCATTATAATGACTGAGCTGAGCTGTTTCAGCTGCACCCACACAACATACAAACACATCCTAGACAACTGCATGCTTCCAACTCCATGGCCACAGTCTGGGGAAGAAGAAGCTCCTTTTCTGCTCCAGCATGATTGTGCCCCACCCCCATGCACAAAGTGAGCTCCATAAACACATTTTTGTTTGCCCAAGTTGGTGTGGAAGAACACAGAGCCCTGAACCCAACCCCACTGTACACCTTTGGGATGAACCAGAACGCCAACCATGAGCTGGGCCTTCTCGCCCAACATTGGTGCCTGACCCCACTGATGCTCTTATAGCCAAAGGGGCACAAATTCCCACAGCTGTTCTCCAAAATCTGGTGGAAAGCCTTCCCAGAAGAGTGGGGGTTATTAAAGAAATAGGGGGGAACAACTCCATATCAACGTCCATGGGTTTGGAATGTGATGGTCAACAAGCACCTGTGGGTGGGATGCTAAGGTGTCTTCATACTTTTGACCAGATAATGTGTTAAATATAAACAAAACAGAAGATCAGGTGAGAAGTGGGTCTGAAAGAGGTAAAAGGCTGGTCAGAAAGGAGTTATAGTAGTCCAGGCAGAATACCCACATTGCCCAGATCAGAAGCTGTCTACAGTTTGCTTGAGATAAGAGTAGATCCTGTGGATTTTTGGGGCCCAACACTGAGCTGCTGTGCAGAACCCCAGTAGAGAGATACTGCCAAGCTAGGATTAACCTGACATACAAGACTCAAAGTAATAACATCTCATTTCAAGCTGGATCCTGTGGTTGAAAGCATCAGCTGATGCAGACAGGGCCGAGAATTGACTGGAGTGATTCTGATGCTGCGAGGAGGACAGTTTCAGTGAAAGGACTGACCCTGAATCCAGACCGGTAACTGTTGTCACCTCCTGCTCAAGGCTATCATTCTGCATAAGGAATGTACATGGCTGCTTGCAGGGTACATGTTGCAGAGTCTTAGAGAGAACTTTGAGGAGGGAGACTAAAAAATGGGTTGCATGGGTACAGAGAATAAGTTGCAGGGGTAAAATGATGCAGAAAGAATGAAGATAGAGAGGTTGGACAAAGATAGGAGCGAAAGATGAAAGGCTGGAGGCAGAGAGAAAAAAAGCCTTGTTGGAAGCTAGGATGAGGGAGTCAGTGTGGGTTCTGCCTATAAGGGAAGGCAGTGAAGCTACTGGAGCATAGAGAGGAACCTTGTACTCCAGATGAACAGCAGCACCATGAATCAGCTTCAGATGCAGGAAGACCTGTCAGTAAGGAACTGCAGTTTCCTTTTGTGGTGATAACAAGGATTTGAACAAGAGGCTGTGCATCATTGAGGGGTTTTCTGCCATTTCCCTTGTGTTTAGGGTAAGCAAACATGCAATGAGAACACGTGGAAATTTTGTATGCTCCCAAGTGAAATGGATCTCTGTTAAAGCAAATTATTAGAATGACCTGTTTGTAGCAGTGGTGAATCAGTCTAGAGGTAGCCATCCTGCTGATGTCTCTCCGTACATTTGTGAAGGTCAGAAAGAACCCTAGAAGAACATCCAGAGGTTTATTAGTGCTTCAGTGTTCATAACCTCTTGTTAAATTAACAATGTACAGTAAACGGGTGGGAGAGTATCAGCATGGCATTTATTGCTCACTAAAAAAAACATCTGATGATTCTACAGACTTGCTGAAGTGGACTTTTTTTTGTTTTACAACTTGTTATGTCCGGAAGAAACCGTTCTACAGCAAGAATCTCCCACTAGCAGTCAAGCATGGAGGTGTTACTGTGATGGCCTGGGGATGTTTTGCTACATGAGTATTTGAACTACATGTGAATTCTGCTCTGCAGAAGATATCGCTGAGAGAGATAGTCAGGCCATCCTTCTATGATGTGATGCTGAAACACAACCAAAATGATGATCCAGAACATATAAGCTGGAATGACAAAACATGAAAGTTATAGAGCAGCAGAGCAAACGTTCTAACCACAACCTGACTGAGATGTGGGAAGATCTGAAAAGAGTTATTCAAGTGCAAAAACCCACAAATCTTGCTGAAGTAAACTGCATAGAAGACTGAGTCAAAATTGCTCCAGAACAGTGATTTTCATTAATCCATTTTTTATCATTAACTGCTTAATCCTAGCAGAATCATGGTGGTCTGGAGTCTATCCAGGAATCCCCATGTGCCAGACTATGAAACTATCCCCAGACTGCAGGGTGCCCACACACGTACTCACTATGTGCAATTTAGAGTGACCAATTAACCTGAAACACATGTCTTTGGACTGTGTAAGGAATTTGGACAGAGCGAGATCCTTGCCGGACGTTTTTAGCTACAGTCATTGCAGCTCACCGACGGCACAGTTACTTACACACAGGCATATTTGGTGGCGCCCTGCTCTTGTTGAACAAATAGAGTAAAGTTTCTTGGGTTGTCTGTTGAGGATCCCTTTCAGCTAATAACTTGCACTTTCAAAGTGGGGGACATACATGATGTTCAGCTGGTCAAAGGTAGATTTATTTCCAGTTTATGGGTCCATTAGCAGAATGAGATTCACTTATGTGCTTATACAAACCACCAAAGCTTTACCTGCTAGAGGTGTAGAATTTCACTATTTTGCTAGGTATACACAAACACAGCCTCATGTTGTCCATTCCCCCTTGCTTTTCTCAACATGCAAGACTGGAGAATTGATGGTTCTTCAGAAAATATGGACATGTAAGCAGACTTTGACAAGCTTTCTGGGCTTTCAAGTTGCACTTTTGTTCAGGGTCTGTATTGATCAGCATGTTGTTGCTTTGTTTATGAGAAATTTTTCACCGTTGAGAAGTTGGGGCAAGAAGCTGGATTTGTTGGGCTACCGGTGTTAATAAATTGTTGTGTCTGGTGTATGTGTGCTGCACGTGGGCAGACCTTAAAATTCAAGGTTTCAGATGCTTATTTTGAAAAGCATCTGTGCTTTTAAACCATTAACCATTAAAGTCAACTACTGAACATCTTTGAAAATCCCCTCTGAGTTTGACGTTCTCCCACTTCTCACTCTCCCTCCCTATGTGTGCTTGTGTGAGTGCTGGGAGATACCATGTGATCCTGGTGCTTCACCAACACACACAAGAGTCACAAATGTGTGACAGATGTGCTTTTTTTGCCCAGCTGTGTGGTTAACAGCCACGACACAGAAAATGCATCTCTTTGTTGTTGCGAGTTAATGTCCTGCTTTGATCTTCTTGTCTACTTGTTTAAAATGAGTTGACTTTGGTTTGACCCTTTTGGGGATCAAGGCCTGCAGACATGTGTTGGTTTGAACTGCCCCTAGACACAAACAAACACATGTATGAAACAGCCAATAAATACTTTTCCTGAGTTTTAATCCTAAACACATGTTGAAAAAATGATTCAGCGCCGACAGCCCCTGTCACTGTATCCTCCAAACCCATCGTTTATCCACAAGAAACTCATCCCCCCAGCAGTTCTCCCATTGTGTTTGCCCCTACAATATGGCAGCGTCTTTAGTTTAATTTTCAGTGTAATGGATTGCAATTTGCAGTTTAGTCAGTTTAGCTTCTTATAAAGGCCAATTTTCATACCAGAATAATGGATGAAACAGAAATGTAGCTGCAGATGCCCTGACTTTCATTCTGCATAACCATATATTTTCTCTCAATCTCTGGCTTTCTCTCGTTCTATATTGAGCTGTAAATGGAGTGGTTAGTCAGACAAAAAGTGTGCAACTTCCTCATCCTTCCAACCATTATTGTTAACTGCTCAGTCCTGGTCAGGGTCACTGTAGTGCAGGGCCCTTGGATGCTAGGCTTTGAAACTACCCCCTAGATGGGAATGCCAATTGATCACAGGGTGTGAATAAATACAGCAAGTTTAAAATTTACATATATGTGTATACTACTGTGTGTTCAGGCTTTTCTAGTTTATATTCTGAATTCCTTGAAAGCTGTTGTAAATCTGTAAGCTGCATTTTCACATGATCATTCCAGTGTGTGGGGATGCTTCAACATCTATAAACCTAAAAATCTGGCACTGAAGCTTCCATACAGACCACAGAAAATGATCTGAAGGAATCATCTGCTCATGAAAAGAATTTGAAATCAGAGCTTTTCTCCCAAATCGTCTCCAAATATCACACGTTAACTGGAACTTTCTCAAATATGTAGTTTTGGGGTAAGCATGAGCTCGTCTAAAATGTAAGGTTTTGGTGTTTTTGGAAATTTTCAGGTGGACGGCTGGTGGTTATGTTATTAGAGATCATGCGATGACAAGAGGCGGCACAGTGGTCTATGAGAACATTTTTTAAGAATGGTCACTGGAAAGCATTGCATTGCTATAAGGATTGAATAAATTCAGTCCAACCCTGTGTGTTATTTTGGGTTACAGCCAAAGTTTTGAAGAAATGGAGGTCGATATGTCAAGCATGAAGCTTAGCAGATGCCGCTGTTTGCAAGTAGGCTGCTGCTTGGCAAGGATGATAATAAGAACAAACCCAGTTTTTAGGCTACAGTCATTAGCAAAGGTTTGTCGTAGTAACTCTTTATGTTGGGATTATTTTTAATGGACCCTTTTGAAGATGCAGAAACCCTTCGCTGGTTAACACCTTATTGTTGTCATGCATGCAGTTTATGTGCTTGCTTTTCTTCGTCATCTGCAGCCCATGAAATATGTGCAAGTAGTTTTTTGTGTACCTAAGGAAGGAAGGCCATGTGTTTTTTCTCCCCTGTTTCACAGTGTCCTTGTGCATTTCCTCACATGCAAAAGACACAGGAAAGGCGTGTTTACTACAGAATGCTTTGATCGGTGATTTATGTTTCCTGTTTCTGTTATTGTCAGTTAAACACCGCTCTTGTCAATTCCTGAAAATGAGGACTACATTGACTTGCTGAAATCAAGAAGGGCAGTAGGTGGATCCCTCTGTAGGCACAACAGGCCTCCCCTTCTTGCAGTATCAACAGGGATGTTGGGGGGAGCTGGGTACTGAGCAAGGTGGTCATTTAGTAGTAGGTGCTGTGTATTTGCTTTCTTCTGTGTTCATCCCATATTCACTTTAGCACCCAGCAGCCCATAACCTCAGAAGTTTATACCCCCACCTGCCCATCCTGTACATGAGCTAAGTTGCATCCTGAAGGAAGCATTTCAGGACTTCCAGCCTTACCATTTACACTGGGAGGAGTTGACTGTCCCAGTTGTGGCTCGTAGCTCATCCTGGTCCCACCCGGAGAGGTAATGGGCCTCTTCTGTTACCTTCTCCAGGCACAGTTATACTGCCCATTTTCCATTCCTCATAGGAAAAATTCAATGAAGTTCAAGAACCAAAAGCATCCCAAATAATCCTAAAGATTGTGATAACCCCATTCATTCTCCACTATGTGTTGCTGACTGTGGGGGAGTGGCAGCCACATAAGCAAGTTAATATCTATAGACTATTGATATTTGATGGTTTTGCCAACAAAATAAGATATTAATAACTCAACAAAATCAGACACATGCATACACTTCCAAAACAGGGTAACATACACTGATGCATGGACTGCACAATGCTTCTGAAGGTGTCCTGTGGTATCTGGCACCAGGATGTTAGCAACAGATCCTTTAAGTTCCATAAGCTGCGAAGTGAGGCTCCCATGGATTGGATTTGTTTTTCCAGCAATTCCCACAGATGCTCCATCGGATTGACATCTGGGGAATTTAGAGGCCAAGACAACACCTTGACCTCTTTGTCAAGTTCCTCAAACCATTCCTGCACAATTTTTGCAGTATTGCAGGGCCACTGCCATCAGGGAATGCCGTCGCAAGGTGGTCTGCACCAATGTTGTAGTAGGGGGTACCTAGGCGAAAACATCCACACGAATGCCAGGACCCAAGGTTTCTCAGCAGAACTTTGCCCAGAGCATCATATATCCTCCGCCACATCCTGCTGCCATCTCTTCCCCAGGAAAACAATGCACACACACCCCGCTGTCCACATGATCTAAAGGAAAATGTGATTTCTCAGACCAAGCCACCTTCTTCTGTTGCTCCATGCTCCACTTCTAACGTTCATGTGCCCATTGTAGGCGCTTTCAACGGTGGACTGGGGTCAGCATGGGCACTCTGACCAGTCTGTCTGTGGCAACGCAGGCCCATATATAGCAAGCTGCAATGCATTGTGTGCTCGGACATTTTTCCATCATGGCCAGCATTAAGATTTTTAACAATTTGTGCCACAGTAGCTCTTGTGCGGGATCGGACCAAGACGGGCATCAATGAGCCTTGGGTGGCCATGATCCTGTCACCGGTTCTCTGGTTGTCCTTCCTTGGACCGCTTTTGGTGGGTACTAACCACTGCATATTGGAAACTCTCCCCCATAAGACCTGCCGTTTTGGAGATGCTCTGACCCAGTCATCTAGCCATCACAATTTGGCCCTTGTCAAAGTCACTCAGATCCTTACACTTGCCCATTTTTCCTCCTTCCAACACATAAACTTCAACAACTGACTGCTCACTTGCTGCCTAAAATCCCCCCACCCACCCCTTGACAGGTGCCACTGTAATGAGATTATCAATGTTATTCCCTTCACCTGTCAGTGCTTTTAATGTTGTAACTGATTGGTGTATTAGGTGTGATCATCCATAAAAGTGCTATCAAACATTTTTATGCAATGCTAAGCAAAAGCAGATTAAGTGCTGTAAGTGCTGAATACCAGGTTTGTTACTACCTCTTGTTATTCAACCTCTTCTGGGCCTTATATAAGCTGTTAAAATGTGACAGGTACAGTAACAGTCCTGACTAATGAGAAACAAGTATCCTGTAAACAGATCAGCCAAAGCAGGGCTATAACAAGGGAAGTCTCACCTACACTCTAGTGGGAAAGCTTAGACAAAGGAGAAACTTGAGAGCTATAAGGGTTATTTACAGTGAGTTGGTACTAAGCTTAAATACATAGCAACACACAATATAAGGAAAATAATTTTAGCCAAGAATTGAGAAATAAAATGACTGCCTTTTAACAGAGTAACAAGCCATTCAGTTGAAACAAATACAAAAATTCCTTCATAGAAATTATTCTTCCTTACTGTCCCTGTCATGATGAGAAAATGCTATTTTGCCTTGGTGGACAGTTTGAACGTAGCAAATGCTGCTCTTAGTTCCCAAGCATCACATTCTGCTTACTGTGTCTCTTCATGCAGCCCATGAGAGTGTGTATGCGAGTCTTCATAATGATTGGTGCTGCTTCACTAACATTTACTCATTTAGCAGAGCTAAGCTGACACATTCATCTGAGGTGACTTGTATGGCTAGAATTACTACAGTAAACTATTATATCCACTCTCATATCTAGACACCAGGGCAATGTATCCCACATGCACAGCAGAATACATCAGGCAGGCTGGACGAATTTGGAGTCTAAGGCACATGTGCCAGATTTTAGAAGCTAGCCAGGTTTTTTCAGCATCTTAACCTCTACAGGTTCTCCCATGTGGCTTAGTACCTTGTTTATTACCCTTAAAACCGGTCGAATTCAGGAAATAAGGCTGAACAGGTGAAATCCATTCACACAGCTGTTTCCTATGTAAGAAAAATTTGCCAGCACCTTAAATCTTACCTGTGTAGAAACTAAGGATGGGATTTGCATAATAATGAAAACTGCACAAGCAACATTCAGGCTGTGTGTATAAAGGATTTGCCTCAATTTACAGTACATAAAAGTCAGGTAATATTTGTAGTTTTCTTGAACCTTTCCTGGCTGAGCGACGTGAATATTATAGAGTACTAGTGTACTAGGGGTTCTTCTGGTAGGACAATAGTTTCTCAGGTTCTTCAAAGAGGCCTTGTCTTCTGTCTTTGAACAAAATATTTTGCAGTTTTCGCTGTGCTGAGGATTTAAACAGAAAAAAAATGTCCTGACCTAGAAGAATTCTGGCACTAGCAAGGTTTAATGAGTGATCTTTCAAAAAAATGAATGATATTCTCACTGTTCTTGAGGCATACAAACTGGGAGAAGAATCTGGACTTGTCAGAAGGAACGTGCAGAAGAAGTGAAAGGTATGATCATGTAATAGCTCATATTTGCTGATTCTGAATGTGTACGTACATACTAACATACGTGCGGTGCACCTCGGCTTTTCTTGCCACCTTCAAACCAGCCCCCATCAAAGCTCTTTGTTTTCCTTTGAAAGAGTGCTGTCTTTTGCAAGTATCAGACAATGGCTTTTATTTGAATTGGGAGATTTTCCCTCTTTCTTCCCTCAGAGACACATTAATCTTCCCCCGAGCGTTCAGAGACGTTTCTGTGCGCTACCATGACTAATCTCCTGCTAATGTCTTGTTCCTGTACATTGCAGGACATTGACTGATACCGAAAGCCACTTGTACTGACACATTTCGGAGCAGGGCTGTGAGTGGTGTCCTGTTAATGTCTGCTTCCTGTACACTTTGGGACAGTGATTGATACTGATAGGCACTTGTAGCAGAGAAATTCTCTGTGACTCTTTTCACAGGAGGAGAACAATTGGATTCGAACACAGCAGCTACACCAGCACAGACATGAATCACAATCCATTGTTCTCCTTTACTACAATGTTGAAAAGTTCGGAAATGACAGTAACATTTAAAAAAATGGGCAGATTATGTACGTTTGGTGTAGTGTACAACATGTCTGAAAGCAGCCACGAAAAACCTTAGGCGATGCTTAATTCTACGGCAAAACTTGAAAGTACCAGAATATGTAGATGCTATTTTTGCTCTCATTCAGAAGGCGGACAGCTTTCTCTTTTTGGGGTGGCAGAAAGACATCGTAATGAATGCCTTGGATGCTATTATGTAAGAATAAAAAATAGAAATAGAAATTATAAATAGAAATAGAAATTAAAAATGAAAATAGAAATAAAAATAGAAATAGAAATTAAAAGTGGAGATAAAAAATGAAACTGAAATTGAAATTAAAAATAGAAATAAAATCGAAATAAAAAATAAAAAAGAAATTAAAAACAGAAATAGAAATAGAAATAGAAAGGGGAATAAAATAGCCACACTAAAGGTCTGAATATGCATAGCTGTGCAAAGGGGAGACCACATACTGTATTTATTAACAATTAGGTGTCTAGTTTTGTATTTTGCTTTCCACACCCTGCAAAGAAGAAAGGGGTAAAACACATTTTTTGTGGATTTTTTTGCAGCATCGGGTAAGCAAGGCTGTAGCACGTATCTGCTCACTGCAAAAGTCTCATCATTTCAGTTACGCACTCAAATAAAAACTGCCTAAAATAACTGGTTATTGTACATTAGATCAATTAGACATTGACTGAAAACAAATTAAGCCTTTAGGAAGAGGAACTGAAATGACCCAAGCAATGACAGACTGGGGGAGATTTCTCAGAAAAATTATTTGAATATGAACATTTTTGTTTTTGCTCCCATTTTGATACCCAGGAAGTAACAAGTCATTGCAAATTAATGCTTTTTCCGTTTAGATGTGACTTCATGAGAAGTTTTACCACTTTCCATAAAATGATGCCTACTTGGAAAAATAAAGCAACCAGTGCAGTGCAGGTAAATGTTTGTGCAAACATAAAGACAATAAAAAAATGTTTATGTTTGAAACATTTGTGTTTGCCCACACCAGCAGTAGCATTTGCATGCTGCCAAAAATAGAATGCCCTGCAGTCAGCTGCAGTGTCTGGAGAACAGCATTTGCTGTGTTCGGCATGTCACTTACGTGTTGTCAACGGGGAAACTTAATGGTCAAACAGTAGGGCCTCTCAACCCCCTCAGCCCTGCAGCCATGACCACTAAAGCAACTGTCCAGCAGTTTAATATGTACAATTGTTCTATTATACTTGATGCCTGTGTGAATCTGCAAGGCAGCTTTTGTTGGTGGGAATGTGAGAGGGATGCACTAAATGCATAACCAAAGCCCAAAACAAGAAAAATTTAGCAGCAAATCACAGATTTGACATTTTCTACACCGTGAGGCCCTTAATCCACTCAAGAGCTGGTCTGGTCGCATTACAAAGGAGATGAGTCCATCTGGAGATGTCTGTCACTTAGACAATCATTTTTAACAGCTTGTAGCATTTTATTTCATCTCTCAATCATGCTGGATCTCAGCCTGCTTTTAACTTTGTGGTACAAACCACACAGTCGAGAGCTGCTTACACAAAAACAATCCGCACAGAACAGTTTTCAACCGCATCATCAAAGTCAGCATCTTAACCATGCAGACCGTCGACTGGGTAAATTTCTGGAACAAAATTGCTATGGAGCAACAAATCAAAAACTGAACTTTATGGCAGCAGCCACATGTGGTACATCTGGAGAAAAAGGATGAAGATTTTTGGAAAAGAAAATTCCTTGCCACTCAATAACCATCATGACCGTTATCTGTTGTGCTTTATGGTTCTGTGGCAAACAATAACTCCACAAATATTAACTAAATAGCACCAAATTATTGTCCTCAAGTCATGGGGTGGGCGTTGGAGAGAGTTTGGCTATGCCACAATCGTAGGGAGCAACACCTCCCAGAAGCTTCTGCTCAGGACCCCTTGAACCCAACAGAATGTTTTTCAACCCCTCAGCCAGAGGCACAGTGGCACAGTGGATAGCACTGGTCATACATATTCTCCCTTTCAGTCATACATTCAGATCCTCCTCTGTTTCCTTGTATGTGCCTGAATGTAGCCCAGGTGCTCCAGTTTCCTCTCACGAGATGCTTGTTTTTTGGGACTGCCGATTTCAGATTGTCTTTATTTTGTACATACGTGAGCCGGTGTGTGTGGTTGCTTACGATGGACTGCAGTTGCTTCTATGGTGCCCCATGTCCCACCATCCCCATCCCGCAGGTACCTTCAGAATTCACACGTGTTGGTGTTACAACCATGAAGAAGCCATTAACAAAGATGGTGTATCAAGTACAAGTAAATTTAAGGTCTACAAACAAAACAGACATTCTTTGTACCGACATTAAAATCCCAAAATGTTAAGACTGAAAGCAATGCATGAAAAAATTTAGATATAAATGACATAAACAATTAAACAAATACATTAAATAGGGAAAAAATGATGACACAAATGAACTGATCACTCTCACCCATCCGTCCAGTTCTAGCTGCCACTTATTGACGTGGGAAAACCGGCGTGAGGTGATGTTGTCATTTGGATGAAATATGAGTCCGACACAGAATGTCCACACACTTCAGGGAAATTGAGACTCACCTGTGGGAAAGTGAGCAGAAACCAGAATTCCCAAAGCAGCAAAACATCTGAAACACAAATATTGTATTGCACCCTGAGATGTTATGCACCGAAAGCAAAGGACTGATTTTTTTCGCCAAGCTTGTTATATCAGGGCAGAAGTGTCAGGTATTTTCAGCAGGACAGACTGTCTAGTTAGGAGTAAACAATGGCTGACAAAACAATGCAGAAGTACTGAAGCCTTCCATGGCAGTAGCTATTTTCTTGGTGCCTGTAGGCTGGGCCTCAGCCTCAGCCCATTCCATGGTGGTTAACCATCGCTTGTATAGCACTGCAATACACTCTGGCAACAATTCCTTCTGCAGAACAAAAATGCCCTTGACTACCCCATTTTTTCAGCAAATCACACAACAGAACTGCGTTGCTTAGAAACCCAGTATACAGTCCACTCGTGAGATTATATAGCCAAGGTGCCAGAGATGTGGGGTAGCTTTCTGCTCAGAGGGTGGAGGGTCACATCAAGGAGGAGCTCACAGCTGCTCTGCAGCCACCCTCCACCATCTGGGGAAGTTTTTGGATCAGCTGCCCAGTCTCATTGTTTTTCTTCATTTTCCTTCTTTCAGGTGACAATGAAGGCAGCATCATCTCCCTTCACTTCTTATCTTTGCCCTGTGACAAACTATCCAAACATTTACTGTACATTTTCGGCTGAAGGGCTTCCTAATTCGTGGTGCCTGATTGCCACCATATAAGAACATGAACCTGTACTATGCTAGCAGCTTACCTGTTCATCTGCCCAGGCTAAAAATTTGGAGGCTACTATGTGGGTGCTACTTTTGCTGAGATTAACGCAAAGAATATGAACGTTGAAAGCTTCATCTAACTGAGGAAAAAAAGGTTCATAGTCATTGCTGGCTTGGCTCATTACACATCTGTTTCAGCACCCTCAACTGTGCCTTCTTGCAAGCCAAACATCCTGTGAATCACCAAAAAAAAACTTTTTTTCTGTGCTCTAGTGCTATGATAACTGAATTAATTTGTGACCATGCTGACTCATAAAGCAACATGAGCATCTCAGCTCTTTGCATTATTTAAGTTTATAAGTTTAAAAGCCTGTGATGGACAGAATCCCAATACCCAGGGATTCTAGGATAGGTTACAGACTACCATGATCCTGGTCAGGACTAAGCAGCTTATGGATGGATGGATGGATGGATGGATGGATAGACAGATGGACGGATGGACTTTAAAGAGTTTGCAAAGAAATGATCAAATGTTTTAACCTTGTCATATCAGACAGGAGCTCCTATTGTTAAGAGCCAGAGGCTGAAGCAAGTTTTGCACAGGGGCCCAAAAATCATGTTAAGAAGTTTAAACAAGGAGGCTTTGCAACCTTTACTACTGCTTGAATTTAAGAAAGAAAAAACATGCATCTTGCCAGTCCAGTGGGTGGGCTGGGTCTAAAACACTTCTCTGTTGTCCCTCGAGATACCAGACAGCATTTCAGCGTGGCACAGGAGGAAGAACTGGAGGAGCAAGCTGTTCGGGTAAAAAGCCAAGGGCGCACACTGTAAACTCAGCAGCAGCTGAACATGATGTCCTTTTTTTGGCAGAATCCACGTTCCCTAGGCAGCTACGCTGGCCTGAAAGGAGGAGAAGAGCCATTTGTTTCCGTATGTTTCTATTTCAGCTAAGTGTGCTCTTACACAGAATGGCTGTAAACCTCACCCCAGGGCCCGAATTTAACAACTACGATGCATGCAGTTAAATTAGCATGACAAATAATCTTCGCAGTCTTTGGTATGGCTTTAAATAGCTGTTCTTTGTCTTGAATTATTTGCAGTTAAATGTAGAGTTTCCTCATCCAATGAACCGTTATTTAATGAGAGACTTGTGAGCAAAAATTATTTGTAGCACAGTCGTGACATGCGCTCAAGTCTCACTTGTGAGAAACACCTCATGAAAAGAGAAATAAATTCAACACAAAGATTCGCTGATCTCAAGCTTCACACAATTCATGCAGCCGCCCATGAAGGATGCGGCCTCTCCTGCACACCTCAGTTGTAGCTGTGCTACTGTTACTCTTCTATAATAATTTGCAACATGAATATGAGAGCTGAAGTGAAGCATTTTAAATTTTAAAGATAATCCTGAAAGATTAAAAGGCAAGAAAAAACCTTACTCATCAATGTAAAACTTGAAATCGTGAAACAAATAGATTTCTCTTTAAAGGAAATATTATGAATCAATTTATTCATTAATTTATTGCGAATTAAAAGTCTACAAATAACTTAGCAAGGGGTAATTGCAACTGTCACAAGCATTTAGATTAATATTTAGCGTTATTATCATTATTAACACAAGTGACTACTGAAATTGGGGCATGATCATGTTTATTTTACATTTTAAATAAGTTTCTCAAAATGCTAAATTAAAACAAACTTTTATAAGTTACAACTCTAAAGCAATTTACAATAAACATTGCCTCACAGAAAATTTCTGATAAAAGTGCAAAAGAATAAAACTACAACATAAAAATAACAGCATTTTTAAAATTACAGCAAAAACATGTTGGGTTAACTACATACACACACTTAGATCAAATTTTAGTTAATTTATTTTGGTTAGTTACAGATGAAGACATGGTTCTACAGTACAGTGCAGTTAATAAGTTTAATAGCACAAATTTGGCCAGCATACAGAACATTTATATGAGTAACTACAGAATTGAGTACATAAGGAGTATCACCTGTTTTACATTTAAAGAGGTAATATACAATTTTACCCTATTGTGTTGCCTCTCGTTGTCTTGCCAACCTCACCTCTCTCCCTCATCATGCATGGAATACGTCATCACCTGTGCAATTCTACCCCGTTTTGGCACCACCCACAAATAAAAATGGCATCTGATATCTTGCTGGCCATTTGATGCCGTTAATGTCTTCTGACCGCCCACCTTCTTGTGCTGCCACTGAAATCCCGTTCGGCCAACTGTCCATAGCATCAAGTGCAGTTCAAAGTGCATCTGGTTTCTTACAATTCTGCAGTCAAGTGTCAGGCAAACAAAAGCTGTTTTGTCTGAGAGATCTGTGTGTATCTGTGTACAGCAATGACACTGCAAAAACACAGAAAGAAATTGCACAACTGTTGAGTTTTACCTGTTAAACTGCCAACCTCACCTGTCCACAAACAAATTAATATTAGACAAATGTGGACGAAGTAATAATGCAAGACTGTTCTGCAAGTTTTGAGACAGAAACAAGATCAGGAGGAAAGTGAGTCAAAACCATTGAATACTGAGAAGAACTCAGCAGTTCTAAGCAAGAGCAGAAACTCATTTTACCATACTGGAGCTAGAACTGTATGGTTTTGATTTTGGATTGCTGGAGTATGAAACCACCAAGCGGCCAGAGGTTGAGTAATGTAGCAGCCTGGCTGGGGTGCAGCTTGTAATCAAGTTCTGCAGGTATTGAGGAGCAGGGCAAGGGATACAGATTAATGATTACAGGCTGCACATTTGCAAGTTCTGGAAAGAAAGGAGACAGAAACTGGCCTGTAATTCTGGAAGGACTTTGGATCCAGAGAAGGTTTATCCAACAAAAAGAAGATAGGGTCAGAGGGACAAATTAATGATGGGAGAAACAAAATAAATAAGATGAAAGAAAGGTTACATATTAGTAATTCTTAGTCACAGTGAAGAAAAGGTCTGAAGGAGAAAGGATGAGATGAAGGAGGCAGGTGATGACTCTGCGTGACAGCAATAGGTTGGAGATTTCACCTCCTAACAGGGGTTTGAATGCAAAGAATGAGCCTTCGCCTGGATGTCCCAGCCTGAGTCGGGCAGATGGAGGCCACTTTTTTGAACATAAAGGCAAAATCCTCAGCAGCAAAGAAGGAGGAGGAGGAGGATGAGGCAGAGAGAAGAGAAGGGAAGAAAAAGTGGTGAAAAGTTTGTGGGCTTTGCTGGCTGCAGACTGTAGTTTACTGTGGAAGAAAGTAGTTTTTCCTGAGAAAGCAGCAGACTGAAAAGATGCCGAGAGCTCCCTACAAACTGCTGAGGCTGGGAGAATAAAATTCCCGGCATTTCCGTTCATTAGCCGTTATGGATTGCATTCAGTAACCATGGGCTGGAGGCGAGATGTACTGGTCTGCAAGTTTGAGGAAGGAGAAAGTTGGAGATGTTGAGAGATGAAGGGAATGTAGCAGTGGCAAAAGGATGGTTGAGTGAATGTCCTCATGAACCAGGGTGATCATCAGAGCAATGGTGAGCAACCACTATTAATGCTGTCAGGGCAGTAATACAGATAATGAGGGCAGATGAGGGCAAACCAGGATGGTGGAGTGAGAAGTGAATATTCTTACTGTGGAGAAATGAGCAGGCTTGAGCTTCCACCCTGGTCAGAGGGATGGGAGGGTGAAAGAAGGAATAATTTGTAGAGAAAGCTGCAGGTGAGGAAGTACTTTCAGGGATGATCCACATTTCTGCAAGATGAAGATGTAGGAAGTTTTCTTTACAGCAGGCAGACAGTTCAGAGGGCCATGGACCTTGCAGCAGGATGGAGGAGCTGAAGGAGGAAGATATATCAGGTCATAAGAAACGTTTGAATCTGTGATGACAGAGGGAATGCTTGTGCCAGGTGCAAGATAACATTGATGTCAGACATTTTTAGATACAAAATAGCAGCCAACATGGACAGTGGTGCTCACTTGGTAGGACTCCAGCAGATAAACTCCTTTGTCTTCGTATCACAAGGCTGATACTAACATTTCTGACAAATTTCCAGTAGAATGTAATGCACTCACTCACTCACTCACTCACATGTACGCAGTTCAAAGTCACCAGCTCACTGAATCATGTCTGCCCGTAGGAGAAGAGACACAAGGCAACCCTACATGAATGTGCCACACAGACTGAACCTCATTCAGTCCCACGTTTGAATTCATCCACCAGAAGCTATGAGACATCCGCTGAGCCACCATAATGCCCATGAACAGAATAAAAAAGCATAAAATATAAAAATAAAGTAACTAGAACATAAGTGGTGGGAGAAAAGGGCAGAAAAGTGGATCACTAATATGTGATGTACAAGAAATTGTGAACATTAATTGTCTGAGCTGGGTTTGTTCAGAGCAATTCTGATATTTTGTTCTTGGTTCTGCATGAAAAAAAATCGGAAATGTGCACATTTGAACCTTTTGTGACTCAGGATTCCTCCTTTTGCCATTTAAATTCATGGTAATTTAATAGTTTTAATGGTCTCCAGCATACTGAAAATCATTTTTTTTCCAGATATTGTTGACCAAAATGTTGATTTGTCACTCAGCTGTTTCTTGAGGACGAACAGCTCCATTTTTTAAGACCCTGAACGCGTCACATAGTTGTGAGTTGGTGGGGCAGGGGGTGAGAAGGACTGTGAATGACAGCTCTCTCACTTCCTGACCTTCCTCCTGATAACCAGGTGTGGCTGTGGAGGACTTTCTTCTGAAGGTTGATTTCTGTTGCCCATTTGTGCCTTTTCAGTTTGCCCTGTGTGTTTGGCTTAACCCCCTTCCCATCCAGACTGTCCTCAGGCTCCAGTGGTACCAGTTTTTTCACTTATTTGAGCCACAAATCAGTTCAGTTTGTTTTGATAATAATGCCATTACTAGCAATGTTGTTTCACAGTGTTTGCCTCAGGGTCATAAAAAAGGACAAAACAGGACACAAGTCAACAGGAGTAAAAATAACAAAAACAAGTGTTGGGGAAAAATGAAGCAATGGATGAAAAGAATGAAAGAACAAAATCTACCCCTCCTGTTAACAGTAAGCATGTAAGAATAATGTCAGATTGGTCATTTGTTGGAAAAATTCACTCACTTTCATGAAATTCTTGCCCTGGTCAAGGTCATGGCATCCTGGAGGTCTGGAGACTTTTCCAGAAGCATTGGGTGTTTCTAGTTATTATTAGTCATTAGGTGGGACTAGTAGGGCTATTGGCA
Organism: Heterotis niloticus; assembly: GCA_018136845.1. NCBI lineage: Eukaryota > Metazoa > Chordata > Actinopteri > Osteoglossiformes > Osteoglossidae > Heterotis > Heterotis niloticus. The sequence continues at coordinate 15,917,415 of CM030900.1, forward strand.
GAATAAGGGTCATGGTGGAAAGGGGAGGCCCACAGTGGTATGAGGAAGAAAGGGGGTACCAGAGCTATGAACAAATGATTGGTTGCAGTGAATTTAACAGAAAAAAGTTCTACAAAGAGACTCTTTTGGTGACTAAAAAAAGGTGAAAGCAAAATAAATATTGAGGGTCTTTCCAGAGGACTGTCCTTGAGCCCAGGTGCAAGAACACCTCACATGAACCTTGAACCATGAGGATGAAATACATCCATCCATCCATCCATCCACTTTCATTAACCACTTAATCCACGTCAGGGATATGGTGGTCTAGCATCTATCTGATAATCACTGGGCACCAGGTTAAGAAACCACCCCGACCCCCCGGAGGGGACACCAGTCCATCACAGGTTCAATCCAAATGAAAAATCTGTCATGCTAATGTAAGAGAAACTTTAATTCAGCCTCTGACTCAGCATGCTCCTATTTGTGGGTAATGGGTGCACAGGGTGGCCCGGCCTAATACCTGTTTTAATAGCAGCCTGGGCAGAAGCAGTTTTACATTAAATATATGCTAATTTGTGGATATGCAAATATAATAAAAAGGCTGCATCTCAGTGAATTTTCTTTTTTTACATAATTTCATGATTTACTGTACATCTGAATGTTTCATCCCTTGGAGCCTAAACAAAAAGTTATTTCAGTAAGAGAACTTTGCTGGCTTGTGTAACCCCTCGTCCACACTTTTATTTATTTTCTGTTTATTTATCTGTTTGTTTGTTTGCTTTTGCATTACACAGAAACCCTGGGGTCACAAAAACCTAGAGGCCACAGCAACAACATGCGCAAATGTCAGTTATAACCCCTGTACTACCTCTAATGGTGATGGAGCACAACAGTTCTGAAGAAGTGTGCATAGTTCCTATGAGTCAAATAGATTAAATGTTAAGTTTCTATAACAAAGGAGTAGAGGTTGTATAGGAAAGTTTGAACAAGGATCTGCCGCAGGTGCCGAATACCTTAGGTATGGTGCTGATCAGATGGGTAGGGTGCCAGTACATCGCAGAGTAACTGCAGACGCATACTCACACACTACACGCAGTTTGGAGTGACCAACTGACAAAGAAACACACACCTTTGGGCTGTAGGAAGAACTCAGAGCACTAAGAAAATACTCACAGACACGAGGAGACCATGCAACCTCTACATAGACTGAGGCAGATTCCAACCTCTGCCCAAGCAACCCAGATGCTGCGAGGTGGCGGTGCTACCCACTGTGCCACCAAGAGATCCCGTGGAAGACCTTTCCCTAATTTTTTATAATCAGTAGGCCAGCATGTTAGCTTCTTATAGTCGTTTCTCAAGTAGACCCCATCCAAAATGGAAAAGTGGTCAAGCATTTGTGATTTGTGACAGGTCTTTCACACAATCCCACCACTGAAAGTAGTCAGGACCATGAGTCTAACTACCAGCACCAGCAAAAGGAGCAAGTTCAGGTGTGAGGTGTGTGTGGAGGCCCTTTTGCTAGAGGAACCGCCTCACATTCTTCTCCCATTGCACACACGCAACACCACAGTCTTGAGGCACACATATAGGTGCTTGATGTTTTCTACAGGATTCTTCTCTACATGTTGGATCAAAACACATGGCAGTTAAACTTGCCTAATAACGTGCGGAAAGCAGCATTAAAGATCTTCCCCCCAGGTAAAGAAATTAAATAAAACGAAAATCTGTTGTAGGCAGAGCTGTAAGTTTGGCTTGCAGTTGTCAACTCGGGGGTTTGAAGAACAGATGCAGAAGAAACAAGGAGATCATAGAAAAAGTGGGTGTTGCTTCGGTTGGACTTCTGCTGGAATTTTTTCCTTCTCCCAGAATAATTAAAGTTTCATTTTATGAATTTGTAATATTTTACAAATTGTTTGTTTCTACGTCTTAACTTTTGATCTCCTGACAATTTAATCAAAGGAATCTCTTTATTTGAGAACAACGTGGGCTACATCCCTCATCGTGGGTCCAATGTGAACGCTGGTGTTTCTGCTGGGCTTTCTTGGAGAATCAACAGCAGGTGAATTTCCCAGCTTTTCAGAAAGTGTAGGTCAAAAGTCTTAGGAAAGGAGGTAACACAATAATCTTACACTTAATGCCAGCGGACAGGAATGAACCGTTGCTACGGTTTCGGAAGAGCAGAAAGAAGCTCAGCAGAGGATTATTAGAGGAATATGACAGAATTACCTGCTTCGATGGGATTTGGCACAATTTAATCAAGAGGGTTTTTTAGAGCTTTGTAAAAACTTGAAACTCCTGTGTGTGTGTGTGTGTGTGTGTGTGTGTGTGTGTGTGTGTGTGTGTGCGCAGTGTTGGTCCTAATTTCAATCACAGTTGTGATACTAGTTGATATTGTTCACTGGAGTGCATACTTTATGAAAATGCATAGTGTAGGTTCCATCACCCCAATGGAAAAGTCCTCCAAGCACCCAGGGCAAAATTGTTATCATCTGAATGTCTGAACCTGGTTTTTGCTATTTAGTTTTATGTCTTCTTTTTTGTGCAGTTTTTGCTTTAACCTTCATTGTTCTTCTGCTCTTCTAGCTATGGTTCTTCTCTTCTTCTTACCTACAGCATCCTTGGTCCCACTTTAGTATATGGTCCCACAATGACCAAAGTGAAAGCAGGAGAAACACGTGTCTTGTAGTGAACGTGGAAAAAGAGGAAAGAGGAGGTGCAGTTACCAGGAGATGGACACGTGGCCTTGGTGACTTGCATGGTTTCAGAGATGGTTGCTGGAGTGACTCTGGAAAAGATTCATTCTTGCTGCCTTCTTCAGAATCTATAAAAAACCAGCAGCGAACACCTTGTGGCTTTGCAGCAACCCTGACTGTCACTGATCTTCAAATATATTTGCTGTACATCTGAAAACATAAAGTCTAAGCCCCCCATTTTTATTTGCTCCCACTTTACAGGGATTTGAAAAATCCAGGCACTCAAGACCTAGGTCCACATTCCCACAACCACTTGGGACCCAGATCAGTTCTGAGGTCTTGAGGTCGATCACTGCCACGCAGTTTGATTTGATGGCTCACAACTTCTGTGCTTTTCTAAGGATTCTTCCTCTGAGATGTAAAGTAGCTTACCAAAAAAAGGGTTATCGTGGGTTAAACATAACAACATAGTTGATTAAAAATGTGAATTCTGCAGGCTTGAGTGCCAGTTTAGACTCTCTACCTCTTCAACACTCGACCATGTGTGAACCGAATCTGTCAGCAGATACAGAAAAGCTCTTTTGTTGCTTGATGGATAAGCTGAGCAAGATCAGCAACCCTTGTTTATTATTTTAAACAATCTCCTGATTCTTCTATTATTGTAACTCCAAACTTGGCACCATTTAACCACAGCTTGAGTAGGACATCCCTAGTCTTGCTGCCAGCCTTGATGAAAAACCCCATCCTGGCTGGTGTCTTGCTTCATTCCAGATTCTTGGTGAGGATGATCTGGTGGTATTGACCAAGTCATCTAATTCAACTATCTGCCCTCTGGACCCCACACCAAAGACACTTCTTGTGTTTTTAGTCAGCTTGATTATCAAGTCCATTGAAACCAACCTGGTCAGAGTCAACAGTGCCATCCTCCAGTCAGCAGGTACATGGTTTCCCAAGAAAAACCTGTTAGTTTAGTTTTTTCGGCCCAAAGATCCCTAGCAGCAAACTCCCACAGCTGAATCTGCAGATTTACATTCCAGCATCACATCATCTGCAAGGAACCTTAGAGTTCTCTTTGACCCCAGAGCTTTCTTACAAACTCCATGCTGACTTGTTTCCTGTAGCTGAGGAACATTTCAAATTAAAATTGCATCTCTCTGGCCCAGAGAAGCTAGTTCAAGCTTTCATTTCCAGCGGGTGTTCCTAGTCCAACTCCTTGTTGTGTGGTTTCTTTGCCTAAATCACATCTCCCCTCCAGCCCAGGATTGTCACTGACTCCCAGAAACACTGTCACATTATTCCAGTTCTTCAGTCACATCACTGGCTGCCTGTTGCATGCAGATGTGGCTTCAAGCTACAGATTCCAATCAATAAGGCGCTCAAATGTTTGGCACCAGCGTCTCTGATCTCCTCACTAGTTTTGAGTTTAGCAGCACCCACTGGTTCCAGTAGACCCGGTGAGTGTCTCCTGACTTCAAACAGATTAGCAGCCCTGGACCTGAATACAGATGGCATCTCCCTCAGTCTTCGGCTGCATGATGATAGACTGGGTAAACTGCACTTATCCATACACACCATTATTATAGAAACCCCAGGAGAGATGGGCAACCACTGGCATTTGGATGCCCAGATGTTTATTCTTGTCCTCTTCCTGCTGTTGGGTTTTTGTTTTCCTCTCCTCAGTTGCCTTTTGTCTTAGTTATGCAATTACATCGCTGTATGCCTTGTAAGGAGGTTACTCATGCCATATTATTATTAAAACCTTCACCTTTGTGTGGCGTTGTCACCTGTTGAAGAGAACGCTATAAAAAGACAAATTAAATTGACAAGTATTCCAAGTTAGCCTGAGGTGATGCTTTTATCCAAAGCAATTAACTTAATCTACTAGCTGATCTGCAACCCAGCTTATGCACATCAGAAACAATGGGATCCTGCTGGCAGTGAAGCTTCAAATAATCTGGATGAGGACATTGACCCTCAGACCCATCACCTCCATATAACAGCTTTAATAACACGAATATCCTTACACTTGCAAAGTGTCAATGCTGCAATCCAAAGAAATCATTTAGCATCAAACTTTTCTCACACTATACATTATCCTCACAAAAATACCATTATTTTGCCTACTAATACATTTCCGGTGAACCAGGAACCAATTGTGTATTTTCCGCAAGTGATAATGTTAGCCTGGCCCCTGCAACCAAGGGCCGCATGTAATATGGGTGCTCAGTCTACTTATTGTCGAAAGCCACGTGAAACTAAAAAAAGATCTCCACGCATTAGATACACAGCAGAATGCTGTTGGGTGTTTGTGTGCGACGGGAAGTTCAAGGCAACACAGTCAGCAAGGCAGCAGCAAACGTGCGATTTGCACTCCTGGGCACCCACTTGATTATACTGTACCGCGCTAAGAGGAGGGACTGTTCAGGTCTCCCGCTGCAAAACAGTCAAGTGGGAGGATCCTTCAAGATTCTTTCAATTATGGCCAATTGCAAGCTCAGCACGCCAAGACTTATTACAAAGTAGAGGCCTTGTTTTGTTTGTTTCTGTGCCCAGAGCTGTAATTGTGGCAGCCTGCAGAATGCTTTGGCTGAGTCTCATCTCCTGCTACTTCATGGTAGCATTTGCAACCTTAATGAGAAATGAAGGCATTCACATGGAAACGGCTGTCCTTCGAAACCCCCCGATTCCCCTCGGTCCGCAGCACCAAACAATGCCCTCCGCAATATTACCTAACCACGCTGGTGTCGCAGTCGTGACCGTTTTGTTTGTTCCATCGAGTGCAGGAGCAAAAGCTCCTGTGTTGGAGAACCGGCAAGCAAAGACAAGGCATTGTTCTGTGACTGATGGAAAGCAAATTTATTTTTCTTTACATTTTTTGATAAGGGCCATGGTTCCTCGCATCTGTTCTGCTCAGAGGACACACTTACATGAAAGCTGTCCTGAAAATATGCGCTCATGGCCCCAAATTGTTTCATAAGCTTCCAGTTCTTTCTGTGATACAAGGCTCATGATTCAGGTTTTCTACTGAAAAATTATTCCTCTGTTTATGTCCAGAAAGATCAGCCAGTGCATAGTTATCTACAGTAGTATTTGGTTGCTTTAACACCTCTGCAGCTTATTTGGACTTAACAAGGGAGTGTCTCCTTGATCAGAACTTGCAAAAAGTTGCTTTAACAGTCGAGTTTGTCCAGGCCATCATTTACCTTATTTCTCTTCTACCTTAGTTGAGTCATTTCTTGTAGAAATTGAAGCGAAAGGAAAAGCAGAAAGTTCCTCACCAACTTTCCTGCCTGCACCCCAGGTCTGGGTCAGCAGACTTTCGTACTGCACCTGGCTCATGCGTCTACTTGTGAGATTCGGTGAGGAGGTACGACATCAAAGATGGCGTCTGCTGGATGACAAAGTGTGAAAAAATGAGTTACACATCAGATCTGGAGTAGAGTCACAATGACTGAAACCAAAGGGTCCATCGGCCACCTTCTCTTTTATGCCATCTTAACTAAGTTACACTCACTAACGCTCTGTCTTATTATTGCATTTATTAAAGTGACACAAACTGATCGAGCATTGACACGGTGCTGTTATAACTGTCTGTCCGTGACTGTACGAGGGGATCACATACAGAAGCCAGGGGACATTTTGTAGGAATTGGAAGGAATTTGGGAAAAGATGACTCTTGAAAAGGAAATATTACTGCTTGGCATTGCCTGTTCTCACGTGGAAAAAAGCTTCTCCGAGGGTCAAGTTGAACACGATGAACAGGCCTATAGAGAGGAGGTGAGAACTCTGACCTCATGGTGTCAGGAAAATGACCTCCATCTCAACGTCAGCAAAACAAAAGAGCTGATCGTGGACTTCAGGAGACAGCAGGGGAATGGCCATGCGCCCATCTCTATAGCCGGCGCCCCAGTGGAGAGAGTGAACAGCTTCAGGTTCCTCGGCGTTAACATCATTGAGGACCTGTCCTGGTCACGGCACACCAGCGTCGTCATCAAGGCGGCAACACAACGCCTCTTCTTCATCTGTCGGCTGAGGAGGTTCGGCATGGACAACAGGATACTTGTCAACTTCTACAAATCTACCATTGAAAGTATCCTGACTGGCTGTTTCACGGCCTGGTATGGCAGCTGCAGTGCGTCAGACCGTAAAGCTCTGCAAAGAGTGGTCAAGACAGCACAGGGCATTACCAGGACTGATCTGCCAGCCCTGCAGAACTTCTACATCCAGCACTGCAAGAAGAAGGCACTTAACATCCAGAGGGACAGCAGTCACCCCAGCCACAAACTATTCTCCTTGCTCCCTTACGGAAGACGCTTTAGAAGTGTTCGGACAAGGACAAAAAGGTTCCGGAACAGTTTTTTCCCCCTCACCGTAAGACTGCTAAACCACTGACCCCTCCCTGTTTCACATGCATTTTTCTGATACTTTTTGTTGTTGTAGGTTTGGTTGCTGTGTGCTGTTGGTTTGGCTGCTGTGTCTTGCTGTGTCCGCCAATCCCCGACGTGTGTGTGTGTGTGTGTGTGTGTGTGTGTGTGTGTGTGTGTATATATATATTTTTTTCCCACATACCTATTCCTATTTATTACATTTTGTTTCCTCTCTAATTTATTATTATTTATTTGTTTTCCTCTCCCGACTATCCTGTACCCTACTTATTATACTTTACATATTTTATGTCCATACTGAGGATGCCTGGAAACAAAAACTTTTCATGGTGACAACACTGCTATGCTGTGTTGTTCATCCATGACAACTAAACCTTTGAACCTTGAACCTTTGAACCTTTGAGGTACTCATTGTTCAGCTGCACCTGTGGAGATATCATGACATGGAAATATGAAATGAGCAGCAGGTGCAATTAAAGCCATTAAATCCAACCAAAGTCCTACCTACTACTCCCTGCAGCCTGATCTTCGCCAGGGCCTGGTATTCCTCTGCAGATCACATTCTGCTGCTGTGCTTCATAGCTCACATGCAGTCCTTCTTTTGTCTTCTTCTTTGGACTCCTTGACAAACTTGTCCAGGAGTTTAGGAAAGCAGAAGGATGTCCTGGCTCTTCAAAGACCATCATGTTGAGCCTCATTAAATTTGTGTGAAGAACACCCACATAAGACAAGAGGAGTGCAGACCCTAGGATGTCAATCTAAGGTTTTTTGTGATATTTAATTTTTTTCTCCTCTGTTTTTGAGAAATTGTCATGGGCCACTCAGTGGACTAAGTGAAATCAGGGAAGTTTATTAAAGGGAAATCCAAGTCATCGGGCAAAACAGGTTAAGGAAAACAGGGTTACAGAACTGATCCAGAAGAGACATTCAACAATAAAACAGAACTGGTCCAGAAAACAGGCTCAAAGACGTGGTTGCAAAACTGACAAAGCACAAACCAGAAGACAAGACTTACAAAGCAGACACGGGACAGCAAGGTGACAAGGTGACGATTTGGCAGACCACTGAACAAAACATGGGTCTTAAACACCCAAGGAGCACTCAGAAACAGAGCAAAAGCAGCTCCAGATACAGAAGGCCTGTCATCTGCTACAGGAGCACCTTGGAAGTGGACAACAGCAGCACTCGGAAATAAACAAAAGGGCAGATCCAGGCAGGTCCAAACAGGAGTGTTGTAACAAACTGAAACAACATAGTCTAGCAGTACGCAAAAGGACAGGTCAACAGGGTTTACAGAAGGGAAAGTACAGAGGCAACACGGTCTGATGGGTTAACAGGATTGGCAAAAGTCTTGGTCAAAAAAGTCCTGGGCAAAGCAGGAGTACAATGGCATCAGGACAGGGTCGCAGACTAAGGAATAATGACAGTTTGATCTCTACTGATAAAGGACCGACGACAGCAGGCTGTTTATATATTTTACATATAATTTATATTGCTGCTATCAGCCTTCTATCGATTGAAAGTGATCAGTGTAGCAGAATGAAAAGAAAAGACAGAAGACTAAATGCCACTTCAATGGCCACCATGGATGTGTACTATAATTCTATTCACTTTCACATATTTTGTGAAAACCTTGGGCACACATTGCGTGAGGGGAGAGAGGTTTAGGGTGTGAGCAAACAAGTCATGAGTCTGCGATGCAGTCATTCTGTCCTGACAGTCAGATGATGAGTGAACATGTTGAGAAGAAAGGGTGCACGCTTATTTGCGACTTCAACAGCGTTCCAATGAGAGGCATTGATGCTAACCAGCAGCTGAATTAACCAAAAGCTGAATTAAAATCCTTGTAACAATAACATATCAGTCTCTGGGTTCAGAGAACGTTTCTGTAAGGTAAAAATTTTACCTTTAATAAGAAAGCATAGCAACCCATCTGGCCACAGTACTGAAGCTGAGGTAAAAGGTATGACCATCGTTTTATATTTCATGAACACTACTAGGTCACAACCTGTTGACAGAAACAGTGCACCAAAAACTATAAACACTTCCAGAAACAAACGTCAAAGGAAAAAGATCAAAACGTCGCAACATTTCACAGTTTCGATGATGTGGTGTCTAGTGCGTGCCTCAAGGGTGTTGAGACGTACTGAGTCTCTCGGATTGTCATGCTGATCAAAAGCTTATTCTCCTAATTACTGTACTATCATTTTTAATTATAGTCATAAAACATACTGTATTTACAGGGGAACTTCAAGTGTAAAAAAATTAGAGTTAAATACATTTCCTTACCAAGTATGCAGAAGGAATTCTGATTCAGACCTATGTTCCATAACTTGAACAGAAAGTGGCTTGTGGTTCAGTAGGGTTTCCTCCTGAAGGCAATGTCCTGTGAAGGTGTTCTGGATGACGGTAGACTGTGGGAATGACCTCTGTGTTTGGCTCCTGAATGCATAGGGAGGTGCAGAGAACGAAGACTTTAGCTCCATTCAAGAAGACAAGTCAAGGTCAGGCTCTCGCGTCTCAGCGTATCATGAGAAGCAGAATCAACCACTTGTTAAAATGGTATATAATGCAGAGATAAATCCTCTGGATCTGGTAGAGCCAACAATTTTTCCAACTTTAAATAATCCTGCCCATATTCTTTTGTCCATTCTCTCTCTCTAAGGGGCTCATCTTAGATCCTAAGCCTAGCTGCTCAGTGACTGTCTTTCCAAATATGAAACCATTTCATCTGCTTGGCATTTCCACAACAGAGCAACCTGCTGTACAAAACTTCCTATAAGTGTTGTTAATAGCTAGCTGCTCATATGTATGTAGACCCCAGGGTGTCTGCACAACCCAAACAGACCTTTCCTCTTGTTTTCAGTTCAGCTGGTAGGCCAGAAGACAACTAGGTTTGTTCTCAACTTTAATTTCCTCCCTGAGAACTTGGTGTTTATCTGCTCCAACGGTTATTGCCTCTGGAAAATGGTTGCGCTTTAATTTGGAAAGAGGGAACGTCTCCCACTTCCTCAGCAAACCTCGTGGTCTCTACGTGGGCAGCAAGTGTGAGGTGCAGACGGCTCTGGCCTTCTCCTGCTTCTGGTCATTTCCAGTTGCACTGCTGCCTCAAAACCTACTATAAATAAATGGAACAAAGAAACTTATAAACTGTAAAACACAGCAAGGGTAATGAAAAACGAAATTCAGATCTTTCAAACAACTCCATATAAATGCCCATGGGTTTGGAATGGGAGGTTCAGCAAGCACATATGGGGGTGATGATCAGGTATCTACATACTTTTGACTATAAAATGTAGAAACCGTGTGGTAGTCTCCACAGGTTATTATGCATTTTTAAAAGGAGAATAGATTTGAAAAAAGTACTAAGATGTTTTGCTAACCAGCAACAGTGGGTTTTGGAGCTTATTTGTGGTGAGGAAGTTAGAAATCAGCAATTCTGACAAGAGAGCACCCCCCAGATTAATAGTGGAAAAAACATATCTGCTGCTTGCGGTATTGAACTGTGAAATGAACTCTCCATACGCAGCCTGCTTTCTCAACAGCTTCAGGTGACATCTGCTGCTAATATGCGTCAAATCTACTTTAAAATGAATTACACTTTTGTGATAAGAACAATATTATAAGAACAGTGATAACGTTGCCGTTGTGGACTAAATGCTCATTTGTTCATTTGGCATAAACCTATCGGTGCTGTGTGCCACTCTTTTTCACTGTACTTAATATCTTGGAACTAAATGCTACATTCAGGTTTCTTTAAAGAGTTTAAAATAAAAACATCCATCCATTCATCCATCATATTTAGCTGCTAGTCCTACTAAGGTGGTAGATCGTGGAGGTCCGGAACCTATTCCAGAAACACAGAGAACTTAAGCCAGGAGGACACCACCAGTCCACCACAGAGTGACCACTCACATCCACACACTGTGGACAATTTGTAGTCACCAGTTGACCTGAAGCATGTGTGGGAGGAAACCAGAGCACCCAGAGGGAAAACAAAGACACTGAGTGGACATACAAACTCCATATAGGCTGAGCTAGATTAGAACCCACAGTGGAGCAGCACAGGTGCTGTAAGGTAGCAGAGCTTCTCACGTCACCATCCTACCACAAAACAAAACTAGTTCTGCTGATATCCTGTCACCGGTAGACTTATTCAATCCCCTGGGGTCTCGCTCATCCTGTTCACTTGAGGAACTCAGTGCTATAAAGGAATTCAAGCTCACTTGATGCTTGATGCTTTCAAGCTCAGTTAATGCAAAGGTTACTTGAATATTTGGTTGCTGGGTTAAATCATTACAACTGATTGACTTGTTCACCGAAATTGTCACTCAACATCACTCTCAGTGGCCTTCAGCCAACTTTGTGCATTTTACAGAAAACATCTGATAGTGAAGACATTAGATTCTGATGGAGAAGTACAGAGAAGGTAAGAAGGAGTTGCATTATGTCTTCGTGGACTTAGAGAAAGCGTATGACAGGGTACCTAGAGAGGAGCTGTGGTATTGTATGAGGAAGTCGGGTGTGCCAGAGAAGTATGTAAGAGCGGTACAGGATATGTACAAGGACAGTGTGACAGTGGTGAGGTCTGCGGTAGGAGTGACGGATGCTTTCAAGGTGGGGGTAGGATTACATCAAGGATCAGCTTTGAGTCCTTTCTTATTTGCAATGGTGATGGACAGGTTGACAGATGAGATCAGACAGGAGGCACCGTGGACTATGATGTTTGCGGATGACATTGTGATCTGTAGCGAGAGTAGGGACCAGGTTGAGGAGACCCTGGAGAGGTGGAGATATGCTCTAGAGAGAAGAGGAATGAAGGTCAGTAGGACTAAGACAGAATACATGTGCATAAATGAGAGGGAGGACAGAGGAATGGTGAGGATGCAGGGAGCAGAATTGGCGAAGGTGGATGAATCTAAATACTTGGGATCAACAGTTCAGAGTAACGGGGAGTGTGGAAGAGAGGTGAAGAAGAGAGTGCAGGCAGGGTGGAGTGGGTGGAGAAGAGTGTCAGGAGTGATTTGTGATAGAAGGGTACCAGCAAGAGTGAAAGGGAAGGTCTGCAAGATGGTAGTGAGACCAGCTATGCTTTATGGGTTGAAGACGGTGGCACTGACCAAAAGACAGGAGGCAGAGCTGGAGGTGGCAGAGTTAAAGATGTTAAGGTTTGCAATGGGTGTGACGAGGATGGACAGGATTAGAAATGAGTATATTAGAGGGTCAGCACAGGTTGGACGGTTTGGAGACAAAGTCAGAGAGGCGAGATTGTGTTGGTTTGGACATGTGCAGAGGAGAGATTCGGGATATATCGGGAGAAGGATGCTAGGGATGGAGCTGCCAGGCAAGAGCCCCAGAGGAAGACCTAAGAGGAGATTTATGGATGTGGTAAAGGAGGACATGCAAGTGGTCGGTGTGACGAAGAAAGATGCAGAGGACAGGAAGAAGTGGAAACAATTGATCCGCTGTGGCGACCCCTAACGGGAACAGCCGAAAGAAGAAGAGGAAGAAGTGAAGACATCAGATTGTTCAGATGTTCATTATACTGGAACATAGCCAACATTTTTGCAGACCTAGACAAACTTGTTTCACACAACTGCAAAAGCAAGTATGGTAGTATAGCAAATGCTACTTTTTCCTCATAGATCCAGGCTCTTTCCCACCTGTGAAAAGTCTGCTTGTTCATTCTGTGTTTCTGGGGTTTCCTCCAGGTGCTCCAGTTTCTTCTCACGGTCTAAAGACGTGCATCTCTAGTTAGCGAGCCCCTCCAAGCTACGCTGAATATGAATAGATGTGGCCTTAATACTCTTAATAGTCCAAAGGCATTAATACTTTTGCATTTTATTGAATTAAAGCAGCATTATTCCTAAAATGTGTTGAAGTTAAAAGATCTTTTGTCATCCATACATACATGTCTTTGGTTTACAGTGGAACAAAGCAAAAAAGCTGTGAAGAAACTGAATTCTTGCTTATCCTACAATGACATTCTAAAACGATATGGACAATATTATTGCTATCCTACAGAAATTATAGGAAATAGCTGTATTTTAGTGATGCTTCAGTCAGAATGTTTACCTTTAAGTAGAACCACAGGTGTCTTCAGGTTTATAAGCACTCATTCAGAGAGTTTACATGGAGAAAAGTTCTCACTGCTGTTTTGTGTCACTGTGTGTTTCACACTAAACATGGAAAAGAGAAGGAAAAGCAGAGATGTCTGAGGAGGTTGGAAAGAAGGTAACAGCCAAGCATGGTCAACATAAAGGCTACAAGATCATCTCCAAGGACCTCAATGTTCCTCTGACCACTGTGGCCATAGAACAGCTGTGGAAAGAGCTGAACCTCACAGTCGGGAGAAGGAACCCATGAAACCTGAGAGAAGTGGAGCAGTTTGCTGAAGAAGAGGAGGCCAAACTACCACTGGAGATGTGAAAAAATCTCATTCAGAGCTACAGGAAGTGCTCAACTGCAGTTATTGCCTGCAAAGACTGTGCTATGAAGGTTTAGGGTTCCAGCATTTTTGTATAAGACATTTTAATTTGTTTTATCATTTAAAATAATATGTTAAATAAATCAAAAAACAAAGTTTCTGTCCCATTAAATGTGCAATAAAGAACAGTGGAAACCAAATACTTTTGTCAGTTTCAAGTTATTTCAGAAAATTTTTTTAAAAATTTTTAAAAATTTGTTTTGGAAGAAGTGTAAGCATGAGGTGACTGTGTGCTGTGTAATTTATTAAAATTGGACCTACAAGGAAAAGCAGCCGGGTTACAAAACCCCCAGTCAGTATTCCTGAAGGCTTAGGGTCGCAGCAGTGTGGGGCCTATGCTGGAAACACAGGCTGCTACACCTGGCTCATTATTTCATCTTCTAAAACAAATGCTGAAACACCAACTGATGCACAGAAAAGGAAGCAGGCGCTGGCAAAAAACATCAGTGCCTGTCAAGGAAGAAGGCCTCAGACCCCCAGCAGAGAGCATAAAGAAAGCAGAAGCAGGCTTCCAGCTAATAGTCACACGCTGGAGGTCAAAGCTGCCTTGTGCATTACTAATTCCTACCTCCTGAAAGCAGGAGGTATCTTACAGGTTATGACGATATAAGGGTTTCCAGTCATTTTCAACCTTATATGTAAGTAAAGTAAAAAATGCAGACATTGTTTCTATGTGAATATTATGAAACAGAGTTATAATTTAAACCGGTCCAGGACTCCTTGGGCATTTCAGGGTAATGGATTTGTTAAAACATTGCCTTTTTATGCCATGCCACCATTATGGTTTATAGATTCTGTTTTTTTAAGCTGCAATGGAGAGATGAGGGAAGGGCTCCTATCTTGTGTGCACCAGCCCTGCACTCTGTGTGCCTGGGCCTGTTGTTGCCATACCCACCCTTCCTGTGTGCTGTAAACAAGCATTCTGCGCTTTCAGTGTCACACCGGCTGATTCTGTTTGTCTGTGTGTTTAGAACAAACCCCAGGTCAAAAGGCCAGATAGACTTGCTTGTTTTTAAGCTTTGATTATAATTTGGTTGCGGAAAAACTGAGTTCCCGGTTCCTTCCTGGCCTGTTTGTTTGCACGTCCCCATGTAGTGTCCGTTGTTCTGTTTATCCCAGCCTCTGCTTGTTTAACTTTATTTTCACTGAGGAATAACTGGCAATTTTTAGTAACTTCTTGTTTTGACATCTGAAGTTCCATGTTTAAATATACACTTGGGGCAGGAAAACAGAATCCGTCCCATCCGAGGTCTGGTGGCACACGTTTGTGCATTAGCGCTAACATTGTGACTACGTCAGTTTTATTTGCGTTATCGCCATATTTTGCTCCCTGTGACTTCACTCCAGGTCCAAGGAGGAGACAGAGGGTTATTTACTTCAAACAAGGAGCAAGTGCTTCTCTTTCTTACGCCTCTGCTCAAGCCATCCGGGGGCAGATGGGTGAAGGCAGCTGATGCCAGTAGACTGGACAAGCTGGTTAAGAGGACTGGTTCAGTTCTGGGAGTTGACCTTGAGACTCTGATGGATGTGTCTGAGAGGAGGATGTTGAGGAAACTGCTCTGCATCACGAACAATTCCTCTCACCCCCTGCATGCCCCTCGGGTGCAACACTGGAGCATACAAGATTTATTGCCCTAGGTGTAGGATAGAACACCATAGGAGATCTTTTCTCCCTGTAGCCATTGGACTTTATAACTCCTCCCGTTTCTGCGGGGGGGTGGGTACATAGGTATTTCAATCAACTTTTCCTCTGTTGACTTTTATCCCTGTTACTTATTTAATTTAATTTAATTTAATAATTTTTATTAATTTTTGACAATCACTTTTCTATTTTGTCTTTGAGTATGTTGAAAGCATAAGAATTTCCCCTAGGATTAATAAAGTTTTACCTTATCGTGTCGGTTCACCCTCGGAATTCTATTACACATGAACTGTGTCAGAAGCGAAGGCTGGAGAACAAATTCATGTTGCGTGGTGAATTCATGCATGTCTTATTCTTACTGTACTTCTTCTCATGCTCCTGTTGCCATGCACATGTTTCTAGACAGGAGAACCATTAATATACACAGTTTTGTGATGTGAAAACTAGCAGAAGGACAGAACTGATCAACAGGTCTCATGCTAGCGGGTCTTCAGGAGGCCTTCCATCACCCACACACCATCCAGCAGAGCACAGCCAGCAGCAATCTCTACATCAAGTTCAGACTGAAGTCCACACATCAATTTTTAACAGGAAAACACTGTAGCCGTCTTCTGGCAAGAAGCATGTAACTTTTCATGGTATGGTTACAATTGCTAGTTGTGTGACTTTCACACCACACAAAACTTTGAAAGCAAAGATGTAAATATATGGCTTGTGGGAGGTGGTGTGCAGTGCAGCTATGGCAGGTACCTCGCCTTGACAAAGACCAACTGCTGACAACAGAAACCTTGTCGGAAAGACCTGTTTAAGCAGCTGGTCTGAGATTTTGGGGATAGACTGGAAGAGACTTACAGGAGTATAGGCTTGCAGCAGAAAGGCCCCCTGGAAGGAGCCTGGCTTCTGTGTTGACTGAGCAATGTTTCTCTTTCTGGTATTTTGCTGACTTTGCTTCTGTTTTGTTTCCCCACTTTGTTCTGCTTTGAAGGGTCATGACCCCGGTTGGTCTTCAACAGGAGACCTCCTGTCCTCATAGCTTCATCCTACTTTGGCTCAGTTATCATCAAGAAATATCACAGTTAACTGGTCTCTTTCTTTTTTAGGCAATTTAAATTTCATTTTTTGAGTGATGAGAATCTGTAGAGGGAAAAAGAAAAAAAAGTCTACATCCTCATAAAAGCTTGCACTTTTAAGAATTCAGTGTGGCTGAGTTCAGAAACCAAAATACAGTATCAACCACCAGAATGTATTCGAATGTACAAGAAATATATAGGAGATATATACAAGAACAGTGGATCACAGAACATACATCCCCCAAATTCTAGGATACACTGAACCCCACCACAGTCAGCATTTCCCCTGTAACTCCTGAGTATGGTTGCACAAAGCTATTTACATACATGGAGCAAAGCATGATGGGAGTCACAGCTCCACCTGCCACTACAATATATCAAAAAATAAAATTATTTAAAATGAAAATCTATATCTTTAGAACAAATAGTCAGCAGATGTTTGACCTACATTTGCAACACAGGGAGTTTTAGCTAAAAATTGAACTAAAAAGTAAGATAAAGCCCAATCCATATCAGAAAGTGTACAGCAGATTTATTAGTTATAGGATATTTCCAACACAGCAAATGAATTAAAATGTTGTCACCATTTACCATACAGGAATTGTGAGTGTAACATTTTCACTATTTATTACAAGCAAAAAGAAATATTCAGAGGACAGGATCTCAGCTTGTCCTTCTGTTCACTTGACAATAAACAGTGTATTTGTTCATCAGAGCCAGTAGATGCCAGGGTGGTGAGCACCAGTTACTGGAAAGTAGTTTATAAGTAGCTGCTGTGAGACTGAAAATGAAAACAAAAGTTACGTTTAAGCTGCTCTGTGGTGAACTGCCCCAGCCAGCACAAGGCCCAATTTAAGGTAAATAATCTCCTGCTAGTGAATTTTTTTACCTTCATGTGTGTAGAGGGTGGATGGTGATCATGCAGATGTGGATTTGACATGTCTGCACTTTTGGCAGCCACTGTTTTTCAGCACGTTTTGCAGATTGAGTATCAGTCATCATCTTCTACCACCCCTCACAATTTTTTAGACTTCCAAAAGAATCCCACACCGCCGATTTAAGGTGTTTATTTACCTTTAGTCATGAAGCCGGCTAATGGCAGCACCTCTGTGACCACCTTCACCCCACAGCAGGTCATATTAGACTAAACTAAGGATGCTCACGTAGACCAACATCTGCTTCATGATTTTCAGTACAGATTTAAAAATACTTACAGGGAATTTTGCCTGTTTTCGAAAGAGCTGAAACTTTAGCTAAAAAATATTGAAAAAACCTTTACTGCTTTAGGTGACACCTTTGTGCAGGGCTCACAATTCTAGATACACTGCTCCATGTGAACAAGCAGACACACACACACACACACACACACACAAAATGCAATTTATATTCTCCAATTCACCTGAAACTGTGTTGTGAGGCACCAGAGCTATCTGCTGTATTGCCGTAGAATTGCAACTACATAATTTAAAAAAATCTGTAATATGGGTTCTTGAAATGAGTGGACAACTTATTGGACTTTATCACAGTTGTATGGTCAATGTATGAAAGCTTTGAGGAGAACATGTGGTCCCTGCAATTCTGGGAGAGATGCAGGCTCACCATTTTACACTGCAACATTTAAGATTGTTTTGTTTCACAAGATATCGACTCATCGGGCCCAGCTCATACAACTGAGTTACTTGGTAGAACAAAAATAACTGCTTGGATTAGTGAAACTTCAGCACTTGGAAATGGTGGTGTGTTTATACTCTGGATATGCAGCTGTGACCTGCAGGGCTTCATCATCTTTGTGGGTTCAGATGGAATTTGGACTGTAAATCAGCGCAGGGGGAGAGCAGCTGAGCTTCATTACCGGATCTGCAGCTAAACTTAGGCCACACATCTGTGATTCACAACAAATGGAATCCCCTTACAACGTAACAATGAGGGTAGCGGTCTTCAGCCACTTTGGATTTCATCCCCATCCTCATAGCGGTGTGACTGGGCTCAGGTTTTTACTCACAAACGCGAAAGGGACAAAAGAAGTCTTTACACTGGATGTTTTCTGCTTGTTTGTTCACTTTAGCCAAATTGCTGAGAGCAATGACCATGTCTAGCGGTGCTGTAGCACAGTGGGCAGTCCCGCCACCTCACAGCACTTGAGCAGGTGAAGTTGGCAGAGGTTCCACAGCACGGTGCATAGTTTGCATGTCGTATTGCGTGAATGCATGGGTTTCCTACCACAGTCCAAAGAAGTATGTTTCAGGTTAATTGACAAATGTACTGTAAACTGCCTGTCATGCGTGTGTGTGTGTGTGTTGGTAGCTACTCTGCAATGGACTGGCATCTCATCCTGTATATAATCTCCTAGCTCAACACCCAGTGATTTCAGGATAGACACCATGCCACTAACCAGGACAAGTGGTTACAGATGGTGAATGAATGAATGAATGAATGGATGGATGGATGGTTGGCTGGATGGATGTCTAGTTACACTGTACGCACTTACAGAACAGTAATATTTTGACACGCTTCTCCAGAATGATGGTGCAATTGGCTAGGAATCGATTAAAGCTAAAGCGTGACAAATCAGATAAATAAAAAAGTGTACCGGTTCTGGAGGGTCTGAGATTTTCATTAGAAGATTGCTTGTAACAGTGTTAATGACTTCGGTCACGGAGAGGTTATAGCACACAGCTGCATCTGTACCCCACTGCTTACATTGCAGTATGTTACATTTCCCAGAATTCTAAATGAAATGACATTCATAGTGGTGTCGTATGTATATGGTGCCCATGATCTAAAGCATGCCGGGTAGGGAAGTGGCCTGAAAGAGGCATTTACACACATTTTCTGAAGAAATACTGCACTCCTTCTAGCTCCACAGCTCATCTTGGAGAAGGTACAGGCCTGGGAGATGCAAACCCCATTTCCTCTTGGACTAAAATATACCGATCCAGTTGCCAAGCCTTGATCTCGTGGCCACAGCTGGGAAATCCCAAGGGGACAGGGGACATACAGGGGACATTCCTGTACAGGGAGGACCAGGCCCCTTGGAGATCTGGAACGTCCCCAACTGAGGGATCCCTCCCTGGAAAAAGTCAGGCATCCAGTTTGTTGGCAACTAAAATACTCATTCACAGCCTTTAAAATCACAGATCCACCGAAAACTGGGACAAAAATGAAGACAAGACAGGCTGTTTACGAGGCTTACAGGTCAACGCTGATGGACGTGCACACTTTTCCACTGCAGAACTCATGGCAAGCAAAATGGCTTTCAAAATGATGTAAAGCTTTTAAGGTACGAAGCACGGCTTATTTGTGTGCTATTGCTCTTTTGCTAGTACACATATTACTCAAATAGCGGTGCAAACAGGCGAGAGGGAAGGTGCACAGACAATGAAAGAAAACGCAGAGCCAAGAATGAAAAACCAAGATGAATAACCACCAACTATCAGTAGATCTCTAACCCCTCCCCACTGCGATAACTGTATTTAAAATTCATTTGTCAACTGGTAACATTTATTTTAAATTTTTTTCTGCTTTGTTTGGTTTTACAGTCTCCAGCGAGGAGGGAAGCCAGCCTTTTGCTCTCGTGCTTGCTTCGTTCCCTTGGGTCTGCTGATCCCATTTGTGTTTATGTTGTACAGCAAACAGCTCTTCCACAAGTCCCAACAAAGCCCAGTGGGCAGCTCTGCAGGACCTCCCCTTGCCACTCTGCTGAGGTTAAGAACCAAGATGTTCCAGAGGATGAGGTGGGTGGTGAGGACATAAATGGGGCATGAAAGGGAAGTGCCAGGCCAGTAAGGACAGCCCACTCAATGGCAACAATCCACAACTAAAAGAGGTTTAACCGTTTAAGTGAAGTTACGAACCAGAGCTGAGTCCGGGTGCTTGGAAACAAAGGACGGCCGGGGCACTGACCCCCAACCCCAGGGTTCGCACGTTTGGCTGAATGCCCCCGATGGAGCAGAAGCCTCCGTTTCGAATAAATCGGTGGCCTCGGTCTTCTCGATGCTGGAACGAGCCAACTGATAGGTGGCGGTGCTGCTTATCTGTAGCTCGTACGACAGGAGCCCGCGTTCCACCTCCCATCACGGACCAAGGACATTGTTGACTCGGAGCAGCTCTCGCAGAGGAGTTCAGCCGAGGTTATTTGCACTTGTGTGCACGGGACGGGGGGGAGGGATCGTCCTGCAGGGCTCCGGGTTTCGTGTGGACCACATAATCAAAACCAGCTTGTTCATAGCGGATGCCTTTGCCAGAGAAAACATCGCTGGCCAGATGTGTCCTCTGCAGCACCATGACACACTTTCATCATTAGCTGCACAAGCGCTAGTTGCCATCACAAGTTTGTTTGCAGCAAAACGTGATTTACGGCAGCGTTGTGTCGGATTTTAGATGTCGTATTAACTACTGTGCGCCTGGCAGGAACGCTAAAGTCCCGCCTTGGGCTGAACTTGGGCTGAAAAGAATCGTGTGCTGCAGTCAGAAATTTTGGTGAATAAAAATGCGCCGGTTTAGCTTGGATGGTGGCCATCTGGAACAGAAGTGAAGTGCACGGAACATTCAGCAAATGTGAAGAAGGTAGAAATGTGTTAACGTTCATTCCAGGAGTGAAATGAATCCCATCTTTGGCTGGTAGAGGTGGAAGGGAGGTTGCTGTCACTTTGGTAGCTTAAGCCAAGGCCCGGGGTGCCATAAAATTAGGCAGAGTAGCTACAGCTGCTGCCGTGAACAGCTGGCGATAAAAGCCAACCGGCTCCATATTTACGGAGCCATTTTACAAGCCGTGCTTCTGGCCGGCTCTTCACTCGTGATGTTGAGTCCACAGCTGGATGGACCAGGGCTCCTCTGTAACTGCTCTGCGTCATGAAGATATGCGGTTGACTTGCTGTTGTCTGCTTGTCTGTGCTTGCAGGTTGCAGGTGAGCACAGGGGGATCAGTGGTGAGATTCTAGTAGGGGTCTGAGGAATATTTCTTTATATTTTTGACCTTTTCATGCATTCTTACCCCAGACCCTTTCTGCACACTGTTCTCCTTAGAACAAATTACATACCTGGCTGGGGTATTGTTTTCACACTTTAAAAATGGGCAGGATGTGTTATTGTGCAGCTCATTTTATCTGTGCTGACACTGCGTTACTTTGTGCGTGGGACACCAGCCCATAACAGGGAAATCTCTCTCTCTCTCTCTCTCACACACACACACACACACACACACACACACACACACACGCTACTCAGTCCGCCACCGTGCTTATTTTGCCCCTTTCTAGAGTCACCAGTTGCTTTCAGTTCCGTTTCAAGTACAACTTTCATAGCAAAAACGAGGCACAACCCAGTCGCAAGCAATGGTCTAATGCCGGGACATCTAAAACCTTCTTGCTCTGAGTGAGCTTCCTCGTGAAAGTAGAATCCAAAAGGGGGTCTCTAAGTGAACACTGGAACGCACGGGCTGAACCGTATCTACCACACTTGTGAAAGCGGCATTGAAACTAAAGGCTGCTGAGATGGAGATTAGTTGGTGCAAGTTAGCAGCACAGGGCAAACCCCTAAACATGTTGTGTGTTTCAGGTGCACTTGGGTTTTTCCTCTTCATCTTTGCTTAAAGTTCTCTTGCCCTGACCAATATGAAATTGTTTTATCTGCCCATTTACAAATACAAGGATTGTACTCTGTCCACCAGGCCAGTTTGTCATACAGGATTGGGTTTGGAGAGGCAGACCCTGGCCCATTGTTTTCTGTTTGTTTTCCTTTTTGCCCAGTAAAATATTACTCTGGAAATATTTACATCTAAGGAGCATTGGTAAATGTTTATTAGAAGTTCCTTAGCTTTTCCTCTTTAGTGAATTTAGTTCTTTTGAAGGTGAGCTAACTTTTGAGGTGTGGATCAGCTTAGGGAACCCCAAACAATCCTTTTTTTGTAAACCTCTCTCAGAAACAAATTTGGAAGAGTTCTGAATGGAAGAATGACCTTTTTTTTGGAGAAACAGCTGTTGTCTTCTGCCCCAGGCATCGAAAAATATCTACCAACTTCATCTGCCATTTGCTGCTCAGCCAAGACACGCCTTCGGTGTGGACTGGGAGTAAAGAGCATGGTATCTCCAGCGCACTGCAACAGAAGCAAATCAACCTACAAACAAGTTGCCGTATCAGAGCTAAAGGTGTTTCGGGGTGTCCCTCAGCATAGTGTGGACAGTCATGGTGCCCTGAAGGACACACAGGAGGTGTCTGTGAGTTATGACGTCAGCTAATGCTGTGGCCTCTATCTGCAGCTGCTTACATAATCCGTGCCAGCAGAAATGCAGATGCTGCACTTTGAGAACCTCACGTTTGCACCTCTTTCAATTGCTGATGTTCTTTTGTTTACCTTGAGCTGCACACTACTCTAGAGGAGAACACTTGCTAAATGAATCAATGAGAATAGAAATGCAGGACATGTTGACTTGCTGGAGCTGCGGTTCCCGTAAAAGTCGAATAATCTGGAGACTTGCTGAGCGTGCTGTGTGCATGAAAGTGTAACAGATGTTATTTGAGCCACAGCAATGTACTTATAGATGCTGGGTGTAAGAAATACCCTACCACTGCACCTGGCTTCTTGCCTGTTGTAAAATCAAGTTGCAGCTTTGTTCTACCTGGGGCAGCAGGTGGCTTATGAGTCAGAAGACCCACATTTGCAAGGGGAACTTTCCCTAAAATTGCACCAGTAAAAACTGTTGGGTTGTATTAATGGGTAAATCACAGTAAACTGCTTCGAGAAAAAATGTCGGCTAGATGAACAAATGCACCTTGCAGATGTTGGTACGTGGTTCTCTACACGGTCGTGCGGATGTCAAGCTTGCGTGTTCCAACAGATGGCGTTGTAAGTTTTCTGAAGAGCGAAGGACGACTTTGTTTTCACTTTTTGCTTTTTGTTCTTGCATTTGATGTGGTTCTCCCCACGCCACTGTGTCAACTCAATATAAGCAATACCGCCTCCAACTGTAGTGTGGCTGTTGCTCGGGTGCTTCGCTTTTGACTGAATTTGGTAAAACCGCAGGAAATACAACGAAAGCAAGGGGCAAAGACCACTGAGGTCCTTTGTACATGGTTAAACATGCTCAAACTGTAACAACACACACACATACACACACACACACACACACACACACACACACACACACACACACACACACAGAGTTGTAGGCACATGACTGAGGAGGCAACGGTGGACCACTAGGAGCACACAGGGAAGACAGCACTGGACTATGGCAGACAACTCAACAGATGATGTCTCCACCAGGTGACAAAAGCATACCCTTCTTCAGGAGTCTCCTGCCCTTCAACAGCCGCTAGCTTCTATCTCCTGCCTTTAGGACACTTGTGACTCAGCCTCAGTATCAATTTGTATCCTAGAAAACCTCCCCCTACCCAGAAGCAGGCTGTTTCCAAAAACCAAACCCACTTGCTGCTCAAGTCTCCTTCACGAAAACAAAAACAAGCCTTGTCCCGCCCCATTCAGCGCTCTGTATACAATAGTGTCATTCCATCAGACCGACGCTGTTCAGTCAAACTGCGGACGGTGTTTGGATAAATGCGTAAGCTGTTCTCCAGAGCTGTGGTTACGTTCTCCTGACATCTCTTCTGGGATCTGTCCATGTCAGCCAGGCATTTGTTATTCGCTTACACTCAGCGCCTCTGTAATGGGAAAAACAACATCCTTGTTGTTCATCTCTCACCATCATTGTCTTTGTCATCCTGCAGCCTAAAAACAGCTCCTTTTGAGGAACAACCAATGCTCTCAGCTTCTGTCAAACAGTAGCCATTATTCATATTTTGACTTTACTGAATGTCCACAGTCGTAGGACAGTTGTTTTAATTGTGCTCAACTGGTGAAACTCGTGCTGCTTATAAAATGAACCTATTGAGCATTACTGTGGTAAAGAACTGTGGTTAGTGTCGTAATGGAGGCACAAACTAGTGAGAATCATGAACTGTGTAGGCAGATGTGTCCAAAACAGAGTGATGAAGGCCATCCTTGTATAAGTTGTGTGCACAGAGCTGTCAGATGTACGCCTACACTGGCTTGGGAGAATGATGTGGGCTGACGGGAGGTTGTGTGGTCAGGATGGGAGTTAGGGTTAGGACCCCATGCTCATGTTCTCAAGGTGCTTGAGTCTGTGTGAGGAAAACATGTCTGTTTTGGACACTTCAGCGATACAAATATTAAACAACCTTTTTATGTGCAGCAAAATGAGGTTAATGTCAGTGACTCTACAAACCAGCACACACATCTGTGTCTTCTGGTAGGGGAATGTTTGTGGAAAAACAAAGGTCTGCTGTACTGTGCATGGAAACTTGACGGCACAATGCTGCTCTAATGTGGTATGCATGGTTACAGTCTGGGACCTTGTTTCAAAGTCATTTTTAAAGAGAATTCTTGCCTTTCTCTGAAGTTGAAGACAACAATCATTTGTGCATTTTTAATTTGTGGGTTCATAGCTGTGAATTCCCCAGCGTCATGATCTCACTGACCACTACTGCACGAATTTAGTCACACCACAGAGGTTCAAGGTCTCTTTTGTGGTTTCATGATGCACCCCACATATGGCTGGAGAGTCAGTGGACCCTGATAGCAGCAGAAGAAGAGGTTTTACAGAACGGGTCAAGACAACACTCAGGTCTTTATCTTGTGCCACTTTGTCACTGTCCTCCATCGCACGTTATACAACGTGGGTTCATTCCAGGTTCATACTTATTTGTTTTTATCAACAACAATGACAGCGCTGTCAGTACAAACAGCCTGATGTGCATCTACAGCCTAGGGGACAAGCATGTCAGAGCCAACAGTTCCCACATAAAAAATTGCTTCTGTGGGTCTACATTTCAGTGTTTTCTTTTCGAGATGCTTGGACAAATATAAATTCTTCAGTACGTATTTTTATGCAAAATAAACTCAATCCAGAGATAATGCAGGAAAGGTGGGTAAAAAAACGGAAACAGACTTTTGTTTTCACATATACCAGTGATATGACAAGTTAAGACTCCATCATTGAATCTGTGATTTTTATGTAGTTTGTATTAAAGGTAATGCAGGCAAATAAAAAACTTAAAAGCAAACCCAGCCCCCATCACTGACACCCTGAGGCTCAAGCAGTTACTCACATTGAGTGCTTGCTGGGTTGTTTTGTGGTAGCACAGCAGGGTCAGCTGGTGCTTCACAGCTCCTAGGCTGCTTGTCTAATAGGGAGTTCAAGTCCAGCTCAGGGGTGTGGAGCTTGTATGCTCTCCTCTATGTTTGCAACCTCTAAGGAAGAAGGCAATGATGAACCATTTTGTTCCTCCCTGGCTTGAAAACCATGTCACTGGTTACCCAGGAGTCAGTAATGACTCAATGCCACTTTCCAATTAATGTGTCTTGCAGAATAGCTCATAAAACATGAAAGAATTTTGCTGAGAACTTCATTTTCTGTGTTCCACCTTAACATCAGTCATGTAAGGGTAATAGTAAGGTGTAAGGTTTGATGATATACAGTACATTTCATTACTTTCCACCTTTTCACCGGACTACAGCCAGTACATTTTGCTCTCTGTGGTGTCTGCCTGTCCACTTTTGCACTAAATACCACCACTTTAAGGGTAATACAGTTCAGTGATGTACACTGTGTTATTACTTTCTACAACCCCAAATCAGAAAAGGTTGGGACAGTATGGAAAATGCAAATTAAAAAATGCAGTGATTCTTTCATTTAATTTGACTTTTATTTCATTGTAGACAGTATGAACCCAAGATATTTCATGTTTTGTCTGGTCAGTTAACATTTCATTTGTTAATATACAGGTGCTGGTCATAAAATTAGAATATCATGAAAAAGTTGATTCATTTCAGTAATTCCATTCAAAAAGTGAAACTTGTATATTAGATTCATTCATTACACACAGACTGATCCATTTCAAATGTTTATTTCTTTTAATTTTGATGATTATAACTGACAACTAATGAAAGTCCCAAATTCAGTATCTCGGAAAATTAGAATATCAATTAAGACCAATGCAAAAAAAGGATTTTTAGAAATGTTGGCCAACTGAAAGGTATGAACATGAAAAGTATGAGCATGTACAGCACTCAATATTTAGTTGGGGCTCCTTTGGCCTGGATTACTGCAGCAATGCGGCGTGGAATGGAATCGATCAGTCTGTGGCACTGCTCAGGTGTTATGGGAGCCCACGTTGCTCTGATAGTGGCCTTCAACTCTTCTGAATTGTTGGGTCTGGCGTATTGCATCTTCCTCTTCACAATGTGGTAGAAAAAAGTGTACAAGCAATAGGGATAACCGCACCCTGGAGAGGATTGTGAAACAAAACCCATTCAAAACTGTGGGGGAGATTCACAAAGAGTGGACTGCAGCTGGAGTCAGTGCTTCAAGAACCACCACGCACAGACGTATGCAAGACATGGGTTTCAGTTCTCGCATTCCTTGTGTCAAGCCACTCTTGAACAAGAGACGGCGTCAGAAGCGTCTCGCAACAAAAAGGACTGGACTGCTGCATCACTTCTATAAGCTTACGTCACAACATTTATTTCCATCCAAAGTTGCATTCATTATTCACCAAGATCTTGTACTGATAGGAGAGTCGGACCTCTGCGTAAAGTTTTCTCCAGCACATCCCAAAGATTCTCAATGGGGTTAAGGTCTGGACTCTGTGGTGGCCAATCCATGTGTGAAAATGATGTCTCACACTCCCTGAACCACTCTTTCACAATTTGAGCCGGATGAATCCTGGCATTGTCATCTTGGAATATGCCCGTGCCATCAGGGAAGAAAAAATCCATTGATGGAAAAACCTGGTCATTCAGTTTATTCAGGTAGTCAGCTGACCTCATTTTTTGGGCACATAACGTTGCTGAACGTTGACCTGACCAACTAAAGCAAACCCACATCAAAACACAAAGTTAAATCCAGGTGGTGTCTTTTTTTTGGCCAGTCAGTGTACATCCATTCCTGCATTTCAGGCCTGCAACACATTCCAAAAAAAGTTGGGACAGTAAAGCATTTACCACTTTGTAATGTTGTCATTCCTTCTCACAACACTTAAAAGATGGTTTGGCATTAAGGATACCAAGCAATGAAGAGTTTCAGGTGTTATTTTGTCCCATTCTTCCTGCAAACACGTCTTAAGGTATGCAACAGTATGGGGTCATCATTGTCTCATTTTTCATTTCAAAATTCTCCACACATTCTCTGTTGGGGACAGGTCAGGACTGTAGGCAGGCCAGTCCAGTACCTGCACCCTCTTCTTCCGCAGTCATCCCTTTGTAAAGTGTGTAGAATATGATTTTGCATTGTTTTGTTGAAAAATGCATGGATGTCCACGGAAAAGATGTTGTCTTGAAGGCAGCATATGTTGCTCTAAAATCTTAGTGTACTTTTCTGCATTAATGCTGCCATCACAGAAGTGTAAATTACCTTTGCCAAGGGCACTGACACAACCCCATACCATGACAGACCCTGGATTTTGGACTTGTTGCTGATAATAGCCTGGATGGTCCTTTTCATCTTTGGTCCGGTGCACACGGCATATGTTTCTTCCAAAAAAGATCTGGAATACTAATTCGTCTGACTACAGTACATGTTTCCACTGTATGATGGTCCATCCCTGATGCCTCCGAGCCCAGAGAAGTCGACGCTGCTTCTGGACATGGTTAACATAAGGCTTCTTTTTTGCACAGTAAAGTTTTAAGTAGCATTTGTGAATGAAACTCCATATTGTAGTACTTGACAAAGATTTGCCAAAATAATCCCTTGCCCATGTGATTATATCAGCTATTGATGAATGATGGTTCTTGATGCAGTGCCGTCTGAGGGATCGGAGATCACGGGTGTTCAGCTTAGGCTTGCACCCTTGCCCTTTACACACTGAAATTTCTCCAGATTCCTTGAATCGTTTAATGATATTATGTACTGTAGATGGAGAACGATGCAAATCCCTTCCAATCTCTCTTTGAGGAACATTGTTTTTAAACATTTCAATAATTTTCTCACATTTGTTGACTAACTGGAGATCCTCCACCCAGCTTTGTGCCTGAAGGACTCGGCCTTTCGTGGATACTGCTTTTGTACGAAGTCATGATTACGATCACCTGTTTGAAATCACATATTATTTAATTTTTTTCCCTCATTACTAGCTCTAAATTCCCCCGTTCCAACTTTTTGTGGAATGTGTTGCAAGCCTGAAATGTAGGAAGAGATGTATATTAACAAATGAAATGCTAGTTGACCAGACAAAATATGAATTATCTTGGGTTCATACTATCTGCAATGAAATAAAAGTCAAAGTAAATGTAAAAATCACAGTTTTTTTTTTGTTTGCATTTTCTACACTGTCCCAACTTTTTTGATTTGGCGTTGTATATTTTCCACTTTCTGACCCAGGCCATATCCAATACCTTAGCCAGTATTTAATGAAATACTGTTGTTTCTGTGTCCTTCCTCCTTCTGCTGTAAAGTTTCACTTCAGAAAAGAAAAAAAGGTTTTCCAAGTTTCAAAATACTATGAAAAACCAAAGAGTTCATGGACCCTTTTTTCTATTTTTGTTGTTCCAGAACCAGAGCTAATGAAATGTTACACAACTCTGACTGGAAACTCCACTGGTTTTGAGTACAGACAAAGAAAACATCTTTATATGCCCTAAAACCATCTTGTCAGTGTCTTAAATATGCCAAGAGAAGCACGTGATCAGTAAGGCAGAAGGCTGAGGGAGAAGGTTGGGTGAAGAGTCATACACACCGGGCATGTGGCTCATGTCTCTGCTTGTCTTCCTGGCTTCTCTCAACTTCATAAACTTGACAGAGCCTCTTATTACTCCAACTGCTCCATTTCACTGGTGCTGAGCTGAGCTAAGCTGAGCTGGTGATGCTTCCCTCCAAAAGAGCTTCTTCAGTCTGATGCATGAAGCCAGTAACCAACACACAGACACATACAGTACTTGGTTAGTGTCAGAGCTGTGATTCAATGATTCTGCTTTTTACCACAGGAAGGTCCTTGTCTACATCAGTACTGTTTCGCAGATTTCTGTGAAACAGCAAGCCATTACTCATTAGTTTAAGTTAAATCCAGAGATACCCCATAGTGCTTTTTCACAATAGCTCTTTAGTTTAGATCTTTCAGTATTTATCATAGTAATTTACCCTACTATTGAAAAAAAGAAAAATCCTATTCTGTATGCA
Organism: Heterotis niloticus; assembly: GCA_018136845.1. NCBI lineage: Eukaryota > Metazoa > Chordata > Actinopteri > Osteoglossiformes > Osteoglossidae > Heterotis > Heterotis niloticus. The sequence continues at coordinate 15,946,861 of CM030900.1, forward strand.
CATTTCAGAACAAATTAATCTATTACAGTCCATCCATCCATACCTCACTAGGTGCTAGACTATGAAACTCAAACTGGATGGGACATCAGTTCATGACAGACTATCCACACACACACACACACACACACACACACACACAGATGTTCAAACCAGAACCTCACCCCTATTTGGGGTGGCAGTGCTGTGGTGTTGGGATATCACCAGGATGGCTGAGGTGATGCACTTGGTGTTGGAGCTGCCTCTTAAACCACTAATATAAAAAAGGTGCATTTTTCTTACTTTCTCTCCAGGCCATGTTTTAATGCCTTGTATTATTTTTGTGTCCTTCTTGCCTCTGTGCTTAAGAAACATTTATTAGAACTCTAGTTGCCACAGGGCCCCATTTCTCTTGCACACTTTTGTCATAAGCCTAAAATTTGGATGAGGGAAAGCAGAGTCATGTGACCAGATAAAGTAAAAGGGCACAACTCCGACAAGAAGAACACTGCACATTAACTAAATAATTCTCTTTGCACTTGGCAAACCACATTAAATTAGGAAAACATCTCGAAAGCAATACGGTCACGTAGGAGCGTATATCACGGCGCATTTGGCTAAGTCGAGCAAATCATAGTTCAATATGAATCAAAGAGAAACAGGAAGATAAGGTGTTCCCATTAACCCCCCCACCAGAACAGTGTTCAATGTGTGGGGATGTGCATGCTGTAGTGGTTAAGGAAGAATCCTGAAAGTCCTAGGAAACCTTTGTATCCTAAATTAGATATAAAAATGATCACTTCTGTAGGTTGCGATGACTTTTTAAACACATGAATAATAAATCTTGTCGCAATGTATCCTGATATCACCATTACTACCCAAAGGAAGCATTGGTTAACATAAATATTAATCATTTTGCTATAATTCTTCAGTCAAGTTGATTTTGTTCCAACATATAAAATCATTGACACACATCATGTCATTCTGTTCAAAATCATAAAAACAAGTAAAAAAAACACTTCTGGTTTGGCATCAAAACATAATTCACTGGAAATAGATTTACTTTACATTGACATTGATTTATTTGGCTGATACTTTCTCCAAAGTTGCTTACAATATTAAATGATTTACAGTGATTTACCATTTTATAGAACATAGTGATTTTTACCTGAGCAATTCAGGGTAAGTACTTAGATCAAGGGTATTACAGAAGGATGCAATTATTTGCTTCTTAGCCTATGTTTTCGTGGTTATTTATGCTATATGGGCCATGCAGGTCCCAATTCCCACCATTCTCTATACTTATTAGTCTAAAGAATGAAGCCTAGTTGCAAAAATACATTTTCATTGTTCACTGGACTGCTTAGTAAAAGAGCAGCTGCAAAGGTAAAGGTGTTATTATGAATGCATGCTAATCAGTGAGAAATTCATTAAATACTCAGCAATTTATGAAATATAAGTTTAACAGGGCATCCCGCTATAAACTCTGAAATCCTTACACATGCTTTGTTCTTCACTCAGCCTGCCTGGGCTGCTACAGTTGTGTTAAAATCTTACCATCATTTACCAGTGTTTTATTCAGGGTGCAGGTAACTGGAGAAGACTTCAGATTATTAAAATGAAATAATTGAAACGCCATAATTTTCTTTAACTGTTAAACAGTAGAGCTACATTTTCTTATCAATGATCACAGTACTTTACCAGTAAGCAGATGTCAAGCAAGTTCAATTTGAAAATTTATATGATAAATCATTAAAGTAAAAATGCTAAATTTGTCAAACCCAGTGAAACAACTAACATGAATGTTTGGGGAACAAATGTTACATTAAAAACTTTGATATAAATCAATAACTGTAGATTTTAGTCCTTGAGATTTATAGTAAGTCAAGACAGTACCACTTTGTTACCAGTTATCATTGTTAAGTGTGTTAAAGACAGGTTTGTGCTGCTAAACCTGTTTCTGGGAGTTTTATAACAAGGATTTAAACCTTGGTGTCATTAATCGGTGTGTTTTAATGTTTGAGTGTGCAGGTAACCAGAGAGGATGTCTGACAGTCAAATTAAATTTAAAAAACTGACAGTTTTCTTTTCCTGTTAAATAGCAGTGTGCCTTTGTAACTGCTGTCAATCTCCCATCATCAATTCACTGTGACTGGAGAGGTATGACATACAGTCAGGTCCATTAGTATTTGGACAATGACACAATTTTCAGTATTTTGCCTCTGTACATCTATCAGTTTTGCAGCATTTGGCTGAATCTGAGTAGATAGTATACCTCTAGACACTTCAGAATTCATCCTGCTATTTCTATCAGCAGTCACATCATCAAGAAACACCAGTGACCCAGTTCCATTAGCAGCCATACATGTTCATGCCATAACACTGTCTCCACTATGTTTGACAGGTGAGGTGGTATGCTTTGGGAGCCCTTTCTTTCCTTCTCCATGCTCTTTCCATAATTCTGGTACAAGCTAATCTTGGTTTCATCTGTCCAAAGAATCTGGTTCTAGAACGGGGCAGGCTTTTTTTTTAGATGTTTTCTAGGAAAGTCTAATCCAACCTTTCTGTTCTTGAGTGTTACCAGTGGTTTGCACATTGCGGTAAACCCTCTGTATTTAAATTCATGAAGGCACCTCTTCATTTTATACTTTGACAATGATACGCCAACCTCCTCCAGAGTGTTCTTGTCTTGGCTAGATGTTGTGAAGGGGTTTTGCTGGACCAAGGAAAGAATTCTCCAAACATCCTCTTTAGTTGTCTCCTTCACCTGTATCAATACTTCTTTGGGCCACATGTTCCCATGGACTGCATAGTTCTCATGGACAGCTACCAAATTCAAGTTCAACACCTGGAATCAACTCCAGACCTGTTATCTGCTTAATTTGTCATGAAATAATAAGGGAAGAAGCCACTTCTGGCCATAAAACTGCTTGTCAGTCAATTGTCCAATTACTTTTGAGCCTCTGAAAATGGGGACAATGTATATGAATGGCTGTAACTCCTAAATGGTTAATGCAATACTTTTGTCAAACCCCTTAAAGCTGAAAATCTACACTTCAATCACATCTTGACTGCTTTGTTTCAAATCCACTGTGGTGGTGTACAGAGGCAAAATACTGAAAATTGTGTCATTGTCCAAATACTTATGGATCTGACTGTACCCGACACCAAAAAAACCACTTTAATGATCGGCCAATGATCAACTGCTGCGGCCGTTCCAACCTGCAACAGGTGTTAAAACACACTGCACTAATGTGTAAGATACACTGTGGCTGAGATTCACACTATTGTGCTACAGTCCCATAACAGCATAACAACATGGAATAGTCCATTACAGCCTGGACTGAGGAGATCCCACACTGACAGCAAACAACTGAAAATAAGAGCTAAAACAGTAACTTTGGTACTTTTGATAGTAAGGTATAAGTTCAAATAAAAATCAACGCATAAATAAATGTAAAAAGCTTCCTTCAGATGCTTTAGGGCCGTATCCACTTGTCTACCTTGACCTGACAGTAAGTCCATCCCTGGCGCCATGATAGGGAGCGATACTGTCTCAGTTAAGATGGTTGTTTATGTGTTTACATCTTTTTATCTGTGTTTGTGACTCTTAAGCAACAGCATCAGAGTTGTGATGGGGTAGGTGTGCGTGTGTGCATGTGTGCGTGCGGCTTTGACAGGCAGCTATCTGTTTCAAAACAGGTTTTAAACTGCACACTCATGCCTACTCATATCCACCTCGGGCTTTTAAATAACTGCAGTTCAATTAACAGACTGGCGAGTCCTTTCTTTTCCTCCGCCCCCCATGATTTTCTTATGACACCAGCTGTGGCCAGTGGAGGAAGCTCTTAGAGGAAGTGAGTGGTTTTCTATGAACTTGAGAGACCGTGTCTGACAGGAACGCATAGCCTGCGGGTGTGAATTTATAGTGAAGTGCATTCAGACTTATCTCTGTCTACACACACTCATGGCAGGAAAAACAGGTAGAACGAAGGCAAGCAGAGGGATCCTTGTTTTTGTTACACTTCTGAGTTACTGCAGTTTTTAACATGCACTCAGGCTTTGTGTACTCCTGCATCAAGTTAGGAAGTGTGCTCTATAGCCATCATTAAATATTTTACAATTTTTTGCTTTTGTTATATTCAGGAGATTAAAGATAAGGTTTTGTTTTATATAACTATGAACGCACAATGACTATTGTTAAACCAAATGTACTTTTTGCACCGTTTTGACAGGAACTGTAAGAGCTAATAAACACTGTGTATTAAATGCATGCAGTCAAGGTATTCAAAATGTTTAATGTTGCAAAAAATGGCCCGATCTGTAGGGCTTACACTCAGTTTCATTCTATTTCCCTGAAACATAACCGTGAAAACACGCCTTTCTTCTCTTTAATAGCTGCTCTTACACGAGTCACTGTTATTTAGTCAAGAAAGGTTAGAAAAGGTTATAAAAATCTCATAGACCACATAACTCAGTCACTTTAAAAAAGTTAGTGACCCATAACTCACAAGATGTAGTTTGCTTGAAATTCCTATCTAATGTGCGTATGTGCCCCTCAACAGCCTCTTGACTTAGAAACCACACCAGTAAACTGCCTTCACTTTATTCAGTACTTCCTAAATTTAGTGAAGTGGTAAACGCTGCAAATCCACATACAGAAGTGTATTTACTGAACAGCTGTGCTCGGAACATCAAAATACTGCAGAGACTGATCTGAGTGGCAGAACACTGCACCAGATCTAATCTGCCATCTCTGCAGGACATCTACACCAGGAGATGCAGGACCAGAGCGACTAGGATCGTCGGTGACCTGTCTCATCCCAGCAACCATCTGTTCGACCTGTTGAAATCAGGCAAACGTTTTAGAAGTATCATGGCCATAACGGAGAGGCTCAGGAGCAGCTTCTATCCACAGGCCATAAGACAACTGAACCTGGACATGCCATCACAATCTTTTCCTACCACAATCTGTAATATGCATTGAACTCTCCCCTCATTGCATTCAGCTGCCACCTTGTCATCTGGTCATCATGTCATAATTTGTTTGTTTGTTTACTCATGGAACTGTACTGCACACAGTCTCATGTCTGACTCAGGGCACATTTCACTACATGGTATACTTGGTAACTGTGCACGTGACAAATAAAATGATTTGAGTCTTTGATTCTTTGAATCTTCTGTACTTTCCGCATGGTGAAAATGCCCCATGCTGCCTCTGCAAAGGGAAAGGGAACAAAGAGAATGTCAGTGTGTACAAGTAATACTCAGATTCTTCATGCCTAGCAACCTACTAGGTGATACTGTCTCCACATACCAGAACACACAGATTTCATCCTCCACTTGTCGGACTTTATCTTTGCTAAAGATGTGGCATTTTGCTTAGGATGGGGCCTCCTCAGTAGCCCTTGGTCTGAGTCACCCTGCACCCCCGCATACAAAAGCTCATTACAGCTACCCAGTAGAAAGCAGCCCAAGATGATGTGCACAGGAGTCGCACCTGTGCACCTCACTCTCCACCACCAGGTCCAGCAAGACACAAGACGCAGAGGGACATTGTTATCATTGTACGAAACACATATCAACAGTATGACTTTGTACTGTATTTTGCATGTGCTAAAATATGATCATCCTGCTACTTGTGATGTCACTCGAAGGCTCATCTTGTCTCTGATAAACTCATCTCTAAGAACAACCATTCATTTTTATCCACTTCAGGAGACATATTTTACCGCCCAAACCATGCATTTTCTTAATACAACTCACATAGGACAACACACGCTTAAATTATATGACAGTGGAGCCGGACATCCTAGAAACACAGCTAAATCTTGTTTTGCTGTGTCTCAGGTGGATAAACATACTTCTCAATATTAAGCATTTAATTGTGCTGGTAGTAATGGTGAACTGAATATCATCTACGGAAGGTTGCCCATAATGCACCCATTCATCCGAGTCAAATCAAGTGTATTTACCCTCAGTTTGTCGATCAGCTACTGTATGTGAGAAGATTAATAAAAACTTCAAATTGTTAATATTCACAACTCTGTCCAGAAGTTTTGTGTTCCACTGAATTCAGTTATGCAAGTATGGTCTTACAAATTGTGTTCCATGATAATTTGTTATTTTAATCTATTTGGACAGGTTGACAGATGAGATCAGACAGGAGGCACCGTGGACTATGATGTTTGCAGATGACATTGTGATCTGTAGTGAGAGTAGGGACCAGGTTGAGGAGACCCTGGAGAGGTGGTGATATGCTCTAGAGGGAAGAGGAATGAAGGTCAGTAGGACTAAGACAGAATACATGTGCATAAATGAGAGGGAGGACAGAGGAATGGTGAGGATGCAGGGAATAGAGTTGGCGAAGGTGAATGAATTTAAATACTTAGGATCAACAGTCCAGAGTAACGGGGAGTGTGGAAGAGAGGTCAAGAAGAGAATGCAAGCAGGGTGGAGTGGATGGAGAAGAGTGTCAGGAGTGATCTGCGACAGAAGGGTACCAGCAAGAGTGAAAGGGAAGGTCTACAAGACGGTAGTGAGACCAGCTATCCTTTATGGGTTGGAGACGGTGGCACTGACCAAAAGACAGGAGGCAGAGCTGGAGGTGGCAGAGTTAAAGATGTTAAGGTTTGCATTGGGTGTGACGAGGATGGACAGGATTAGAAATGAGTATATTAGAGGATCAGCACAGGTTGAACGGTTTGGAGACAAAGTCAGAGAGGCGAGATTGCGTTGGTTTGGACATGTGCAGAGGAGAGATCCTGGATATATCGGGAGAAGGATGCTAGGGATGGAGTTGCCAGGCAAGAGGAAGAGAGGAAGGCCTAAGAGGAGATTTATGGATGTGGTGAAGGAGGACATGCAGGTGGTGGGGGTGACGGAGAGAGATGCAGAGGACAGGAGGAAGTGGAAGCTTTTGATCCGCTGTGGCGACCCCTAACGGGAGCGGCCGAAAGAAGAAGAAGAAGAAGAATCTATAGGCTCATATTTTTGCATATAGGCTATTTGCTAAAAAGCATATGGTCGCTCTTCTGAACTTAAAGAGATCTGTCACTCAAGATTGTTTTTATAAAGTGATTATAACTAAACCCAACGTAACAGTCCAGAGTCCATGAGATAAAATACAGTCTTAAAATGTATACTGTGTACATTTTACTGGAAGATATCTATTGATTTCTCAACAGAGGAAGTGGCTTAATGTTAATGGAGAACATTTTGAACATCTGGCTGAATCTCAAATCTTTTTTCATTTTGTAGCAAACATCTAGGTCCAATAAATATTATAAGATCCATTTTTCTGTACAGTGCATTTTTATAAAGTTAAAGAATGGCACTCTGTAGAAAAAAGACATTCAACATACATACTACCTTAAATCTCTATTTTAGTCCAAAAAGCAGAGCAATACAGCTTTAAGCTTCCACCGGTGCACTTTTTATCCTGAAGCTGAGTTCTTCCTGTGAAGTTTGGATGAATCCTTACATTTAATGATTTCTGGTTGTTATCACTCAAGGTATTTTTTCCATGTTTTCTGCATTTTCTGTATTTATATTCTTTACCCAAAGGCAGTTTACTAGGGTGAGGTCTGTACAAAATCAGATGTAAAAGATAAAAGGTCAGTGTAGCAGTTATTAAGCAGTGTGGGCAGGAGCTGCATACATTCTCATCAGCTGGACCACTTGCATGCAGCCTTATCTACTGGCTCCTCAATGAACCGAGCAGATTTTATCCAAGGTAAGAGTGGGTTTGGCATGCTTTCAGCCCTATTTCACAGCAATTTTACTTTATACTCTATTATAAATACCTAGAACTCTTAATTTTAGACTTGGCATAAAGCCTAGTCTCTTATTAATATTATTTATCAGATATATCTTGGCAAATATATTCCAGGACTACCATAGGGATCTATAAAGGAATGCAGATATTCTTGCCAGGAAGATGTTCAAAGACATTTCACAACTTCACATCCTGGTTGGATTTTAGTGATATTGTATTTAGACAGATTATATACACTGACTATTAAAAAAGGCACAAAAGCATTCCAGAAATGTCCAGTAACTAAAGGTCCCAGTCATGCACAGACTGCCAAATACTCTAAATAAACTGTGCCACACCTAAATTGATGCTATTAGTAAAATGTTTTTTTGGGAGGGCCAGACTGAAGGAGACTGTAGACTGTAAAGTGGTGGCAGGGGAAAGCGTAGTTAGGCAGCATAGGATGGTGGTTTGTAGGATGACATCGGAGATCAAAAAGAGAAGGAGAGCGAGGGCAGAACCAAGGATCAAATGGTGGAAGTTGGAAAAGGAAAACTATAAGGTGGAGTTCAGGGAGGAATTAAGACAGGCACTGGGTGGCAGTGAAAAGTTACCAGTGAGCTGGACATCTACAGCAGAAGTGGTAAGGGAGACAGCTAGAAAGGTGCTTGATGTGGCATCGGGACAGAGGAAGGAGGACAAGGAAACCTGGTGGTGGAATGAAGAAGTACAGGAGAGTATACAGAGGAAGAGGCTGGCGAAGAGGAAGCGGGATAGACAGAGAGATGAAGAATGTAGACAGGAGTACAAGGAGATGAGGCGTAGGGCAAAGAGAGAGGTGGCAAAGGCTAAAGAAAAGGCGTATAGTGAATTGTATGAGAGGTTGGACACTAAGGAGGGAGAAAAGAACCTGTACCGATTAGCTAGGCAGAGGGACCGAGCTGGGAAAGATGTGCAGCAGGTTAGGGTGATAAAGGATAGCAATGGAAACGTACTCACAAGCGAGGAGAGTGTGTTGAGCAGATGGAAAGAGTACTTTGAGGGGTTGATGAATGAAGAGAACGAGAGAGAGAAGACTGGATGATGTAGGGACTATGAATAGGGGAGTGCAATGGATTAGCAAGGAGGAAGTTAGGACAGCTATGAAGAGGATGAAGAATGGAAAGGGTGTTGGCCCAGATGACATACCTGTGGAAGCATGGACGTGTTTAGGACAGACGGCAGTGGAGTTTTTAACCAGATTGTTTAATGGAATCTTGGAAAGTGAGACGATGCCTGAGGAGTGGAGAAGAAGTGTACTTGTACCTATTTTTAAGAATAAGGGTGATGTGCAGAGCTGTAGTAACTACAGAGGGATAAAACTGATCAGCCACAGCATGAAGTTATGGGAAAGAGTAGTGGAAGCTAGGTTAAGAAGGGAGGTGACAATTAGCGAGCAGCAGTATGGCTTCATGCCGAGAAGGAGTACTACAGATGCGTTGTTTGCTCTGAGGGTGTTGATGGAGAAGTACCGAGAAGGTAAGAAGGAGTTGCATTGTGTCTTCGTGGACTTAGAGAAAGCATATGACAGGGTACCTAGAGAGGAGCTGTGGTATTGTATGAGGAAGTCGGGGGTGCCAGAAAAGTATGTAAGAGTGGTACAGGATATGTACAAGGACAGTGTGACAGTGGTGAGGTCTGCAGTAGGAGTGACGGATGCTTTCAGGGTGGGGGTAGGATTACATCAAGGATCAGCTTTGAGTCCTTTCTTGTTTGCAATGGTAATGGACAGGTTGACAGATGAGATCAGACAGGAGGCACCGTGGACTATGATGTTTGCGGATGACATTGTGATCTGTAGTGAGAGTAGGGAGCAGGTTGAGGAGACCCTGGAGAGGTAGAGATATGCTCTAGAGAGAAGAGGAATGAAGGTCAGTAGGACTAAGACAGAATACATGTGCATAAATGAGAGGGAGGACAGAGGAATGGCGAGGATGCAGGGAATAGAGTTGGCGAAGGTGGGGGAATTTAAATACTTAGGATCAACAGTCCAGAGTAATGGGGAGTGTGGAAGAGAGGTGAAGGAGAGAGTGCAGGCAGGGTGGAGTGGGTGGAGAAGAGTGTCAGGAGTGATCTGCGACAGAAGGGTACCAGCAAGAGTGAAAGGGAAGGTCTACAAGACGGTAGTGAGACCAGCTATGCTTTATGGGTTGGAGACGGTGGCACTGACCAAAAGACAGGAGGCAGAGCTGGAGGTGGCAGAGTTAAAGATGTTAAGGTTTGCATTGGGTGTGACGAGGATGGACAGGATTAGAAATGAGTATATTAGAGGGTCAGCACAGGTTTGACGGTTTGGAGACAAATTCAGAGAGGTGAGATTGCGTTGGTTTGGACATGTGCAGAGGAGAGATTCTGGATATATCGGGAGAAGGATGCTAGGGATGGAGCTGCCAGGCAAGAGGAAGAGAGGAAGGCCTAAGAGGAGATTTATGGATGTGGTGAAGGAGGACATGCAAGTGGTGGGGGTGACGGAGAGAGATGCAGAGGACAGGAGGAAGTGGAAGCTTTTGATCCGCTGTGGCGACCCCTAACGGGAGCGGCCGAAAGAAGAAGAAGAAGAGCAAAATGTTTTTTTGGACCTTCATCTTACACAAATTATCATCTACACCATTATTTTTATTGTATATGTTTTACCTGCTAAGTCTTTTTAGTTGAATTTACCGCTGAGTCTTGAACACCAGTAAAACTGGGGGATACGACTTTGACTTTAACACAGTTTGTACATGAAGAGGTTCATCCAAGTGCCATGGGTGTCTCATCACAGGCCAAGCTGCACGTGCTGACAAATCTCTGTCTAAGGACAGCATCTGCTTGTAGGAAAACAGAAACTGAGTCTGTGAACGCAGTCGCTCAGTATTTGCTTAATCAGCCAAACTCTCTGCAGGAATCCTGTTTTATATAAGCACCTCTATCCATCCTTTAGCAGCTGAAACACAGTTTGGTTCTGGAACATACTGGCAAAATTCTGCAAAAAACAACATGTGCAGCCTTTTAATAATTTTAAAGTACAACCCATACTTGCATCCAGATAATTCTACCAGGCAATTTTGCTAGCTGTGCATAACCAATATTATCTGTGCAAATGATCACTCCTTAATAAACCATAATGTGGTCAATGTTACACTCAAGCCCTCTTACCTGAGATTAGCAAATATATATAGAACACGTACTCTGCCTGACCAAAAAAAAAGTCACCACCTGGATTTAACTTAGTGTTATGATGTGGGGTTGCTTCAGTTGGTCAGGTCTAGGTTCAGCAATGTTATGTGCCCAAAAAATGAGCTCAGCTGACTACCTGAATACACTGAATGACCACGTTTTTCCATCAATGGATTTTTTCTTCCAAGATGACAATGCCAGGATTCATCGGGCTCAAATTGTGAAAGAATGCTTCAGGGAGCATGAGAGAGACATCATTTTCACACATGGATTGGCCACCACAGAGTCCAGACCTTAACCCCATCGAGAATCTTTGGGATGTGCTGGAGAAGACTTTACACAGCAGTCCCATTCTCCCATCATCAATATGAGATATGGGCAAAAAATGAATGCAACTCTGGACTGAAATAAATGTTGTGTCATTGCAAAAGCTTGTCAAAACAATGCCACGGCGAAAGCATGTTGTATTGAAAGCTAAAGGCGGTCCAACAAAATATTAGTGTGACTTTTTTTTTGGCCAAGCAATGTATACTTCACTAACTTTGTCGTTTATGAAAAATATAAACTGGAAGACAGATTGCATTAACCTGAAACATTCTATGCAGTTTTCATTTACAGCATATACTGGTAAATATATATACTTCCCACGAACACTGGATTTTCCTGAAACGGTGCCTTTGTAAGAAAGATCTTTTAGATGCGATTCTGGATGTGAAAGAAAAAGAGTCGATGCAACTCGGGGAAGTCAGGGATATGCAAAGGACATGAAGGCTGCTACTCCTTTTACGTTCTAAGTAGTGAGAAACAAAAACAGAGAAAATTCTAAGCTGATATTTTGAAAGAGTAATAAAGTCTTTAAAAAGGTTTTCTCGTGTTTGCCTGCAATACGTGATTTTTATTAATGTACTTTTGAGCAACGGTGAGGTGTTTTCTAATCTTTTCCTTTTTCGTCTACATTCTCCCGTTTTGCTCTGTAAAACACGTTCTTTCCGATTAAAACAACCGAGTTTGACACACAAAAGAGGCCACTTTTCCACTTTTCACGAGTTCGCTTCCCGCAGCCACACTTAGGTTTGACCGTTCCGTTCCGGCCGTTCTCGACGCCGAAAAAACCGTGTGACATCTGTGTAAAAAAAAAAAAAAAAAAAAAACGGAATTGTGCAACGTGTAAGCGGATTTCATCATACACTTTGAAGCTGCTCACCAGCTAATTCTGGTCTCATCTTGTCTCGCAAAAGTGCAGTAATGAAAGGTGAACGCCTCTGCCTTTCCTCCCTCCATTTTCTCCTTCGCGCGTTGAAGCCTCAAATTCGCTTTGCACGCGCGTGTTTTTCTTTCTTTTCGCACACCGTCGGGCGCGCTCGGCCAGGAAGGGTGGCGCCAGCGCGCTTTTCCTGCGCTCCGATAGGACGAGGAGCGGTAGCGCTGCCCTTTTGCGATTTACCATTGGACCGCGAGTGATCGGGCCCACCCCGGTCGCTCTCCGATTGGGCCAACCGAATGCCAGTCCCCTCCTCTCTCTGATATGCGTTTACACGCAGCGAAATCGAGGCGTTTTTGTGAGTATACATTTTTATAATAAATAGATTTCGTGGCGCTCGGATGATTATATTTACTCTTCCAAGCCTTATTAGTGCACCTTCAGTTTTGCACATGTTTTCTAACGCTGGGAAGTTGTTCAGACGTGGTGCGAAAAGCCTGTGCAGAGCGCAGCATTCGAACGTTATTTCCCACATCTGATCAAAACAACTTCTCCGTCATCGTCGTCGTCGTTTAAGCAGCGTCTCAAGCCGTTTTGGTGAAAAGACTCTTTCGTTACGAGTTAATGTTTAAAATACAGGGTTTACAGCGCAGGACCTGAGTTGGCTGGCATGTCTTGTCATCCAAGTGACTTTCGTCTTTAATTTATCATTAATTTGCGATCCGTCATTTGTCCCCTGTGGTTCATTGAGGTCACAACTTAACCACTGGGACGGAACGGTGTTTTTTGGGGGAGCTCTCCAGGTCACCAATGCGCAGCTAAAATGGCCACCAGTTTTTTCATAAAATGTGCAGTGATTTCCGAAGCGGCCCCGTTGTCTGACCGTCCCTTTATTTGTTGTTCCTGTTTGCCCCTGAAGGGTGGTGCCCCAGTGTGGTGAGAAACACAGTTCAATCCGTTGCAGAAACTGGCCGAAGTCGTTAAGGAATCGTTAGTATTTATGTGAGCCCCAACTGAGGCTTCTCCTTGGCGACAGAACCCCAGGCTTTTAAATGAACATTAGTTGTGAACTATGGCCATTTTAATTATTAACATCTCAGAATAAACATTTTTCATGATTTGTTCTTATTATAAATCCCATTAACTTTTGCCTCATCTCAAGCACTTTGTCAATTCACATATTAGAAGTATAAGTAACCCACATTTGTAAAGCCCATTTTTTTTTATTGATTTAAACTTGAACAGGCATTACAAAATGCACAAGTACAACATTGTCAGGCTCAGTTTGCAACTTTACATGATTTGCTTTAAAAAAAAAAAAAGACTATCCCAGCATGAATAGTCATAAACCCATTTTTTCTAAATTACAAAAAAGCTTGACATAAATAAGTTAGTATAATTTCTCAGTGTCTTTACAGTTATATACACAAATACACTTTGAGGTTTTACAAAAATACACAGGCAGTGTAACTTTTTTCTGCAAAGGTGAGAAATTACACATTTGACATAGTGCTATGTTTTGATGTGCATACATTTTGCCTAAATATACAACAATCCTGCAGTATGACACTTCCACAGGTGAGCCAGTGGCTATGGAACGTACTGGAAATACTGCTGCTGCTGACCCTGTGTTTCACTTTTCAATTGTCCACTAAGTCATTACCTTCGACTGGATTTGAAACAGTCACACAATTAAGAACATTTTAGTGACTAACATGCAACCATTTAAAAATATGCTCATTTTGTACAAGACATGGATGGGGGAAACAATTTGAGAAAAATACTGTAGGCCATAAATTCTTAGCCACCTTCAAAAAAAAAACAAAAAAAAACAGCATTTTGGAAATATGTTGAAAACTACAGTTCAAGTCCAATCAAATTCACACAATTTAACAAAGGAAACTTGTTTCTTAAAAACATGTATGTGCTACATATGAAAGGAAAGTATGTACACGTAGTAAAAAAAAAAAAAAAAAAAAAGAGCAAAGGCGGCAACGCTATTTGCACAGTGCTACATTGGCTGCTGTAGAACCAGGTGTGGCCACTTGTAGTGTGTGTATATGCATGTATGCATGTATGTATGTATGTATGTGTGTGTGTGTGTGTGTGTGTGTGTGTGTGTGTGTGTGTTTGTTCAGTGCTTCAAAGGGCCTCCCTGTCCTGGGAACATTGATATGTACTTTTTATTTCAACTTCACTTCCTCTCTCTTCCACCAAGAAATTGCATCTTGAGGCCTGTGGGGAACAAGTAAACAAAAATAAGAGCAAGCATGCACGCACAGAGAATTTCCTTGCAAAAGGAGGTGCTGTTCAGATGGGGGTTGCCCCCCCCCACACCAACTACTATTGGTAGTAGAGGCAGTAACAGTAGTAGTGCGGAGCCAGTACTAGTAGACTCAGCAGTTTTACTAGCAACCACATAACTAGCGGTTTGTACAGTTAGTAGCCACATAAGTAAAACTTGTGCTCTCTTTTCTTTAACCCTTTACACCCAGGCTGTTACTGCACTTCCAATTAACATGCATATCACTGCCCTCAGGAGGGCTAAACTCAATGCTTTAACTTAAGGCACAACCAGCAGTCTGAGATGGAGGTCTAATGCCTTCCTCATTCTGATGGGGGGAAACCGAAACAGGGTCGTTCAAAGTGTCAGCCAGCATGAAGTGGCGTCGGCTTTACCTGCAGCCTAAAACACACACACACACGAACTCCGGTTTGTATGACAGCGACGACAAACGGGAGGGCTGCGCCCACGCGTGGGCCTCACCTGCACGGCGCTCACGTGCGGGGGGCGGGGCTGCCCTTGCCGGGGGGGGTGCGTTCCACGCCCCGCGTCAGCTCCGCACAGCTCGCGCGCGACCGTTTACGCCGTGACAAGGACTCTGCTGCAAGGCAAGAAGAAAGACGAACGTGAGTGCGGATTTTCACGTCCCACGCCAGAGCAGAAACGGGGTGCCCGCCCGCCTGCCAGCCTAGCGTGGCTCGGTGAAATCGCGCGCTCACCCGTACAAGCCGTAGAGGTACGAGAAGCGACAGGCCGGGAATTAAGCACCAGGTTGCATGCATTTACCGCAGCGAGAGGGTCGCCCATATAAACCGCAGCAATACTGTACAGTCACCGCACACACGGAGCGCAATCTCTGCACACAGAGCTCCAATCACAGATAAACCGCTTTCAACGCCCAGCACCAGCTTGGGGCGGAGCGGGGTGGCGTACCGCGGTCCGCCGCCCGCTTCCTCCGCTCCGCGTGGTTCCCCGGGATCTCCTCCTCCTGCTGCTGCTGCCGCCCCGCATCCTCCTGAGGCGGACCCGCGGGGACCTCTGCGCGCACGGGCTGCCCGGCGGACACGGAGCCTGGACTCCGCTCATTGCAATCGGCCGCGCTGCGCTCACGCTGCTGCTGCTGCTCCCTCTCGTGGTTCCCGTTGAGATCCACTCGCTTGTTCCCAGGCGCCCGCTGCAGCCTATAGAAATCCGGCAGGAGGTCGCCGTCCACCGCCTGCCACTCGAAGGAGCCGTTGGGGATCGGTTTGTGGTTCACGAAGTCGAAGCTCCACTTAGCGGACGCCGCCTCCTCCATCTCCCGCAGGCGGCCCTTTAAATCCCGCTTTAACTCTTCATGGTCGAGCGGCCCGAAGAGGTTTCTGCAGGCGGAGGGCTTCGGCTGCTCTGCGTGCCGCACGTCCATCCTCTCCAGGCTCGGGCTGCCGGTCGACAGACGCACATCGGACATTTTCCGTCCGCCCAAAGTCCAGTTACTTCAAAACAAAAACGGGCGCCGAAAGCGCCGCTTCCCCTCGGTTTCCACTGCTGTCCAGAAGCTGAGAGCGCGGTCAGCGCCGAGCCGGCCGTGCCATACGTGAGGCAGAGCCTCAGCTAAAGCGGAGGGGGATTTTTCCCGAGCGATCAAAACAAAATGCGGCGGCCGCCGGAGGCGCAGCTGTGAGCGGGGCGCCGCAGTACGAGCGCCGTGGAGAAAAGCAACCCGATCAACAGCCAATATGGCGATCGACGGGAGGCTAAGGGCGGAAACAACGGCGACTGTTTAAACAGAGGTCGCTCTCTGATTGGCTGGGCGTTGTAACCACGCCCTCACAGATTAAGGTGGACTCTGAGTCGCGCGTCACAAACCGGCCCCGTGGACAGTAAACTGGGTGTTTATGTGCAGTTAACTACCATGTAATTTCTTTTAGATGATTTTTAGTGCCATGCTGTAAATTATAGCGCCAGTAACCTCGGGCAGTAGCTGTAATAAACAGACCATCGCAGGTGTGTGTGTGTTACACCTGTATGATGATCGACCGATCGCAGATGGAAGTATCGGTGGATTCACTTTAAATTACTCGCGGCAATATTTGTAAGCGTTATGGATATAAGACGTTTGTGTGTGTGTGTGTGTGTGTGTGTGGAGTGAGCGATGGGACGAAGTGTCCACCTTAACTGTGTGGAACGAGGTGACAACTCCCCCCTCCCCCTCCCCCCCAGTGTAGTAAACAGGGTGACCTGCGCGCGTCGCTTAGCACGGATTTATTGAAATAAAATGACGTTTGTCTAAATGAAACGTTTCTTCTGTCGGATTTCGTTGCGGGTTCATTCTGTCAGTGCAAAGGGCAGGGAAAAAAAAAACGCAAACCCTACGATATCAGCAGCTTTTTGCTTCGGTGCAGTTTGGTAAAACGCGACCTTGAAGGAGCGCCTGAGACCGCAGCGTTTGTCCAAGTATAAACTGGATTACTGCGCTACGAAACATCAGACTGCTTATTTCTTGTAGTGCTGCGCTCTTCTGGGATGAAAATGAATATTGCATCGTTTTTAACACATACCATAAATTAGATTAACAGGTTGCATATGTGTTTATTCTATGTAAATAGCTGTACAGTATCCATCAACAGTCACAAAAGTCTAGCTGTACTCTACTTCCCTGGAGCTGTAAAAAATGATAATTTCCCCTAAGCTACTCTTGCAGATGTCAGAATACGATTGGAATATTGTTTCATTCTGTTTCTTATACACTGGGTTGTGATGCCAGAGTGAATGTAACATTTGTAAGGATGCAAGTGTAAAAATGCTGTAATATTTTAAGATAATTTGCAATATTGCAAGGTTCTTGTCTGTCTGGGGCTGCACCGGCATGTCAGTAGGGAAGGGAGGGCTTATCGCTGTCAGACTTTGGCACAGTAAATACAGTTGTGTGTTTGTCAGGAATCTTCATCCAGATAACACATCTGAGCTTGTTCACTTTTATTACTTATTTGCTTATTTTAAGAGCTCATGAGGCCACATAACTGCGATAATGTGTTATATACAAGATGAGGTCACCCTTACAAAAATAAGGGATTTGATTTATTGTGCAATGCCACCATGTGTGACCTACATCAGGTTTGTGTTTTGTTTTCCCCTGCAGCACAGAAGTCATCCTTATCACCCAGAAGCGCTCTTTACTTTTTTGGTTTTTAAAATGTGGAATTCCCTTTTTCATTCTTTAAGCTGGTTTATACAATTGAGACTCCAATAAGCATTAAAAATGGAATGACAGCGCCAGCAGAGAGAATGATTGTAGGTTTTAAATGTCAAGAGAATATTTCACAAATTACAGCAAGCTGTCAGTCAAATATGATAGATTTGTATAAAATACTGTCTATTCGAAGAAACGCAGGTTTAATAGATGAAAAGTAGGTTTTTTTTTATGAAACATCAGCTTACTGTTCTAGAAGTACAGTGAATACTTTCACACAGCACCCTTTGCTGTCTGGGTGCGGGTTTGTTCCCACAGTCCAAAGATGTGTGTTTCAGGTTAATCGATCCTGAAATTCGTGGTCAGAGCTGCCATGTCACGATCCTGAACAGGACAACCAGTCAACATGAGTGAGTGAGATTATTTTTCAGGTTTCTCTTTTCACTGACAACTGGCCTCATGCAGAATCACACAGCGTTGCACATTCTTCTTCCTGAAGCAGCTTTCTGACCTCTAGTGGTGCCATGTGAAATGATGCCCAAGTTCACTGGGCCATTATTTCATTGTATGAATCCTGATTAAGAGGTACAGTACTATATAGGAGTCAGCTCTTGATCTTCTGACCTTCTGGCCTTGCTAAATACTCCAGCCATCCTCATTCACCGCTTTATCTTCGTGAAGGTTGTGGTGGTCCAAAGTCCATCCCAGAATCACTGGGTGCTGGGCTATGAGTCAACACCCTGGATGGTGGGATGCCAGTCCATCCTATGGTACTCACATTCCTCTGTTTTAAAACGACTGATTCTGGGGAGCATCACTGTGACAAAATTTATTGGAGCGACATTTTTCCCAGCAGATTCAGAGCTCAGAAAACAAAGGTGAATCTCAGCAAGTGACCGAGCTCAAATTTCTCCCTTATCACCTTCCGGGATCCATGTGCACTTAGAAAACTTGAGTGAACGCTGTAGTGCCGCTTGAGCAGCGAGGCAGTTTCACTCCCAACCTGTGTGGTGTCCAAGTGGGGGAAATCGACCTCTGCAAACCTCAGCAGCCATTACTGCAAAGGTCAGAAAAGCAAGTTGTCCTTTAAATATTTTCCGTTTGACCATGCGATTCTGTAACAATAACACAGGATTGCAGGACCTCTTTGATAGTCAAAGTCTCCACTGAAGAGGCCACTATTCTCATTTTACTGCAATTTTGGTGTCTTGTTCCTTGGGCCTAAACCAAGTATTGCAGTCACAAAACACCTCATTAAAGTAGACAAATAAAAAATGCAACAGATGTAACAAAGGGAAAGAGAAAAAAGATGAAAAGGTGCCGATTTGAAAAACACTTTGACAGCATGTTGACAAACAAGTTTCTCAGGCTTGCACGCCTTCAATATTTCATTCTACACCTTGAAAATAATATTTATCAGTTATCACTTATTGAATTTCCATTAATATTGTTTTGCACTGGCTGTCTACAAATTAATTGGACTGCCTCAGTTAAAAGATAAATTGTCTTTGAACTCTGGATTTACTGACATTCATGGGAGTGTTTAAATATAATGGGGGGGGGGGACATCTACAGCAGTAGTTACACTGTTATATGTTCAGCATACAGGATGAAGATAAACAGATGCCTGTAGTATATGGTGCACAGTAAACTTAATAGGAAAAAGTCAATATAAATAAATAAAAAGACTGATAAATGTGAGAGTAATATAGCACAGATGTGTGAAGATCAGGGCAAACATCACAATGTAAACATAAACATGCAGACAGTCAGTGGTTGTGGTTAGTGGTGGTGAGCAGTCCTGAGGTATAGGAGTTCGGCAGACTGTGGTACAAAGCTATTCCTGAGCCTGGTGGTGTTGATGGTCCACAAGCTGTGATAGTGGTGGGAACAGAGAGTGGACGAAGTGGGAGAAGTCTGCAGTGACGGTGTGAGATTTCATGACACACTACACATTATAGGTGGTCTGGATGGTGGACAGTGAAGTCCTGGTGATGGACTAGGCAGTCTTCACTACCTCCTGCAGAGTTCCCTGGTCAAAGGCAGTGCAGCTCCCATACCAGACTGAGGTGCAGGTTGTCAGGATGCTCTATGGTACATCTGTACAAAAGGGTAAGGACAGAGGGCTCAGCTCTAATCAGTCTTCTCAGGAAGGAGAGTTGCTGCTGTGCCTTTTTCTCCTTGTGGTACTTTGGAGTGTATTTATAATGTGTGCACTCCAAGCCACTGGCTGATAGTCATTCAAAGTTGACAGTCACCCTTTCTTGAGACCTGGAACCATGCAAGTCTTTTTGCAAGATTAAACTTTTCCAAGGGTTAAGGCAAAACATATTCTAAAAACTTCTCCCTGTATACCTTAAGCACCCTGGGCTCTGCAGCTTTTCACTGCAATGTCTCTTCAGTTCTTTTCTCACCTGGTGGACAGTGAAAAATAACCCAGGGTGGCCTGTTAGTCGCGAGCAACGGTGATGGTGACAGTGTAGGCTGAAGATGGGGTGATCGACGCTGTAAGGTTGGTGTGTGAAAAGTGTTCCCATGTAGAACATGAAGCATGGGCTGAAGCATGGGTCCTGGTAAGCAGAAGTGTGAACTGGAGGGAAGGTGTGATGGCAAAGAATGTGCAGAGGTGTGAGTTGACAGGTTGAGAGGAAATGAGCAGAGAACCTTTTGTCAGATCTGTTAAAATTATTTTAACTTAGTTGCCTTGTCAGTCACCCTCCCCTGAGCAGCCTCTAGACTGTTCTTCAGCTCCACTGCACCTCTTAAACATCATTCAAACTCAGCTTCTGTAGGTGTCTAGACATCCCTAAACCTCACCTTCAGCTGTTTATAGAGGCTAACCTTCAGTCTTGTCACCTGCCCTGCAGGCTGTTTTCTTCTGCTCAAGAGGAGTCTTCCTGTCACTGGAGACGCAGAACTTGTAAAAGAAGCAAGGAACAGACGACTGTTTCCACACAGAAACCAAGTCAGTCAGTCTGCTTATATCCTGGAGACATAATCTGAAGATTCATATGTTGCTAATGTAATGATATTAACTAAGTCCTTACAACAAAAATATACTTGTTTTATTAAAAAGTGTGCAAAATCCAAGAATATGTTTTACACAGACGACTGGCCATTTGAATCTGTGAAAATTTAATTGATTGGATATCGAGACCATGCTAGCATATAAAACACTGCAATAAATACACATGAAGCACATTTTATTCCTTAATCTGGTATCAGATTAATGTGACAAACTGGAGTTGTAAGTTTACAGACAAAATCTTCTACAGAGACACATTGGCATGTCAAAGGTTCAGCCACTTGAGGATATAGTAATTCTTCTTGCCCACCCTGAGTAACGTCAGGCCGTTGGACAGGATGTGTTGGCCCGGAGTGAGCACCTGCTCTGGGTTGGTGACCCGGCTGTGGTTGATCCAGACAGCCCCTTCTGTGACCATGGTGTACCTGTTTGACACCACAATCCCAGTCAGCCAACGGCTGCATACAGTGCTGTAACCCTCACATATACAGTTTTCAGGACACAGAAAGGCTTCAGCTCGTCACACATCTTTGTTTAGAGGTGGGCTGAATGCAGAGGAGTCCTTTTTGGTGCTAAAAATTTGTACTAGAGAAGTTCAGGGTGAGTATCTTGGCCAAGGGTACTACAGCAGGAGGAGGGACAGGGGAACGTCACATGGAACATGGCAACTCTGAGCACAAGACTACCTGACGTTCATCTGAAACCCGGAATAACAATTGCTGTGGTGTATAAAAAACACAATGAGATGTTTTCTCTATTTTAAGATTTCCACACTGTTCTCCTACAGCACGTTTGTACAACACAAATTCTCTCAGCACAACATGTTGGCTGACGCCCAAAAGCAAGGCCAGGTGAGAACGGCAAGTGGCAATCGCCACCCAGTTGAATCCAGCGGCCTCCTGCTTTGTTTCCACTCGAGTCAGCGGCTGTCTTGACAGTGTGGATTACGCCTGTCCTAGCTTCTTGGTGTCATTGTTTGCATAGACTGCCCCCCCCATAAAAAGCGTTACTAAAGAGGAAAGAATGTCCCAAACAAGCATGCTGCTGATAAAATTTCAGGTTTTATCGATTGGGGAAAAGCCTGAAATTATTGAGCGTGCTGAGCGAAACAAAGGGACTTTGAAGTGAAGGTTGGAGAAAATCAGAAGAAACGCTGAGGGGGAAAAAAGCTGTTTTTTAGCAGGAAATGCACATAATGAATTTAACATTTTTTTAACTGTGCAAGCATTTTGTTAGAACTATTTATTGTGTTTGGTAACGTTTTCGTTTTAGTTACGAATGTGTTTCCATTCTTGAGCTATCTAACCCCAAGCCTCTTTTTCCCCATAAGCCCTCTTACTTTCATTGCACAATTCAGCATCGCATGAGGGCTTCTAGTAATGCCGCTATCATGCTGTAGGAGGACTGACTCATGTGATACTGGGAGAGACTGAGTGCAAATACCCACTGTATTCGGCAGAAAGTACTGTCATTTTCACTATGAATGCCATTCACAAACCAGACAGGAAAGATGTACAGGAAAGATGTTTGCAGTACCCACCCCCTGCCTCCATCTGGGATGGCGCTGGCTTGTCTGCAGGCCTCCAGCACTGTGATCCCAGGCTCCAGCAGCAGCTCCAGGAATGGCGCCTCCCTGAAAAGCTCCTGCAGCTCCGTGTCACTCATCTGCTCCAAGGCCTGCAGGTTGTCGTGGTACAGAACACTGGTGCACCTGCCGAGTAGACACACAGAGAATGTTAGCATCAACCTCGTGAGCAACGCGCACAGCACCTTTCTCCGGACACCCACCGCTTAGCGCTCTCCAGGCCTTCCTTGCCGTGAACCAGCTTTGTGACCTCAGCAGCAAGACGTTTCTGTGCAGGCCGTTTTCCTGGGTCCAGCCTCTGCTGCTCCATCAGATGGTCCACCTCTGCCTCAGTGAGAAACGTGAAGAGTCTCAGGTACCTGCAACGGGAGCATGGTAGACCCTCAGTAGCTGCAATATGATAATGCAATATAGCAGATATCCCAGTGTTGTCGGACATCAGCATGAAGGGCATTTTCTGTGTTTAGCAAGGGAATGAATGCTGTGTCTACCTGGAGGGCAGCACAAAAAATTAGAACGGGGGCCCAGGACCAACGTAATTCAACTAGACTCCACAATATTTACAGTATTGATGATCAGCAACAATATGAACAATGCTGTGTGTTTATGGGATGAAATGGTCAAAAAAAAAAAACTGCACTGAATAGGAATGGGCAAGAACAACGTGTGCATTTTCCACTCGGTCATCCTAATGGCAGAGTGGTGGTGTCCCGAGTTACAAATATACTTCTATTCCAATCATATTTGTAAGCTAAGGAATCAGCGCAGTATTATTATCAATATCATCATTAGTATTTTTATTGTCATGCTCATTACCATTACAAGTATCAACACTGACATCAGTTTACCAGACAGTGCGTCTGAAATTAAAATTCAGGAATTGGGCGACACTGCGTAGTGATGCTGCACTGGGACCTGGCCACGGGTTCGAGCACCGCTCTGAGCACCTGCCTGTCCACAGTGGCATCAGGCTGCCGAATGAAGTACTGGTACAGCTCGAATGGGGAGGTGCGGTCCCTGTTCAGCCACACGGCGTTCCCAGCCGATTTCCCCAGCTTGTCTCCCGCTGTACTGGTCACAAGTGGGACGGTGAGGCCGTACACTTCCTGTCCCGTTATCCTGTCTCACAGAGCAAAAACAACAGCATCAGCAGCTCATCCTCGCCAACTTGCCTTTGGGGTGTGAAAGATTACGACAGCTGCAAAGTTCATCTCTGCATCCAACTTGAGCTGTTAAATTATGACTTTTTGGGACTCATGTAAACACCAACTGAAATAATATAAGTGAATATAAAACACACAATTGCACAAAGGTCTGAAAAGTGCAAAAATACACTGGCAAAGAATTACAGCAGTTCTAATTCACTGTAATATATTAAGTGACTAATAATTTAAATGTTATGTTTCTGGAATGAATATAAATCTTTCTCATTTTTGGGTAAAACAAAATATTGCACAACTGGTGCTCCTGGAAAGCAGACCGACACAAACTCTTCATAAGAGGATCTCACTGCAACAAATTCAGACACATTGGATCAGTTCGATGCATTCTGTGGCGATTATTCTGCAAACATTGTCCTCCTCAGCGATGCACAATTCTGAGCTTCTAACAGAAGTTTACATGTTCATTCCATCCGGTCGTTATTTATGGAGGTGTAACTTCCTCAAGGTGATGGCAGCCGCAGATGGGATTCAAACCTGCACCCTTCCACTACAAGGGCAGTGAACCACCACTGGCCAAACAACAGACACACCAAAAACTCATTACTAATCTTTGCTGCTCGGTGTCCAGATAAGAGTAATGGACTGTACGGCGTGTGCTAAGAAAAAGTATTTGCCCCTTTGGAATTTTCTCAATTTTTTGCAGCTTTTTGACAGGTACATTTGGTCAGATTGTATCTACAGAAGAAGAACGTGACACTGGTGTTGTTTTTACATGACTTCCTTGGAGTTGGAGACAAAGTGTGAAATTATGGGCATGAAAAAGTAACGTTCTCTTCATAGTCGGTAGCTGGGTGCGTCACTTTTAGCAACAAAGACTGCAACTAAAAGCCCTGCAACATTTTTTATCAAATTTGTTGTGAAAAAGCTGCAAAAGGAGAGAAAAATGGAAAGCAGTTAAATACTCCCCCCCCCCAGGAACAAATAAAGGAGCACAATAAAACGATGTCACGGATCGGCTGATGCATTTGCGTGCACTTGAACTGTATCAGAAAAATACACTTCCGCAAGATCCTCATCTGGAACCTTGCAAAACCCTGGTGGAGAGGATTTTTGCTTACTTTACCCCACTCTCAAAACAGTGACTTGGATCTCTCTTTCAAAGAGTTCGATTTCCTCTGACTCCCCTCTATACACCAATCAACCACAACATTAAAACCCCTCAGGCTACCAAAACAGCTCTGACCCATCGAGGCATGGACTCCACAAGACCTCTGAAAGTGTCCTGGGGTATCTCGCACCAAGACGTTAGCAGCAGAAAATGTATGTCCTGTAAGTTGCAAGATGGGGCCTACTTGTTTTTCCAGCACATCCCACAGATCAGATTGAGATCTGGGGAATATAGAAGCCAAGACAACACCTTGAACTCTTTGTCAGGTTCCTCAAAGCATTCCTGAACAATATTTGTAGTGTGGCAGGGCCACTGCCATCAGGGAATGCCGATGCCATGAATGGGTGTATGTGGTCTGCAATAGTATTTAGGCAGGTTGTACATGTGTCAAAGTAACATCCACACGAATGCTAGGACCCAAGGTTCCTCAGCAGAACATTACCCAGAGCATAACACTGCCTTCTTCCCACACGATCTTAAAGAAAATGTGATTCGTCAGACCAGGCCACCTTCTCCCATTGCTCCACGATCCAGTTTTGACCCTCACGTGCCCATTGCAGGCGCTTTCGGAAGAGGACAGGGATCAGCGTGGGCACTCGGACCGGCCAGCGGCAACACAGCTCCATACATACAGAGCAAACTTCAATGCACTGTGTTCTGACACCTTTCTATCATGGCCAGCATTAAGGTTTTCAGCAATTTGTGGTACAGGAGCTTTTCTGTGGGATCAGACCAAATAGGCTAGCCTTTGTTCCCCACACGCATCAATGAGCCTTGGGCGCCTATGACCCCGTTGCTGGTTCACCAGTTGTCCTTCCTTAGACCATTTCTGCTAGATACTGACCACTGCATACCAGGAACACCGCACAACTGTAACAACATAATCAATGTTACTCACTTCACCTGTCAGTGGTTTTAATGTTGTGACGGACTGGTGTATACTTTGCTGTAAACAAGGTAAAGGAAATACCATACTTGTACTAATTCGCCTAATTCTACCCAACCCTACCATAATCCATGCTAAGAAACTTAAAGACAGGATTCGGTGACAGAAACAGTAACAAATTTGATTTGTGACCGTTTACGTTCTTATAATGGAACTCTTAGTTCTCTAAAAACCCATACAGATTTCCCAAAGCTAACTGGTAGACTCATTCCAAACCCCTTACAGAGACTTCCAGAAAGGCCCAAACAACCTGCACAGAAGGATGTTACAATCATCTGTGCCTAAGGCCCCAAGACTCAAGATGATGGCAACTGCTGCATGAGCTGCATTAGGTAACAGGAGGCTGTGGCTGCTACATATGACCTGTCAGTACCGTGGCACGAATAAAATCCGCATTAAATTTTGTTTCTTAATACAAACTGTGCCTTTATGCTTCTCCCAACTGGGAGTTTTGTTGTCTGTTTTGTTTTTTCTTTCCTTCCCAGCTGCCAGCTGTCTCATGCCCACCTTTTTGCAGCTGTTTGGCCGCCCTGCGAAAACAAATGCAACTTTTCTTTGTTAAAAAATATACCGCCTGGTTCCTGGGTTACACTGAACGCCAGAGAACGGATGGTACGGATGATTAATCTTATTGTCGAAAAACAGCCATCTTGGCGGTTTCGCGGCAAGGCCCAGCAGGGCGTCGAGTCGACCCCCAGGGTGAGGCGCCAAGCCCGGGAGGACCCCTGAGCCATGCGCTTTTGAACCCCCCCGGTGCTGAGCGTGAAGGCAGCTGAAGTTTACTTGTGAACGAGGTCGTGACCGGACATGAGGTTGCCGAGCTGGTCGTTGCCGCCCAGCTGGATCCTGCACCCGTGCTGCTGCTGCAGGTGGTAGAAGTCGTAGGCCTGGAAGAGCTGGTAGCAGAACTCGGTGAGGCTCATGCCCTGCGGGCTGCGCAGGCGCGACTGCACGCCGTGGCGGCTCAGCATGGTGCCCATGCGGAAGTGCCTGCCCACAGTCGACAGGAAGCCCACGGCGTCCCAGCCGCGGTACCAAGCGGCGTTGTTCACGACGCTCACGGAGCCGAGCCGCCGGGCCCCGGCGCACATGTGCAGCTCGTGGTTGCCGAACACCTGCTGCAGGCTGCGTCTCAGCCCCCTGACGTTGCGTTCGAGCGCTTCGTCCGACAGCGGCTCCCGCTCCGTGCTGCGGCCGCTGGGGTCGCCGATCCGCGCGGTCGCGCCTCCGATCAGGGCGATCACGTCGTGGCCTGCCTGGCGGAAGTGCAGCAGGCCGATGATGGCCAGCAGGTTGCCCACGTGGAGGCTGTCCGCCGTGGGGTCGAAGCCGCAGTACACGCACTGCGGGCCGGACTGCAGAAGCTGCGGGAGCCCGAACTGAGCCGCCGACTCTGGGAACACATCCTTTAAGACGCCCCGTCTGTTGAGCGCCGACAGCAGTCCGCTCCCGCTGGCGGTAGCAGCGCCAGACAGAAACCTGGGGTGACACCGCTTTAGCAGCATCCTCCACGCAGAGCGGCGGGCACTGCGAGCCACGATGGACACGGGGGCCGCCATGTTGGCCGCGTCACCAGCGCAGGGGGCGGGTTCTCCTGACGGCGTCACTGTGGCAACCTGGTGACATCCCGCTGTTCAGTAGCCTTAACAACTTACGTTTTCCAGATAAACACATTTCAAATGCGCCTTTTTTCACTTATTAGGGAACCTCCTTTTTTGTGGGTCAGCACTGATTTGCTTGCACTCCCAAGAATTTGCAGTTGTCATGGTCACCGTTCCAAGCCGCTGTATTTTTAGCGTATGGATGCCTGTGGAAGGTTTCTGGAGGAACATTGCTCCTCACCTCGCCCCTCCACTTAAAATAACAGAATCAAACCCCTCCGTTATTGTCCACATTCCACATGTAATGGTTTACCTACACAATTGTGAAAATATTCTGTGGAACAAAGTCTGGGCCATGTCATTTACAATATTTGCTGCAACATAAGGCAGGAGGAATGCTGCACAGACCAGCCTTCATTTTCTTATCCAGCTGAAAGCTCTCTTGAACTGTAATAAAGACAAATTGCTCTTTGAGATACCTGCACAAAATGGCTTTAAATCAGTTTTGTTGCTGTTTCTGTACACAACTCCTGGAGAGACCCACGTTTAGCAGTGAACGTTTGTGCACCGACTTCTCTTGGTTTCTATAGCATCAGCAAGTGGAAAGGATACAGTACATCAACCTTAACAATATTTCATAACCATAACAGAAAACATGTATTCCAAATAACATGTATCAGTGCCATCTCAGCCTTCAATTGCTGTGAAGGCCTAAAACTGTGCTTTTTCCAAGCTTTCTATGTAACCTTCCCTTGGCCTTCCTGTTTCTCTGAGTACTGTATCTTCTGTTAAAATAGTACCAACTTTGCAGAAGGTTCAAAGACAAATGTGTAAATAAAGATGGAACATATAGGACACTGAGCCGTAATACAGATGGGTTGTGTATCTCTTTTCTAGTCACGTAAAATGAGGCTCAGGATGTCTTGCGTCACGACACTGAAGTGTTTTTAAATAACACGCATTTAAAAAATGGATTCATGCCACAAATATCTGTGATGATCATCATCCCACTGACTGCAAGCACTGAGAAACTCCAGACAGGAGCTGTGGAAATGAGTCGAAATAACGGCTATTCTGCCAGCGTCTGCTGGTCATGTCTGCTCCGCAAAAGAAATTTCAGAAAGGTTAAGGTTCACTTCGTTGTCATTTTGCTTCAGATGTACTAAAGAGAACAGAATGTAGTTTTTCCTAGACCACAGGACACTAAGTAGACAGCATGACGACACAGGACAACACAGGAAAATTGAACAGATAAGCAGATAAGTAGACAGATGCACAGATATAAATAATGCAATAAATTTACAGATAACACAGTTAATAAGAATAAAAGGATCGGTGCAAGTGGTCATTAGTAATGGTACATTAGGTCAGTTGTGGTGATGACGGCCCTCCTGATACGCTGCTTATTGTAAGTGGTCCAGGTGGTGAACAGCAAAGTCCCTTTGATGGACTGAGCAGTCTTCACTACCCCTTGAAGAATTCCCCGGTCAGAGGCAGTGCAGCTCTCGTACCAGGCTGAGATGCGGGAGGTCAGGATGCTCTCTGTGGTACATCTGTAGAAGCTGGTGAGGATGGGAGGTGGAAGTCCAGTTCTATTCAACCTGCTCAGGAAGTGAAGATGCTGTTGTGTCCTTTTCATCTGGTGGGCTGCGTCGTGGTTCCAGGAGACGTCCTTGGTGATGTGCACTCTGAGGAACTCCACTGCTGATCCACCGATGTAAAGAAAAGTGTCAATGGCTTAATAAAGTAAAGATAATGCAATTAAAAATAAACAAGTTTGAACATGTGTGTAACTTTGAACATTTGTAATCAAGCATTCAGGACGGGAGGAGTCAATGTATTCAATGTATATAAATATTTAATTGCCAGTAATAAGTAGGACTGTCCTTTGACATTTTAGAGAGCTCTCAACCATAGTACTGCTGACACAGCAGGAACAATACTGCACATTATTTTGTACAAAAGTAAAAAAAAAAAAAAAAAAAACAGATTCCTCTTGACAGTCAGAGCAAGAAGATGTCATTCAGTTGAAGATGTTTTCATGGAGCTCTTCTTCTTGACCACTTCTGCTTGGACTTGCTGGGGAAACTGGTCCAGATGCTTGTTGACACAGTGAAGGCAGAAGCGCTTGGTGTAGAAGAGGCTGCACTCCTAACAAGCACAGGAGAACATGGCTGGTGAGGACAACAAATGCAAACATTTCTGCCATAACTATGCAATATGGTTCACAGAAGAACCTGCTGAAAATAGGCCTGACTATGACTGGTATCTTTAAAACATGATTTGTATCAAACACAAAGTGCTAATAAAAGGACTAGCGCTTCAAAGGGGATTCCACTTCCCAACCTTCATCGTAAGCACCCGTCTTACCTTATCCTAACCTGCAAACAGCATGGCAACCCCACAGTCAAACCTATCTAGCCGCTATACAACGGTTTGTATCTCCTTAACCCCCACTGTTAATCACCTACACCTCCACACATGGTCTAGCGAAATGATGGTGCAGTATCTCATTGGGGTTGTCAAACGTACACCTCCCTTCACAGGCGTTTTGCCAAGTTAGGCCCAAGACACCTCTGAAAGGCTCAACCACAGCTCTGACATTTCAGAACTGCTCCCCTCCACCACCGCGCACACCACTGTGCTACCCAACAATACCCAACACATGCTATATGCCTTAGCACTCACACTAACAACTTTGCACGCTAACTGCCCATTTTGTATGTTGAAATATTAAAATTGTGAATAATCATTAAAATGTTTTTGTGCAACAGTGTCACGCAGGTCTGGGGTGTCATGCACATTCCTACAGTCATGCATACCCTTAACACCACTGACGGGGCGAATCATAAACGTGATGAGAAAAAGGCTCCTTTAATCATGTTTAGTATCTCGAAACAGACATTTTATATAAATATCGGGTTTTGGGCCAAAAAGCTTTTGCAAAAGGCAGAGTCTTTACACAAATATTTATGAAAGTCGATGATGTCACGAATACCTTTTCGGTATCACTTGTCAAATGCAGGGGTTCTGCACTGCGATGTTATTGCGGCTACAGCTTTGTTTCACACACGTTTGAAGTTGAAAACAGGCAGTAAACGGAGGAGGATATGATTTATACTAATGTTGTTTATTTGAATTCAGCATACCGTGCCAACACAAACCGTCCTGTGGCACAAACTGCAGTTGGAGCCCAAAATGAGAAACTTCTCCTTCTCGGGGCTGAAAGGGTCCTTCATCAGAAAACACTCTTCAAGGAGGCTGGAAGGCAAACCAAACACACAACACACACATCATACCAGCGAAGCAGACTCGCAGAGGGAAACCGGTGTATTTAACCCTGTTCTTACTGGTGTGTTTAGCCTGCAAAGCTGCTCACTAACACCACAGCTGTTAGCGGTGGACTGACAAAAAGGGATTTTAGCAAAAGCAGCACTGCAAATGAAAACAAATACTTAAGCCAGCCAGTTTGAGGTCATTTTCAGCAAAATCGTGCCAAAATCAAAATGCTCATTTATTAGCTTTATTGGTTCAACAGATTTCATTTACACTATAGGTAAAATTAGCCACTTACTAAAAGGGATGCGTACAATAAAAAAAAAAAATTTCCACTGTAGGAGATCGCCTATTTTTTTCTCTGCTGCGCATTAATCGATCGCTCTTTTCACGAAATGTTAAATATTTTTCTTACCCGATTAGAACAACTGGCAGAACGTTTTAATTATTTATTCGCGCTTTATTTCAGTTACTGCGCCAATTCTGGGAGCGACTCTGGATCAAGGGCAGCGACAGGAGGATGCGGGATCCAGACCTGTGCGTTTCGGGTATCAGGCGGCCCCCTGCTGCCCCCGCGCGGTACTCACATCACAGCCCGGGTGCTGGGTGGCTTCTGCCCATAGTAGGAGAAGGGCGCCGTCATTCCGCACAGCTCACACAGGAACTGTGCCCCTCCGTCGGTGCTGCTCATGGCGCCCAGGTGTGCGGTCGTATGCGGGGCGTCACTTCACATCAATCCGATCTGAGTTGCGGCTCCAAAAAAGGCGAAAATGCGGCAACCTGGAGGGAGATTTTCCACAGAAACGCTCTCGCCACAGAGCATGGATGTTTCACTTCCGGTTTCCCTACGGTGACCGAGGAAGGACAATCCGGCTGCTTGCATTTTCCGCTCAAAGCCAGTTAATAGCAGGTTTACCAGCGATTCCACAATGCAAAATATACAGCATTTCTCCCAAAATACCAAAAACACCCACTGCACTCACAAAGCTTTCACCCGGTTACAGACAGATCGAAGTCTCTTGCCACAGCCCTAAACATGAGCTGCACCGGAAAACACAATAAGCGGCTGTGCAGGCAGGGCCGTGGCGGACTGGATCCATCGGCGCGCAAATGTTCGTTCCGAAAACAGCAGACAAAATACTCCCGTCTTTATTATTCAAATATTAGCTGCCCATTAATTCACACCTGGATCTGAAGGCGCAAACAACACAGTGAACAAGCAGAACTGCACGGTGAAAATACGAAAAAAGGACCACGGGATGTATGGATGTGGGTTAAGAAGAGGAGGGAGATGAAGAGCAGAACTCTGGGGTCTGTTAGATTTATGAGCACCATTAGGTGACAGTGACATACAGGTGCCAGACTGCATCCTACGTCCATCTACGTGCAGCAGGGACCTGCGGGTTAAATGTTCACAGATCATTCATCACAGGTATGAAAACACTGGACTGTCTACCAAGCTCCAGAAGGGTGGCCATAGGTTCCAAAATTACTTTGAATTACTGCGCAGACCAAATGCCAACTTTTCAAGTGATGGGAAATTAAACACTTTGGACACGCACGTATTTACAGCGGTAACTTCAGGTGTTAACCTAAGTTTTAAAATATATTTCTTTGTCAAGTACGTCAGTGTGAACAGCCTACGCTCCATGACTTCATCAAAAAGAGAGTTTGAGTTGTGGTTTCACAGAAACACTGAGGTCAGGATTCTGTGCAGCCACTGAAGTTCTTCCACACCAGCCTGGGCAAACCATGTGTTTATGGAGCTCTGTTTGGGCATGGGGGGCAGAGTCATGGCTGACCAGGACTGTGGCCACAAATCTGGAAGCACACTATTGTCTAGAATGGGTTTGTATGCTGTGTGGATGTGGTTGAAAAGCTGAGGTCAGTCAGTGGGGTGGGGGGTGGTTCCACATACTTTTGGCCATTCGGTATATTTTAGATTTTAGAAGGAGGTCCACATACTCTACTTTTGGAGATTTTCAAGTCTAAAAAGCCCCGCCGTTGCCTCCATTTTATGTTTACATTTGTTTTACATATCTTTTTATGCAATGTACCAATGTAATGTATCGCTCAGGATAAACAAGTACATTTCTCATGCAGACCAGCAATTCTCAGAGCGCAGTTAGTTTGCGCAGTGCCACCATTTTCTTGCCCTAGCATATTACAACTGGGGCATCAGCCTCATGAGGAGAAGCCTGTGGGCCACTCCATGTCACACTTGACTTACAAACACTCTGGATGATAAACTAACTCTTGGTTCCCATTAGGTTGAGGACTAACTATTAATGTACGTATGTATGTACGTACAGAGTACTGGGAACTAAATCATCCACGCACCGTTTAGTCCCAATGAGATGTACTGGCCTGCTGTTCTTGGTGTTCCTCACAGGTCAGCTTTGGTGTGAAGATTTATTTTTCACCATGGCACGTTCTCAGGGGCTTTCTAAGATGATGTCCGAAGTGGGATGCAAATCAGCACAATTCTGTACTGTGGGCACTTCGGTGTTGAAGTCACCGTATGCTGGTGTAGGCTACATGGTGGTTCTACTTGAGCAAGGGTCCTTCAGCCTTTCTAGTGCTGGCATAAATGGGTCTGGCTGGAAAACATTCAATGATTAAAAAAAAAAAAAAAAAAAAAAGTACCTGTCTGACTCTTTTGTCAGCGATTACATGAATCCCAATTATATCCTTTTGGAGTGCCTACAATTTATGACATTTTCCTCAAAATTGTCAAATATTTTTAAAAATTCACAGATCTGAACTATCATTGAATTATCTTAGCAGAAACTTCTTAAACTAAGCAGGTAAACCCCAACCTGGTCCTAAAAAGTCACAATAAATGGTGGATTTGTGCCTTATCTCAGACTATAATTTATTATACATTTATTCATTTAGCAGGGGCTTTTCTCCACAATTTACAATGTTAAGTAACTTATATCTATTTACCCATGTAGTTCAGGTGGGCAGTTTTTACCATAAAGTTCAGGTTTAGTACCACCTAGGGAACTGTAGGAGGAGGGAATCAAACTTGAGTTCATTGTAGGTCTAACCACTATACCAACTACTGTTGCATTTACTAGTGTGTTTATATAGTGACTGACTTCACCTGGTGTAAAACACAGTATCCTCTGGAAACCCACTGGCATGTGGCTTTTGGGGATGAAAACGTCCCAAATGTCCCCACTAGATGGCAATACAACATTTTGTTAACATAAATATTGGGCCAATGACAAACAGGACTAATTCCAGTTTCCATGAAAAATGAGAATTTTTTTTTTTTTTTTCACTGTGGGGTTGAAATTTGCTGAGCTTTCCCTTTCTTCGTGTCTGGGCCAACTTCTGTAAATGCCCTGTCATCAAAAGTCACCAAAACACAGAATTGTTCCTAAAGAGACCTGACACATTATTAAGTGACGCAGCAGACACAGGTTCCACACTACAGCCCCATCCTTCTTTGTCATACCTCTGCCAGCTTTTCATCTTTGATGGGGTGATAACCTTACCTCTGCAACATTACCTATGAATGCTAAAACAAGGAACATTTTATTGGGTTCTCTCTGATTTTGTGGTCTGCATGGATTGGTGGGAATCTTGTTGCCAGAACCCTTAAATTCCTCCCACATCAGTGTGAGACTAAAAATGCTCTCAGGTGTTCAGGACGTTAAATGTGACAGAAGCATCTGGTGTGAAGCGATGCCGCAGTGCAGTCACGGCACAGATGGAACTGTTCTCCTCTCAAACCACAACCGTTTTCATGTTCCTCAGTGAACCGAAATCACGGATTCTCCATATTCATTATTGACCAGCAGCTTCAGAGGACTGTTCACTGATGACCAGGTTAAAACCAGGAAGCTTGCGAGTGGTGAATAAATTTCACCCAATATACTGTAAATCTGATAAAAATCTGTCTTCCAGTCACTCAAACCTTCATTTGTTCAGTCGTTCGGTTACTCATTCAACCACTTTGTGACAGAGTAGTAAAATAAAAGTTAGCAGTTCTTCCTATGCAAATCAGTCTTGTCATAAAAATATATACATAAACCGAGTCAAATGTGAAATTAAGAATATTTATTGCCATTTCAGTTTGCAGTCCACAGCATTCAGAGGTTACATAGGAAACATTATTTAAATGTACTGCTAACTACACACACTAGAACTTACAGGCCCAGTTACTGACATGGCTGGAAGAAGCTGATGCGGCTGCTAATGGAAAACATGTCAGAACATGATGTGTCCACACGTTTGCCTTCAGAGCCTGGAAGGCTCCATGGTTGCCTGTGCACTCCAACCACCGTCCAGGCAAGGGACCCCTAAGTGCTGCATTGCTGCCCGTCAGGGAAGGCAGTAGGTTGTATAGTTATCACCTGCTGGGGCAAAATCACTACCCTGAAACCACACAACCTACTACCTCACCCTGTGCGAACATCAGTGCACTTCAACATGAGCGTAAGCAATAGTTTCGCTACAGAGACACGACTGGGTGTCCACCAATGCACATTCATATTCCTGTGGCATTAAATGACTGTTTACAACAGGTAAAGAGAAAATTTTTAACAAAAGGGATAAAAAAGAACAGTAATGACTTGTGGAAAAATAACCGTTTCTCCCAGTGACTACTGTATGGATTTTGGATAATGTTGGAAAACAGCATCTCTCAAAAAAGGGCTTCCATCCAGCGATGATGTGACAGCCATTTCAGGAAAGACAGTAAGTTGTATAGTTATCTGACAGAAAGGGTGTGACCCTAAAAACTATACAACCTACTACCTCACCCCAAAGGACACTCTTTTCCCATGAGTCCAGTCCCGGCAGGGCTACCATGGAGGGTCTCTGTGTGTGTGTGTGTGTGTGTGTGTGTGTGTGTGTGTGTGTGTGTGTGTGTGTGTGTGTGTGTGTGTGTGTGTGTACATGCATATGAGAGGACTCACCTCGTACAATTTAAACACCCAGTATCACTTGCTTTTGAAGATACTGAATGCATGTTTTTTTTTTTTTTTTTTTTTTAAACTTTAAAAGCTCCAGAATTTATCCTTCATGTTGTATAGCCTCGCCATTTGAACATCTGCAGTCTGGATGAATGGAAAGAAGAAAAAAGAATTTAAAATGAATTTGCAACATGGCAATGTTGTCATTTAGTTAAAAGACTGATAAAACCAGAATTTATATCCTAATATATCACATTTTACAGGAAGTGTCATTTATTTTTTATCTATGACAGCACACATGGTTCTAAATTACTGCATGATGTAGTTCTTACAAAAAGGTCCTGCTGGGTTCTGTCACACTGTATTTATTATCAGGCGTCGGAGACACAAACGGAACACCGGGGGAAGAAGCCATCTTCTGACACAGCTCTCCATAACTCAATACTACGCTCCAAGCTGGAGCCAAACACAAGGGAAAATACACAACTGGCTGCCTGTAACAGCTTCAAACTTTAACTCGGTGTATACACGGCTTCTAAGTTCTGGACACACTGGCTGTTAACTTCAACTGATGCTCACATGCTGCATGTTGACTGACAGAAAAAGAGAGAAACCATTGCAAACCATTCAACAAGATAAACTCTAAACAGAATAACCAAATCAAACAACTTCAGGCTGTAGGAAGAAGTTTAAACCCCTTGAAAGCAGAGCTTCCCTCAATTTCCCGGATTACCAGGGTCCAGCAGCATCCGATGCCTTTATCTCAAGCGCCCAGAGTTTGACTTCACGCACAGCCTCTGTGGCTAAATCCTCTGTTCATACAAAGATGAATCTGCAGGTTCAGCTGTAGACAAAACAAGATTAAAAAAAAAAAAATTAAAAATGTCACACTGGTTCACATTTTGTCAGAAACTCAGCAGTTAACATCTGACTTTAGGTAAATACAGCCTACAGATGTCAGAGGAATGGGTCCAATAAATCAGTACCACCTTGGATTAGGTCAGCATCACACTGGCAAAACCTGTGACCAAGCGTGTTCTCTTTGAGGCAGTCGAGAGAGACCTTGTGTGTGAAGCTTGCAAGCTGCCCCAGACTCGGCCCCATCCGCAGCCCCACCCTGGCCGGATTGCCCCTATTGTGCCCCCATTCCTATATTTAGCTTCTGTAAGCAGCCCGAGTGCATCACCCTCACGGGCCCTCGGGTTGCATGGGGTGCAGACAGAAGGAATCCAGACTGGCGCGCAGTGTGTGGTAAAAAGGGAAACATGGACCCTCATCTGGGCTAACACACACCTATTAATATCAGGGCTGGTGGATAACAAGGTCCAGTTACGCAAACAGGGCCCGAGTGCGATTCTGCCCAAAGTCAGACAGGGTGACCTCCTAGTGACCTCTGCAGCTCTGTTTCTATTTTGTTGACCTGTGCAGGTGACTGCTGGTGTGTTCGAGGGCAGTTACAAGCTGACCAGGTGAAGCCGTGCCAATGAGTTAAGCTCCCCAGGGGAGACGTGGCTCTCCCTCCTGACTGAAGCTCGCCAACTGCAGCCCCGTGTGCTCTGCTGTACTTCATTTCAGCACACCTGGTGACAGCCACAGAGACAGACATGCGGAAATCCTTTGGAAGGAACTGCTAGGGTCTTCAGTGTGCCATACCTAGTGGAGACCTCTGTGGCTGTGGGCTGGTTAGACATTGCTTTATAATCCCGGGGAATGTAAAGTGTCTCTCTTTTCAAAAGTGCAGGATGGCTATGACACTGGCAGCCACCGACTCAGTTCAGTACGTAATCCACCTTTCTGGTCAAACAGAATGTAATAGCAGTCAACTGCTCTTATTGGTAAAACATGTTGGAATTGATAGCATTAAAGTGCTAGATGGGGGCCTCCTCCACAAGCACAGCAGCAATAACTAAAACTGAAAACTTTCATCTCAGCAAGTCACAAAAACAGGCATTTATTTATTCAGCCGATCCATTTTACCAAACCAGCTTATACCATCATATATTTTACCCGTTTATACAACAGCATCATTTCTACTAAAATAGTTCTGCGTAGGTACCTTGATCTAGGGTACAACAGCGGGAGGCAGGATTCAAACCTTGGTTCTTGGGAGTCCAAAGGTAGCAGCTCTAACAGCTACACCACCTGCTCTCCTCTTGTTAACACAGAGTAAATGTATTTTACCATCACATAATGATTCATTTGTTCCAATTCCATTTTTTAAAAAAATTTTCCAGGTAACAAACCCTACACTACAATAAATGCCCTCAAATGAAAAAAAGATCAATTTTACTCAAAATAATGGTGGATATATGGAAAGTTAACATTTATCCACTTGACACACTAAAAGGTATATAAACTCATACTGTATCTTACACAAAAAGTGATATTTTTAAACACTCAAACTGCATGACAATTTTACAGACTCGGTTTAACCAGGTTAAGATTTGTTCCAATCCTGAATAAACAGATGGTATAAATGAGGGAAGACCTAGGGAGAGATGTCAACAAATTTGTTAAAACCAGTTAAACTGTTTTCCTTGCTGCACAAAGGAAATAAGTTTAAGACACCAAGTATGAGACCCAAACTCCTGCACCATATCGAGTAAATTGTTGACAGCAATGTTGGGATCACTTCACTCCAGAGCAGGTTCCCAGACTTTGGTGTGATTTGCTAAGGAGATCATTGAATCCTTTTTTTCAGCCCTAGATACTGAGAAAGGAGCCCTGGACGCCTGCCAGTGTCACAGATAGCACCGCAGGCGACAGCGGAGGCACTGTTGCTGGGTGAGCAACCAGCACGAGTAGTCTCCCAAGCGCATGCACGTTAGGCTCTGCAACTTCACAAGCTTTCTCCCAGCATGCTCCTGAGCACCGCACCTCCCACAGTGGGCCTCCAAGCTACAGCAACAGGCCAAGTATTGGGTATCAGGCCCTTTAGCACTCCACTTCCCTGGAAGCCTTACAGACACCCGGAAATAGGAGGAATGACAACACTTTCAGACACACTCAGCCTGCCATATAAATAAAACTCTGTCCTCGCCAGTCCAGAAATGCCTGTCTGACACCCCCACAGCACCTCAGGGCCTTCTTTGCCCCTTACATCTTCCTTGACAAGATGGCTGCTACACCAAACTTTAATCCTCAAACAGCTAGCAGGAAGACATTCAGGTGAAGAGCAAGGAAGCGAGACAGGTGCTCAGAGGGACAGCCAGCGGACAGATGCCCAGGTGCCACCTCAGCAGCAAAGCAGCCCACCGCAGTGTCAGACTGTGCAGACGGCCTTTCATGGCCCCACTATCTGATGCCTGCGATGTACCACAATGCCCCGGGCATCGAGCAAACGTGCACCAGCCACCGGCTATTTATGATGCTATTTATGATGCATATGACAGTTGAGCCGAGAGCACCGTGGGCCTACAGGCACAGGTCAGATTCTCTCCACAAGCAGTGGGAATATTGAACAGTAAAGCACTACTGCAGTCTCATTAAAAATATTTCTTTGCATGCGTTTCACGCACTATACTGCAAACACATTACATCGATATGTATTTATACTGTATATCTACGAAGCACTTTATCCACACATTATTGTAAGCATCAGACTGAATGCAAGTCACTCCCACCATAGAGGTAAGTGGATCGTGTTCCCTCACCTTATATGTATTTATTATCTTGTCTACTTGTAACACATGTTCGCATTTATATGCATGAGCTACAGCATGTGTAGTGTGGCGCTAGGTCCATTTATCTTGCACCAGAACTGTTACATTAAAGATTAACTTCAAGTACAGTGAAACCCTGCCATAACATGAAAACCAGGGTCCATAAAAGTCAACCAAGTAAAATTCTGCATTGCTTTATTGTAAGGTAAATGAAAAACATTACCTTTCAGTCAGTCTTCTAGTTACTGTGGAAAAGAGGGGAGAAAAGTTTTCATTTGTTAGATGTGCACAAACAAAACACGTACATTGGAAATATAGTGGATAAAATAATAAAATACTTTATTTATTAATTTATTAATAATAAATAAAATAATACAGTATTGTAACAATTTACTTGGAGGGCATCACAAAAGGCAGACTAGGGAGCCTGGATTGTGGGAACATGAGCTTTGTTTCTCCACACCATGTTTAAACACTGGCACTAAATGCACAACGACTCGCCCACCCCAAAGCTCTCTGACACAATGAGCAAAGGGATGGTCAGCAAACATCTATAACTCCCAACAGTGGCTACATACATCTATTTAGTAGCTGTTTATTATGGGAGAGCAATACAATAATACACTAAGAGACACTTATTGAAATCTATGTTGCTGATGGTAAGTCATGTACATTTTTTGCTCTGTGAAGACAATCTTGGTGATTGGAAAGGGAGCAGGAGGATGGGAGCTAATTGCCAATCACCTTATATCTGAACTTGTTTTATCACAGGGGATTTTACTGTATGTAGATAAGGATGTTTGCTAATGAAATGGTTTATTTTTCTGCCAACACATTCAGCACCAGTGGAACAGATCAGTGTTGGGCGCTGTCCACAGCCATCTCCCGAGGGGGCTTGTGAGGAGTCTGTGAAACAGCAATGAATAAATTGTGTGGATTCTGTGCTCCTTTCAATCCATCACCCTTTGAAACACACTCTCAGGGAGGATCGCCACCATGTCCACAACCCGCATTATCTAGAAGCAGTTACTCATCGTCCATTTTTCCCTATCCTTGATTTTAAATGCACAAAAATGCAGATGTGAGAACGTCACCCTCTGGTGATAACAGTCAAAATCAATGTTTGCAGTGGCAAGAAGCTGTTCTGGCCACTTACATGGCAGTAATCACCTCCACTAGCCATTTTGGCTGTATGTATTACACCTGTTCAGACCATTACCTGCTGTAAGAATGGTGTCTTCCAGGCAGCTAGGCCTCCAATCCTGTCCAACCCTTGTTAATTAATCCACCTGTTGATAGTTTTGCACTCTGTCTGGTGACCTGAATGTTGCTAATGTCGCGACTAAGTGCCAGCATGCGTTCTGGTGTGTTGCCCTATAGAGAATTCAATAACCCAACTGGTGAAATTAAAAGTTACACCTTGAGCACTATAAACTGCTACACTACTTTTACAAATATTACTTTAAGTATTTCTTTAAAAAAAAAGAAGGAAAAAAAAGGATCCTCTAAGGAAAATTGCATAGTTTTATTCAGATTTTTTCTGCACATTTAACTAATTTGTTTTTAAGAGCGAGTCAAAATATGATTCCGTCCACATAAGTATTACTGAACTGAAAGCAGATCCTTCTGGAAACATGCAGATATCATTACTGAAAATACAATCTGCACACTGTGCATTACTGCCAACAGTGCAAAACATTGAAGTTGCGCAGTCAAATGTGACAGCTCATCATGACATTAAGAAATATACCTGTAATGATAGACACCAGAACATCTAGCAAGAAGAATCAAGCAAACCCAGAAAGAACATGCAAACACTGCACCTGTGTATGACAAGATAGCGTCTCCTTAACATGGGGCGGAGCCACCTGGCGAAAGGAATAGTGTGACCCCTTGTGGCGAGGAGGATGCTGACCACTGTCTTACTGTCCTTCTAGCCACCTCTCCATTTTTTGTTTCCTTTTATTTTTGGTTTTTCACTCTTGGCAAAGCAATCTTACAGAGATGTAATGAAAGAATATTTATAATTTGTTGATTCCATGATTTTTCACTTGTAATTTTTCACTTCTATGATTACAGCACTAAACCCTCCTGCATCCTTAACCAGTTACCCTGGTCAGTGTCTTGGCAGTCCCGAGCCCATCCCAGAATCACTGCACACAAAGCTAATTTCCTTGCTAAAATCATTCACAATGAAGTGATAGCAAATCATGAAGGGTGGGTTCTATTATGGCAAATATAATTTATACCACAAAATTTACCAATACGTACTTAGGAGAAATGTCTTACAACAGACATTTCAGTTTTTGGTGACATCAAGCACCACACAAGATGTGACGCAAACCTGAGTTTTGTCTGCACACCTTAGCTGTCAGACAGCCACATGTGTGTTTGTAAGCAACTCTTGGAAATTGGAACATCATCATTTATAATAATGAAGAGCCCTAAAATAGCAACATGTTAAAAACTGAAAAGACAGCTTAAAACTTGCAGTGACAAAATACAGAAAATTCTCCTCAAATACAATATTATTGTTAAAAAAAAATTCTGACCAATTTACTATTCTTTTACCAAAATGATGCTTTATGAACAGCTTAGATAAGAAGGTTATGGCCTTACAATTGATTACAAAACTGCCTTTTCAAACAGCTTTCTAATAATAATAATAATAATAATAATAATAATCTTTATTTTATATAGTAAAAAGCAGCTTCTCAAATAGCTCTAAAATGAAGA
Source organism: Heterotis niloticus (assembly GCA_018136845.1). Classification (NCBI taxonomy): domain Eukaryota; kingdom Metazoa; phylum Chordata; class Actinopteri; order Osteoglossiformes; family Osteoglossidae; genus Heterotis; species Heterotis niloticus. Next base: position 15,988,538 of record CM030900.1, read on the forward strand.
ATTATAAGCACATGGGTTACAATTCTAAGGCAATTTAAAATAAATACCAGCATTTTACAGTTTTAAAATTACAAGAATAAAAGAGTGACTGACTGACACACACACACGCACAAAGCGCAACGTGAAGTTACCAGTCCAACAGTGTGGGAGGAAACCCACACTAACATGAGGAGAACATGCAAGCTCCAGAGCCAGATCTGAGCCAACAGGCCAGGAGCTGTGAGATATGCACTGTTGTGAATCCCAAGTACAAAATTAAACAACAAAATATAACGGTAAAAAACAGTAAGATACATGATGAATGAAAGGAAAAAATAAGAATACAAATAGGCTGTTTACACACTATTTTAAACATATTGAACATCCAGCCTGGATTTAAAGGTGCCCAAAGCAGATGTGATATTTTTGGACTTGATTCTGACAGTAAAATTAAAGCAGGAATTTTGCATGTTTTTTTTTTTTTTTTAAATGAATGACCTTTATGGCTCAAAAGTGAATCCCCCCTCCCCCCTCATTTAAATCAATGAAGAGGAAATGAAAAGTTTTTTTCAGAATTCTTTTTACAACCAGATCTTCACAAATCAATTACAGCTAAATTATAGCTATATTGTTCACTGGTTGCTGAGCACATGCTTTTTTGTGCATGGAAATTACTAAAGCAATTCAGGTTGAGCACAGAAAGTGACTGCCATAAATATGGTTCCTTAACCATTATGCCCACCGAAGACCTATCTGTTCATCTTTTCCTCATTATCTCATACAGGTCTCACTTTATCAAAGTAATGTTTGCTGAAATCGAAATGTTTGTAGATATGCAACCAGTACAAGCACCAATCCATAAACAGATTTTTCCTCCGCGGACCTGAAGAATGAAGAAGCTCAGCACACAGTAAAAACAGAATCAGAAGAATTAGTCTTTTTTTCAGACGACTCATTACAGTAAAAAAAAAACTGAATAAATATTTGTAACAGTACAATATTAGAACATTGTTTTCCAGAAAAAAATCCTACCAACAAAGATGCCACACACACCTTTCCATGTTGAACATACGGTAAGGCATGTTGCGATTAACTTGTTCCATATAAACAAAAGATTGAAAATATATTTTTTCAACAGTGAGAGAATTTTAAGAATCACGGTAAAACTCCTACTTTTGAAGTCTTGTGTTCCACATTACTGTGAACACTTCCTGTTGCGAGTGAGTTACACGTGCATGTGTGTGCCTGCTCTGTGCTTGACTCGCTTTGTCTGGCTGGTCCAACAACACTTCAGGTAGCCTGCAGACAGCAGATGTGCTGTGAAAATGATAGAGATACCACATCTCAGCTTTATAGGCAATAAAAAGGACCTTAAATGTACAGTTTAGGACCATTTTCGAAATCTAAAAAATGATCGGGGCAGCGGATGACTGATATCCAGTCTGCAAAAGATGCCGAAAAACAGCGGACAATGAAGGTTGAAACGTGTGTAATGTACTCCTGCATTTCCATGATCCATCCCTTGATGTCAAGGTGAAACATAAACCAGTTAACAAGAATTAGTTAGTGGAAGTGGGCCTTAGTGGTGAGATTGTGGAACACCATCTCCTCAGCGCTGACTGTCAGCACGGGGACCCCCCAGGGCTACGTGCTTAGCCCCCTGCTGTACTCCCTGTTCACGCACGACTGCGTCGCCTCGCTCAGCTCCAACATCATAGTCAAGTTTGCTGATGACACCACGGTCATCGGCCTGATCACCGACAACGATGAGCGGGCCTATGGAGAGGAGGTGAGAACCCTGACCTCATAGTGTCAGGACAATGACCTCCATCTCGACGTCAGCAAAACAAAGGAGCTGATCGTGGACTTCAGGAGACAGCAGGGGAATGGCCATGCGCCCATCTCCATATCTGGCGCCCCAGTGGAGAGAGTGAACAGCTTCAGGTTCCTCGGAGTAAACATCACTGAGGACCTGTCCTGGTCACGGCACACCGGCGTCGTCATCAAGACGGCGACACAACGCCTCTTCTTCCTCTGTCGGCTGAGGAGGTTCGGCATGGACACCAGGATACTTGTCAACTTTTACAGATCTACAATTGAAAGTATCCTGACTGGCTGTTTCACGGCCTGGTATGGCAGCTGCAGTGCGTCAGACCGTAAAGCTCTGCAGAGAGTGGTCAAGACAGCACAGACCATCACCAGGACTGATCCGCCAGCCCTGCAGGACCTCCACACCCAGCGCTGCAAGAAGAAGGCAATTACCATCCAGAGGGACAGCAGTCACTCCAGCCACAAACTATTCTCCTTGCTCCCATCCGGAAGATACTTTAGAATTGTTCGGACAAGGATGAAAAAGTTCCAGAACAGTTTTTTTCCCCCACACTGTAAGACTGCTAAACCACTGACCCCTTCCTGGGCAGTGGGAACAGTCGATCGGGGTCTGTCTGTCTGTCTGTATGCCTGTCCCACTCATTGTGGAAACCAGTCTGTTTCACACCCATTTTCTGGAACTTTTTGTTGTTGTAGGTTTGGTCTGTAGTTGTTGGTTTGGCTTCTGTGTCTTCCCCCCCCTCCGCCACTCCCCGATGTATATCTTTTTTCCCCTCACATACCTAATCCTATTTATTATCTGTTTGTTTACTCTCTTTATTTACTATTACTTATTTGTTTTCCTTTCCCAACTATAGTACTTATTTAATCTATCCAGTACCTTACTTATTTATACTTTACATATTTATGTACATTTTTGCACTACTGAGGATGCCCGGAAACAAAACTTTTCATGGTGACAACACTGCTATGCTGTGTTGTTCACCCATGACAAATAAACCTTTGAATCCTTTGAATCCTTACGCTGGCTTGAGTGGTTCACAGTGAAGCAGCTTTAACGCTACTCTCCTTTTCATTCAGGTCCTTTTTTGTGCTCATATCTCCATTACTTTTAAACAATTTTCCTTGCTCACCACTAGTAGATTCACTGGTCCTGGCCTGAATACTTTTTTTATTGATTGGGTGAGGAAAAAAACAAGCTCAGACTCTGACCTCTGAATATTTTCATTTACCTGCTATAAATTTTAACTGACCGTTACAGTATAAAAATTACTGGATGGTTTATGAAATCATTTTTTAAATGTACAGTTTTGAAAATATTGTATAATCATTAAAGTTTCTGTACATTTTGACATGGATTAGGCTGATTATCATACCTGTTAATTTGCTTTTGGCCAAAAATCACCTTTGATCTTTCCGCAAATGCAGGGCAACCAACTGTTGACTAATCTATTCAAAAGACAGATACAGATTTTTACTTATGTTAGGTACTGTATTTTAGGTCCTATAAGCAGCTACAGTGAATTTTAAATGTGTCAACTTTTCCCTATCCTATTTATATTTTTTTATAAACAGTGTTCATACACTTCCTGTATGTTTTATTTGCAAGACAAAAAGAATGTTATGAAAAAACAAAATATTTGATTATGCCGTTAGTGTCTCATTCCACTCGATAGGGTTTCATTATCTGGGGGGATCCTGCAACTGCTAAACCACAATATTTTCCCTGAGACAAAAAATGTGCCATCAACATATCTACATAGAGGACTGCACACTACCATATGGATTTGTAGCTGAAAGAAACTCACATTTTTCTTGATCTTCTGTGTTCAGTCAAGTCAATGGTCATTATTTTTCCATCATTATTAAAATTAATTTGGGCCATACAAGGCCACAGCAGCAGTACTACATCATTCGTTTAGCTGATGCTTTTCTCCAATACAGTTTATAGTGGTTGGCTATTGGGCGACTCTTTGATGGAGCCAGGTATTTTTTATGGTATCAGTACAGAGTAAGAATTGGTCTTACGTGAATACAAACCACTAAGCTATGCATCTTACTGCAGAATACTGTTGAATCAATTCCACCCTGGTCAAGAGTAACAGACCAGCAACAGATATTCAATAAATACTGTAAATGAACAGAGACAAAGTGTACACAATCTAAATCAATATGCCTAACATACAGCTAAGTGGAAAAAGAAAGGTACAAATTAAACATTATTATTAGTTCAAAGTCTTTAACCCTAAAGTTTTTCCTCACGCACCAAAAATTACATCACTGGGGATAAAAATAAACAAATAAATAATGTACGTGCTGCCCTAAGGGGGTTAATCAGACTGTAACTCAAAGCCAAGAATATGCTAAGAACTTGCTAAAAACTGGTGACAGGAGGACAGGCACAGACAATGGGGACATGACCCACCTTCAGAGATTTGTCACAACCAGTGCCTGGATTTTGTCAACTTGCTGAAAATTAAATGATGACAGCTCGGCGCTACTGGGATTTAGAAATTATTCTTCATTTATCACAAAAACAGGTAAGAGTTGGGAGTTGGTAGAACCTGATACTTAAGTAGGCTGGCTCAATTTGGGGACCACCTCCCATCCCTTCAGTTTTACAAGCTGGGTACAGGTTCAGCATTGGCACACAGGAACGCCGCAGCCACAAACCAAACTTGGATGCTTTTGAGTACAAAAGTGCAGCAATGAACACAAGTGTGCCGCACATGCTCACACACTCCTGACTTCATATCAGGTACAATCATGTCTAAGACATCGTACCAAATGCCTAAGACTACAAAAAAAAAAAAAAAAAAAAATCCACTTTACCTTTTGCTCAACTCGGCAGTCCTCAGACAAAGATATGCTAGTTGAGACGACAAACGGAGAAAATTGGGGGGTTACCATCAGAAAAAAGCATAAATTTCAATCATGAAATAAAATATTTTTCTTCCAAATTAAGTAAGCGTTGTAGCTTATTACAGAGTGGTCATAACTACTTGTGCATGTCCCCAACATTTAGCCACTTTTATACATCACCTCGGTCAATGTCCTCTCAATTACAAAATAATCCCATTTTCAATATATTCTTGCACCTTTTAACAAATTTATTACACCATACTCAGCATTTTGAAAAACAAATGAGACACACACACACACACACACACACACACACACACACACACACACACACACACACACACACACACACAGAGCTGCATTTTTTGGTGCACTTTATGCCCGGGCAGGTGCTGTTGCCCCATCGTAGACAGAAAACACGGTAGCAAGGCCCTGGCCAACCACTCTGCTTCAGAAGCTGCTGCTAAGACAGACTACATCCAAAATGACAAATATGGGCAAAACACTGCCTCCCTGTCAGAGGACATGATGGACTTCCTTCTCTCCCATTGTTCCATAAAGCTGAAAAAACACAACTCTGCACTGTAGGAATAATGAAAATGTAACCAATGCTCGGTAATTCACATCACACTCCAAATATTTACACTACCGTAAAAGTGAATCGGAAAACCAAAATATTTTAAGTAACCCAGTCAAAATGGACTTATTGAATTTATGTGCATTTATACTCATTTTTAATCAGTGTCCATGTTTAATAGAGCCCAAGGCACTATGTAGAAAAATTAGTTGTAGCTTCTCTTGCAAAAGAGGACTATAAATCAGGACACGCAGCCAAACTCCTGTTCTGCTGATCATTCCTTCAGCAGCTCAAAAACTACATTAACATTTATCTTTTTTAAAAATTTATTTCCACGACACAATCAGAATAAATAATTTCAAAATGTTTGTCAGTCCGTGACACAAAGAAAATGCCTGAAATGAACTAAGGCGCTAAAGAATAAAGTAAAATTTCAGTCAAGTAAATAAGTACGAATGTGCACCTATTCGCAGAATCTTTAAAGATGACATCAGCAGAGCACATAAGTCGTCCATGTGGAGCGCAGGGGTAGGTACACAAACATCGGAGAACAGGTGTAGAACCACTCCTGGGGGGCATCCCAACACCCACCAAGACAGAGTCTGTCCAAACAGACACTGAGGTTCCAGAATAATCTTTGCGCAATAGTGAGAAATCTGGAATGCATGTGTCAAGTTCTATTCTAATCGAAAAGAGTCACAATTTTCCAAGTTATGTTAAGTGGACTATTTGATCAATGCATGCAGAGGAAAGCACCGGGAAGCAGAGAAGCATTTGCTCTCTGGGGGTTTTTGTTAAAGTGCACTGAACACCAGGCTGTTTGCTGTGGGTCTAAAGTGGGGCTCCATCTGACCGAACGTGAAAAACTTAGCCATTATTCAAGTTTTCATCTTTGCCTTGAAATTATAATAAAATGGTTCACAGCAGCATTAAATGACTGTATTAACAGTAACTACAGAACACTCTTATCTAGCAAACTATGCTTGAAAATGTACACAATTTAATCAGAACAGTCCTATGATAATTTATAATAAATATTTTTCAGCATTTTTCACAAAAAATAAAAATATTGTAATAATATATTAATAGGTTTTTTACTGTAACTTTGACTTTAGACCACAAATAAACTACTAGTGATAAAAATAAAGCTTTTACAAACATTCTTGTAAAAAGAAAAACTGAATTTCTATGAAATGTGAAGAGCAGTAGGAAAATAGTGCAATTATTTAAGATAAATGCAAGCATGCACACATGCACGCATACACACAACAGAGGAGCTTGATTTACTTTCATAGATATGTCTGTGCATCAATGTTAAGAGCTTATTGTAAAATATACCCCATGAATTCGGAATAATTTAATTTTATACCCTTGCTACTTAATATTTCTGTTAACTTCGCTACTGCAATTCTCAAAAAAAATAAATGGATTGCACATAGTGCAAATAAGTATGAGAAATTGTATTTATAAAAATTAAAAACTGAATGCTAATATCAAATTTATTACTGGTTAAAAAAAGCAGTTTCTTTAAATATAAAGGCATAAATACAAAACTCAAAAATGTACAAATAATAAGCTGTGACGTGCTGAAATAAATTGTTCTATAATTTACTTTTCGGATGTCTAATGAATGAATGAAACATCCAAACACAATATCAGGCTCTAAAATCATTGTCTAGGAATGCATTTAAAAACTACGGAAAAAAAATTCTGAATTTGACATAAAATTTGTAGGATAATAAATATGTCAGCAAGACTATTCAAAACAGCATTTTATGAGATAAAATTATAATACAAAAATTATAATTTTAAAATATTTTAATACAGCTGCTTAAATGCTGTTTTATTCAAATTTGCAAATAATTTCAAACAGCTGTACATAAATTAATATCTCATATACACACAGGTAGATATAAAAATACAAAAGCACTGTGAAAAAATACTAAATAATAATTTGCAACTATTCATTAAAATCCATCACTAGTGAAAGCTCTCCTACTGTCAAGCATGGTCTCTCTTTTTCTCTCTCTCTCGCTCACACACACACACACACACACACACGCGCGCGCGCTACATCTCCTCTTCAGAGTTGAAAAATGAGCACATGTTCTCCCACAAACTGAGTGGCAGAATCTTTTTATTTCACCACCTCATTCAGTTTGGGGAATAACCTCTCTGGCAAACACACTCCCCTATGGAGTAGCAGCACTGTACTAAATATCCTCAAATGTCCTCAAAAAGACCACCTACTGTCACATGTACCATCAAAAACCTTGGTGCAGTGTGAGATTCAGGATGTTTTCAGCAACTAAAACAAAAAAAAAAGCCAAATGCACAAATTTAAACTGATTACAGAGGCTTTACTATAATATTGCTTTAAAATTCTACAGAAAGGAACTAATTTATTCATGCAAAGAAGAGGGTTTTGTAAAGGCTAAACTAGAATAAACATATTATGCCTTTTAAATAATGTAAAGAACACTCTTCCGTAAGTGCAAAACATTAAACATGTAAAATGTTCTGTGGCTCTGACCCTCTGAAATGGGAGCAGTAACTGAGTGAACGTGCAGATACAGAACTGTGGTCATTTCGGGACCAACACACTTTTCTGAGTCAAAACACATTCGTGCCAAGACAGTAAAGTACATTTTCAGTTTCAATTTAATGCAACAAGTTTAATCACACTTTGCTAGAAAATTTTAAAGTATCAAAAAAAAAAATGACTGCAGCACCAATGTATTATGTTCGCATTGTAATCGTAAATACAATTTTAATTGATAACATTAATAAGGCCTTGTTGTGAGTAGGTGGCCAGCTTGCGACAAGGGTGTGACATCAGCACAAGTAATGGGTGTGTGTTTCAGCCAATCGGAGCACAGAGAGACCGAGGTGGCCACTTCCAGATAATAGCACACAACATGGCTGCGCGAACACACCCACGGCCACATGCAACACATGGTGTCGTGAGCATGGGATAGTGCCGTCCACGTACCCGACACCTAAGTAGGACTTGTCTACCCAAGTAGGCCTGCACTCTGGGGTGCGGCTGTGGTTTTGCCTGCCTGCCTGCGGGTGGCGCTTTGCTTGGGTAGGGCGAGGAGGTGTAGTGCAGTCCGGGTCCACGGGCACTGCAGGCTGAGACCAGAGCCTTAGGCCCAGATCCCAAAGGTGCTCAACAGGACGAGCACAGAAAGAGCAGTCGCTACAAAACACCCCGAGCAAAATACACACACGTATTCGCGCACGCGCGCGCGCACACACACACACACACACATGAAAACAGAAAAATTCAGTGGCAACAACTAAAATCAGTATGTTCAGATTCTATCTTTGAGATGCAATAAAATAATAAACTGCAATTTGCACATTTCCTAGTTGGTTCCATGATATTCACTGGTCACCGACTAATACGGGCAATAGCGAGGATCTTTATGGAAGGAAAAGCCAGCAGAAATTCACTTTCTTCATGGCTGGTTCTCTGCTGTATTGTTTCAAATGGAAAAAAAAAAAAAACACAATTCTGTTTCACAAAAATGTAAAAATTCACAAAAAAGTTATAAATCTATCTTTGATTCATCATCTGAAAACTAAATCCACGTGTGAGCGTGTGTATATGTAGGGTGTGTGAAGTAATAAGAACTGAACTTTTTTGTTTTCAATTCCCATTTTTGCTATTTTTTTCTTACTATGGAAATACGAGCTGAAACACTATACACCTAACTCAACAGTAATAAGCAACAAATGCATTTTAAATTTACTTTTACTGTTTCAAGTTATGATTGTTTTGGATGGATTTTTAAAAATATGTGTATAGTAAAATAAACCATAAAAAAGAAACCCATATTTGCAAACAATATTTAAAAGCAATTAAAACTCCATGTTAAAGCCGTAATATAATTTGTTACAATGGTTTTGCATGTGAAATTAGTTTGCATGCTCACAAAAAGCAATGTTTTTGTAAAGCTCCTGTGAATCCTAGTCTAAAACATAGTGTTTCTATAGTTTCCAGATTCACCTGCCTTTGAAGTGCATGTCAAAAACTCGCCAGTTATTCATGACTTTAAGTTACATTACACGTTGAGCAGAACATGTGACTGCACTTTATTTCGTGAAGCAAGCGCTTCAATGTCAGTTTAGAAACACAGCGGAGCTGAGTGAAGCTCCCCGTATAAACACTCCAAACCGCAAGTTCACATACTAGTGTGTGTTTGAGTGTTAGTGTGTGCATGACAGTTTCAGTAGTCAGTCACAGTTACACACCATACCAGCCTACATGTAAAGGCACATGTGCACACAATGAACAGACTTTAGTTAGGAGCAAAGTTATTCTGACAGGGCAGATTCTATCTCTCTCTCACGAACACACGCACACACACAAAAGCAGTGATGTAACTTACAGTGCTTCTGCATCGAGGAGGTGTGTTGCTCTAGGTGAGGCTCTGTCTCCTAGCATGGCCCACAGCGTGCTGCTGGAGGAACCACGAGGCACTTGGCTCCGCGGCCTTCTGGGGACCCAAGGCCTCCGGGGGTATAGGCGGCCCCTGGTCGAGGAGTGCGCTGATCTCGAACGAAATGTGTCAACATGCACAAACTGCACAACTGGCGTGTGCTAACAGCAGTGCCTGCCAGTGCAGCGCCACCTCCCTTGCCCGATTCAGATGGCTCCCCTACTCAGGACAGCCCTGGAGCACCCGCTCGCCTGGGGAACCGCATTTGGGTTAAACGCACGTGTGCACCTGGAAGTGCGTCTCCGCCAGCGCCACCACAGCCGTTGTGCTCACTCTGTGTCCGCAGTTCAGCCGTCTTTTGTGTGCCCCTGGCTCCCAGCCCAGAAGGCGTCCCATCACCCTGCGGTCCCTACGGTGCCCTGGTGGGACGGCCCACCGGCCGAGGGAGCAGGAGGTGCGGTGCAGGGGGGGACAGATCTGAGGAAAGAGAAGTCGGCTGTTTCGCAGCGAGGCCACAAAGCGCTGGGGTGCTGGAGAAATGCAGAGGGCGACGCTGAGAGTCGCGCAGCAGGATGGGGGGGCCAACTTGTTGCAGCTTCGGCGCTGCTTTGCACACAGCTGGAGGCAGAGGGTTAAAATGCAGTGAGAAGCTCAGATCCCCCCCCCTCCCCGTCGCAGCCGGTCGCAAGGGAACCTCTTGCTCTTCCCTCCCACTCCCCCCACCCCTCGCTGTTCACCCCCCACGGGTACCGCAGCGGAGCGGGACACTGCAGGAGGCGCATGGGACAAGGAGGGAGTGAGAGCTGACAGAGGGAGGAAGGAGGCATGAGAGAGAGAGAGAGAGAGAGAGAGAGAGAGAGAGCGAGAGAGAGAAAGAGAGAGGGGGGGGGCGGGGGCGGGACACACGCAGGAAAGGGGTGGAGGACGGGGCGGGGTCCTCCCTCCCCAGCTGCGCAGACGCAGTGCGCGCACACTCACGCCATTTTAACACATGCTAAACCTTGAGAGTCCAACAGGAGAAAAGAAAGCAGCAAAAAGAGATAAAAAACTGCTGCTGGGAAAAATTTTAACTGGAAGAACTTCTGAGATAAGTGAACACTGAACTTTACTCCTCAACTCTTTTTACAGCCTGTGAACAGAAAAAAACATTTTCCCAAAAGAGAAGCACAAGCAGGACAGTATTACATTTTTAGTATTATAATATTACATTTATTTAGCAGATGCTAAATTGTCTCCAGAGACAACTTACAGTGATTGTTAACTGGTGTTTACCCAACACCTGTTTCCAAGGTGACTTACAGTGGTAGATACACTACCTGCAGTGATTTACATATCTGGACAGCAGAGCAACACACACATGCAGAAACACAACAATTTACTGGGCAATTAAAGTGAAACACATGCATTTGGACTGTGAAAGGAAACCCATACAGACATGGGGAGAACCTGCAAACTCCACACAGATTGAGCTGGATTCAAACTTATCCCTAACAGCCCTGGGTCTGTGAGACTCCAGTGTTACCCCACTGTGCCATCACGCAACCCCTGTTTAAGACATGAACATTGGGATGGAGCAAGTACGTCCTGAGTAACATTAATGCAGTGTGTCTGGATACTGGGGCAGTGTGTCGGAGGGCAGGGCTGCTCAGTAGTAGCAGTTGTGATATGCAGTCCAACCTGCAGCAGCATCCACAGTACAGGTATACACACACACACACACACACACACACACACACACACACACATTTACTCAACTAGCTGACACTTTTCTCCAAAGCAACACATAGTGTGAAACTGCTTGTACTGATTTAGCCATATAAATAGCATGGTAACATTTACTGTATCACTTCAGGGTAAATACCTCAGTCAAGGGTACTACAGCAGGGCAAGGGTCACAGCTGGGCCTTCTGGGTCCTAAGGCATCAGTTCTAACCACTGCACCACCTACTGTCCCACATGGCCAGGCTCAACAAACTTATATGTCTGGGCTGGAACTGATCCAAAAATTCTCCTGCCAACTAGCCCCACACCTCCACCCAGGTCTCCCCCTCCTTCCAAACATTGAAGGCAGCCGTTCATAATAATACCATCGTTTATTTTTAATGTACACACACTCTGCAGTGTACATCAAGTGTAAGGCAGCACAAAAAGTATCTCAAGAGCCCCCCCATGCCAGCTCCACCCCCCAAACTGACAGACTCGCACGCACGCACGCACGCACACACACACACACACATTTCCTTCTCCTGCTGCCTTGTCCTTCTCTCCTTTCCACTTGTGTTGCTGTAGTAAAGTGACTTCCTGCCAGGACAGCGGCTCGGTCTGGTTTGGCACGGCTTAGCCTGCTGCCCCTTTCCCTCGGCGCTGGCGGCAGCACAAAAGGCACAGGAAAGAGAAACTCTCGGACTCTGTGTGCCATTGTGGAGTACGATAAGCAGCTAACGTTGCTGGTTTGTGGTTTGTGTCCTCAGAGCGGCCACCAGGGGAATTGCCGGCCACTGCATGCGTGACACGAAAAGGTGGGGCCTTTTTTTTTTTTTTTAAACGCTTTTTAATATACATTGTTCCTTATGTTTGTAAAATTGCTTTAGAGCAGGGTCCGAACATGGCTGCTGGAGGAACTCCGTATGGCGCAGGGTAGTTCGGCCTCTGGTCATGGGGGGCTCCATCCTGGGCTGCGCACCCCCTCCCCACATGGACCACAGCCCCCGCAGGACTGTGCACACCACACACAGAAACAAAACTGTCGCGTTTCTGCTCAGCCGTCACTGGGTTTTGTGTTTGTGCAACAAAAAGCGGCGCCGGTGTGAGTGCGTGGCAGGAGCCGGGACCCTGTTCCCCGCAGAAAGGCGCTACGTCACATCTCGCCACATCTTCTGACCAATCGTAAGAAGCATTGGTGCGAGGAACACTATATACATTTAGCTTTAAAAAATGCTGATACACAAGTGAGGGATTCCAAACGGCTGCACCGTGCGTTCCTACAAGTGTACCATAGTATTTACGCGGCTCATTGTTGCACGCACGCTCTTTAATGTGCCGCTGAAAGCGGGAGCAGTGCGCCGCACACAGCAGGAAGTTCACTTGAGGATACACTCATGGTTTCAGCTCAGCTGCCAGCTCTCCACAGTGCACTCCTCTGTGTGGCCGCGTCCCTTGCCGCACACCCATCACACACACTTCTGCAGCTTCTCACACAACCCCCCTCGCTCTGCTGCTTATCGCCTTTAATCTGAGCAGTCACTGCTGGTGCACTTTTTTTAAACACTGAAAGCCTCAACTAATAAATAAATAAATAAACAAACAAATAAATAAATAAACAAACAAACTTTTCATAAAGCTGTGCCTTTCAATATTCTTTGTACTAAGAAAAATCTCAATACTAAAAGTACATGCAAGATTTAAAAAAAAAATCTAAATTATTGCTATACAATTGTTTAGCCTTATTCTGCAGCAGTTTATAGATCACCACAGTACCTGGTGCAGAAGATTGGGAGTTGAAACTTGTTTTGTACCAGTAAAACACCAAATGAGAGTTATTAATCTAGCCCACACGCTATGGAGCCATGCATTTCAATTGTTTAAAAAAAAAAAAAAAAAAAAAAATCTGGTTTGCGCTGTCAAAAAAAATAATAATAAAATAAATAAATAAATAAAAATCAATATTTTCGGTAATACTTAGTCTCTTGGTAAAAAATACACTAGTATAAATTAATAAAGGGGTAGATAACGACTACCTGAAGAAGTGCAACAGCTGCCCATTTGACAGCAGGGAAGACTGTGCTGCTGTTAAAATCTACGATAACATCTCTCAAAATAAATAAAAAAATAAATAATAAATAAATAAATAAAGTCATTGAACCAACGGGCTTTCGAGACTGGAAATACTTCACTATTTTGATATAAATATAAAACAATTTTGACATATAAAAATATACTGCTGAGAAAGAGTGAACTCATTTAGCGCCCTGTGATGCCAGGATAGATTCTGAGCCACTGTGACCCTGACTGGCACAAGTGGTTAAAGACAATGGAGGGACGGATGACTGGATTTCAGTTCCTGTTTTAGGGCAAAAGCATATTTGAGCCACTGTCTTTTCAAAAATGAATATCAATTCCAAAAATAAATCAAATTTATTTCACTTACACAGAAAAATATTTTATTCTACTAATTTACTGACACATTATTCTAACTAAAGCCATTTGGTACGTCAAGTGAGCTGCTGCAGAGCTGCATTCTGCAGCTGAACCAGATTTTTATGAGTGTGTACTAGTCCCTGGTGCGGTCACCTCAAAGGCCTGCTGCTGCTACTTCATACACAGTCACTGATATTAACAGTGTTAACACTGCACCAGCAAACGTAGCTGAATTGAAGATCACAGTTCCTAAGAGGGTCAAACACGGTGCTGTGACCAGGCCATGAAATCACACACACATACAAAAATGTACACTACATATACCAGTAAAATTCACTCTTGGGGCAAAAAGGTTTAAAAAAAAAAAAAAAAAAAAAATCACTGACATGCATTTCTGTTAATCCAACTGTTTATGCAGGTAGGATTTAAATGACAATAAAATGACATTTTATACTTTTATTTCTTATTGGGCAATTCAAAACTTTCAAAGTTTTCTTCACAGGTAAATTTGAGATATAATATTCACACTGCCTAATCCAAGGGCCTACACTGGAGCCTCTGTGTAGACATGCATTTAAAATTTGGATACCACAGTAAAATGTAATGACAATCCAACCTCCAGTTAGAACAGGAAACAAATGTCAAAATTGCGACAATTTAAACAGAATTGCATAGAACACGACAGTCTCTAGCTCTCTCTCCACAGTGGGCTCAGCCCACTGGTGTCTTTCATGCCCCGCACACGCGTTTCACTATCCCCTGTGACCCCTGAGGTCAGCCTATACAGAGAAGAGGGCAGGGGTTGCAACCATGAGGTCACAAGGACATCCCATGGGGCACAGCACCTCCATTGAAGTGTGGTACACTGTTTGCTTTGGGAGCTAAAGAGCACCAACATGTTGACTGACATGGATTAGAGGGTTACCCCCAAAGGGACCTCCCTCAGAGCGGCTAACATCACCCCTTCGTCGCAATCCCAGGCCTTCCCCACATGGAAACAACTACCAAATTAGAACTACAAGATGCTCTAAATATAATTTTTTTAAAAATTAAAAATAATTTAAAAAATAACTAAACGCATGACACACGACTACAGTGCAGCAAAAGGGCGAAAATATTATTCGACTCTTAAAAGGCATGAAGGTATAAAGGCAATTCAAAACAAGCAATTGCAAACATAGCCATAACATACAATGGTCATGTACTTAAACATTGTCCAACGTCTAATACGAGAAGACTTATAAGAGATGAAAAGCACATGACAGCTCACCACAAAATGGGGGCGTCTGCAGGCCAGTTCACAAAATGGAGGACCAGGCCGGGAAGCACCACACAGAAGCAGCACATTTCACACAGCCTCTGCAACATGATGTAAAAAATCAAAAAATACAACTGTACAATCTTAAACAATAGTGTCTTTGCAGGAAATATTGGCTTTTGTTAAACATGACTAACAACATTATAAGCACATAAAGAGCTATTAGTGCTAATGGAGCAAAGTGTGCCTTTACTCTGCCTCCCTAACTCTGGGTACACAGCACTGGTGCAGTTCTTCAAGAAGGACAACCTAATACTTAGCTAATTTGTAGCTATTATTTATCCATGTTTTATTTTATTTAGGCCACACTCAACTGTCTTCATATCTAAACTCATCTTTCAAATGTCTCCCCACAAAGTGGTACTGCATGCCTCTTAAATTTCACATTAAAAGGAAACTTCAGAATGCATTTTAAATTGGTGTATTTTCAACAATAAAAAAGTCTAAAAACTTTTTAATATGTTAAAAAAACTCTTGTTACATATCAATATCATGAAATGTAAACAAGAGCAAATTGTGGACTCCATGTACCAGTATTAACGGATGGTGCGACTGAGGGTCTCCCACCTGGCACATTACAAACAGGGCTGTTGTGAAGCACTTTTTATCATGTGAGCAAAAGAACCAGAGCATGAAGTTGTTTCATTGTTTCAGCTGCAACACTGTTCGCAGTCACTTAGTTAGTAATCAGAAAAACTGTAAAAACATTATTTCTATGTAAATGAATCATATAAATCAGTATTACCATAATTTAATAGTTTTTTTATGTTGCATGTACATGTGAATGTCAATATGTGCATACTCTCTGTCTCTCTACACACACAATACTGTATATATAACATGCTAAATTTATGAAAAACATCAATATTACATTATTGAAACAGTTAACTGAAATTGCCCTGCAGAAACAAGCTGATGATATAATGTTTGCAAAGATTACAAGAATTTTCTGTGGAATAAGAAAATTTAAAAAAAAAAAAAAAAAAAAAAAAAAAGCTTTAATTTACTGCATATCTGATACCTCATCATACATAAAAAGAAACTACACCACACGTAATAATTGCAAAGGAAACATGAAAGTGACTTATAAAAAGACTAATAATTTAAAATAATTATGAAATATTTCAATACAATGCAATAAACTGGCATTTCAACTAAAAGCACCATAATAGTGATCAATAATAGTTATAAAACTAATCTGGACATTTGGAAAAAAATGTTAAAAATCATCTCTCAGCTCCAGATGGAATTTCTTTTTAGGAATTTGTTGTTAAAGAAACTGTAATATTCTCTATAATATTCAGAGCCCCACACATCATTTTTTAAATTATTAAGCAAGTTTTATATGTAATGTGTATTGTTTTATTGAATTTGCACACTGCATGTTAAGAGAATGTCAAAAAATTAGTGAATAAAAATATTCCGAACATTATGGAATAATATGACCATTTCTGCTCGTATTATTTCTCTCTTACAGGTCCGAACTCTGTGACCATGACAAAACACAGGACAAAACTGGTCAATTCCTTTTCTTTTATCATGAAGACTCTGCTGACAAAAAATATTTAAAAAAAAAAGCTGAGCAACATCTGTAAATAGTAAATTTAACCAATTTTAACTATTTAAAAAAACTGTTTAACACCTTACAATGCATTAAAGCAGAAATAAAAATGCAATCCTTACTGTTGCAAACTGTGTGTTTCTATACTGGCAGAGAATATTCAGCAATAAGCCAGTCAGTCTTATGTGTCTATGATCAGCAGGCTGCTGATATTCCAGTGGCAGCTGCACTACAGGTTTGATATTTCTTGAATTATGGTAATTTGAAAAGTGGCCACATGTGGTGAGGATTTAAAGATTTCCAGTAATGCCAAAAATCGCTCATACTGTACAACATAATGTTTTGACTAAATGATCTTGGACACGGTGCTACTGCACACCTCTAGCCGAACACCAGTATACTGTGCTTACATTAGCCATACATGCAGAACACTTGTGATAGGAGTAAAAACATATTTTTAGAAAAATTTAAATCATGGAATTTATTTATTTTAACCGTTTTTTCCTGCAATGAACCCTCGGTGTAATGATAAAACATGGTAAGAATTCTCTTTATGACTCGCCTATTAGTCATTTAATTCATTTAGACTGAAAAAAGATTGTAGTACTGTAAAATAAAGCTATACAATAATTTACAATATTAAGGCATTAAAATGAAATGTTAATTAAATACAAGTTAAAATTCACTTTTACATGTACTCAGTAAAAATTATTTAGTGTTCCACTAAATTAAATCGTCAGGAGACTGTACAACTGTTACACAAACACATTGAGGCACCGATTTAAATTCTTCCTCACATTTAAAAGACTCCTATTTTTCCTGTGCAACCGGTGTGGATCAGCAGAGCAGAGGAAAACAATAATACAGCACGTTTTACTTCATGTGCATCAGGAGGCTTTGAAAGATGTAAGCTATGTGCCTAGATAACTTCTCAGCACCAAAATAGCCCTTCTGAAACAATACAGTAAAACTTATACAGAAATTTCGTGAGAAAAAGCTTCTGATAGCTAGAACAATAAACTGCTGAAGGTGTCACAGCCAGACTCACAAGAACGGTGTGCGTGACACATTTGGGGCAAGTAAGTGAATGGCCAGCACCGTGTCCCGAGCCTGACTGGGTCCCAAACCTGTGCTACAAACACACCAGCAGTTTGACTGAGCCAGGTACTGTCCTCCTACCGCCACTTCACAGCAAGTGGACCGTGTTGTTCGAAATAGTGCCCAAGGCAGTAAACACAGGAGATGTTCTTGTTTTAAAAGTGGACTAAAGTAACAGTCCCTGTTTCACACTGCTCAGGGCATCTCAAAGGGTGTTCTTGCACACTACTACAGAGTAAATATAATTTACGTTGCAAAAACAACAATGACGGAAACCTGGTAATAACAAGATCATGTTTTAGCCTTAAGAAGTAAACGGGGTACAGTAGGCACCAAAGCAGAACGCAAAGGACAGGTTGATCACTCACCCTGAGAATTTACTACCAGAAGCACACATTATGTCCAAATTTTAAAAAAAAATTATCGTATCGATAAGTATGCTGCTGCATTTATGCTTTTGATGGCAATATAATTAATAATCATGTGAATATATAGACATTCTCTGTTGTGCATCTGCCTTTGTCAAATTGGATTTCATATGGACAGTGTTCAACTTATCTTCACTACGTGGTGCACTGACGTCAGCAACTCTGCCATCTTCCAAAGATGTCCGATGCAAAATGTTTCTGTTCAAAGTGCCGAGATCAGCTAAACAAACTCCTGTTTATCAACGGCTCTACAGAAAACCCCCTTCCCCGTCTCCCATACCTGCTCTGACCGCCTGGTCATATGACCTGAAGCTCACTGAACCAAGTTGATGTTCGATGTTCCTCCCTGAGGACCCTCCCAGCTGAGCCCTGAACACCCACCCCACCATGCCCCTCCCCTATCCGTCACCAGTGTCTGCAGCAGTGGGGAGTGGCGCTCAGATCTGCTGCATGTCCAAAGTGACGCTGATGGAGCCCCAGACCGCGCCCAGTGGGCCCAAAAGCACGCAGAGCCACGGGACAGTCAGCTTCTTGGCCAGAATTGCACTTAAATGCTGGAGGAGGATCAGTGCCAGTCCTCATCTTAGATCCAAAAAGCTCATCAAAAGACACAATTTTACCAAGTTTTATATAGCTAGATACCTGCTGGATAAAGCAATTCCTTGGGTTTGAATCAGCAACTTTCAGGTACTGAGATTTTGTCCTTAAGGAACATTATATTACTAGAGGAAAAGTGCAGAGCAGTTTAGCCACATTTGGTACAGGTAACCCACGTTAGGCATACAACTACAGAGTTTTTACCTATGATTATTGCTGTAAACCATCTCACTGTGTGTCTGAATGAAATAACTAGTTTGGCCAGACAACACCTGTGCAGGCAGCCTCAGCTACTACTCTGAGCACTGTATTTTGACTGTGCCAAAATCTTGGTGTATGATAAGTACCTGTCCTTGTAGCAGGTTCCTGGTGGTCCACACACACACACACACACACACACACACACACACACACACACACACAGTCACCTGTGCACCTAGAACACATATCTTTGGACAGTGGTAAGAAATCTGAGCTTCTCAAGAAATGAAAAGAACCTGCAAAATTCCACAGAGAGCCTCCATTCCATCAGAGCCGTGTGCTACATGCTGCACTACCTATTAATAGAAGAACTCACACTCAACAGAACAATATAGGACATACACAGTATGACAACCAAATTAGAGACCAAAATGCTGCTGCTTTTTCAGTTGCTTATACAGGAAACAGTTCCTTTGCTTCAACAATTCCTAATATACTCAAGTTACAGCAGCAGAGATTTAAGGGACTTAAATCTAGATAACATCAACAGGCAGGGTCAAACACACTTTAATGAAAAGTTTGAACAATGAATAGCAAATGTCACCACAATATGTAGTAGACCATATTACAATACAGCAGCTCAAATCTTGAGGACAAACTTCTCTCTGCTAACACAAAAAAAAACAAAAAAAAAAAACAGAACGAGCTGCTGTTTTCTGCATCGACATCACAGTGCAGACTAATGAAATATATAATACAGGTTATCAAATATTCTTAAAATCTAAGTAAAACAACTTTTTGCAATAAACCCCTTTTACACCTTTGTCACTATTTACTATGAAAAATGTATCCATATTTCTTTGCAAAGTCTAGCTATTCAAACTTTCCCCCGATTTGCCCCTTGTTAATTTCAGTGTATCGACTTTTATTTCAGCTCAGTAAAATCATTAAGTGTAAATGGATTACCCACCTCAAACTATGAAACTTTGTCCATGTTACTTTTCATATTTCAACATATCAATAATAAATTTTAAAATAAAATTAAATCCAATGAACTAAGTTCATGTGCTTTAGATACAAGGATTCAGTTATCTGAATGTTCAATAAAAGAAAAATTGAACATGATTAAATATAAGTGTGAATCCATATTAATGTGATTTCATCTGCAGTTTGTTTACTGAAAGCCAGAACAGAATTTAAAAACTCACAGCTGAACTTTATTCAGTTCTTTATTATTTGCAAACTTTTAATTTGCACTTATCTAAATGAGACATTTTATTTACTCCATTGTTACTTTCCATTGTCATCTGTCACCACTGTGATGACTGTGTTCTGCTGCAGCTTTGTGCACGAATTGGGGTTGGATGAACTCATTTTGAGCCATTTTATTCTACTGAAGAGACTGCATGAGTGAAGATTTATTCTAGAATCCTTTAGTTTCTAGTGTTCTTCGCAACCACCACTACACTAAATAGCAGTTTTGTCCTTTATTAAATATTTACAATAATAAAGCCAAAATCTTTATTACAGCACTTTTTGTATTAAATTACCAGATACAGCTTTGATGCCACATGCAGTAAGGTACCAAACAATCATGGATTGTAACGTGAAATGTAAACAAATTAACACTTATTTCACTATAAAAAAAATAAATACACAAGTAATAAAATGAAGCTGAACTACTAGCAAAATTCACAGCAAACTGAAATTTTACCAGTAAGAGCATGAAACCATAAAGAGCAGCTGCTTCCCCTATTTTGCTCCCCACTCTCGACTCACCTGGCTACCACACACAGTTAACTGGAGTCAGCTGGACACACACACAGGCATAAGCAAACACCAGCAACATGAAATTAATGTATAGCTGGGTGTAAAACGCAACCAGCCCAGTGACCCTCACCCCACATCCTGATCGTTCATAATATGACCCATGCGAGTTTCACCACGCCCATGTTATATACAGAAATGTCAAAATTGAGGCTAGCTTCTATGTTCTCAGCAATTTCCAATTTAAATTCACTCAATTTATTTAAATGTCTCAAAATTCACATACGGTGCTTAATTTGGCTTTAAGTGAAAAGTGCTGCATGTTTTTTACATTTCTGTTTATGCTTCTGCTCAAGTTTTTAGACTCTCCCTTTGAAAAGAGAAAAGCATACAAGGCTAAACAAAAGATATTTACAGTATATTTTAATACAGCTAGATAACATTTTTGAATTACCCTCATACAAGACTTTTGCTACTACCCCTATTTATCCAATCATCCAGTCACCCATGTCATTGTAAATAGGAGGACTGCAAGTATTACATTTATTTGGTTAGCTGACACGTTTCTCCAAAGTTATTTATAGCACTGAGCTACTTGCACCGATTTACCCATTTACACAGCAGAGTAATTTTTACTTTGAGCAGAAGGCTGCAGCTTTTTCCACTACACCACCAGTGGCCCCAATACATCTTCTGTGCCCTTTGGAGAGTAAGTGTGCTGCCAGGCAGCAGTGATAGTGCTTACAGGTGTATGATGTGTAAGTTTGGTGACTGCTCACATGTCAGGAACAGGCATGGTGCCAAATCATAGGAATGAGTGCAGTTCGTGTGCTGGTATGGAGGTAACAGTAAAAACAACACATCTCAATGTAAAACACTACCTTAAAAAAAAAAAAAAAAAAGAGACAGGCACGTTCTTTCAGTGATGGGCTTGCTTCCTGTCATCCCCACAGTCAGAACTCTGAAGGCTGCCTGGTGGGAGGTGGTGGGGTCGACAACACAGTGAGGGGGCCATTTGGGCTGCTAAGATGCCAGGAGGAACCATGCGCACACAGCCTGCAACAAAAGGCCCTTTGATGACAAGTGCATGCAGATAAGGAAGGAGACTGCTCTGTATTCGTGGCTCTACACGACCCAGATGGGGATCCCATGGTGGGCCTTTCTAGAGGACAGCGCCGCCATTCTGCTTGGAGGGCGCCACTTATATACCCCATACACTGGGGGCTAGCAAACTTGTAAGCTATACCATTTCATATATCACTTGTTATTGTCCTAAAGTAACATTATAGTTTAATATATTGGGCTGAAAAATGTTATAGTCTTTATTCCTTACCATTATATTTTGTAAATCAAACATTTTCATTGTCATGCAAAATGTTTTTGAAATGGGTGTTTAAAAAAAAAAAAAAAAAATTTGCATTGAGAGACTGGTGAAAACACAAGTACATAAACTCAAGAAACATTTAAAGTTAGTTTCTTATTTGCCACGATTAAACTTTTTTAAAAATTATTTAGCTAAATCGTTTCTTCAAAGCACTAATTATCCCATTTAAGTAACTGGGTCATTTTTGCTGCATCAATTCATGGTAAGTTCTTTACTCGCAGCAGAACCTGAGATTGGAACCCAAGCTCTTCTACTGACAGTAGCACAAGCCACTATGCTTCACCTAGTGTAAGGGATAACTACAGGACCTATGCCAACCACCTATAGCCATTAAAAAAAAAAAAAATCCCCACCCCCCCCTTTGCCAATAACAGTATCATTGCTATTTCCCAAAAAGCCAAGAATATAAGAATGAGATTCTGCTACATCTCGGGGTGGTTCAATAGGCTTGTGATCCTGAAAAGGTAAATCAAGTTAATGCTGGCAAATACATCAAAGAAATGTGGGACAATTCATAGTGAAAAGTAATACTATGCAAGTGAACATCAACATTCGTAGGTCTCTAATTTTGTTCCTTGTAAGACAAGTGTTGGATTTATTCCTTTATTGAAACATTAACTTTTAAGTAGTAACATTATACAGTCCTCCTCACAAAGGTAACTTGTTCCTAAAGAACCATTCATGAGGGCAAACTGAATGATTCAAACATATAATTACCATTAGTTTATATTGTATTTTTTTTTTTTTACGTGTTCATGACATACATTACCACTAAAATATCACCAAATAATATTAAATGACACTGTTACTTCAACAGTTAGTATTAATTATCACAACACAGGGAAATTTTCCTTAATTGTACAATACTGCATGATTGTCTGCCTGCACTCAACCAGCTCCGTCACAGCTATTATGTACAGTACACTTAAACAATCACAATGAATGAATAGTAGAAGAGAGCATATTCTGATATATGAATTTGCACTGACAAAGCAACTTGACTTGGTTTCAATAGTCCAAATGTGGGAAATGTGGAGAGAACATACCAAGATAAAAGGTGAAACAAGCAAAAAAGAGCTAATGGGGGCTGAGAATGTAATGCAGCTATACCTGCAAAGAGGAAAGCATGGTGGTGCTGGTCCTGGGAGGGGCTTCTAATTCAAATTCAAACTTCGTAAATGCAAAGAATTGTTTCATAAACTGACCTTAAGTAGGGGTACTAAATAAAGCTCTTTTTAAATTCAACTTCTCACAACCCGAACATATCTCAAAGTATGGCTGTAATACATAGCAGCAGCAGAAATTACATATGTGGTGACTAAAAATATTCATTACTGTACTCTAAATGTTTAGTACTTTTAGAAATCCACATGCAAGGAAAAACACACAATTGTTTTCTCCCCTAAATATCCGTTAATGTTAAATATTAATTTATTAGTCATTTTATATTAATGTTTTTACACAGAAATACAGAGTAATCTAAATATACAATAAGTGGTCATTAAAAAAAACACCTGAAAGGATTTAATTTAAAAAAAAAAAAAAAAGGACAGATGCCTGTTTGAGACATCCATTATTTACAATACAAAAATAAGTGAATATTTGATATTTCCACCACCTTCATCCCTTCCCTTAAGAATGGTGTGATATACCACAACATATTACATACCAAAAGGGAGTGAAACTTGTGACCTAGTCTTTATTAGCTTCATGATAATTAATGTACTGTTACAGATTTCTGTTATTTTAGCCACCCCATTTATTACAATAATATAATTTAAAGCTGCAGTAAAGACTTTCTTTCTACATTCACAACACATAAAAGCTGCACATTTTCATCACTACTTACACCTGTCTATATTAAACCTTAAACCTTACAAAATTACAATAATTATACTTTTTTGCCATCAGTCCATTAGAATCCTCACACTGTGCATGGAGTACATGTATTATACAAAATATTACCATCCATTAATATCCAAAAAAAAAAAAAAACTAAACAAAAGAAGCCTCTCCTGTTACAGCTGGGGTTGAGGGGAGAGAAAGCACAAAAGTGTCCTCTGAAGGACACGGGATGTGTTTGTAGGTTGTCATGTGGGTTGGTTAGCTCATGGGGTGGAGCACTAGTTAGCCAGTATATGGGTTAGTGTGTGCGTTTGCGGGTGGGTTAGTATGTGGCTTGGAGCATTGGTTAGCTAGCATGAGGGTTTGTGGGTCAGTTAATCCAGGAGTTGGTTAGCATATAAATTGGCATGTGGGTTGGAGAATTGGGTAGCTAATGTATGGGTTACTGCATAGGTTTATGGATGGGTGAGAACACTGGTAACCATGTGGGACAGAGCAACAGGTAGCTAGCCTGTGGGTTACTGCATGGGTTTGCGGGTGGGTTGGAGTGTGGGTCAGCTAGCATGTGAGTGGGTTAATGAGTGGATACAAAAGCTCTGTTTCAGTGGTGTAAGGCTACACAAGACCAGGTCACCTGGCAAAGCTCAGAAAAACCAAACGCCCATGTTTCAATGTCAAACACATGTAAACACACAAACAAGAGCAGACATACAAATAAGGACAGGAACGTGGCATTTATATTCACTCTTGGTCATAAAGGTAAATACACATACAGTAAAGTACACACAGAAATTCGCATTCATGCATCACATACAGATGCAGAGATAAGCACATGTGCAAAGCACACAGAAGTGCAGATGCACGTGTCAGGCACACGGACATGCAGAAAACCGCACGTAAGCACTGAGTGGACAGAGTGTTGGAGCTGCAGAAGAAAGCTGGCACAGACCATCGCAGCCCCAGCTGGCGGCCCAGACATGGACAAAGGCCCCAGACAGGCCCAGCCATACATTCAGTGTTGAGAGACAGCAGCTGGGACAGAGCGGCAGGAAGGCGGGCTGTAAAACGCTGGCAGAAGCAGCAGAGGCGCCAGCTCACATACACAATGCCACGCCTGACAGTCGTGGAAGACCACGAGGGGGACAAAGACAGACCATAAAGGACAAAAAAGAAAAGCGTTTGGTGCAAAGTCACGTTCTTGCAGTCTGCCGTGACTGACCTTTAACTCCTGTGACTGGGATACATGCAAATTTACTGAGTTGCTCAAACAAAACACTAAAAGCTGTTTCAAAAAGAACCTGTTTGGTACTGCAATGGTGTCAGGAGCCTGGCACAGTTAGCTGCCCTGTCACTGCCTCACAAGCCTTGTGCTCTGCAACTGCTACCAAGTATCCCATCATGCACTTGCTCATTAGACATTTTCTACTCTAATCTGCTGTTGAGTATTACAGAAAGGAAGAAACACCTTTAGTTTTGATTATTTTAACTATTATTAGATAGTAGGAAGGATTAAAGAAAAACAAAATCAAACATCAAACCAGAACATCAAGGGTCCAGTGGTCATGATCAGCGGTAGTAGAGACTGCCCACAGCTCAGTGGCTCTACTGCATGTATCAGTACTACTGAAATAAGACCATCAAATTCAAAGCCACATCTCACCATAGAACCAGCATACCAACCTCCTGTTGCACCAAATGAGTAGCACTGCCACCTAACAATGAGTAGTCTGTTCTGAAGTGACTTAGAATTTGGCTCAGTCTCCATGCAAATTGAGTTTGCATGTTCTCCCTGCGTCTGCATGAGATTCCTCCAGATGCACTGGTATCCTCTGAAAGCCCAAAGATGTCCTCCATGTTAACTGGTGATGCTAATCTGCCAACAGGATGTCTATGTACGGTCACCTTCAAAGTGCTTTCCTAGCCTAGTGCCACAGAGGTTTCATGATGGGCTTTGGATCACCAAGATCCTGACCGGGATAAAGTAGATAATGAAAATTAAAGGATTGATCATTGTTATTATTATTGATTAGTTTTGTTTGGCTAACTTGTTAGCCTTTGTACAAGATACCAACCAGACAATGGTAGTCTAGGATGAAAGAAGTTGGCAACCAACACTCAGTCCAGCACAGAAACAACAATTTAACAATTCAAGACAGATTTCCAGTACTATTCACTAAAGACTGACACAGCATATTGTAAGAACAGTGATACAAGTCAAAGAAAAACAAGGACTGCTGTTAATAAATTTCACTGCCATGAACATCAAGCAACTGAGGAAAGGAAAACAAAAACTCAGGACAAGGAACTGAAAGAATGCAAAAACACTCAAACATTCAATCCTGCTTTGTTTAACATATTCAGTTCCCTTAAAGCCTACAAATGCAACCTCATTTCACTTCTAGTCTAGACCTTTCGCATTCAGTGCCATTACAACATATACAACCAATCTGATGGCAAATAAAGCAATAATATGAATTTACCATACAGCAAATTTATTATGACAATAATAAACTCTCATGACCACGCTCAGGATAGCAACAGCCTTTACTGTAGCACTTTATTCTCAGGTCTGACGGTACCTCTGGGCTAAATTGGGAAATCCCGAGAGCACTGTCCGGAAGGACTTCTTCAGCTCAGCAGCTTCCCTCACTGTTGGAATCCACCAGCAAGTTCTCGTTTTGCCACCACAGGAGGCACAAACTGCCCTCAGGCCACAGCTTTCAGCAGCTGCATCTACTACTGAGGTCTTAAACATGATCCAGTTAGACTCTATGTTTAGATCCTCACTAGGAACAAATGAGAAAAGTTCTTGGAGGCAGGCGTTAAACTCATAGAGTTGTCTCCCAGCGTTTCCCAGAAAACCATCTCAGAACATTGTTGGTGAGCGCCTAGTGGCTGGTCAACCAGTTTTGTTTAGTCCAAAATGGCAATGTGGAGCCATCTTGTGGGCTCACCACCTGCAAGGCAAGCAGTGGGGGTTGCGTGCAATACCAGTGGAACAGACCTAAATGGTAAGGCACTGTGTATATTATTTATTTATTTATTACAGATATATCACACTTCTACAGAATGTAGCAGCAAATAATTTGAGGGATGCCTGCATTATTCATTTTGGCTTAGTAGTCAGATTTAAGAATGAACTCGGTGCAATCTCTATTGTGTTTAGAAGTTGACAGAGAATTCTGTTAAATAAAATGTTGAGTTTTATGTTTAAGAAATAAACTTGTTTTTGTGTTCAAACAACACAGCTTTCACCAGTTCCTGCAGAATGATGCCCATTTCCCTTCCCTGGCAATATAGCTTAGTCTTCTGTATGTAACTCTGGTATAAAATCTTTCTTGCCTCCATCTGCACAAGAATTTTAATACTCCAAGCTCTAACTTATTGGCTTCCATTTGGCTACCAATGTGTCCCCCCTGAAACATCTGGAAAACACCTGTAAGTTCCTGTGACTCCAGCTGCTTTGCCAAGCAGAAGAACTGAGATTGTGAGTGTTTGTCTTCAGGCCAGAGAAGAGGCAGCCCTAGAGAGCACGTCCTACCCTGCTCACTGGTTATTGCCTGGCCACAGCCCACATAAGCAGAGGTTGTGTAACCCAAAATAGCAGTTGATAACAAAACTCACAAAAGATAATTTTGGAAAAGCCAACTTAACACTAAAGGAAGCAGCATTTTGTAACATATATATTTCAATTTCACACATATTTTTAAGAAGCACTTTTTATCATTTGGCCAAAACTATTAAGTAGTACACTTAAGGTAATGTAGAAAATGAAACTGTTTTCAAGGGGGATGAATCCAGAGAGACATGGAAGAATTAGAATAACATTGTATAGCTTAAAAATTCAAAGACATGTCAAAAGGCAACAGAGGGAAAAAACAAGACTCCTAAGACAGGTGCAGCATACCAAACCCCTTGGGGTTGAAAACCATCTGCCTGTTAAAACTATATCATTGTTTAAATTAAAAAAAAATAGATTAAAAAAAAAAAACAAAAAGAAATCAGCAGCCTGTGTGTATGTGCTGTGTATAATGTTCTTTGTACATAAATTGTATGCACCTTTCAGAGAACAGTGCTGCAACAAGGAGTGTCAGATCCTGGAAACGATAGATTTGATGGTCATGTAAGTGGCTGATCTAACAAAAGTTAAAATGAGACCCCACAATAAACAGTTTTATTTGTCAAAAATGTGAGGACATTTAATTTACATCAGCCTCATTAGACTGAGCTTCATTATCCCCACATAGCACAATCCCTGTGTGTATGTTTATGCTGCAGTAGAATTCCGGGATGTGAGTGTGCAAGCATACTGTACTCCACAATCCCCCACCTGAGTCTAGCTGGTGTGTGTGCTGTGCTGCATATGCTACAAGGTGTTTTAGTGGTATTTATGAGAGTTGGTTTGGGAACACATTTTTCCCTACAAAAAGTAATGGAAATAGTTGTCTCAATTTACAAATTTTTGAACAACGTGGCCTTTTCAGGAACCAATTAGAGGCATAAATCAAGGGATGACTGTTCAAGTAAAATTACTCATCCAAAAACCAATTAAAGTAAAACAGTATCAGGTTAACCAAGAAAAAAATTACACAAGTATAAAGTATCAAGACTCAATAAATAATGTGGGTGCCTGGCAAGCACTAGACATTATGGCCAAACATCAGGAATCAAAAATAATACAAAGTTTATGGTACACTGCCCACACTGTTATAAGTCAAGGACAACCACTGTTGTGTTATCATAGCTGCTAAAGTAATTTTGCCCATTTCAATGAGATTTAGTGATATTTTAGCATAAATCAATGTCAGATTTGAGACTCAGGAAGGCATTAATTTTACCACTGAAAGTAACTGTGTTTATGACTTTGAGTTATGAGAACTTACCTTACAAGGATTTTTCAAGAAAGCCTTACCTTCATAAGATGAGTAAAGTGTTTGGTAAACTCAAATGTTTCGTAAGCTTGGTAAGTTCATTTTTGCCATCTTGCCACATTCTCACAGACTCACCTTTTGTTGCAGGCTAGACCTTGTCTAGGCTCCTTGAACCTACTGGGTGCTAAACCCTTGACCATACAGTACCCACAGTCATACATGTATTTGAGTGCATTTTGCTGCCACCCATGGAAAGTAAGTAACTTTTACTAATTTTGCAAGACATACGTTTTACAAAAGAGAATGGCAAAGAAAATGTAATTAACTGCTTGTATCTTCTAAAAATCATAATTTGTATGTTTGTAATGTGACATAGCAGTGTTACAATACTGTACTAATAATATGACTTTATGAAAATATTGCCATAGCGTTCCAATACGCCCCCCCATTATGCATAAAAAATGTTGCAAAGTACACACAGAAGCAGGTAAGCCCAAAGTCTGAATATCTAATCAGTCAGTTTATACTATGCCAAATATTATAGGAAACACCATGTTAAAATGAATGGAAACACGCTTATCAAGAGCATACAGCAGAGATGTTGAAAGAAAGATATATAGCCGTATTATAGATGCTTAGCATCAGCTTCCCACTGCGCGTTCCAAGCTCCTCCTTTGTTATGCTGTTCTGTATGGCTCAGGGACTGATTTAATGCTCTCGGATAAAACAGTAGCAATAGAGTGTGGCCTAAGTTGGCCAGCTCTTCAACTTCTGTTGCTGATTGTGACATCTGACAGCTTTATTGTTACCATTATTAACCTGATGCTTTGCTGACACATTCAAAGGCAACTAAAAATAGCTGGCTGAGTTATACAACTGTTACCACAACAGCAAGAAATGTTACTTAATGGTTCATACAATGTATAGATTTTCCAGCTGTTACAAATTTTCCCTTGTAGTGAAAACTTTCCCCTGCAGATCTTTTCTTCTACTGTGAGATATTTAGCAGTCTTTAATAAACAAATTTAAAATGCTGTAATAAATCTACACTGATGGATGGCAGAAGGACAGTTTGGTAGGTAAATAGAATAAGGACTGGGTTAGGAATGGATGGGTTATTGAGGGAAGGTGCCTGATAACTATAATAATAATAATAATAATAATAATAATGCCATGGGACCTGTTAAATACATAGACACACTCAAAGAACTACAGACAGCACAATTCGATCTCTGTGCACAAAGCCCAGGAATCACAACCTTCTCCTGAGTGAGGTAGCTGCAAAAATAATTTACTATCCTTTTAAGATGTTAACTATTCTTTAGTGTCATAAAAATGTACCATGCAGCACCATGTTGGTTTCAGAGCTTGTCACGAAGACCTCTGAGGGAGTTTTCTCCAAGCAGTAAACTTTTACAGAGGCCCAACCTAAACTCTCAAGGGTCAGTCAGAAGTCCCCTACCAAAACACCCTGGCAACCCTTACCCAAAAAGCCACCAAAAGTCCAGAAAAGATGTTTAGCTTTTATTTTCTGCAGATGTGATCTAAAAGCAGAGTAAACAGAAAATGTGGTCTTCACTTCTAAAAATATATAATCTTTGTGTGAACTAGCTGACTCTTAGGACAAGACAAATGTCTGC
This sequence comes from Heterotis niloticus, assembly GCA_018136845.1. Classification (NCBI taxonomy): domain Eukaryota; kingdom Metazoa; phylum Chordata; class Actinopteri; order Osteoglossiformes; family Osteoglossidae; genus Heterotis; species Heterotis niloticus. The sequence goes on from CM030900.1 coordinate 16,019,081, forward strand.
ACAAAATGCATTTTATATAATAAATGGTTTTCACAAAAAAGGCTTGAAGAACACATGTCAAAGTATAAAATGTCTCAAAAGTGCAACTTGCAACACCACTGTGGTTCCATTATGCAGAGTGTGAAAAACAGAAGTACCCCAGTTCTCACATAAACTGATGACTGAGATTACAGGATCCTACTGAGTCCAACATAAAGACACCGAGCACAGCTGAACACATCAGCTGACAACGCAACTGCCTATCACCATTATGCTGATAACTATACAGAATTAATGAATAATTAAAATATTTTACCACAAAAACAAGATATGCAAGTTATGTAAATACTTTAGTTTTTTTTTTTAATCATTGTATTTTGTTCATATTTTGCTGTTCCTTGTTGCATCCATTTCACAGTATAGTAATGGAGAAATAATTCTTTCTCCTTTTAATTCCACAGATTCATGATGGAACTGCTGATTTTACAGTAATACTATGCAAAAAGGCTTTTTACAAGTATACAGCTTTCATTTTTTAAAATTATTTACATACTTGGAAATGCTCAAAAAGTGTTCTAGATAATGCACATTTAAACTCTCCATTTCCAGTTTTCTTCTACTAGCAACATTTGTACTGTGTCATAATATTGAGCAGCTTAAGTCCTGACAAGTTACTAAAGGGAAAAAATATCCAAACAACTAGAGAATTTCATAAAAATTATCTTTAAAAGAATATCCAACCATTTATCTATCCTTTGTGGGAGGAAACCAGAGTAGAATTTGATGGTTCTGTTTTTCCCTCCCACAGTCAAAAGAAGTTTTTCCAGTTAATTTCCAGTAATGTGTGACTGTGTGGCTAGCTACCCTGCATTGGACTGGCCTCCCATCCAGGCCATAACCTATTTTGGTTTATACCCTGTGGTTTAAAGACAGGCTCTGAGTTACAGCAAACTGGCACTGGACAAGGAGATATGGATAACAAAAGAAATAAAGCTGAAAAAAAGAGTGACAATGTTCAATGACAACACTATCTTTTTGTACACCGGGTAAGGCAAAGTACATCTCATTATGATGTTCATGAGGCACATTTACATATAGAACAGATTTTGTCATACTGTTGTTCTGCAGCTACTGTTCATATGGTGAGATACAGGACTGCTCTTCTGCAGCGGTGGATGAGGAGCTAAACTGACTCCACATATCAATGATGTTCACCTCTACTTATTGTAGCAGCTGAGGAAGTTGTTTCATGAAGTCTTGCCCAAACAAACATACAAATTAAAGTACCTCTCGGCTTTCTCCAAAACAGATACAGGAATGAAAATTAAAAGATAATTTTCATCACCTCCCACCCCCCCATAGCTTAAGCCTCCAGGTTATGTACTCTTTATGCTAGATAATTTTTGCCTACTGACCTTGGATACAAGTCCTTTCCAAATGGCATCTTAATTTACTTATACAGCTAGTCTTGAAATATTGATTTGGTTTATTAAATGTTTTTTATGTGATATTTCCTTTATCCCTCACAATATATTTTCAGTTTAATCGCCCCCTTTGACACCAACTTTCTCCTCTTTGTGCTAGTCCTCTTACTTTCTTCCTCTCTTCTGTCTCTCTCTCTCACACACACACACACACACACACACACACACACACACACACACACACACACACACACACACACACACACACACACACACAACGGTTTAGTCACAACAGCCCAGAGACCACTTTAATAGTACTGGCCACTGAACAATGAAATGCCACAACTAATATATCCATCATGCCACCTAAAACCAACTAAACAGGCTATTCTATGTGACAGATTAAACAATGATGCTTATAAAAAAAAGTAACAGATGAAAATTCAAGCTCTTTCCCTAGCGTTCAACATTTTTTAACAAAACCAAATATACAACATTTAGCCAGCTCTGTAAATTACTATCAGGTACACTGTAACAGTAACCCAGAGACTTCAAGGAAAGGAGTGTGAATGCTACTACTAAAGACTTCCAAAAAGTTTTCAGTCTCTTACTGCACAGTCTCGTGGTAATGTAAGATAATGTGTTCCTGAAAACCCTTCATAAGTAAAATTCTCATAACTCAAAGATGTAAATACTATCATTTTCAACTGTAAGCAATTTTATGTATTCTTGAGCCTTAAAACAAGCATCCCATTTATGGTAAAAATAATACCATGTCCCTTTAAAATAGACAATCACTTAAAAATATAAAGCTCCATAAAATTACTCTCTAATACTGCACTTGTTCAGCTCTTCCACAGCTAATATGAGCTATACACATGCTTAAAGTGAAGGTTTCCTCCAGGTCCCCATAGGTATGTTTGGGTGGATTACTGTCTAAATGCATGTGTTGCATTGTTTTACTATAGGCACTGCAATTAAAAGCCAAAAACCATGTCACCATATAAACCTTACAGACTAAGCAACCCTACAATAAGACTGCACTTACACAAAACTCAGCATAACAATAATTAAAGTTAAAAAAATACTACAAAAACTTATTTTTAAAAAATCTGTAAAAACACACAAACACACGTTTGTATAGGCTTCTTCCCAGTCTAAATACATGTGTTTCAGGTTAACTGGTGAACGTAAATGGCCTGTAATAAATATACATGCGTGTTTCTGTGTGCTACCCTGTCCTACTGTGTAGCTGGGTGAATGACTGTAATGAGATTACTGTAACATATCCATCACTATAAATCACCTTGGAATAAGGTGCTGGTGAAACACTAAAGGTCATTATTGCTTGCTACTGTAGCACTGTTAAATTAATGTCTCATAATAATCCAGCACAGAGCAACTGTCAGGTGCTGAGCAAAACCCAAATTCTGTCATCTGAATGTGAATAAATAGTCAAAGTATAGTATTAAATAAGACTCCACTTCAGTTATTTACATTTAATAAATTTGCAAAAATTTCTAAAATTTTCCTACTTCTAATTTCTAAAAATGGAAAAATGATTTCAGATTCCAGTGAAATTACCATCCTCATGGTTGGAAGCGCTTCAAATCTTATAGAACTGCATCCCTCTCTTCAGTCGCCATTGCTCTCAATATCTCTGTAGTATGCAATTCAGTTAGCCACTAAAACCTCCTTAACTTTTTAGAACAGCTTTGCATCAAAGGATTATTACTGAAAGAATATAAATCTTGACCATGATGCAGCTCTTACAAGGTGATTTGGCATGGCTCCCTCTCTATAAGACTCAATAGGAGTTCCACAAGGGTCAGTACTCGGTCCTTTACGCTTCTCCTCCTCTTCTTCCTTTGGCTCAGTCATCACTTCTCCTGGCTTTTTCTGCCTCCCCCATGCACTTCATCTCTTTTTGACATCGCCACCCAGCCTGAGTTCTTTGCCTTGTCCTGTTTACTGGTCAGAAAAATTGCAAAAGGGTTCAAAACCAAAAGTATGCTGGTTCTTAGTTACAGCCCAGGTGTGGTGAAATCCTTCTGTCTCGCCTAACTGCTGAATCCCTCCTAGCATTTACAAAAGGTCCTACAAACATTTTGTTGGGTCCTATTTTCTCAAAAGCACCCGATAGCTTTTGTAACTTAGTCCATCACCATCTGTTATATTTATCTATGCATTTTGTTATTTGTATGACACTTGAGGTAGTGATGAGCATGCGTGCTAGGAAAATACTTGTGTCAAACAAGCTGTAATTTAATACTGGTGTATATCCAAGCCCTTTGTCTGTTGTGGAATGCACTTTTATTTTCTCTGACTTACACCGCTCAGGGGAAAAGTTTCTGCTAAACACTAACACAATAAATCAAACTGCAAGTGGATACTGATGCAAATACAAACATGACTCAAACTGATAAATATTCTGGAGCAAAGGAATTATTAAATTATAATCCGAAGGAGAAACCTATTTAAAAGTTATTTTATATTTCCACAAAGAAAATACAATTCTACTACTACAGCGGTAATTTTAACATCTAGGTCACCATTCTTTCCCAGTAACTGCTTACATAACAAGGACTGGGGAAAAAAATCAGATAAAATACACAGGCCATAGGGTGTTGTACAGGCAGAAATCATACAGTTTTCAAATACAAGAACCATGTCAAACTGAAGAGCAAACCTTGATCAGAAAAAGTGCAAAACTGTCTGATCAGCCTTGGTTTTTGAATGTAGAAGGAAATTACCATACCAGGGAAAAACCCACAGCAGCACCTGAAAAACATGCCAACTGAGACAAAGGCAGTTACAGACAGATTTGAACCTGCAACCAAAGCACTGTGAGGCAACAGATATTTCTGAACTGGAATAGCACAGAAAAAAAAGAAAACACTGCAAAATAAACAAGCATCATACTCTTTCTTCTAACCTTGGGTTACACAAGTTAAGGTAAAAGAAAGCCAGTGAGAATATCTGACCAAGGGAAGCACATGTGCTACTAAGCTGACAGTACTATTTCTACACTGCTTCACTATTGGCATTACTGTATTTTTTTTTTTTTTTTTTACAGTATCCAATCTCTCTCTCACTGCTTTATTATGACTTTATTCTGACTGCGGTATAATTTTTGTTACTCCTTTTCATATGCATGCTGCTGTAGCTTTGTGCAGTTTCCTGTGGGATCCATAAAGTATTTCTCCATCCATCTATCTATAAGCTACACAGTCACCATGTGTTCTTGCAACATCACATTAGTATGTGCCTCTTGCTGCTTCCATCTGCACTGGAAGCAGAGCTGTTGCTCCTCCCACTACCACCACACAGTCAATCAGATGAGAGCTTGCTGCCAGCCCTGCCTCAAACAGAAAACCATCCAATGAGCACAGTTTGTGTTCCTCTTTCTGCACATAGGGGTGGGTGCAGGGGAGACAGAGACAGAGTGCCAAGTGAGGGGCCATCATTCATTGTAATAAGGCAGTTGGCCATCCCGCTGCTGGCATGTGCGTGACTCACTCAGGGACACCGTGACGTCCCATAATCCATGGCAGCACACCACTTCATCCCCAGCTTCACAGAAACCATGCCGTCCTGGGGCTGAAGGACACAGTGCCATTATAGTCCAAAAAGAATGGACAGAGGGGTGGGCCTATTACCCCCCCCACATCAAAATCACAACAGCAGCAGCTTGGATGTCGCAGGCCTGGGCTGGTTGCCGGCACCGTCTTGGCAAGGGACAACATTTCAACTCCTGACTGTGCAGAAAACCCAACTGCACATCAAGCAGAAAGCCTGACACACGTTCAGTTAAAAAAAAAAAAAAAAGGAGCGTAGCCCAGGAACAACTCTGTAAAACTGTAAAAGTCAACTTAAAAATAAAAAAAAGAGAAAAATAGTATTTAATAAATGTGAACGGTTTTCAGGTCTCTTGAATTGAATGCTGAACAGGAAAAGATGGCCGAACTCTACAGAGATTTATTTCACATGCCAACAGAACGCGGTCAACTTGGGAACCGGCTTTACTTGGTGTATCTTTAAAGGACCTGAAGTTTTCTTGGCAGAAAATGACGCACTGTGAGTTCAGCCAAAACAGACAATAAAGCAGCATGGAGAAACAGCCAAAATGCAGGGCAATTCAGTCCAGGGGCTCATTTTTCCAAAATGATTCACACTGGAAAGAAAAGCATTTCCCTGTCCTGAAATGAACTTATGCGCTTTTCCGTCACATCTTGTAAGACAACATCTTGAATGCCTGGAAGAAGCATCCACTCCTGTGCTCCCTGCATAAGTTGGTCAGGCAGATAACTGCTTGATGTAAAGATGTGTTGATGCATCTGATAATACTGTGCAGAATTTGCACAGGAGACATATTGGACAAAAATATTTGAATTCTAAATAAAGGAGAATCACTCACATAAAGCATTACTAGGCATGCAAGTGAACTTCTGTACACAACAACATACCGTATTCACTGATTTCCAAAACAATGGCTGCCAAAAAGGATTCCTAGCAGCCCATCCTCCTCCATTAAACTGGGTTATAAGTTTGATACTTTTTGTGATCATTTTAAAAGGTAGAATATAGTAGGAAACACCAAGGGAGATCATAAGCCAAAACTATCTGTCCCCACCCTCCCCGCTGCACAAGTTATAATTTCAAACATTTTTAACTTTATTCTATATGCTTCAATCTTTTTCAGTATGACTTTCATTTGTAGATGAATAAGAAAATATCACAAAGTCAATGCGACCACAACTACAAATCTTTGTCATTTGTAACCTTAAAATGTGAACTCCAAACTGTGACAAACCAGGTGGACAGAACAAACAGCCAATATGACAATTCAATATTGAATATGACAAGTCACTCTGAAATTTCCCACATGAAAATACTCATTTTGGCTTTAACAAGGAAACAAATACAACGGCGTGACATGTTTTAAACGTTTAAGTTATGAATTTTGAATAATGCAATACTTGCCAGTTTATTTGGGGTCCCCCCCCCAACCATTTTCAAAATATTTCTGCCTGTTGCAGATCAAAAATTACCTTCATTTGTAGGTGGTAAAACACACAAAAGGAATGTGGAACCTCCTTAATTTAACTCACTTGCACAGTATTTACAGTGTCCAACAGTTCATGAGTTTTAGTGATAACATAATAAATGCTGCACATGATTAAGTGACAAAACCAAAAAATTTGCAATGTATACACAAGTTTTTTTTTTTTTTTTAATTCCAGTAATTTTCAAAGTTTGAAAAAAATGTTATTATCAAAGGTCACAGCTTTTTTACTGTAGCTATAAGTGCAATTTTTACTAACTTAACCCTTTAATTTATGCTGAAGGACATCTGTATTAGTAAGCCTTTACTGTGTTAAGTGTAAAAAAGGCAACAAGAAGCTTATGAACACTGAACACGCTTATACAATGGTCAGTAGTTAGAATTGAACATGAGGCTAAAGATTTATTTTTTTATCATCTCAAATGAGTTTTAATTTAGTTTTAGGTTAATAAAAATCATTACATTGCACATTTTTCCCTGCACCCTATGTGTCTACAGAGGTTCCGCACTGAACAAGTGCCTTTTGATAATGGATGGATGGATGTGCCACTAAGTTTTTTTTTTTTTTTTTTTTTTAAATAAATTTATCATGGTTTTATCTGAGGTTTTTACTGAATACAACCTATGAAGGACATGGAGGTCTATTTGCATTACATAGCTTTCACTGACTGTGATAAGTGGTCAAAATCACTTTGGACTTACAGACAGACACATTTCCATGTTAATTGCATTTGTAAGTTTAAAAACCAGCATACGCTGAACAGGCGGGAGGGGAGGGAAAAAAAAACAGCTACTGTGGAGTAAATGGCTACGGAATGATATCATAATTTGTAAAATTATCATTATTACTTTTACATATTTGCTTGACAGAGGTCAGCAGTGTGTGGACAGAAAGAAAATGGTATGTATTTAAACAGAATAAGTAAATTAATTGTACTTAGTAGAAGACATTTAAGCTTAAAAATCTTAGTTCACCATTCCTCTTCTTGATTATTTTTGGGCAAGACATTGATGTGATTCCAGAAGTTTAAAAAATACAAAGAAGCTTTACTAAAAGATATATTCAAGCAAACCCCAAGGATATGAATTGCAGTATACACTAACTCAATATATTTTCATTAATGAAATAAACCTAAATGGATGTATAAAACGAACAATCGAAATCTCACAGAACCATGTATAGCAGTATAGGGGGGCCAGTCAGCATTAAACTCCCAGCCAAAGAATAACCATTTATGATGGCAAACAGTGAAGTTGTTCTTCCCCATTGTCTCTGAGCACCTGGTGCTACACCTCCTCACTAAAGCAACCACAGCTCGCTGTGTGTTAAAACATCAACACATACCAGCACAGCCATTCATGTTTGCCTGGTTCCTGCAGAAAGGTCATGTTGACAAGTTTAGATATTTAGCCCTGTTTCCTTTTCCCGCTCAAAGCCTGCCAAACCCCAACTGCAGAGCAGCTTCTCTCTTTAAAACATTCAGAGTAAGAGGCAAGAGCAGACTGAGTCCAGTGAGTGAATTTACATTTCTGAGCATAGAAAATGTTTTTAGGTTCTGCTTGTAAGAAACCAGGGTAACATTTACTATCTACAGATAGTATGTGATTGGGGATTTCCAGCACCATTCACACACATAAAAACTTTGTTTAGACAAATCGTTGCAATTGTTAATCCACTTTTATAAACAATTTTTTTTTGTTTTTCTGTGCCATTCTTCCCATCTGAGCAATCTGTATGCTGATGTCATGGCCAACTTCTACATTATCATACCCAAGCAGCCGGAGCACCAAGCCATGCAGATAGATACAAGGCCTGCTGGGAGCTATGAATGACAAAAATCCAGACAGCCAATCAGGCTACAGGAAATGAATGACAGTCAGCTGCCACCCAATCTAACTACTTGGAATGGTGGACAATAACCCACCAGCCAATCAAAACCCAACAGGGATGCGGCATAATACAGCAACAGCCAATCACAATACTGGGAACACCAACCTGTACAGGGAGCCAACTTGTCACAGCTTGTCATGACACAACGCAAAAAAAAAAAAAAAAAGCCAACCAGGGCCTCAGAAAAATAAGACTGCACAAATCCAGCCAATGAAAAGATCCCAGCAGCAGCAGAATCAGCCAATCATCATTTACAGCAACAAGGGAATAGTGAGGACACCACTTGACAGCAGCCAGAGCCTCTTAATTTCAGGTTTATCACCCAAATCAGTCTATCGATGGACTTGAAGGAGTCCATGAAGCATAACTTTGCATTCAAAACAACATCTTTCAAACTAACATTATAAATAAAAACGTGACAGTTTTATTAGCAACTTTGTGTGATAGTATTTCACTTCTTAGTAAAATATAATGTCAAATTTATGGGCATTTCTGTAATCGTGTAAGAGCCCATCATGGAGAAATTTGGAAACACTTGGTCACTTGGACAAACACTGGCTTAGAAATGTGGGGGAAAAAAAAAAAAATCAAAGTCCCTTAAATTCAGACTGCATAACCACAAATCCAGAAGCACATTCTAACCTGCAATATTTTTCAAATAAAAACTAAAACCACAAAACTGCTTATCAAATGGGTCCCAAAAAACTCTGTGTAGTAACATGAGACCGCAGCTGGTTAAAACACATGCAATGCAGGTTGTGGTACGTAGGCTGAAGACCCCGTAAGGGTGACCACAATGTTGCCAGTTTGAGACCTGCAGGGACCCTGTAGTTGTACCTTTGAAGTACCTCTGTAAAAAAATCTAGATATACAGACAGAATGAGAGCAACAAGACATACTAGTATCCAAGGCATTTCCTTATCGGCACACAACAGTAAATGCACCCAAAACAGGTCCATGCTGTATACCACCTCACCAGCTGCCACGGCAACCTGTGCCAAAAGCAGGTACTGTACCAAGACAATGCAAACCCATCAGTCTCATGCCAATTTGATCAGGATCTGTTTTGCTGTTTTACACAAATAGAGCAATGCAGAAGTGGTAACAGAGTCTATCTTTTTTTTTTTTTTTTTTTTGGTAAATCAGGTAATGGAATTAAGGTGCTGTACACCTAATGTAAATCTGTTTTTTTAAGGAGTACATTTATGTTAAACACGATGTAAGGAAACCATATTCAGCGTTACAGCTATTAAGGATAGAACACATACCCAATGTAGGTCAGAAGCAGAAAAACACTACACACTTTTTACTGCACCAGTATTTAACTAAATTACTGCTCAATTATCTGTGGCATAATATAAATGTAAATGTTTAAAAAACAAAATGAAACGATTGAAAATAATTATTAATTTTGAAAACATCTGACATGCAGTACTGGTGTCCATGTATACTTACAGCGTCAATTTTTGTCACAGTCCTGTATGATACTTCATTTTTGACATAGGGGCTTTCTAAAATCACAGCTCTTCACTCTGAAACACAGACCAGTTTTACATTTTACAACATAAAAGTCAAGTACTTTACATTGTCATAAAAACTACAGAATAACAATTTTCATGCAATAATATTTGCTTGACAAATCAAACATATATAATTCTCAGCACTGGTCCCCAAACACACAATAAGAGAGTATAAGATAAATACAAGTTTCTGTAAATATTGTAACCGTAAAACTGTTTGTCCATGTGTATAAAATTATAATTATGATTTTATTATGCACAACTGTTAAAAATAAATGCTCATTCTATCAGAATGTAACACTGTTTTAAATTAATAACAATAAGTAGTTAGTCCTCTAGTTAATACATATATATTTATGTAGTTTCACATTTGATTTGTCTTCCTCATCCATACATATATATACATACACACACACACACATCTTATCATTTATGCTATTTTTAAAAAATGGATTAAACTGCATAATTAAATAATCGATATATGAAGTACAGACATCTCCACGAAAAGTTCACTGTGCACTGAACAGTTAAATTAGGCTTTAAAAATAAAAACTATATTGTGGTTTTTTACCGAATTGAAAGCTGGAAAATACCTATGATAACGCATTCTGTGACAATACTGGCCTTAAGCTCTGTTAAGATAAAAACGATCAAAGATCAAATCAACAACATGTTTGCATTTTTTTTTTTAACTCATTACTTCAAGCGGGTGTGTTCATATTTTAGAAATACAGTACAGACTGTTTTTCCCCCAGTAAGTATTACTGAAGCTTGTTCTTTAAGTGCATTATTAAACGTATTATCAGTTTTGTGCGTGTCAATAATTGACTAAGTAACGGAATTGGGGGGGGGGGGTTTTCCCGATGGGCATGTTTTTTGAGAGTTTCCGTATATTTTTTGTTGCATGTAAAACACCCAAATTGGGGGGAAAAAACTAAAATAAGTTAAAATTTATAAAATAAAATGCTCAAAGCTGTGAGCCTAGCTGTGTACTACACGTTTAACAGAAAACGATTAAAAGCAGCGTCTCGACACACTTATTTTATTTTAGCGCGAAAAGGCGACTGCAAACAGGCGTCATGGCAATACCCACCGGCACGCGCAACAAAACCTGTTTTGCGCTGCATGTCCATCGGGCTCCAAAAATAAGTCCAGAAACGCGTTTCTTTCTCCAGAATTTAAATTTAAAACGAATAAAGGCGGTGAAGGGAGCTGCGAGAAGCCGAACCTCATCCCCAGTGACGGACCAGGGCGGGAGTCCGCCCTTGTTTTCACGCACCCAAAATGGAGTTTTATCGCCTTTAGTTATTACTGTTGTTATTCGGCGTGGGAGCCGCTTCCTCATTTCCTTGTGCCCATATTTTTGCTCGGCGCCAAAAACGCAGAAAAACGAAATAAAAAAAAAAAGCCCATAAAGTTTGCGACGTCCTGTCGGCGGAGGTTCGCCGGCCGAACTGACCGAGTCAAGCGCTTCTTGACGGCACAAGAGCCGCTCTTTAACGGCTCCTTTTAGTGGACGTCGCCCGTACACCGTCCCCGTCCCCCCCCCAAAGTATGACTGTGTATATATTTATGTGCATAAACTGTAAGCTATGTTCATAGTGCACGCGGGGCGCTCCGATACTGTCAGCCTGGCAAAGTTCATCTGAGGTGAACGAGGCGGTTCACAACAACATAATGTCCGCCAACTGCCCCAAGTTCAACGACAAAGACCACAAACTTACCTCACAACATTCGCATTAACACTTTGGATTGCAGTCTTTACTGACTAATACAAGCCCACAAGACGTTACCTTGTGTCATACGTGTAGTTTGTACGCGGTTTGGCGTTTTCTGGAAGCGCGGCGGCTGGGTGCGCCGTCGTTTTACTGGCATTACAGCGCGCAGAATTTGCTCATACGTGCTGGGTTCTCCTTTCCTCTCCAAAAACAAAATAAACGTTAGTCTGGTTGCGCGGTTCCACCAAGGATGGGGAGGGGGGGAGGGAAGTTCAACCGCAAACCGGTCCCGGTCCATGGGTCTGATGGAGGAGGCAGGAGCGTGTTTTATTTATCGTTGTCTGCCATTCTTTTGTAAAATTTACCTCGTGAGCTCACTTCGAAAGTTCGTGCGAAGGCGCGCTAGGAGGATCACGTGACGTTCGATCGTGTTTTACAGTTTACAAACATGCTGGAATCCATTTAGGGTTTAAACACACACAAATAGTGGATACACCTGTTGCTCACCACCTACAACTTTGCTGCTAATCTGATCAAACTATTGAAATGATCTGAGGAACCTTGGGTTTCATTGTAATTCACACCCTTGACGTTACAGTCCGATGCACGCACACGTGTCTGTCTATCCATGCGGTTCAGCACCATGCACGGGATTTTTAAAAAATATCAAAAAGTTATTCTTTGATTTGAAAGGTCCTTTTCTTAAACACACTAAAATGAACTTTGCCTGATCTTGCAGCACACCTGAGTTAAGGGTCTGAACCAATAAACAAATATCAACTTTTTAAATTAAAACACACACATTATCAGCAGTTACAACAGAAAATTATAAAACCAGACATCTTAACCTTACAGAAATGAATTTTTTGTGTTGTTTAAAATGAATTTACTCTGCATGGTGGTGTCCTTCAGACAAACATCCTTCAGAGTAAAAGACAGCTGTAAAGTAATTCAAAGATATGAAAAAAAAAACAACCTTCTGCACTTACTGCCTCTTTAAGGGTGCAGAATAGGAATGTGAGGCCTGGTGTGCTAGGGTGCTGTGTGTGTGAAACATGCTTTATAACCAGAATCAAGTGACACACAAAAGTCTTCTTCAAAAATATTTGTATGGCACTCATGAGCAGAGCAGCAGGGCCGTGATGGACCTTCGGGTTGAAGCAGACATGCAGGAAGTCCTGGATATGCAGGGTGCTGACATGGCTGCTGTGGAATAATTGAGGAGGCCTTGGCTCCTATTGTCAAAAAAGGGCTTCGCTCCCAGGGCCGTACTGCTGGCATCACCAAATGCACTCAGCTTGTCTAAAGCATTACCACCATTGTCAGTGCCAGCACAGTACTTTCAACACCACACGTTCATTTTTAATTTAACAGCAGAACCTGAAAGGTAACTTTGAGAAATATTTTCCATCACATTGTTGCGCAGATAAACCCATAAATAATCCATAGCAGAGTAGAGATTCAATTAAATGGAGAACATTTTTCATATTTTATATTAAGCTGTGCTTTCAGACAAGCATTTTAAAAAGAAAGATTGCTCTATTTAGTATGACAAATTCAAATTTTTCATTGTTGCTTTAAAAAAAAAAAACTCAATGATAGTTAGTACAGATGTGGCCAAATGTATCGGCACCCTTGTATTTTATTCAAATGATGTGCCATTCTTCCTGAAAAGTGTTGAAATTAAAACGTCTTTTGTCATCCATACATGTATTTCTTTGGTTAGCAGTGGAAAAAACAAAATAGCTGTGAAAAGAATTGAATTCTTGATTATTCTACAAACTGTCCTGGACAGTATTGTTTTCCTTTAATTAGAACCTCAGGTATCTTCAGGCTTATAATCACTCATTCAACTAATTTTTAGAAAAGTTCTCACTCCTGTTTTGTGTCACTGTGTGTTTCACACTAAACATGGAAAAGAGAAAGAAAGAGGTTGGAAAGAAGGTAACAACCGAGCATGGTCAACATGAAGGCTACAAGATCATTTTCAAGGACCTCGATGTTCCTGTGACCACTGCTGACAATATTTTCAAGACTGAGGCTCATGAGACTATAGGTAACAGCCGTAGATGTGACTGCAAGACGAAAACTGACCCAAGATCAAACAGAAAGACTGATCAAATGGGGGAGGAAGACTCAAAGAAAACAATAAAACAGGTTCAAGCTAACCTTAAAGCTGAAGGTGAAACAAATTGCACCAATTGTCACTGTATGAACAAAGTGGGCTCCATAGTAGAAGACCCAAGAAGACTCTACTTGTAAGAGCACAAAAAAGCTTGACTGGAGTTTGCCAAAATGGTTGTTGTCAAGCTGTAATCCTTCTGGGAGAAGAAACAAAATTAGAGAGAAAACTAGGGAAATGAAACAAATTTTTTTGTTTTCGGTAAATCTAAATCATATCAATTCTCTTTTCACAAAAAACAAAATGAAGCTTCCAAAGAGAAGAACATTATCCCTACAATGAAACTTTGAGGAGGCTCAGTGATATTTTGGGGTTGCTGCTTGTGGCATCGGGTCCCTTCAATCTGTGCAGAACATACTAAATTCAGAAGACTATGAAGGCATTTTGAAGTGAAACGTAAAGCCTAGGGTCAGAAAGCTGAGTCTCAGGTCATGGGTTCTCCACAAGGATAATAACCTGAAACAAACCTCAAAATGCACCCAAGGATGGATGAGAAAAAAACATTGGACCGTTTTGAAGTGGCTGCTATGAGTCATGATCCGAATCCAGTAGAACATTCGTGGAAGAAGCTGAACCTTGCAGACAGGAGAAAGAGCACATCAAACCTGAGAGAAGTGGAGCAGTTGCTGAAGAAGAGGAGGCCAAACTACCAGTGGAGATATGAAGAAATCTCATTCAGAGCTACAGGAAGCACTCGATTGCAGCTATTGTGTCTAAAAGCTGTGCTATGAAGTATTAGGTTAAGGGACCCAATATTTTTGTCCATGCCATTTTAATTTGTTTTTTCATTTAAAGTAATATATTAAGTGATAAATCAAAAGTCTAGTTTCTGTTCTATTAAATGTGGAATAAACAGTGGATACCAAACACTTTTGTCAGATTTAAGTTATCCCTTTTTTTTCAAAAACTGTGCAGTTTGGATTAAAAAAAAAAAAGGATGCCAATACTTTTGAGCACATACGTACAACACCCACCTACAAGCTTCGTACAGGACATAGCCCAAAGCAACACACAATTTCACACATGTCCATCTTTTACCCAACTTCTGAACTTTGTTTTTCCCTTTAGGACAGAAGATGTTGCATGAATTTTCACACAACAAAAATGAGACCATTTAGTACTGTTGGACAACAAAGATCTGACTAGCTATCTGTCTGTTTGAGTGTCTAGAAGGATCTGGAAAAGGGGTTGGGGTTTTTGAAAACTTGTTTCCAAATTACTATACATATACTGTAAATATTTAAAATTGTCAAGATGAGTGAAATGTCTGGAACCACCCAAATATTTCCGAGGTTCCTAATAATAGACAGATGTAACTAATGTCACTTTAAACCGAGGGCTGTATCTCCATTGTGAAGGTGACCATCTTGAATTCAACTTTATTCCAAATGGCAAAGGGGTCAAGTGTTCATTCTGTTTAAAATTTTACAAGACATTCAATGGTAAAGTGTGTTGTCTGATATTTTTATTGATTATAAAGTTTGATCCATTACAGCACAGACATTAAGCTATCATGCTGCCACAAATTGAGACCATTTTAAACAGAATTTGTTCGGTGTTCTGTCCATTTTCCACAAGACACAGCTGTAGCCATTGTTCCCCATAAGTCTGAGCACTTCTGGAACATCTAAAGGCATGCGTCATTGAGGCCTGCACTAGCATTCAACTAGAAGGTCTTCAGTGTGTTTAAACTGACTGGAACAAGCTGGATTTCTCTAACTTCTCATGTTCCTTCTTCCTGATGTTTCTATCACTTGGAATCACCACATCTGTCACCACTTCCATTTTCTCCTATTTATCTAAATTATCTATTACCACTGTATCTGGTCAAGATTACCTTTCATTTCATTACCTTTTTATCTGTCTGGATGTGGACGTCCCACAGGATCTAGACTGTTATTGTACACCACTCTCTGTAGAACCTCCCATTTAGACTTGGGGGTGGCCAGGCCATATTTCTTACAGATGTTCCTGTATGCAATCCTTGTCACTTGGCTGCATCGCTCAGTATCTGCTGTTCCTGCCTGCATCTTGCAGCTGCAAGTAGGTGCTGCACTGTCTCAGGGGCAACTTTGCACAGTCTGCACCTGGGGTCTTGCCTCATATGGTACCCCTGTTTTGACTGACCTGGTGCTGAATGCTTGTTCTTCTGCTATTGTGATCAGTGCCTCTGTACTGCCCTTTGGTCCTACTTTTCCAGCCACTGATAGGATCTCCTCACGTTGACTGCCTCTGCTATCTGTCTTTGATACATTTCATGGAGGCACCTATCTTGCCATGGGACCTTCTTTGCTTTCCTTCTATCCGCAGTCCTGATCTGCTTCAGACATTCCCCTAGCAGCTCATCTTTAAGGGAGTTTGCTTGGATGTTCTTATGGATGTTTCATATCTCATTCAGGACAGCAGTTGTCACACTTTCTAGGCCCCTTTTCCCTTCCATCCGCCTGTTGCACAGTCTCTGGATATTAGATTTTTGGCAGAAGGCTCCATGCTTCGTGCAGCTTCCCCTTTGTTAAGGAAAAGTATGGTGATGTATTAGAATTAGTCCAGGAACAGGCTTGTTTAAAATGGTGGTAGTGCTTAACTAACCACACAAATCAAATTTTTTGTATAAAAGAAAAACAGTATGGCCACTCACTGTAGTTCATAGCTCTTGCAACATGAAGTGAGATGGTAGCTTTAGGAACCTCTTCATCCAGGGTTTTGTGTATAACATCAAAGAGCTTTTTAATATTGGCAAAAATGTGATACACTTTAAGAAATCCCATATATTCCTCGATATGACAGTTTTCTTAGATAAGATCTTAATATCAACATTCAAAACAGATATGGGTCTTTAACAAAAGTATTCAGCTGGGCCTTTTCCTTTGGATATTGAACTTTGAGTAAACATAGGCAGATAGGAGCCATTTCTCAAACATCCTAAGCAAGCGTGTTTCTAAAAACAGAGGAGTAAGTTAGCTTCAGATTTTTTTTTTTTTTTTTTAAAGAAAACTCAGCTAAGAACCCATCAGGACCTGGAGTTTTATAGCCTGTATAGATTTAATAGCGTGAATAATCTCATCCAGACAGAGTGGAGAGTTCAAATCAGTGGCGAGAGATGAGTAAACCACTGGCATCTGTAAGCCATCCTGAAAGTTGTACATAATAAGAGAGCTTGCAGGAAATTCTGATTTATAGAGGAATGAACAGTAAGAGGCAAAAACCTTGTTGATGTCTGGAGGGCTAGAAATTAAGGACCCAGACATGTCTTTAACTTGGGAAATCAAGTGAGATGTGATTTTTGTGTTTTAGTTTGTGGGTCAATAGATGTTTAGCACTGTTACTGTATCCATGCACAGAACCCAGGAAGTAAAGCATCACATTTTACACCTGGGATGCAGATATTAAATTAGTCTGAGTTTATGAAGCGGGGCTTTTTTTGAGCATCCATGTGACAGAATTTACAGTATTTTGGTCCAACTCAGCAAGACCGTTTCTTAGGTCCTTCAGGCAGATCTCTGAGCTTTAAACTTGTGAGTTGAGAATGATTCTTAGAATATAGTAAAGAGAATTGATTTGTTTCCGATTTCTTTATATTAATGAATGAGTCAAAATAGTTATCAATGAAATCCGCTTTTTCAACCGCAAGAAACAGTGAGCTGAGCCTCCATAAGAGTCACACTCTGATGAAGACGATGTGCTGAAATTATTATTATTATTATTATTATTATTATTATTATTATTATTATTATTATTACCCAGCATCAGCCACTAGCCGGGTTCGTTAGTGTTCCATTTGGCAGTGGTGGTGGGGGGGGTGACATCACATGCAGTGTAAACAATTGTTAATATCTCCGAAACAAAATATGATAGAAAAGCGGTTTCTATGGCACAAATGTAGCACTAATGAACGTGCCCAGTTTTGTGCGTTTTTGCAGTTGTAGGGGGGCTGAGTGACATGACAGCCCCAAAAAAATAAAGGTTTATATCTCAAAAATTAAAATGGCACAAGCCAGAAAGTTTTTTATCATTTGTGCTATTTGTTGGGGGGGCAGCTTCACGCAGCCAAACCATTGTACAACGTAGCTCATAAGGAAGATCTGAAACCTTGCCTAAAAATCCACGTACACTAAGTCTCAAAAAAGGTATTTTTAGGTGGATATGGTTAATAAGTTTAAAATCCTTATTTGAAAAAAATAAAAGATTGTCTCAAGTCAGTTGTTAACCAAATCATAACTAGGGGTGGGCAACTAACTTAGAAGTAGTGCTGGTAATGCAAACTGCAGTAGGACAGCTTTGCTCAGTATGTCAGTACTCATCCACAATGGGTGGTGACTAAATTGAAACAAGATTTTGCTTTGCTTTGTAACATTTGTAGGGTATGGCTTCATCTTTTTCAGAAGTTATGTGCCCTAAGGTCAGGTCAGTGAAAGTGGCTCAAAATTACATTTTATGTGTTTGTACAGCTATACTGCATAGCACGTGGTTCACCCTGTACACAGAACACTTCAAAGCCTGCTGGGTATTGTTGCATTTAGTAGACTGCTTGTATCACTCTGTTATTTACTTTTTTCATTTGTCTGAGGTCAGCATGTAATTGATATTTCACATTGCATACAGTACTATATAGCAAATAAAAATAAACTTTGATTTTTACAAGTCAAACTTGTTGCCCAGGTGCATCTTTTTTTTTCAGTGGGATGACAATGACCAGGTAGACAGTGGACCCAGTGCTGAGATTGTGATTGATAAAGAAATAAATAATGCAGAAATGAGTGCTATGCGGGATGGAAAAAGGAGGAAAATCTATTTAGCATTCACGTACCACGCTGGACAGGATTGGATTTAAGGTTAGGAATGGAGCTTTATCAATCCCAATTCTCACTCTTTTCTATATTTATTAATGTAAACAGACAGGCCTGGTTGTAAAAACACCTTTTCACCGATCTCTGGACTTTTTAGAAGGAGACCTTCTACAAAAGGTCCAGGCTGTACCTTGCATGCCTGCTAATCTGTGATAAAATAATTATGTACTCAGGAATTTATGAAACAAGAAAACTCACTCCTGCACATGATATCACATTCATCGGGGCTGCAATTATGAAGCAATAATATAGATTTTTGTACTGTGGGGACAATACTTCAGCATCATGTGGAGACATCACAGGTGTTCAGTTTGGGTGTTTATATAATTCATCTTTAAAGTTATACTGCTAAATTTGTCAAATCCAACGATACAGCTAACAAATCATTGGAGAACAAATGATACAGTAAAAATCTTGATCAGTTCTGTAGATATTAACCTTTTACATTTATGCCACTACCACCATTTTAAGCGCATTAAAGTCAAGTTTCTGTTCAGACCTGTATGATTTATAGCACACTTTTAAATCTTATGTCACTCACCGGTTTGCATGGTGCTAACAAAGGAGGTTCTCTAATAATTAAAATAAAGTCAAAATGTGAATAATTAGTGTTAAAAACCAGACCGCATTTTTGTACCTGCCATCAATCTCAAGCCGATTTGGTCTGACAGTTTTTATGCCTGCTCCTGCCTGTGGATTGGTGATGCTATTTTTTGAGAGGCCTTGGACGTAGCTGAAGGTTCCAGACTTTTAGGGGCTGAGCGATCGAGCTGGGGGTCAGTAATACAGCTAAGATCCTCCCAAGAATCACATGAGTGCACACTATTTGGAATAGTGGGGAGAACTTTATTTGCAATATCAGCTTCATCCCTGCATAGATGCAGCATTAACTGCTAACATTGGAAGTTGAAATAAGGGTCCACAGCAATTGTTTAAAGCCCACCCCTGTATGTATGAGAACAGCAGCCCCTCTGTCTCTGATACTGAAATGGGCAAACAAGTTTTGAACACCTCAGGGATGGTTTAAGCTTATTTTTTCCCTAGGACACAGGTGGAGAAACTCTGTATCTGGGGGTTTATGATGCAGAAGAACCTCAGATCTCTCAGTTGGCACCTTAACACCCTTTATTTACTGAATATGTCAGCTTGACTCCTGAACTCCTCTCTACTTCTGCATGAACAGACAGATGTTCCAAAAGATATACGAACTAGTAGGAGAAGCTTAAGAAACACCTGTGCCCTGCTATAGGCTCCAAAGAAAAAAGTGCATTTAAAATAAGCAGAGGTTGAAAAAAACATAAATAAATAAATACATTCCCAAGTCCTTCCAAGGGCAAATACTCACACCCTGTGTGAAAATAAGAAACATCTAGCGAATGCAAAAGCACAAAGCCCAAGTGTCTTTTTCACAGCAAAGGAGACCGTGGGCAAAGGTAGTAACACGGCATCTTTTTCAGGAGATCCAACTCATCATGCAGCACAACTCTCTTCAGTTCACAGGCAGCTCCAGACAGGGAACCTTTTACCACTTGGCTTGTGAATTTATTAAACAAGACATTAAATCATGCAGGAACTTTTCACTTCAAACAAAGCCATAAGAAGTAAACATGACCATAAATATTACGGCAAATAAAACACCCAGTAAAATAAGAAGAAAATATTTGAAAACCACCAGACTGTGTTCAATGCCAGGGCTACTGGAGTGGGGATCTACTTCTGCTGCAGTAGCTTAAGCAAAATGGCCATCACAGGTCTTCTCTCCTCAGATGGACTGTTGAAGAAGCTTCACCTTGTCATGTGGAATCCATATGCAGGCAGGGTGGTGCATTCCGAACTTCAGCTTCTTCTGCAGCAACCCTCTTTTACCTGTTTGAACTCCGAGCACATCTCCACGATGGCTGCCTTGTAGTGTGGGAAGAGGAAGAGTGAGAAGTTCAACTTTTGTTCCTCCCTTCTGGAGACCCCCCATACCATAAGATAGTGGGATCACACCAACGTCATTCACGGGCTGTTGTCCTGGTGGGTCCAGTGAAGTTGACTTCTTATTCAATATGTGGCATCCAGGAGCAGTAGGGATGGGAAAAATCACCCATAATTTGTTGAGGGCCAATGGTAGGGATGCTCCGCTGGTGTCCACTTGTGACCTAGCAGAACTTTCGGGGACATTATTTTTGGGCAACTGTGCTTGTTTACATAACATTTTGGATCAAAATATAAGCAGATACAGTTGTACTAATACCAGACACAGAATTACTGAAGTTAGCAGATATGTTTAGTAGAAACAGGAGCCGTCTTGCAAGGTGTGCAAGTCCCCACATAGATAACTGGAAGTCTGTGATGATCTAGTTCCACGGATCCTACTGAGATCAGGATTAGCTGTCCTTCCTGAAAGTGTCCCCCCAAGTGCTCCAATGCAGAATCAGAAACCTGATGCCAGAGGTGCCTTCCTGTCACCTACTAGGATCATTGCCCTCAACTCTGACAGTCATGGACTGATAGCCTCTTCCATGTCAAGTTGAGGAGGTCAGCAGATGAGGTGTTCACATCCATAATCCACTTCCTCTAAGATCACTAGCTGTCATTCCAAGACATTTATAGTTTTTTTCCAAGAGAGACCACCTCCTAAGGAAATGGCAAGGTGTCTGAGGAATCTGCAGCACAGTGAATTCAGGTCCTGAGTTGCTGCTGCAAACACAGCAATAACTAAATGATAAATAGCAGAATAACTCAAGTTTTGTAAATTACCATTGAAATGGTGAAGTGTAATGGTGCATTTGTTATGGAGTTACTAACCTGCTTCATACTTCTTCTTCTTCTTTCGGCCGCTCCCGTTAGGGGTCGCCACAGCGGATCAAAAGCTTCCACTTCCTCCTGTCCTCTGCATCTCTCTCCGTCACCCCCACCACCTGCATGTCCTCCTTCACCACATCCATAAATCTCCTCTTAGGCCTTCCTCTTTTCCTCTTGCCTGGCAGCTCCATCCCTAGCATTCTTCTCCCGATATATCCAGAATCTCTCCGCTGCACATGTCCAAACCAACACAATCTCGCCTCTCTGACTCGCCAAACCGTCTAACCTGGGCTGAACCCCTAATATGCTCATTTCTAATCCTGTCCATCCTCGTCACACCCAATGCAAACCTTAACATCTTTAACTCTGCTACCTCTAGCTCTGCCTCCTGTCTTTTGGTCAGTGCCACCGTCTCCAACCCATATAGCATAGCTGGTCTCACTACCATCTTATAGACCTTCCCTTTCACTCTTGCTGGTACTCTTCTGTCGCGGATCACTCCTGACACTCTTCTCCACCCACTCCACCCTGCCTGCACTCTCTTCTTCACCTCTCTTCCACACTCCCCGTTACTCTGGACTGTTGATCCTAAGTATTTAAATTCCCCCACCTTCGCCAACTCTATTCCCTGCATCCTCGCCATTCCTCTGTCCTCCCTCTCATTTATGCACATGTATTCTGTCTTAGTCCTACTGACCTTCATTCCTCTTCTCTCTAGAGCATATCTCCACCTCTCCAGGGTCTCCTCAACCTGCTCCCTACTCTCACTACAGATCACAATGTCATCCGCAAACATCATAGTCCACGGTGCCTCCTGTCTGATCTCATCTGTCAACCTGTCCATTACCATTGCAAACAAGAAAGGACTCAAAGCTGATCCTTGATGTAATCCTACCCCCACCCTGAAAGCATCCGTCACTCCTACCGCAGACCTCACCACTGTCACACTGTCCTTGTACATATCCTGTACCACTCTTACATACTTTTCTGGCACCCCCGACTTCCTCATACAATACCACAGCTCCTCTCTAGGTACCCTGTCATATGCTTTCTCTAAGTCCACGAAGACACAATGCAACTCCTTCTTACCTTCTCGGTACTTCATACGCAGGTTTAAAACTAAAAAAATGGATGCTGTTTGTGGTTAGAGACCAAGCCTGCAATTTAGCAGTGATTTTTTTAAACCCCATGCCGAGCTCATATTCTCTTATTATTTATGCACCTTCAGACATCTTTACACAGGTGCTGAGTTCACCAGGTAGTGCTCAGCTGCTCTCATCTGCAGTTTGCTAGCCAACAGGTAACCTTCAAGGACAGCTTAGGTTTTCAGGACATTTTTCAGGAAGAAGGTCATACACAGACTGCAGTGAAAAGGAAACATCTGGATCCATATTAGATCTTCACATTGAAGTTCCACTTTTTATTTTTTACTCTGCTCCTTAGCTCCAGCCCACTGCAATGCTCATGTTAAGATGAGGAACCATTTAACTGTTATTGTTAACACTAGACAGACAGACAAACAGATAGATGGATGGATAGACAGACAGTGGAATAGATAGATAGATAGATAGATAGATAGATAGATAGATAGATAGATAGATAGATAGATAGATAGATAGATTTTGTTTTTGGAAAGTTTCCTTTAATACCTCTACTACACCCTACTTTATCTCTGTTAAATCAGTTCTATTTTGTAATCTGTTGCTCAGCACTCTGGGTCACTGTGTGAGAAGAAGTGCTCAGTACAAATAAGTTGAACTGAGCTTTACTGAACCCGCATAGCATTTTATTAGTGGTATGTGCTTCCTCTAGGCCATTTGGATGAGACCTAGAGGGTGGATCATTAAGACAATGGAATCTGACAAAAAAATAAAGTTTTAATGTGTTTGATTTATATCACTAATTATCTCTCTGCCCAAATCTGTTGCGTCCTTCACAAAAACAAACATCTGGAACATGCTGATGATACTGGGAATGGCGGTTAGAAAAACTGCACTCATTAAGCTGGAAAATAAAATAAATTTCATCAGTATATCAAGTAGGATGTTTGTAACACCTTCTATATTAAGAGAAGTGCAACTCAGCACTTTTACTGGTGTGCCGGGTTCTGCGATGCCAAACCACAGACTGCTGAAACAAGTCCTGTACATTTGGTAAAAGAGGAATGTATGCAAACAAAGAAGAAAAACTCTTAACGTAGGGCGAGAATGAAAAGAAAAATCTGAAATTGCACAAAAAATCAGGTGTGTGTCTGGAGACACTGGACAGTCTTCAGGCAGGTAACTGGCAATATTTTTTTCCATTGTCATTCCTAAGCTGGAAACACATCTTCACCCTGCAAGGGGTGGACCTCAGAACCTGTTCACTGAGGAGTGTTACTGTAACACAATTTTGCAAGCATTAACATTTGTTTCATTTGCTAAACACATTTCTTTCCTGGAATCACTGGCTGTGATAGTGTGAGGTAACAGACTTTGCAATAGAAATAGTGTTAATATGTAATAAATTACAGTTGTCAGTGACTTCATATAATCAGTTCTAATGAGAGCTTAGCTGCACCTACAGTAATAAATAAAAGTTTAATAAAACAGATGTCCCTTGTTTTATTCACAGCCAATGCCGAAGTGGCAATGAGGAAACTTGGGACGTTTTCCAGCGAGACAGGAGTGAAAATTTCCGGGCTTACTGGTTTCATACTTGGTTCATGTAACTGAAGCACAGACGTATACGTGCATGTGTCATCTTGTAAAGTCCACTGTTACATTAATGTAGTGATGGTATGGCGATGCAGATTTTGATGACTGTTCCTCAGAGTGCACATCACTCAACAGAAGACATATCCTCCATTCACGATACATCTCACCTGGTGATAAAGGCACAGCAGTGATGAGACTGAAAAGAACTGGACTTCCATCCTCCAGTCCTCACTGGCATATACATATGTACCACAGAAAGGATCCTGACCTCCTGCATCTTAGTCTGGTATAGAAGCTGGACTACTTCTTACCAGGGGACTCTGCAGGAGGTAGTGAAGACTGCCCAGTCTGTCACCAGGACTTCACTGTCCACCATCCAGACCACCTACAATAAGAAATATGTCAGGAAAGCTCATACCATCACTGTAAACCTCTTCCACTGTCTCCACCATCTGTTTCCACCACTGACATCTGGAAATTGCTATCATAGCTTGTGGGCCAACACCACCAGATTCAGGAACAGCTTTCTCTCACAGGCTATCAGGCTGCTGAACCCTGGACTGATCACCACCACCACCACCGACTACTATCACTGTATCATCAGTCTTTTCTAATCTATTTATGTATCAAATCATCTTCTTATATTCTTATTTATCTACTTATTTATATGTGTCTTTTTATTTATTTATTTACCTCAACTGTTCTGTGTTGTCCTGTGTCATCATGCTGTCTGTTTAGTGTACTGTGTACTGTGGTCCAGGAGAAAGTACAGTACATCTCATTCTCTTGTAAAAACAATAAAGTGAACCATGGACCTTGATATTGTAAAGCAGTGTTTGCAGCTGGACAGTCATCATAAAGAAGGAAATTGACAACAGTAAGAAGAGAAAAGAGACTCAGCAGCCATTCCTCTCAAAGGGTTTTCAGCCCAGAGAAAATAATTAGACCACTGTTTTCCAGTGTGCTGGTGGACATCAATGCCAGTGGTTCTCAACCATGGATCCGCTCCAAACTCCCTCATGCACCCTCTTATCTCCCGGGTATCACAGTGACATACGGTAATATGCATTAATATAAATAGCCAAATTAATGACAACATTAAGTGTTTTCAAATGAGGTAACAGGTGTTTGCAGTGCTTTATCCTGCTGAAAACATAGGCTGATTGTAATATAGGTGCATTATTTACTTTTTCCCATTTATAATGATGGCAGTTAGTGTCAGAAATATTGGTATCTGATATGTTTTCAGGGATTAATTAGTTTCAGAAGGACTACAGTACTTTGCTCATATTTTCTAATTGTATTTGATCATCTTGAGATAGAACCCAGAGTAAACAACAGTGAATTTAACCAGTGTGTCTTTATCTGCATTTCTGCCTGTTGAATAAATACTCTACTGTGTATTTTGAGTTGTATGTTGCTCAAACATATGGGGAATATATATACTTTTATTTTAATATGATAATTTTTCAAGCACAAAACATTTTAGTGAGTAGTACAATTTTCTTTGCGAAATAAAAGTTTCAAAATTATTTGGACAGTAGTCTTCTGGGGCCTGGGGTCCACTTGAGGGCTCATACCTGTTGCAGAGCAACGTTGTTGAGTGCCCAAAGCATGAACTGCTGAGAGATGCTTTGTGGACTGAATAGATTTTGTTGTGTGCATGGATTCAGGGCAAGGTGAACAATGAAGAAGAGAAATATATCATAGAAAATACCCCTTTCACCCATCCATCCTTAACTACTTTACCTTGGTGAAGGCTGTGGTGGTCTTGAGCCAATCCTGGAATCACCAGTCCATTGGAGGGAAACAAAATATCAGTGGAAATTAAATAAAAATAAATTTTCTCTAAAGCCCTAATTTAACAATTATTGCTGCCTGATTCCCCTTAGAAACCTGCACAGCGATCCTCACTGCATTACTGAGCACCGAGTTCAGAACCGCTAGACAGATTTAAACTTATTTAGAAACCAGGGGGATGAAGGTGTTCCTGCAGTCCTGCGCAGTTTCTATTCCGTCTCAGGCATTTTGCTGCCCCCTAGTGGCGGCCTGCACAAACGCCATTCAAGGGGGAAAAAATTAAATGTAAGTAAAATTAGAAAGGAAAAAAAACAAATAAGTAAAAAAAAAAATAAAATAGGGAAATGTTTGTGCCTTTGAAAAAGTTATAAATGCGAGCTACCCCCGACGCCTTTGATGAAGGTTACTCTAAATGTTGGATATTCAGCTTTAAACTGATTTACCCATGCACACAGCAGGGTAAGTTTTACTACAACAGCTCGGGGTAAACATTTTACCGGATTTACAGGGATTAGAGCAAGAATCTTCTAGATTCTAACGGAGGTGCGGCATCCACCAACGCCACCTGCTGATTCTCGCCTCCGAGCGCTGACTTCGCAGCTCAACGCTTAGCAGAAAACGCCACTGCGCCCCCTGCCGGCGGCGTCTCTAAGCAGCTGCGAAGTTTCAGGGCCTCTGCTGCCACCTGTCGGTTGATCCCTGCAACAATTCCCTGAATAACGTTTGCGGGTTACATTGGAATTGACATTTAATTTGTTGCGAAATTCTCCAAAGCTGTCATTACCGGAATAATTACAATTTAAGTCTTGGAATTATTTTTGTATTATTTTTAACTTTTTCGTAACAGCGCTATGTTGCAAAACGGTGGCTCACTCTTTTTATCGCTCTGATGCGCCACACAGCAGCAGAAATTCTTCTCACTGCCAGCCTGAGATCGCCTCACCTGATGTGATTGGTTGGAACAATAAAATTGACATTTCATAACCTTGGAGGGATGAGGGAACCTCCTTAGAGTCCAGTGTGTGCCCTACGGAAGACCACACACGCGGCCCGAAGCTCTTCTAGCACCTTCCTTACAACATGGGTCAAAAACAACATCTTCTGGTTTCAGCTTGTGGCAGCTGCAGGAGAATTCCAAAAGTCTAAAGATTGCATAAACGGCAGCATTAATGTTTTTGGTGGATTTTTACCAGAAAGGAGCAAAGCGATTGGTGTCCGCGGACCGGCAGCGAGCCAGCGAAAAGAGTTGTGAATTTACTGTCAATAACGTTCCACAAATCCGTATCATTCTCCATTTTGTGGAAATGGATGTGGTGAGTTGCCAGCTGGGCCAAACCGGTAGACTCATGCAGTGCCATCCTGTGAAAAAGTACCAACAGACAATAAACAAATTGTGCATAAGAGATCTATTAGTGCGATCCTCTTTGTCAGAGATTTACAGCCGCGGCAAAGTCGAACCTAAGCGCGGAAAAATGCACCCTGGCCGTCGTGCCATCACTTCGAGGGACTGCAACGAGGAGCGAAGGGCGACTTTATTGCTGTGTTGACTCATGAATGAAGTAAGCGGGAGCGCATTGTCTTTGCGACCGGCGTCTGCCACGTTTGCTCCTCCGCGCGCGGCTGCCAAGGATCGCCAGCAGTCCCGCTCTGTTCCCGTAAAAACCCGTCGACCACTTTCATGACCTTGACGGGAAACTGCATGATGAGGACAAGATTATAACCTCTGCAACCGCTAGCGAGGAGCGAGGCCCTCGTCCCCCACGGTCCGGCCGCATCTCACGGCCGCCCCGGCCTGGGAATCTTCTCGTGCAGATACGAGTGGCCTGCTTGGACCCAAAGCAAACAAACAGAGCAGCAAGGCAGTGCCGGCTGCGTCCGCACGGCCGCCCTCCATTTCTGGTTCAGTTTAAAAACCTGTCATCCTTGCCAGTGGTTTTGCACGACAGTAGCGGCACTGAGCTGGAAGCGCTCAGCTGATGGCTTCACTCGTGTTCAAGCGGCTTCCCAGTATCCGTCCTCCCGTTCCGGATTGGATTTCGGTGACTGACACTCTCATCACTTTGTTACCAGCGCAGTGGCATTCAGCTCTGTGCCAGAGGGACAAACAGGCCGCAAAAGGGCCCCTTTCATGGTTCTCCTTCACTCTGCATCGATCGTCATCACGATAATTTCAGATACGAATTTATCGCATGCGGTGTGCCAAGTAATAAACCATTTGCTTTATTTTCTCAAAAAAAGGCTCCTGTGTGCATAGCAGCGCCCCCAGTGTCCCTGTCCTGCAAACGCAGGTTGGCTGACAACTGAATCTGCAATTTCATCCCAACATCACTGAACCCTAAACTACCACTTTTTTAAAAACTGGTTCCACAGCGAAAAACTAAGGAAGCACCATTTGTTTTAACTTAAAATGTACATTCCAGTGTAAATTTTATTCAGTTTCGTAACGGCGAAACAAAGCCGGGTCTTTGTGACTTGTGTTGTCCTCCTGTTTTTCTGTTCGGTCCCAGAAGACGAATACCTATGAAAGCGAGGAAACCAAATGCACAGCTGAAGAGATGAGAGCCGTTTCCTGACCTGAGGTTCAGGGACAAATGGCAGTGGGCTCGTGACGGCTGGAGAGCTTCCTTGGGAAACAGCAAGAGGGAAGCGTATTGAGCTAAACGCTCCTTTGTGTGTGAGGCCCCAGCGAAGGGAATCTCCAGCGCGCACTACAAAGAGCACTTGTGTTTTACCCAGCAGCCCCGTGCCAAACCTTGGTTCTGGACCAGGACTGGGAGCGAGTTTCGGGAACGCCGTGCAAACAAGACGGCCTTTGCACAAAACCAAACCAACAAACACCTCCTCAGGGCTGAAGATGTGCTGCAGGAACGCAAAGGGGGCAGGAAATGGACAAACGCTGCGAAGGTCAAGGGAGTGTGAGCCACATGTGAAGGGCGAAGAAGGAGATCACTTCCTCGATGGGAGAAGAGTTTGCACCCGGCCTCGCTGCTGTCCTCCAGCTGCCATACCTGCAGGCCTGCCTTGTACCCAAGGCTGCCTTAACTTTGCTTCTGATCAGACCAATGCAACACACAACACAGGGAAATTCTCCTGCTTTACTCAGCAGCCTTTTCAGCGTCACCTTAAGGTGACAGAGGAGCCCCCCCCCCACATACACACACATTCACGTATCAACTGAGCAACAGTTTTGCATGCGATACAGGTTTATAGGAATTAAAGGAAAGCACTTTGTGGCTTTGGCAGAGTTAAAAATAAATAAATAAATAAATAAAACATGACAACTGCATTCAGAATTGCAACGATTTAAAAAGGCGAGGCTCGGGCTCAGGTGAGCACGGCCCTTTACTGCAGGACCTGAATGTGGGGAAATTGCTTGGGGTTCAAACAGTGCTGTTCAGAATAAGTAACTGTCATCTTCCATATTCTCGCTAGCAGATCCTGCCAAATATTTGGGCACATTGTCATGATTTACATGTCTCCAGATGTCTGCTCTAACTTGTTTATGCAGTCATTTGCATCTGTTTTGTCTTAAACATAGTAGTGATGGACCGAAAACATATGCTGTGCACCAGGCTTTTGTGTGCGTGGGTTCAGATGTACAGATTTCTGAAAATTTTCTGGTTGCCTGCTCTCAAACTGCTGCAAGATGGCTATAAATCTCCACAAGAGCGGCCTGTTTGGCTAAACACGGTGCAAATGGGTGTTTTCTTTATTTCCCCAGGAATCATCTTTGATCGCCATTGGCCGTGAGATCAGCTGGCCATGTATTTTAGTTGTATTTCCGAGCATGGCGGAGCTGAACCTATTTCATGAATCAGTAAATAAACACCGACTGTTTTCCATTGTTGCAAAACCACATTAAAACAAGTCTCTTTTCAGTTCAAAAAGGGCTTCAGTAGAAATGGTTAGAGATTAGTTTTGGAGCAATGGTATTTCACTTTCTTTAACTGTGAGTTTGCATTTTGTCTCAATAGAAACATGCCCACTGCACGGTCACTAAGGTCTGTCAAATAGGTAATGACACTACAGTGAGGGATGATGACTGTATCTTGACTTACAGAAGAAGGGGGCTGTGCAGACCACTGAAGCAATAAAAATTTGCTGTCTTGGTCCTGGGTGATGCATTATGATGCTGGAAATGTCCATCTGAGTGGGATAAACTGTTGCCATGAAGGAATGAACTTGATCAGCAATGATGTTCAGATATGCTGTGCTGTTCAGATGTTCTTCAGTGGGTATCAAGGACCCCAATGTGTTTCAGTAAAACATTCCCCATACCATCACGCTGCCACCACCAGCCTGCACTGATGACAACAAACAAGATGGCTCCATAGGTTCATGTTACTGGTACCAAATTCTGACCATTCATGAACATGACGCAACAGACATCTGGATTCATCCAACCAGGCAACTTTTTTCCACTCCGAGCAAGTCCAGCTTTGATACTCCTTTTCGCACTGGAGATGCAGTTTCTTCTTAGGGTTCAGCTTGAATTCAGGCTGTTATTCAAGTTATTCATGACAAAATCTGATAAGTTGACGTTCTGCACATCGGTGTTAAATTAGGATGTGATTTGCCTGGCTGTGACCTGTCTGTTTGCTGTGTGATTCTCTCCCTTCTCCTTTGACCCCCCCCCCCCCCAACCCCGATCCACAAGCTTTTTTCATCCACAGGATAGCTGGTACTTTGTTGCTTTTCACTCATTTTCAGTGAACCCTTGAAATGGTTGTGCATGAAAACACCAGAATGACAGGTGTTTGGGAGGTGCTAGAACAAACAGACCCAGCACCAACTATCAAGGTACATTACTAAGGTCACTAAGGTCAATCGTTCTGTTCAGCTGAACAAAAGCTGATGCTGGAAATGCTGGTATGTCTGATTTGTACCCCCCACTGCAGTCACGTGATGCAGGAAGTGTTGGAGTGTACATTTTGTGTGAAGGGGGGTGGGTGTACCTAATAAACTAGCAACCCAGTATAAGAGTGAGAGCTAAACGTTCACTGAGCACAAGGAGACCAAAGAAACAATGAGTTTCAACACTGGCCAATGTCCCAAATGTCTGATAACAAGATGGCTGAACACTTAAATACGTTTTACAAAAGCAGTTGTTGGCCATGAATTTTGTTTTATCTTTGTATCTTCAAAGATATTTGAGAGAAAAATCCAGACCGCCAGTTTACATTCTGGTTCCAGTCACCACTGTCTTCCACAGCACAGTGGAAATCTCAGGGCTCAGTATCCCACAGCAGGGACAACACAGTAACAGTCCATGCACCACCATCAGTATGCCTCTTTCTCTCTCTCTCACTCTCTCTTTCTCACACACACACACACACACACACACACACACACACACTTATGCTGGGACCACCTTGTGCTTTTATACCCACTGGCCATCCATCCCTAGGTCCTCAGCCAAGAGAACAAGAGCACCATAGCAGCTTCCTGTTTCTCCATCTACTGCCTGGCTCCTGTTTTCACACTACAAACAATTCGTGTCTCCATTTCCTTGAGAACCCAGCACCATCAACTCTCCTCAACTCCATGCTGATCCTGCAACTGTCCTGAGTGTTGCTCAAAAGCACAACCTGTCCTAACCTGAATGCGGCTCATGTTGCGTTCGATCAAATTCCAGCCTGGATGTTCAGCGGCTGGAGGAGAGGCCTCAGGTGTGCATTGTCGTTTCTCAGGGTTTTGTGCAGCATCGCCTATGTCCACAAGTGCTGTGCTTCCATCACTGTTGTCTGCTTTGGCCACCATCCTTTAGGACTGAGGATGGAGGCCCTGTGCTGCACTATTTATAAAGCTTCAACCCAAGCCAGCCTGGAACACTTTTGTAGAAGACCCCCCCCCCATATAGGAAAATCCCAGGGAAACTCATTAAGAAACGTGTCAAGATTGTGGAACGTGAACCAGAGACAGCAAAGCTGCAGCCCGACTGGTTTGGGGGCCTCAAGAGGAGCAGTTGCTGCCTCCCCCCCATTCCCCACTAGTCTGGGGCCCTGTGTGGATGTGGCAGGCCCTGCCGGCCGCTCCATGGTTTGGCTCCCCACGCAGGTCCATACCACGGCCCACTTCCAGCTGAACAGCCTCCCACACAAACAGCACGGTGCCTGGTGGCTTTTCATATTTAGTTTTTGGTCAAGACTACTTAATATTTAAAAAGACACTGAGACATATCTTCCACTTCCTGCAAATAAAAAAAGGTCAGTTTCACGTTGCCCCCCTGCTTTGTCCATCACCTCATGGCCAACATGGATTTCAAAGCTGTGCTGAAGCCTCAGGTCTGGTGAGGAGCGCGTGGAGCACGAGGTTGGACGCTTCCAGCTGCCCCTGGCAGAGGGTCTTCTGGTGCGGCTGCCCTGAGGCCAAGCGCTGCATCCATGAGCACCGTGCTGGAAGCTCTGGCAGGGCTCACTTTCTGAGGCTCATTATGAACAAAAAAACTTTTCCCCAATCATTTCTCAACCAGCCGCCCCTTGGTGGACAGCAGGTTTTTGGAATTTTTTTAGACCCACGGAGTGAACATGAGCAGGCCTGAGCACGTCTCAGCATTTCATTCCAAGGTGCCTTTATTGAAACTTCTGTGGGTTAAACTGATTTAGCAGGCAGCGATTTTGGGGTCTGCTGCTCCCCCATGTCACGGCCTGTGACGCATTTCTGAACAAAGGTACCATGGAAACGCTGGAGGTGTTTGCCACTCGCCTTCCCTGGGCCTTCACGTGCCCCAGTTATAGCACAGAGGGAGCAGCTGCGCATCCCACGTGAGAGGACTCCTGGATGTGAGGTGGCTGCGATGGCCACCGTGATGCACTCGGGCTGCCGTGTCGGAGCAGCAGACTTCATAGACAAAAGTTTGCCTTGAAAACGCTAATTAGTCAAAGCCTGATGGCGCTCATCCGAAATTCCCCCGTGGCTCACATTTTTAAGAGGAACCAGTTGTTGTTTGCATTGTTTAAAGACAAATGTTAAAGTTCTCTTTTATTCCCTCCCCTGCATCTTTGAAATAAAATTTTATTGATTCAAAAATCCATATGGGATTTTTATTGTGAACACTTTTGAAGTTCGGTCTATAAAGCTGCAAAGCAAAAATGTGTAAAGGTTTTTTGTGGCTTGGACTGGATTTTTTTTGGCAAATTACAGCATTCAGTGATGTTTTTCATGCAGCGATTTAAAGTTTTTTCTCTTTAATATGTTAGCAGTTCGTTTTTTGTTCAACCACGCAGAAGTGATCACACCCCACTGTGAGGAATGTTCTGATCTGACTGGATCCCAATAAGGAAAAATCAGAGCAACCCTATGGCTACGATCAGCCCAACATTACAGAGCATCATCGACTGATATGATGTTACATCAATAAAATCCTACAAATTATGTTCTCACTCTTCAGCTGAGCAGATACGATGGCGAGAGAAGCTGCACTTGGGGGCAATAGCGCGGTCATGCCCGCGTCGTACCACATGGTGGCGGTAGTGCTCGCCGCGGCTTCTTCAAAGCGCTCCCCTTAGGTCGGTGGGAGACGACCTGGGCCTCAGGTATTCTTCCCCTTGTGCACGATATCATCGGGGGGCTCTCTGGTCATACGAACGAATGAGTGCGTTTATTCGTTCCTGGGCGGGAAACTGACATAACACGACAGTCATATTAATATTAGTGTTAATATCACCGCCAGTTGCTATACATACCTGTACGGACTCTGTATTACAGTTTCCCCCCAACACGAGCGACTGACTGCTTATTTTAAAGTAGGGCGTCACAAGGTGACAGCCAGGATCGAAAGTGCCACCGTGGCGTGTTTTTTAAAAGTAAAAAATGAATTTATGGACCCACCGCTGCTGTGAAAGTCCGCTTCGCTTCGCCGTGGTTCCAGCAGGAGGCGTGGACAGCCCCCTCCCCTCCCCCCCCCACCCACCTGCATTCGAGTACCTGCAGCTACATGAAAAGAATGTAAGATGTCGTCAAGCGGCACCTGTGTGAGGGACATGACCTCCTCCGCGGGGACGCAGCGCGCTTCTGTCGCACCTGGGCGCCGCGCGACGGCAAGTAAAACGAGGTGAAGTCGCTGCCTTTCGAGACAAAGGATTTAAGTCTCGCCTCGGCGTCCTGCATTCCGCTTCCAGTCGGACGCCCCGGAGGATCATGGAGTCGCAGGAGTCGCGCGGGGTGCCCGCGCCGCGGGGGCGCGCGCAGTGTGGAACCTGCGGCCGCGCGTGACCTGGCCCACGCCGTCCATGGCTCGGACCCGGGGCCCCACTGAGACCATGAACGCGCCCCTCCGACGGCGGATCCTGCACGCGCTCCTGTGTCTTGCGCTCGGGTGAGTTGCGTGCGCGGGCGCGCGCGCGCTCGCCCGGGGGGAGCCGGCGGCACGCATGCACGCTTCGGTTCTGGTTCGCCCTAAAATGGCATCAGGTGCCGCTCGCTGGGTTCCGACCCGTAGTTGCGTGGGTTCGGTCCCATCCTGGCTCTAGCGCCCTTAGCCTGGGTGCTGACCCCGCTCGCCCCTTGCTGCGGAAACGGCTGAATTATCGCGACAACAGCAGCGCAAATAAAGACACACGTTTCCAGGTGACGAATGTGAGGCAGGCAGGCAGGTGGCGATACCTGCGGACACACCTGTAGCTCAAAGTGCCTCGGCATCGTTGCCGCCGTCGAGCTGACGGCCTTGCGTACGCGCCCACGAGCAGCGCAGGGCGCTTCAAAAACAGCCCGACACTTTGACGTTTCTTACGAACATGTGGTCTGAAGCCGAGAATAAAGTAACCCTCGCAGCTGTTTCTTTAATCTTCCTAAAATGTTCCGTCTGCCCCGCGAGCCTCTGTCTGACACAAAGACAGGAAATGAAGATCCCGCAACCGCTTCAAGTGTCTGTCCTGCTCGTACTGCTGCCGCGGTTCCTGTTTACCTTCTTTTACTGTCACCTGGCTCTGTATCCCTGCTCTATAGGGTAAGTGGGGCTTCCACATTCTTTAACCACACACCTGTGCCCGCAGACCCCCCCCCCCCCCCCCCAAAATCAGATTTAAATATGCCATAAGAAAAGTAGTTTCCTACCTAGGCAAATTTTCTATTGTTTGTAAAGTTACACTGCAGAGCCGCTTACTGATATTAATATATGTGGGATGATTGATTTATTCATGAATTAATAGGCAACTCCCCCTCCTTATTAATGTAAAGCATGGGTGGAGTTTGGGTGTATTGGTCGGTGCTTGTGATGGGATAAACTGATAAACATGCTCATATTTTTATTATATTATAATTACATTATGTATTTTTTTCTCTCAAATGAATTATGAACTACAAAAGCCAAATTTGCGCATGTTTAGTCGAAATCCCCGAATGAACATATTAATGTGTTGTTGAAGCGTGGAGGAGACCTGAAAGAAAAAGGTGTGAAAGGCGAAGTGAGAGGTGTCGTCAGGTGGGGGGTTGGGGCTGTGTGGAGTCACTGGCGACGCGTCCACGGGAGTTCACCCCCCCACACACACACACACACTAGCGACCTATCCTGATGTCCACTCGGATTTTCCCCTGCAATCGAGGTGAACTTAAAGAAAACGGAATCATGGGTACTTTCCGTAAGAATGCCGCACATCGACTTGTGCACAATTGCCGCATCTTTCTGCGATCTCCCGTTCTCACACACGCACGCTAAGGGACTGCGAGCGGAAGTTCAGCTCCGCGCTCTCACGACAGTCACACGCTCCGTGGACACTTTTCCCCGCGCACACGTGCCCGCGCGTGTTCCGTCCCGTCGCTCTGCGCGTTACCCGAGGGAGGGAGGGGGGGCGGCGGATTGGCAGTCCCCCTCCGCTATAAGAGCGCAGAAAAGCCACTTCTCCGCCATCCAGCCCCCCCCCCCCCCCAACCCATCCACCCACCCCCCCGACACCGTCGTCGCACTCGCACTCGCACGCACGAGCCTCGGGGCGCTGAGACATGACAGGCGCGGCGCGCGCACGTCCACGGCCGCGGGAGCGCACGCGCCCACGTCTGCGCTGAAGCGCACGGAGCCGCCGCGAGACGCGAGACGGGAGAGCGAGGCGTGCTGCACGCGACCATGATCGCGCGGTGGGCGCGCGGCGCGCTCCTCTCGGTTTACTACCCGCAGATGTTCCTCATCCTCACCAGCGGCAGCTACCTGTGAGTCCCGCACCTGAGCGCGGCGCGGCGGCGGCGGCACCTGGCGCGCCTCCTTACTGCTAGCTGCGCCTACGAGCACATCGGGACGAGAAAAGTGCCCCGAGTCGCGAGGGGGGAAGCGCATCTTCGCCGCGTTCCTTTGGAAATATCTGTGGTAACGTTTGTTCTTGTGGAAGCGGCGAAGGCGTAGCACGGTTGGTGTTTTGGCTTTTGAAAAGGTCACCATTATTCTGTATGATTTTACTGCCTCATAATACTCTAATGTGACACTAATGGACTATCACTGCTGCTTTTGGCCGACGCGGAAATTCATTAAGAAATATAATACGGAAAACGGTCGTTTTGTGCATTTTTGGTGGTTGTGAACGGCCTGAAAACGTGATGTCGGTTTTATGGAGCCGAATTTGTTCGCCAGTTGGGAACAGGCAGCGGAGGGGGTGCGAGCTGAGGTGAATTCACGTTAATTCGCGGAGGTGACAATGGCTTTTCCCTCACGTTTGTCCAAGTTACCTGTGCGCGTCCAACGGCCACGCGGAGGACCCCGCTCAGCAGCACACCGGGACACGTGGTCGCGACCCGGACGGGGTGTTTTGGATCCCCTTCTGGAGCGACGGTCAGCGCTCGCTTCGCGTTACCTGTGCCTCGGCTCATGGTTGCGGTCCAAGTGGCCCTCGTTGCGCTTAGCCTCGCGCGAAGTCTCGAATCCGCGAACCGCTGTGGGCTTTTATGATTCTCGTCTGCTCTGCTTGGTACATTTTAGGCAAAGGGGGTCGGTTTATACAGTACGTGCGCGGGACGCGGGGATGTGCTTCTAGACCGCAGAAGGATGCTGCCTTCTCGTTATGATATTTAAAACAAATGATGTCACGACCGACCGCGTCTTTTTCTCGCATTTCAGGCGCGCTCCCGGCAAGCTCTCCGCGCCCGCGGCACCTGTAGGCGAACGCTGCCGTCCTCTGACCCAGGGCCGCGTCTCTCGGGCCCAGGTCCTCCACCAGGCTCTCTAAACCCCCGAGTCTATAAACTTTTAAAATGGATAGCATATAATGCATAGGTGCATGTGGGTGTGTTTCTTGGTTAAATATGGTGTGCGAGTTTAATGCCTCAAAGGAAAATGAATTCAGGGGATGGTTTCACTTACACAAATGTAGGCTTTGCTGTGGGAAATAAATGTCATGCAGCGGGTAGCCAGTGTTTGGCTGCCTGTGGACTCGTTGACTCTTTGGTCTTCGAAAGTTTATTTGACTGTGCGTTTTGGGCAGCTGCGCAAAGCCCTGTGTTGCCTGTATTTTTCCAGTTGTCATACACTGGCACAGCGACCGTACCTGGTGGCTTGCGGTTGCAGTTTAACTGACGGAAAACAAACCGCGGGTAGCAGAACTGCGTTGTGTTAACTACTGGGGGTTACACACCATCTCATCTACTCACACAACTTGTACCGCCATTATTCTTCCTCTTCTAAACCTTTATTCAGATCACACTACTGCCCAACATGAAAGATCACTGTTGTTTGTACTTGTGTATCCAGGATTGTACTGTTACTCTGTCAACTCACCTTAGTCAAGGATAGTAGAGCACGAGTGGGATTTGAGCACAAATCCTTTGGGAGCTGTTGTCCAACCACCGCACTTCTTTCTCCTCCTTAGATGTTGAAGCAGTTTAACTTGTATTTTTCAATGATTAAAGTTTTGATCTTTAATTCTTGCTAGGGTTATTATATAAGTGTAGTTCCTTTATTATCTAAATAGGATGTGTGTGTGATGTGCATCAAGGAGACATGCGATAATGTGAAGGGGTCAAACGTATTCTCTGTTTTTGGTAAAACAACTCACACGGCTATACAACATAAGATTTGATGCGCGGCAGTTTGACATAATAATTACGGAACTGCATTTTTCCCGTGGAGACTTGGCTAAAATTCTAGCAGAAACCTTGGGTTTGCTTTTCCAGAACATTATTTACCATAAAATACTTAAGTTTGCTGCTGAGAAAACTGATGACTTGTAGATGTGAAAGTGGCAAAGCGCGCAGCTGCTTTCTCGGGCGACTTACAACACCAAGGTGATCTCTCTTCAGAAACGCAAATGTGTCCATCTGCATTTGCTGAGCAAGGTGTCTCTTGGGTTAAAGGAACACATGATTTTGTTGCTAGAAGGTAAAACTGGGAAGCAAAATCTTTGGCAGTAATGGTGCTGTATGCCTTAACACCCCCCCATCCAAGTAATCCAGTGCTAAAATGTGGCGGATGTGTTGCATGGCTGCAAGTAAAGATTTTTATTAAAATTAGTTTTTACTGTGTGAAGTGAATTTTCTGTTATTTGGTGTTAATTAACTTAACCGACTGTTTTCTCTTAAGCAGCTTAACAAGAAGGATTTGTATGCTGAGATACTGAGCTTACGATGATTTACCCTTTTATATAGAAGTGTAACTGTCGTGATAAAAGGGTGTACACAGGAGGTGGGATTTGAACCTGTATCTTTAAACACAACCTTACCTGACCCCCCACCATTTGTGTGAGATTTCAACTGTACCGGCATGATATATATATATATATTAATAATTTTCTGTGCGGAATCGACCTGACAGTTGAAGGCCACGTTAAACTAGTGAACAGGGAAGAACGTTTGAACTTTGTTCATAATGACTTTGGTCGGACAGGCAACGTTTACGATGAATAACAGTTTTAATTATAAAACTATTAATAAGAAGAATGCCTCGCTTCTAGCTTGTTCATAATGTTACCTGTTTAGAGCCCTCCTTCACTTTACACCTGAGAGGATCAACTAGTAAGTAAAAATATTCTTTTGTTAAAAATAATATATTTGATACTGACTGTATCAAGCAAGATTTGTGCTGTATTTGTTAGTTCACTCTTATTATTTTTTTTCTAAATGACAGATTTTATGTAATTAGTAACAATAACAAGCTAACTCATAAGTTTTGCTCTTCTGAAAAGTAATGTTGGCATGTTTATTGGTTCTTAATAGTAATTTAATAGTTTTAAGAGACAACTTTTGTGCCGAGATTCCTATTACCAGTAATTTGTTCGTGGTTTGTAATTTTTTTCCACCTTACATTGAATAGAATAGTAGTTAATCGTTTTTTACTCCCTAATCGTACGACAATTGAGGTTAAACTCTTAGAAAAAGCAGACACGAGCATTTGTGGGGAGGGCGGGCATAGGGTCTGCCCTCTGTAACATTGACAGCGGTGAAGTCTATGTTCTCACTGCCTTCTGCCACATCCAACGATATGAAATTATACAAGTGTATCAATGTGTGACTTTATTTTTTGTTTTCTGCAAGTCACTAAAGTTACAGTGAGAAACAGCAGACCTGATATGGGTGGGGAGTAGATGCAGCAGCCATTGCACCCAAGAGAGACACACATTACCTGAATAGCCTTTGACTGTGTGAAAACTGCAGCGCTGCGGTTAGAATTGGCACTTCTGCAGTTGGAGGCTGCAGGTTCAAATCCTGTGTTTAGTACCCTTGCATGCTAACCCTTTTCTGCTCTAGTGAATGTTACTCAGCTGTGTAAATGGGTATATCCTCGTAAGCTGCTTTGGCGAGAAGCATCGGTTACATAAACACGTGCAGATGAAGTGGCAGAGAAGCGCAGAAAAAGGTGGAACGTTACTAATAAAGTTGTTTTAATAGGCTCCAGACTATTAAACTACTAAACTGCAGATTTTCCCCCATTAGGGGGCTTGTGTCTGCAGTGTCTCTTGACAGCAATTGCATTATTCGGAACTAGAAAGATGCAATCTTAATGGACACCCCATCCCTATCATACGTCGCTTTGTTCCAGAATCGCCCACCCACCCATTCATTTAGTATCATTAACGGCTTTCTCATAGTCGTGGTTGTGGCATTTCCCAGCCCATCCTAGAGTCACTGGTTGCAAGGCTACAAAACTGTGCCATCGGTTCATCACGCGATGACCACACGCATACAGTCACATACCATGGGCCGTTTAGAGTGTTCATTCAATCTGAAACATGTGTCTCTGGACTGTGAGAGAAAGCCTAAAAGAAACCAATATAAAAAACACGCCAACTCCACACAGACCGAGCCAGATTCAAAGCCACGCCGCAACAGCCCAGGTGCTCTGACGCAGCAGCATCGTTTATTGTGCCGCCCACAGAATCATTCAGGTTAATAGCATTTACCTCTCAGTGACCGTGGACTTGAGAAACTGCAAAACAAAAGATGTGATGTGTTTGTCAATAGTTACCAGAATGGCAGTGAGGTTTGAAAGTCTCACACAGTCTCCTTATGTTAACCTTCCCACTGCGTACCCTAGACTGCTGTTAACATTCATCCTAAGAATGAAGGCACCAACAGCACCAGAATCAACAGAGCCGTTGTCTACAGGTGACCGTTTGGCAAGGATGACTGAAGAACATCACCAAGCGCTTTGCGCATATATATTAGAGCAGCTCACTTAGCAGATACTTTTCTACTTTCACACGCTAAAAATCCTTTGAGTTACACAATTTGAAGATACTGAGATTTGCAAATGTATTTTAATTTTTTCACATGTTGAGCACAACTTCTGTTTCCACACCCAGAAGTTGGTGATAAAAGGCACCCAAACGGCAGGGATGGGGGACTGCTTGCTTTATTGGAGTTTACATTTATTCATTTACTTGAGCTTTTTTTTTCCTTACAGTGATTTATTCATTTACATTGGGGTGTACTTTTTACCCTATTTTGCTAAAGGGTGCTAGCTCAGCAGGTGAGATTTGAACCAGCTATTTCTGATTCCAGAAATCCTGGTGTTAACCATCACACGACCTCGTGTCAGTTATTACCAAGAGACATCAAGATGTTGAATGTTGGATGTATATGGGCTAAATCACTCAACAACTGGCATTAAATAGGAGTCTGAGATGGTGACACACAGTACTTTAATTTTCAGTCATTTTTAAATTAGTTTAAATGCATTTCAGTAAATATAAAAGTTAAAATGAAAGCCATAAAGTATTCTTTATACTTATTATAGCTGTGCTTGAGGCATTTACAGAAACCATCTGTAAATAAATTAAGGTGCATCTGCATGGTTATGTTTTTGTTCATTCCATAGGCAATATCGCAAACTGAAAGTGGCCAGATGTTAACAAAGCCTGGAGTTGCTTAACTTATAAATTGTTCCAACAGTCAGCAGCGAATAGGAGATTCGTTTTAGTAGTTTTTCTATTTGGTTATTATAAAGTATTGCTACTTCTAGTCTTATTTTAGCTTAATAAAAGATAATAAATCAAAGTCCAGTGACAAACTGGTGTCTGATCAACAGTGTACTGTGCCTCACATCATGTATGGGGCGGTTGTTATGCGATATGTGCACTATAAGCATATATGTCTTAAATTCAAAGGATAACATTTTTGTGTAAGGTCTTGGTCAAGAAATGAACTATGTCTGAATTTGAGAAGGATAATTACAAATGTGAAAAAAGTGCACTCGGCACAGCTCCAGCACTGCATGGAAATAATTCTGACAATATTACCTAACTGTTAGAGCAAAAACCTCAGGCCGCTTTACAGCGTCACGTGCCAAGCCAACACGGAGAGGTACTCCTCATGTAAATAAATGAAATAGTTTTAACTTTTCACGTGGTCCGTGCGTTTTCACGTGTTTTCTGAATTACTCTCCAAAGTGAGTCGCAGACATTGGTTCTCCGTTAAGCTTTGGTCCGTTCTTAGTGCGGTGAATGGTGGTGACAATTTTAGGGGCCCCCCACCTGAAGAGGGCCAACAAATATTCCAGATTTTCTTATTTAAACTAAGGCGGTAATATTTTTCCAAGGGGCCCAAAATGCCAAACTCTGGCCCCATTTCCAGATGATGAAATGCTTTAGAAAAAATGGATAATGTACTTCCAGTTTGCTATTATGGCACAGTGTGGTTTTTTGGTACCTTGCAACTTACAAAATATCTTGTGCTGAAGCACGTGTGGGTAGAATGTATATGAATGAATGTTTGTGTGTATAATCTGACATGAACTATTCTGAAAGAGGCTTCAGAAGTGACCCAATGCAAGAATGAGTGTGTGCAGCTGTTTCAGTGACAGAAGCAACGGTAGAGCTAATGCCAGTGGGCTGTCTCCTTTGGTTCTCCCCAGGGCCCTGTCCTCCGTCGTTGCCCTGGGTGCCAATATCATCTGCAACAAGATCCCAGGCCTAGCTCCCAGGCAGCGTGCCATCTGCCAGAGCCGCCCTGATGCCATCATTGTCATTGGTGAGGGTGCGCAGCTGGGCATCAACGAATGTCAGTACCAGTTCCGCTACGGTCGCTGGAACTGCTCAGCCTTGGGTGAGAGGACTGTCTTCGGTCAGGAGCTCCGAGTAGGTGAGTCTGCAAACCACTGTGCTGCCATTCCGCCTTGCTCTGAGTTCTGTGCTGAGCTGCTCATATATGCAAGGCAGTCGGCGCTTGGACTTAGTTGCTCAGATTTAGTTTTAGAAGCTGGGCTTCCTAGCTGCATAACAAGTAACTCGGTATTCCTTCCAAGTGTGCTACAGGATTGAGGAGCAGTGTCATCTCCGATACCAAAGTAGTAGGAGAGCCATGAATTATGCACAGATTAGCACATGCAGAATCTCATGTGCATGCAGTCAAATTTTACTCCTGTCTGATACTGTGAATGCTATACCCTTATATTTTACAGTGAAGTCCTGTGAAATCATTCACTGGAGGTTTCTTCAAGCCAGTCTGGAATGTTCTGCTCCTGCTGCATGGCACATCCACGTTGCGACTCAAGATGTGTGTTTGGTTAGCTGCATGCCATGCATTGCTGGCTGCACCAGAGTTATGAAACGGCCACCTAAAAATGCAAATTGAGAAAATAAGGGGGCTTGGAAAGGGACACTGCCAGCAAGGGCCAGTTTGTAGTGCTGTGGAGTTCAGAGAGGCCTGGGCCCCGTCTCCTTAGCCCCAGTCGTGTTCACGTCAGCTTCATGTGTGCAGACCGCAGACATGCAATCCAGCAGAGAAGCTGCTCCATTGCATTGTTTAAATTCACATGCTGTGGAGTTGTTCTCTGGGAAGCAGGATTTAAAGCAGACTTGGGTAAATTGCTTTTCACGAAATTGCTTTGTTGCTCTCGAAATGTGGTTTGATCGTGTGTTTAATCCAATAACTCTGCAAACAATCACTGGTTTTTTCGGAATGGCTGACTTACATTCAGTCACTTCAAAGGCATTTTGTCATGTCACAACCAACATGTTTTGCTAACTAATCTGCTTCGCTTTGTTGCTGCCTTCTGTCTGTTTTAGGCAACGTTTGCATTTTAAAGTTAGAAAGTTAATTTTTTGAGACAGATGTCTGTACCTCTGTCATGGCTCAGCTATAAGTTTTGGGAGGCTTTTGGGTTCAAATTCAAATTTAAGAGGTTTTATGCCGAAGTGAATAACAAGCTTGCACTGAAAATCCGATATGCAGTGTTTGGTTGCAGGTGACAGATTTGGGTTGTCACCATTGCAGGTACATACTGGCTATTGCAATAATGT
Source organism: Heterotis niloticus (assembly GCA_018136845.1). Lineage (NCBI taxonomy): Eukaryota > Metazoa > Chordata > Actinopteri > Osteoglossiformes > Osteoglossidae > Heterotis > Heterotis niloticus. The sequence goes on from CM030900.1 coordinate 16,062,647, forward strand.
ATGTATATGCCACTTTGTTAGACATGTTGGGGTGAGTACAGACTTGGTCTTGGTGTTGTAACTGAATGAAGCATGTTTTCTCTGCCACATTAGGTGTTTAGTATTAAATAAGCCTAATGTGACTGCCTCAAAGTACTAAAACATTGCTGCTGACTAGGTGCGTCTGTTCATGGTCAGCAAAGCCTTTCCTAAACTTTCAGCAGAATAATGCATCTTGTCACAAACTACTCATTATCTCAGGATGGTTCCACAAACATGACAGTGTCTTTGCTCTAGTGGTGGTCACAACCTCCAACTCTCAAACCAATAGGATGAAGGTCACATAATGTGAAAGTGAAGCAAAGTGAAAAGAACTCATTGGGTTTCGGAAGTTCCGACATATAAGTAGAATCCAGCAGATTGTAAGGTGACCTTTCGAGGTTCAACCTCAATCGCAAGCTCTTCCCAGTGCTACCTAAGGGGTTTTTCAGGAGAAAACTGCGTTCAAACTGTTCCTTCTTCACATTTTTGTCTTGTCATTTTCCTCCTCCTTTGCTGCTTTTTCCTTCTGCCATGTCAGTCCTTTTCCCATCCTCTCTGACTGTCTCCATCTCCCTCTTTCTTCCGCAGTCTTTCCTGCTGAGCCAAGCTGGCCCTTTATAGTAAAAGACAGAGCCTATTATTAAAGAGGTAATATTCACAGTCTATTCAGTTTCATAAGAGCCAGCTGGGCATCATTAATGTGAGCATGTGCTCACACACCATAATTGACTGTATGAAGTTTCCGTTTTGAAATGACAATAAACAGTTTGGTTAAGGGATCGCAGTGGACACCTAATTTATACTTACACCGAAAAATATACGCCCTATTAATCACGATTGTTGATCATTTCAAGATTACAAAGAACACTTTCCAACTCTAAACGTTTCATGACAATTATAATCGAATTATTTGTACTTTAATATGCTTGGATTTTGTACATGTGGGCATGTAAGGTCATGGTATGTACCTGTGGGAAATTGCAATGCTTTTCTTAGGACTTGGAAAGTCACTTGTAAACAACCACATAATGTCTTCACAAGCATCTGTTTTACTCTGTGTTTCAGTCCAGACTCAATGAGCCAAATAGCCACTGCTCAGCACTACTCTGCTCATAAGGAGTTAAAAATCAGGGAACCGCAAGGCTAATGCTTTCTTTCTGCAATGCCCACCACTCAGATGGGATCGGTCAAGCTTGGACATGCTCTGTGGAATGACGTTGCCTTTCCAGGAAGATGTAACTTAATAACTGGGTTATTCAATATTACAGAACCCAGGACGTTTAGATTCAAAGGAAAGATTGTATTACTGAAATGTTGGCTATTCCATATTTATGTGCATTTTATACTCTCTCACTCGTATTCATTAATTTCTGGTCCTTGTCAGGGTCGTAACCGTTGGGAGTCTATTCCTGAATCCCTGGGCGCTGGGCTCGGACGGGGAAAATGATGGACGGGACGCCAGTGCGTTGCAGGCCGCCTAATTTATTCTCTGAATATTAATTTTAAGTGGAAGTTTATGAAATTTGTGGATTTTGGTTTATTTTAATTGTTAGAGTTTCTGAAATCCGGTGGTGCCAAACAGCTCCAGGATGGTAAAGGTTTGCTAGAATTGTGGACTGAGGGCAGATTATTGCGGTTTTGCTCTTCTACAATCCCACTATCTGAGGACGGCAGTGACCTTCCAAGCCTTTGGAGCAAAAAACACAGAAAATGCTCCATTAGTTTCAAACAAGGATAGTTTGACAAGGTTGCCTTGTGTGAATTGTAAAATGGACAGTTTTGGCCAAGCACTGTTAAGGACGTGACTGACATTGGTTTGGAACAGTAATATGGAGTCCGACTACTAAAGAGATGTAATGAGGAGATCATTATCAGTGGCCGCTTGCCACTCATTTCAGTACATTTGCTGAAGTTGTAAAGCACACAGATTGATCTGCATCTCTCCACAGATTGTGGGTTTTCTGAGTTGTGGCTCTTATGGCTATGAGGTTTGTTGCTGTAAAATGCTGCAGCCTTACTTTTCACTTTTTGGCATGGCTGTGTCCCGCTAACAACAAAGTAATTCATTATAATTTCTGTGTGACTGCTGGGCCAGTGCTCAAGGCCCGTGGAAGCTCTCAGGGCCAGCACCTGATAGACATATACATACACATCAATGAGCAGAGAAATTGAGATAATACACTGTTTAGTCAGTATCATTTTATAAAGTTCATCTGTCTTCGATATTTTCCAACACACTTTTGTGCTTTCCGCTGTGTACTCGTTTGACCTGCTGTGCATTACCTGCCACTAGTTCTACCCCAGCAGACAGGGCTGAGAGATGGTGGAGAGTCTGACCTTGCCAATGAAGTGTGGAGAAAGCACTCCAAGGCACGATAAGACAAAGGCATGAGAAATGCATGCAGTTCTCTCTGAGTGAGCCAGCTCAGGTGTGGAGGGGCAAAGCTTTGGGTGGAATAAGTCTCCAACTGCTTATGTGCATATGCTAGGAGCAGTGCTGACATACCACCCTGATGTACAGCTCCCACACAGCCTAGGGGGTGAGGAAAGGTGGGGAGGGGCTTACTGGCTGCCAGCTGAAGCAAATATCTTTCAGAAGATCTTGAAGCCAGCAGGTTCACTAGGAGCTGGCAGCATGGAATGGCTTGTGGACCACGTATGCGTGACCGCTCCATGAAGAGGGAACGTAGAAAATGGTTCTTTGCACTTGGGGGGGGGGGTGGTCAGTGAAAAGATTGGTCTGCAACAGGATTTTTATATAGCACAGCATCACCATGATGTGACACATTTGTTGCGGCATTGTATGGTATTGTGTTTGTACTACCAAATTTTGAAAGCACCATGCCAAATTTAAGGCATATTTACCAGTGTTTAAAGTGGCCCACAGTCAGTAGTTTAATTGAGTCAGAAGTGGATCATCATGACTTATTTCTGTATGTTAGTGGAAAAAATTAGCTTGTACAAAAGAGGTTTCAGTTAGAAGACTTCGTGCCAAAACCAAGGGTAGCATTAGTCTTTATGCATTAAAGTAAAACACAAGAAGTACTGAGAACCTAGCTCAGAAGATAAATTATATTTTTTATGGTTAGCAAAATGCATTCCTCTCTGCTGGATATCTGAGATCTGAAAAAGTTGGCATGGAATGTGATTTACTGCTTTATCTGTTCTTTTTTACTTGTTTATGCTTATTACTGCAATTTATTTTCATCTCCAGATATTTTACCCATTTAGCTTTCCTTTATCTGTGTTTTGTCATTTGGTGTGGCATGTTAATACTGTAACCGCAGCATAAATTGATCAGATCAGCATTGATTTGCGTGGTTTTGTCAGTAATCCCATAAACATTGCGGTAGGACTGTGTGGGCCGAGCCGAGGCCTGGGACGCGTTGCCCCAGCGCTGCCATTACTGAGGAGCACTGGGGCGCTGGCAGGCTCTGGAATTACAGTGCAACCTTAATGATGCAAATAAAACAGGCCAATTAGCAGGAAACCTAATAAGCTGCTGCGGTTAAGGTCAGTTTTCATCCAGCTGCAAACATCTGTCTTGCTAGAACTGTTGAATGAAATAACTGAATGCAGGATAGTACAAACCTAGTGTGTGTGTGTGTGTGTGTTTTTAGTTCTACTTCATGTTCTTGCCAAGAGGAGAGATAGTACTGCATTACAGTTTGCCATTCCTCTCTGTCCAGCTGATAGGAGGCTCTTGCTTTAACAGAGCCTGCACAACTTTTGGCCACCGGTGCTGGGGAAGCTGCAGAGGAGTTTGGCACTTCTTTCTCAGGGGACTGAAACCAGATGGTTAACTGGCCATGCGTGAACCTGCCGGTCTGTAAATGCCAGCCCACACTCTTGAGAAGAAGCGGCATTGGCAAGACCCTTCGTGGAAGAACATGGCTGATGGCTGTTGCAAAACGTGGCTGGAACGATGGGCCCACGAGTCTTTGTGTGTTACAAACATAAAGGCTGTTAGTTACAGTTGTGATGTTTGGTATTTTCTTGGTCTTGTCAGTGCAATCGCTTTTTATTCTTGAAATCCATCATCACAGCCAGCTACACTCATACTTGCTTACGTACATGCAGACAGGAGAACGCGCTCATTCTCCAACAGGCCAGACATATCCTCATGATATACATGAATTCCCTGTCAGAATCTAGTGTTAGTACAGTAAACCCAGACTGAACCTAGTAAGTCACCATTCCTGTTCACACAATTCTGCAGTTCATGTTTTATGCTGTGAATAGTAAAAAAAAAAAAAAAAATGTGCTTTTGATTTATAAAACATATTTAGTAATTTTTTAGATAAAAGGACAGATATAAAGTTGAAGTTCTCCAGCTGTGTTTTTTCAACCTTCCTCATTGCCTTGTTTTGCTGTATTTTGCTGCATTAGGGGCATCGGTTAAAATGAGAAATGTATATTTTCCCTAATCCGACATATTTGGCTCTTGGAAATGGTGATAAAGGAGACATATTCTTACAGTCCCCCTTAAGCCAATAGTGAGCTAAGTGAGAAAAGTGAATTGGGTGATGAATGGCTTGTAGGAAAGGTGCTATAAATTAGCCGTGTGTCGGCATTGGGACGGTGACCCTGGGCGGCGGCAGCACTTGCTGAGCTCTCTGTAAATCTTGCTGGAGCGGACAGTGGAATGAAGGGAGCCAATGTGGTGGAGGACCCATCTTCCTCCGCACCACATCTTAGCTATATGTTCACCCGTACAACTAGAATTTGTTTTCCAGAATAATTAATCTTTCAGAATTGTATTTCAAAGGCTGCTTGCGGATTCTTTCTTCCAGGGGGAGAGCTTTTCAAGTTGTATTTCCACGCCATATCCGTGTCTCAATAAACACAGAATTGCAGTGACTTTTATGAAAAGGCCTTCAAGCGTGGCTGCATTACCACTTCTCTGAAAGGAGGAAAAAAGGACGTTGCCAGCAAGCTGCCAGAACCCCAGAGATAAAGCAGAGGGACCCCACATGGAGATACGTGCCTGGCGGTGGAACGCAGGAAGACTGACTGGGGGCCGGTATGATGAGCTGCCTGCAGGGGGCCGTGCCAGAATAAACACTGAAGGACAGGCAGGCTCTTGGGAAATGACGGGATGTGAAGGCTTATCAGGTAGAACTGAAACCTCCTCCTGGCAGGATGCTTGGAGGCCTGAGACCTTTCGCCCAGTGCTGTGTGCTGTATCATCAGGGGCACTCAGGGCTTCCCACCTGTGCTGGATGGGGGGCCTTAGTGGTGAGATCAGCATCTCTCCATGTTCGCTTTGAAGGGTGAGTCCAGGGAGGTGAGCAGGATGCCAATGGTTTGCCAGATCTCAAAATAGTCTTTCTTTAACATCAGTGCTTCCAGGGAAATTCTGGGCATTCACCATTCATCGGGGTGCAAGGTGGGTAGCAACGATGCAACGAGTTACATTTACTCAGGTACCCAAGTAAACTTTTGAGGAAATTGTAATTTGCAGATTATTATTAATGCTGATACTGTTTTGCTTGAGACCTAAGAAGGAGGTAAAGAAAAAAAATTCCGTGATCCTCTGTTTCATAGCTTTTGATTTTTATTCACATTTAACTTTTTTTTCTTAAAACTAATAAAATCGATGAGAAGCACAACATTTCCCGTGGGTTTCACTAGCTATCGTGAGCTGTCACAGCCGCTTTTTAAATGTCTCTGTACTGTCAGCTGACTTTTTGTTATTTTCTTTTGCGAGATTTAGTCACAGTGGGACCAGTCAGGGTTTAGTGCTGTTTCATCCCATCTGAAGAAACTTAGCTGTTATATTCCAAGGAAGTGTTAAGAATATTTTTTTTCTGCTTTATGAGAACTGCATTTTATAAGTTAAAGAGGTCTTCATTATTTTGTAGTTACTTTGTGATTTGCTCCTTTTTTATTATACAGTGTCTATGGACTTATTTTTTTGCAGTGAAGCTTGTAAACATTTATATAAGTTAAATGCCTGAATGAGCATTAAAAAATAAAAAGTTGAAAAAAAAAACTAATTTTGCAGGAAAAATATTGCTCTGGAGATTTTTAGTTTACCTACAACGAGAGCCAAGTGAATTTTAAGCAACTTACTTATGTGGCTGAACATCTAGTCATACAGGTTGTAGAAAGTTGGGAAGTATATTTTAATTAATACGGGTTTTAACACAACTACGGAGTGTGAACATCAGCAGTCCCAGTGCACAGATATATTTTGGAGGTTAACCTTCCATTTATGAAGGACGAGGAGCATCACAGAAAAAAAGCAAACCAAAGAAAGAAAAAAAATAAACTGGAAGAACATTATACGATATAAAATAAAGTAAACTGAAATACAGTGAAATAATGCACAAAACGATTGGTATATCAATAGCCGTATTATAAATCTTTGCCTTGTGTTTTGCTGCTTTGCTTTCTCCCTGCTTTACCACTTTTTAACTTGTTTAACCACTTGTTTGTGGATGTAAGTGACACTTTGGTCATTAACCAAACATTTTTAAATTTTATTGGTCAGTAACCCATACTTCAACCCACCTCTGGGCTGAAATTAGCCATGAATTAGCCTTTAATTCATGGATGAAAGCTACACTGTCATTGGTCATTGACCGAAAATTTTGGCCCGATGCTTCCCACTCTGTCACCATAATGTACCACCCACAGTAATGCAAAAAGCATGATAAATTGCAAAGAAAAATGGTAAAAGGGAAAGTTGCAGTAATGCAAGAAGCAATGTAGTAAAAGTATATTAATACAAAAAGCTACTTTTGTGCCTAAACTGAGCTATATTTATGTAGCTTTATATTTTATTAATGTACTGACTATCTTCTGTATTTGTTCATTTTCATGTTTATTTTTTATTTAATATATTGTTTGTCTTATTTTTCTTTCTTTGTTCTAATTATTCTTTTTTCCTTTTACATGCCACTCCTCATTTTCCACAGCACTTGCGGTAGAGTTGACTTATCAACTATTAATTAATTATTACTATTGTTGACTTTTGGTAAGGTTAAAGCAAATCTTTAATTCTTTGTAGGTCATTTACTGTATTGATGTGAAAGTTTGTGAAAAATTATACAGTAATTTGCCCTGAATTCCATTAATTGTAGATTTTAGTTGGGGTAGGCAGACATGGGGCTAGTAATGCCCAATGTGGACAGGTGTCATTTGGAATATCTCTTGTCATGAAGGAGGTAAAAGGATTAAATGTAAGAATACATATTAAGAAATCAGCATTAGAACCTCACTAGCATAGTGAGCGTCCTGTGTGTGAAACAGATGCTGGGCCTTAGACGCAGGTCCAGTGGACACCGTACACCTTGCTTTTCCTTTTATGATGCATTTGTTAGGGAAAGTGGGTCTGTGTCTACCACTGTCGCTGCATGTTGCAGTAGTTCAGCTGCGCTGAATAAAAATAGTAATTAGAAAAAATTATTTTAGAGTTTTGACGTCACACAAAACCGAATGACTCATACAGCGAGACATTACAGTATAAAATTCTATTTCATTCAAAATGAACCCATACCCTCCTACTCGCTCAGAACATTAATAAACAAGCAACTAAATGAAAACATAAAGAATTAAAAATATGTATGTAACAAACAAGTGAATTAATATATAGATATATAAATACTGTAGATAGATCAAGGGGTAGGTAGATAATAGACAAACATGAATGACAACTTCGAGAGTCAGGATAAGATTGTAAGCTATAGTGGGGGAAAATACATTTTAAGGATCTTCACAGATGCATCTTTTGTTTTGTACAAAGAAGACTGGCTTCTTAGGCCAGATGAGTTTCTTCAAGCTATTTTGTAAAACGGCCGTTTCTGTATCCGTATGCTGAGGGATTGTCAGACGTGCACTCCGCCTACCCTGGCTATGGACAAACAACCCCTGGTGCCGCCCCCCCCAATTGCACTTTTGTAGAACTGCAATGTTGGAAGAATGAGAGAGATACTCATTACCCACAGGAAAATATAAAGTGAAGCCTCATGCTGTATAGCTCTGGTAAAACAATATGGCACGGCTGAGAAGGAGAACCGATGTGCTTGGGATATCGTACTGCAGACCTCAGAAACCGCTACCTTGCCTTTAATTTATGATCAGAGCAGAGAAGACCAGAGTATATTTCTTGAATGGAGATTAGCCAACCTTGCTGTGTTCTGCAAAGCAGATTGGGGTCTTTCTTTCCATTCAGCCACATTACTGGTCACCAACGACCATTATTCTAACTTAGAATTAGTTAATATGTAATGGCTTTTAATAAAACTACAAGGCTGTGGATGAGTCTTTCTGCAAAATACATATAAACTGCAGCTGATTGTTGTATGGGAATCTTTGAATTGCAGAAATATTGCCAGGTTACGGTTATTGTGAGCTTTTTGGAAAGAATGTAGTTGCAATGCTTCAGGCTAAACAGTGGGTGTCACTTTTCTCTCTTACCCTGCATTGCAAAAACTGTGCTTTTTAAAGAACTGCAGAATTTTTTTATTGGGGAGACAAAAAAATAAAATTTGCGTATTGTTGAAATACTTTGGACTGCAAAATATGCACTGCTTGGAATTACAACTGCACTTTCGCAGTAATAAAAAACACCGCTGTTTTCTAAAATGAATGGTAGCACTAGTACCAAATTTCTTGACAAATTGAACACATCCTGCAAGTGGTTTCCATGCAGTTTTATAGATCTCAGCATGGCTGGGCAGATGTAGCACTCGGTATATTTGGTTTTATGTGAAATCTGCAGTGGTTCCAACCAAATAAATGACGAGGAGGGGACTGGTTGTACCTGCTCTGCGTGCGGTGCTCGTGTGTCCATGCCCGCCATCGCAGACACTTGCCGCTAAACTCTATTAGACATCTGGTTTAATAATCTCAGATTCTTATCCCTGGACCCATCCAAGTCTGCTGAGGTTTTAGTGATCGCTCCAATTTTCCGCTGGCGGCTCACAAGGCTATCCCAGGGTGGTTCCTCTGGAATCCAGGCTATGCTCTAGCTGGGGCTCTTCAGGTCTTCCCTGCAGTTTTTTCTGGAACCACAAGTCTGCTGCAGTAAATGGGAGCTGCATCCTGTCTTCCAAGTAAAGGGGAGCCGTGTGTTTCAGGTGAATCGGCAACTTTAAAATGGCCCTTTCCGTGTGTGTGGTGCATTGTTGTGCTCTACGGACGGATGACTGACTGCAAAGAGTTGTACTGAAGTGTATTTGGCACTTGACTAAAGATAGCAGGTAAATGCTGCACATTATGAACAAATGTCAGTGTAAATGTGATATGGGAGTTACAGAGCAGCTACACCTGAGTAGGTGTTCCATAGTACATAATTTAGAGCAAAGCCATGCCAGGTAACCATATCAGATGAATACATGCTGCTGGTTCTTAGAGAGTACAGAGTGGGTAGCACATAATAGGCAAAACTGAGGCAGTAAATACCCAGTAATTGTCAGGAGTCCTAGAGATAAAGTGTGCTGTGTGTGAATAAGCACATGCAGAGCACACAGCAGTATAAATATTCAAAACCACGTCTGTACAGACCAACAACAGCTCTGTGTGTTTTAGTGAAACAAAAGGTAAGGACTGGGGCTAAATTTTGGCTGTACTAGGGGACCTAGAGAATCACAGAACTGGTGAAATGGGACAACTGGAGAACTAGAAATCAAAGGAACCCCGAGATCAGGGAACCAAGGAATTGAGGAACCGGTGAACTTTGACAATTATGGATGAGCAAATTGTGAAACAAGGAAACTGGAGGATGAAAGGATCAGAAAGCAGGAAAGCCAGTCAGTTGTGTAAAAGGGGAACCAGGAAACCATGCAGTCATGGAGGCAGAGAGCTGAGGACACAGTGAATTAGAACCAAGGAACTGGGAAATCAGTGTAAATGGGAAGCAAGGAATCTGAAAATAGCCAGACAGCTGTTTATGGAAATGCAAAATATGGAGCTATGGAGCCAAACAGGGAACTAGTGAGCTGTGACTATGAAACCAGGGAACCAGGCAATTGGAGAACAATGGAATCAGGAAATTGGAAAAATGCAGAAATAAAGAAAATGGGAACAATGGGACCAGAGGATCAGGGAGCCAGGGAATCAGAGCTTTGTAGGGTGTGAGGCTCCTTATATCAACATCCATTGGTATTAACCCAAGAAAGGTGGCTTGCACTGTTGAGCTACAGATGCAAATTGTGTGGGGAAAAAACTAAAACCACACACCATCATTTTCTCATATTCTGTTCAAGGATGAGGATGGAGAGTAGAAGCATACATTCTCTGGGGCTGGCTAGACTCATGGAACAAGTATAAAACTAGTGACTTCTGGGTATTTGCCTTCCCAGTTTGGTCTCAGAATGCCAGCAGGGACAGAAGGCAGTCGGCCGAATGCATCCCCGCTTTGAGGGTGTCTCCTAGTTCAATTCGGTTACTGCTGATGGGTACTGTTGAGTCGTCACGGCGACCCAACAGGCAGCAGGGAAGCCATTAACTACAGCAGCATTGCCAAGAAGCAACTCCAGTTTGAAATACCAGCTGCAGCTGTAATTGACCACAGAATCCCTACAGTGAAAGACAAAAAGACAGCACAATATTACGCATTCAAAGTCTAAATTGTTATAACAATTGCTAGGTTTGTGGTTCTAGAGATTTTGATTTGTAAAGCTGCTTTTAAATTCAGTTTCTGTTTTGGTTTTCATTCAGGTCTTTTTCAGGATACCTTCACTGGGGTGGATGTAGGTTAGGCCTCTGTAAGTCTTTATGTACAGCAGTATGTTGATGGACAGAAAGAGAGGCAACAGAAAATCGTAATTATGAAAAGAAACCTGATATACAGATAAAAATATGAATCCAACTCATTTCAGAGGCATGTTTGAATCTTATAAACACACACACGCACACACAAATTTTGGTTTTAGCTGAATAAAACAATACCAATTCCTGTGAATATGAGACTTGTTCTGTCTTATATCAAAGACATTAACTTATTATGATCCTTTGGGCCTTGAGACAATGGAGCCCTTAAAATATCCCAGCTCTGGGGCACAAATTCAAGCCACTCCGGGTGATGTTGAAACTACCACACAAAAGAGAAAGCATGTATATTTGTGACTTGTAACAATGATTGTCCATTACCCCACCAACGAGTTTGTTTCTTACCTCACACCCTCAGTCTGAAGGCTTTCAGGCTTTGAAGCCTCCAACTATTGAAAGAACTGGGATCTGGAAGCCCTTGGACCATATTGGAGTCTCTTAAGACAACAGGTCTTGACAACAGATGAACTAGATGTAACACAGAAGTAGATTTTAGGAACAAATTGGTGGGTCATGGGTAGGGGAATATGAACAGTTTGACTAAGGAGTATCTTTCAGTGGGAAGGAAGCATACTGAGCAGTGATTCCAGTGCACTTGGCAAAGCTGTAGAACTGGCTGAAGCAATGTGGCCAGTTAGGTGCTTTCAGGAGGAATTCAGCACTTTGGACAGCACCCCTGATAGACAACTCGACATGACTGAGCCACGCGCAAGCAAATTAGACTTGATTCAGGGATCACAATGGACACAAACCATGAAAACATGCAGGACTCCACTTCCCTATTCGTAAAGTTGCTTCAAACTTCCGTTAAATATATTTAGAGATATTTTTCCCTTGCAGTATTTTTTTACCAGAATACCGTATTAGATTTTGCTTAATCTTGGTTTCAGTTTTGTGAACCTTTCCAGGGAACTAAGATCACAGCTCTTCAGCATCAGAAATCTACATGGTAGGCACAAGCACTGTGGTTTGCTAAATCTTTTGGAAATAATTTTCTAGCAGAGCAACTTCACGTCCTGCTATGATGTGGTTGGCTGGCAGTTTTTAAACAAGTTGTTTACCTCAGTGGAGTACTAATTTTCATTTGTGTCCGATAGAACAGGTTGCTCATTTTATGAGATTATAAAGACCGAAAGCCGGAAATATAGAAGAAGGACGTAAGCTGTTTAAATGCCATTGTTTCTTTCACACTCCTCTAGAAGTGTGTTTGTTCTTCAGCATAATAAGACATTTTTTGTGTGTTTTTTTTGTGTAGTTTTGTATATTGTGCCACTTAAATAGACTTCCCCATAGTTTGTAATGTGTTTCAGGCATGATTTAATGCAGTGATCGGGTTTTCGCACATATCACGACTGAATAAATGCGGTGATCGGCAATGTGCGATCAGACGTGAGTGTATATCAACATACAATCTGCTTTGGCTCAACTGTAATATTGTGAATATTATTTCATGCAGTTGTATGGTACTGATGTCTGTTATTCTTGTCTTTAAGACATTTTGTTATTTTTGTAAATAATCATTGCACGACAATATCTACACACTCAGTGTGGCTGGTGTATTTGCCTAACAGAAGTGTCTGAAGAGGAGGCCCTTGATTTCAAACCTCATGCACCCCATGTTTCCCTTCCTGACAGGCAGCAGGGAAGCGGCCTTCACCTACGCCATCACGGCAGCAGGCGTTGCCCATGCAATCACGGCAGCTTGCAGCCAGGGCAACCTGAGCCACTGCGGGTGCGACCGCGAGAAGCAGGGCTACTACAACCAGGAGGAGGGCTGGAAGTGGGGCGGCTGCTCAGCAGACATCAAGTACGGCATCGATTTCTCCCGAAGGTTCGTAGACGCCCGCGAGATCAAAAAAAACGCCAGGAGGCTGATGAACCTACATAACAATGAGGCAGGAAGAAAGGTAACCCTACAGAAAACAGCATTCACCCATACAACTTACCACCAGGGCAATTATTAGCAGGAAATACCTTCCTTGGCATATTTTTGCCAATTCCTTTGCCATTTCTTGCCAATAATTCTTTTCATCTAAGCGTCAATAATCCATTCCTTATTTTCGCCTGTTATCTGTTCATGTTATAGATGGAGTGTGTCTAAAGTGTTATGCGTCTGAGTGAACTCCATCATTCTGAGGATCACTTACTCTCTTTGCCAACTAACCCACTCATTAACATGTCTCTCTGTATGTATGTCTAAACACGACTGCTACTGAAGGCTGAAGAATGGCAGTGAATGGGAACAGAGCCAAAGCAGAATGCTTCCATGGTGATGTAGCCAAGCACTCATAGTAAAGTGACTGTGAGACATTTATTGCTTAATTCATTTCAGCCAGTTAAATAATTGTCAATTACCCCTAACCAGGTGTTATTTTTGCTGGCAATATCGTTTGGTTCACATCTTTGCCTGGCCATGTTTGTTTGCGATCTGTCATTTTAGGGATCAAAGCTGCATGTTACATTAGAGTGTGAGCTTCTCCTGGGGCAGATGTTCACTAAAAAGATGAATGGGGCCTGATGAATGCACAGGGTTTTTGGCTGGGTGCTGGGAGGGCCATGCACAGCGGCCAGATGCCAGGTGGAATTCCTGAGTTATGAAGTGTGAAATCAGGAAGAGGGTATTGTTGCCAGCGGCTGTGCCTGACCCAAACTGCAGCTCTGGGGCATCCAGTGAGCCGTGGAAAAGCAACACTAAGAGGAATCTCATCAAGAGGTGGAGTTTAAAGTACTGGGCAGATTATATATCCCACAGCATGTAAAGTGCAAGGAACTCAAACGTAACTTGCTGCAGAAAGTCAGTCGGTGAGATTTACAGAGCCATGTACATATTATGTGCTGGTTAGGCACCAAGTTATATTGTGCATGCCAACAGCAGTCACATTTTTCAGCATGTCTGTATGCTGCTTGTATGCAGTATAAAGCATCCAGACTTCTTTTGCAAAGAGAGGCAAATTTCATATTTTTCACATATACACACTTGAGAGGGACCAATTAACCTGAAACATATCTTTGGACTGTGGGAGGGTGCTGCAGCTCCCCAAGGAAAAGGGGAGAACATGCAAACTGCATACAGACTGAGCTGGATTCAAACCAACAACCCAAACAGCCAGCACTGTGAAGCAGTAGTGCGATCCACTGCACCACCATGCCACCCCCACACACATATAAATCTGCTTTGACATAACATTTACATTCATTAACTTCACAGATGCTTTTCTGCAAAGTGACATGTAATTGAGTAAACAGTCTTTCAAGCAGGCAGAGTCATAGATTAAACTGAAATTAAACTGAAATATTAAATGAGGCCCTGTTATATAATGTAGCTTTCTTAAGCGTATATGAAATATATATGAATAATTATGTAAACAAATGTTCTATGCGCCGCAAAAATACTGTTGCTATGTAAAAACAAATAGAAAGTAGTCAAAATACAAAACTGTGTTAGCCATGCACAAATACATCAAATATGGTGCATTAAAACACCCTTCAAGACTGAGGGTGTTTATCATTCCATATGGAAACCGGTTAGTTGATTCTATACATATCTGATGGAGTTTATTTTTTAGTTATGGAAACACTGGCTTATCATACCTGGCCTGTCACTGTTGTTCCAAGACACTAAGAGTTTAATATTTACAGATTTTAGTGTTATGAGTCTGCCTTTGAGGTTCATAAGTACACTGTCTGGCCAAAAGTATGTGGACACCCCCTTCTAATGACTGAGCCGAACTGTTTGAGCCGCACCCACGCAGCATACGAACACATTTCGGACAACTGTGCGCTTCCAGCTTTGTGGCCACAGTTTGGGGATCCTTTCCTGCTCAGGTGTGGCTGTGCTCCTCCCATGTGCAAAGCAAGCTCCGTCAACACTTGGTTTGCCCAGGTTGGCATAGAAGAACTTGAACCGTGAACTCAACCCTACTCAACACCTTTGGGATGAACTGGAATGCCAACCACGAGCCGGGCCTTCTAGCCCGACATCGGTGCCCAACCTCACCGATGCTTTTGTGGCCGAATGGGCAAAAATTCTAAAAATCTGGCGGAAAGACTTCCCAGAAGAGTAGGGGCTGTTATAGCAGCAAAGTGGGGAACAACTTCATATTAATACTCAGGGGTTTGGAATAAGGAGTTCAACAAGCGCATATGGGGGTGATGCTCAGGTATCCACACACTTTTGGCCATATAGCATGTGTACACTGGAATGGCAGTATTTTTTGCCGTCCAATGTGCCAGCCTGTATGTCAATGTCATCATCATCACCATCATCATCATCATCATCATCATCGTGTGAACCTAAGCATTAAAGTGGGTTGTATTTCACTAGAAAAAAGATAGCATTCAGAATGGTGGCCATAAATATCCATCAGTGTTGAATCTCTAAACCTGACACAGAAATGATGGTTTTTAGGTAATAACAGAGGCGCACAAACGCCAGATGAGCAATTTAGTCCACATGCAGTCAATTTGCTCTCATCCTAAGTACACTGTGTGTTTGACATGAATGATCGCAGTACGAAATTTCAGGCCTATTGCTAATTGGTAGCAGGCGACAGGCTATGATGGACAACATTAAATAAACGTTTGCAACTCCGCATCAATCGGTTGGTTTCCATACGAAACAATAATTGCGGTCTGAGCTGTATGTTTCTTGGACATCCTTGCTCAGACGTCAGGAGAAGGCCGGATTCTGAGATGATCCCGGCGTACTCCCTGCCTCCTCTTGATCATATCCCTGTCTTTATCCGTCTCTGCGTTTTTGGTGAATGAGCGAATCCTGCTCAGAGTCTGAGACAATGGCCTTCTCACAGATGTGGTGGGGTTAGTATGATTACATTACATAAAGAATTCATGGCCTCGCTATCCCGGGTACGAACTGGGAATGACAGGATGCTTTGAATAGTCTGTTCTCACTGAGCAAACTTGTTTACTCATGGGATGTGCTAGCTTTATTTACGCAAAACATGATTGTGGCTACACGTTTGTGGAGAAAGCGGAGACCAAGGGGTGCAGTGGTTCTCCTGCTATTTACTTTCATACTCACAAACCACACGCTTAACTTTTCCATACATTAAAAAATGTGGTATAAATACAGAACTTCTCCAAATTAAGCTGGGCACTCTGTACAACGCCCGCCTGGGAGTGAGCAGCAGGATCTCAAGGGTGACCCATCGTCTGCTGCGAGTGTTTTTCCCCTGGAAAAAATAAATACTCGCAAACTGTAAAATGTTTATGTTAAAGAGTGAAGTGCTCAGCGAAAAGTGAGAACTAAAATGTTAACTGATATGCAGCATGTATACACTATAGTAACAATTTAAAAAGATTGCTATCGGGTTTAATAAATGTCTGCACCTTCTACCATTCCCAATCCTTCTGAAAACCTTGGCGATGGCTTCCGAAACGGGTTTCAGACTGCGGCCCCTGTTTGTCAGTCGCCATTACTTCCAGTGACACGTTCTCCTCGTTCGTGCAACGTCCCAAAATGTGCCGTGAGCCAGCTGCAAATGGTTAATGGCCATCAGCTGAGTTTGTCTGAACAACATATCTGTAACAGATCAAATGGCGGTACTCTGCCTTTGACTCCAGTGTAATAGTATAGCACACAGTTAAATGAGATTTATTTATGTTTTTCCTGAGCACTGATGTGGTCTTTTGAACCGTATGGAGAATTACAGAGCAGGATATCAGCAATAATGCCGTTTTCACTTTTTCTGACACATAAATGGCACCAGTGGTTCTTAAAATGTAAAATGCGGCGAGTTATTTAAAAGTGATTTAGCTCCTCCGGCAGGGTTTGAACACTGTGCTGAGAGATCTTTATATACCTACTTTTCTTAAAACAATATAGAGAAATATCCGAAGATATAATTTTTAAATCATTATAGAGATCCTAATCATATTTTTCTTGGCTTTCCCTCAGCAATCTGAGCAAATTTGTGACGATAATGTGATTACGCTGTCGCTGTGCGGGGAAGTCTGCAGAAGTTGATGAAGTTTAGAGGCAAGACGAGCAGTTACTCTGCTTGAATTGATAGGATGCAATGGAAATGCCCGATATGCCACAAATAAGCCAAATACAGATTTAAAAACACAGTAAATGTTGGTACAGCCTCCATGCGATGATGCTCGGTTCTCAAATGATGGCCTCCATGTTTTCAGGTTTCTTACAGTGGCTGCAGAAGTTTGAATTTTCACTGTGGCTGTGTGTGTGGTCAAGCGTGTACCTCCTCCTCCTACGATAGGGCCAACCCTAGAACAATGCATGCAGTTACTGTCCGGATGTCCAATGCAACGTATGAGCACTCTTGAGGAGAAACACTGCGAAGGATGCCAAACCCAATCGTGATTTCTTACCATAAGTAAACTACACATTGCTTTTTTCATGGTGGGAAATGACACACTGAACGGGAGGCCGGAGCAACTACTGGCCTACAAGAGAGTTGTTTCGGTCAGACGCGGCTTCGGGACAATTTATTTGCTGGCTCGTGTGCTGATTAAGTGCAAGAGGGTTTAAAGGTGCTCCTATTGGAACCGCCATGTCATGAGCTAAATTGCGCTTCTAAACTTGCACCGGGGTCATGTTTTCTTGCCGGAAGACACTTTTTCAGAACTTCTGTGGTCCTGTCCCACAGCCAAACAGCCAGTGGGTTATAGAGTGATTCAACACAAGTGAAACAACTTCATCCCTGACCTTCTCTTCTCTCACAGCATGGGAATATCTAGTCACCAGGAACCAGTTGTGAAATACGGTGCAATGAATGTCCAAACTAGATAAGGATCTATTTCTTTGGGAGCTTGTGTGATGGAGATGATGATGGTGGACATGTGGTTCTGATTATATTTGTGAACATAAGGATGAGTATGCCTGTGTTTGTGGTTGGGATGATGGATGATGACACTGGCTGTTGGAGATGATGGAAGTCATGATGGTGGTCATGTTGGTTACGATTGTAGAGAAATGTTAGGGTAAGGCAATGCTGCTGCGTCACAGCGCCCGGCCTGCGTTTTGAGGATTGGTTCAAGTCCAGCTGAGTCCTTGGGGAGTTTGCATGTTTTCTCTGCGTTTGTGAGGCTTTCTTCTGGGGCTGATGGTCCAAGGTGTTCTCCTCCCCTGCAGCAACTCTGCACGGGGAGAAGCGGGTATTTGCAGTGAATGAAATGTTAATGGTGGATGCTCACTGGTCTAACACAAAAATCTTTCTTCACAGGTCCTGGAGGAACGGATGAAGCTGGAGTGCAAATGTCATGGAGTCTCAGGCTCCTGCACCACGAAGACCTGCTGGACTACACTACCCAAATTCCGGGAGATTGGCTACATCCTGAAGGACAAGTACAATAAAGCAGTGCACGTGGAAGTGGTGAGGGCAAGCCGGCTGCGGCAGCCCACCTTCCTCAAGGTGAAGAAGAGCCAGGGCTATCGAAAGCCCATGGACACAGACCTGGTCTACATCGACCGCTCACCTAACTACTGTGAGGAGGATGCCAACACCGGCAGCGTGGGCACCCAGGGACGGCTCTGCAACCGCACCTCCCCACACACGGACGGCTGCGACCTGATGTGCTGTGGCCGCGGCTACAACACGCACCAGTACACCAAGGTGTGGCAGTGCAACTGCAAGTTCCAGTGGTGCTGCTTTGTCAAGTGCAACACCTGCTCCGAGCGGACGGAGGTGTTCACCTGCAAGTAGGGCCTGGGGGAAGTGCTGCCAGGTCGGGGACGAATAGCTATTCGGGAGACAACAGAATCATTGAAAAGAGAGGAATTTACAACCAGTTCTCCACGGCATTGTTTTGCACATCAGAATCTCTATTTGCTTTAACATAGTAAAGGTTCAAATCAATAGGTAAAGTCCCATTTCTGTACTGATGAAATAATTATGCGTTCTATATGCACTAAAGTGTCCAGACTAACTGAAACCTGTGACTGATAGGATGCAAACGGTGCTCTGCGCCTGGACCTGTGCAGTGCACTCTGGGATATGTAGTTGTTTATTGAGATGGAACGCTTGTCAGGAGCACGTAATGACTTCAGCGTACAGTGGAACGTCACAGCATCGTTGCGTTTTGAATAGAGCGACTAAGTTAACGGTTATTCTGTAGTGCAAAGGTCAACCTTCTAGCCTAATAGAGTCAAGGTTTTTCAAGGGGAGAACACAAAAAGACAAGTCTATGTACTGGATTCTTCTTTTTTGAGCTATAACAGAATGAAGAAGGCTTTGGTAGTTCGGTGCCTGTGGGTGCAGTGAAAGCTGAATTGGCCCGATCGTGGTGGAGCTCTGCAGCAAGCTGAAACACGGTGGAGTACGTTAGCTGTCCAGTCACACTGGAACTGTTTGTTTGAACACTGAAAATAAATTGTTTATTTATGCTATTGTATCTTTAAACAAAGCACTAACGGGTAGAGATGTCTTATTTTGTACTGAAGTGTAAAATGAAACTTTAGAAACTCTAATTGAAGCTGCATATTGTTAGACCTTCCACTCTCCTTCTCCTGCTCCTCCTCCCCTTTTGCTAATCTTATTATTGCTACTGATGTGGGCTTCAGAATCCTAACCATAATACAGTACATTTTTAAACATAGTCCTGTTTTTGGATAGTTTGGTATACCTGGTAGCCGCAGTCACGGGAGCAACATAATGTTTTATTTTTCGTTTACAGGTGTGGTCAGTAGCAAGGAAGCTGCTTCCTGTTTTCTTCTTTGCCATCATCCCTTCTCAACCCATTAAACGTGAAATCCGTATGTTGCTGGATTTGTTGTTGAGTGCTGCACTGATTCATTTTTACTTCTTTCTTTTTTTATTTCAATACCATTCAGTTGAAAAGAAATAAATGCCATTTTGAACAATGTCTGAAAATCATTGAGCTGAAATAAGTATTGAACACCTGCAGGCCTGGAGCTCATGTGCCGCCTGTGTTGGGGGTTGGAGCTAACATGCGTGTAGTTTTCCTCACTCCCAATGCTTGGGACACCACAACTTGAACGCTTAAGGCTGACACTTGATAAAGTAATAAACTGTCAAACACATTTAATATCAGAGCGTGTCACAGTCTCACACACAGGCACTCATGAAATATCAGAAACCTCGAGCAATGCATGAATAACAGCTAAATACCACGTTAGCCTGCATATACGGTAAGACAACCCAGATTATAGGAAAGCCCCCTCTTTTTCACCACTCATTTTTGGAAAAAGGTTTTTGGAACATTTTATCTTTAGAAAGTAAAAATCATATTTATTCATATTTACCGCAATTGTGTCTTTTTGGGCTCGCCGTCCTTGAACACAACATTCTGTAACTTTATATTTCTTGGCTGCTTGAGTGCTGCTTGATGCCTCTGCTTCATTGATGACCATTATTTTAAAATTGGTATCATAAGTCCTCCTAAGCCTTAACTTTGAGCTGCTTTTTTCCAGAATCTCGAGGTTTTGCCATCTTTCACATTCCCTAATGGCAATTGATCATTTCTGTGGATAATTGACACCAGTGGATAAGTGACGCCACCTATTGGTGTTGTACAGTATTTGACCTTTATAGGTCTACTCTTGGAACTAATTATGGAATTAATTCACAGAAAAAATACCATCTTATATTTAGGTCTAATAAGGAGCAGCGGCTCCATTTACCGTCAGTCTTTCTTGGAATGATGTCCTGTAAGTCTTGAGGGTGGTGAAATACTGGATGATATTTCAGGTATGAAAATGTTTGATTTTTTTCTCAATAAATAAATTCTCCAGAGGAGCAAAGAAGGTAGAAATCTGTTGTTTGCGCCACAAATTTCCCTAACAGTGGGTAGCTGATAACTATGAAGGCCATGTTTTAGACTTCAACCTCTTGAATCTTGGGCCCTGTGGATCAAAATGCTGACTCCATCGCACGACTGGGGAAAATCACTTTTTCACATTTCATGATTTTTACATTGGGGGTGATGCTACCATGCACGATTACAGACCCACCATATCCTGTCCACTTTGGCTCTCTGAAACAATCCTTCTGGATGTAGGAAAAGGAGTGAAAGATGGCTCCTCATGCCAAGGTTCCATTTGATTTCAAAGATGCTGGGTCTAAGATCCTTTGTGCAAGATTTGTAGCTTTAGCTAAAATGTGCGATAACCAACAACAACCAACAGATGTGATGTAAATTGTAAGACTGTAAAAAAGGGCATGAGTGAGAATAGCAAAGCAAAACCAACAGAACATAGAGCCCCAAAAGTCATTTTTATTGGCTATATTGAACTTTTGCTAACTGCAAAACGGTGGTTAACCAGGTATAATTGTAAAATGATAGAAATATAATTACAGCAATATATGCTGCTCAGGGGCTCCTGTTTTGTGTTCATAACTTCAGGTTTTTTTTTTTTTTCTATTGACCTTAAGTACAAGTAGCTGCAAATTGCAAATTAAACATTGAAATTGTTGTTTTGTTGTTTTTACTAGGTATCCTGAGTCCACCTGCTTTTATTGGTGAACATTTTGACTTGTGGCCATTGTTTTCCTTGTTTTGCCTCTGCTGTTATGGCTTTAGCTCCTCCCTTTTGCCAGTTTAATAGTTTTGCAACTACTACGCTGGTGCAACTTCAGTTTTGGGCATTGAAGTGTGTGGCTTTTTAAAATCCTCTTTGGTTGCAAAGGAAGTTAAAGTAAATCTGTGTTGCTCTTATTCCGATGCACCGGTGTAGCTGCCTTAACGGTTGGGATTTAACTCAAAGTTTTAAGTTCTATTTTAGCCGAGTTTTCTGATATTTTGTCCATTTCCCCTGTGTGTGTTTCTGTCTATGTATTCACCGCACTTCAAATTTTCATACTTTTGTAAACTGCAAAAAAAACGCTAAACCATTATTAATAGTTGAATTATGATGTCATTTCTAAATTTCACTGTTTACTATAATTCCTTTTCTTCTATACTATATGATTTCACAAAACATATATAATATATATTCTGTAAAACATGACGATCAAAAGTTGACTGCTTTTAAAATTTTCAAAAGCATGAATATATTTTTATTAAACACAATGAATAATATCTGAAAGCTTCAGAAAAGATGCTATTGTATATTCAATTTTAATTTTATTGAAGAAGTTTACTCCTGAAACCAACTGAATAATATTATCATTAATAAAATGCTTTCTATTATTCGGTACTTTGATTGAGTCATTTACACATAAACATTGCTTTGTATGTCATGTAATCGCTGGCGATGCATCAATTTGTGTTGCAAAATGTGTAAAATTCTGATCCAGTGGCCACCCGGAATGGGCAGATGGACACCCAAGAGGAGTCTGGTGGCAGCTGCAAAGGCAGCAAACAGCATGGAAAGATGGCAGGTGGGGCAGGTTGGCCTGGAAGCCCAGCCTGAAACCATCCATGAGGAAGATAGCTACACCAGGCAAGATCAACAGATCTTTGGAGGGGCTTTGTGATGAGTGATTCACAGGCTTAGACTAAAGGACATTAGACATGGGATTTGCACACGTCAGGTGTGGAATGTGTGTACAGAAAGGTTTGCATGAACTCACGAGGGTTCAAAGACCAGACCAAAATGAAATGCTTGTGGGCAGAAAAGGTGTCATGATGCACAGGTACCTCCCCTGATGAGATGCAGGGAGGGCCAGGCCGAGAGGCAACCCACAGTGCTTGGAATGTCTAAGGTGCAAGACCAGGTGGCCTCAAGCCAAAAAGAGGAAGGAGTGGGCCCAGTTTGATCAAGATGTGGACAAAATTGTTGAGGAAACAGCACAGGGTGATGTAGGATGGACAAGAAGCTGATGACATTGACACTGACATTGGGTCTCAGCAGAAAGCACAGAGGAGAAGACAGGCCAGGAGGCACTGAGGACAACTGAGTACAGAAGATCTCAGACATAAGGAAAGAACTAACACCATTGGGATGGCAGGTCAGGATGGCAGGTGAGGAAGCAAATTTGCGCTTTTGGAGTTACAATGGATCCTTAGGAAGAGGCCGATCTCGGTGTGGAGGGCAGAGTGACAAAGGAAAAATAGGAAAAATGGGGGGAGAAAGAGGGCAACTTTGCAAGCAGATCTTTTGGGTTCACAAGATGGCTGCAGGGACAGAAATGGGACAATTGCTTTGCTCCAAAGAAAAGACTGACAGTTGACAACTCGTAACAGCAGACCGTGATTTCAGAAGAGACCAGAAGCTGGGACAATGCAGGGTCTTCATACAAAGTCCACCTTGGACAAGAGGGATCTAACCTAGAAGAAAGTGAGACCAGGGGAGACTTAGCAGCATTGTGACTGGATCTGATAAATGCCTTCGCGGTGGCATAGGATTGATAGGATTGGAACTACAGGTTTTTTTTTTTAAAATCTCTGTCACCTTAGCATGCCCATGATGTTGAAGGACTGTTGAGATCCCAACATTTAGGGGTGATTCGAAGGTGATGACATCATGAACTCAAGGATCCAGAGGCTTGAAAATTTCTAGAGCTCAAATCCATCAAAGTCCAAAACTCAAACACTAAGGAATGGTAAACCTATTGATTTTGCTTTGGCACTGGAAATACTGTGACTCTTTGCACTTCAGAGTAGCAAATGAAATGTGGAAGTAGTGACAGAAGCTTTGAGAATTCAGCAGTTATTCGAGCAGCATACAAATCAAGACTACCAAATAACATGGTATAGCAACAGGGTATCATGAATTCTCAGGTCCTGCTGGTTTATGAAGTCTTTTTATCAATGCTGGGTTCCAGGAGACAAAGATAACTTGTTCTATCCATAGCTGACTTAGTGCACCTCAGGGATGACTATATGTAAATAGCTTCACCTCCATTTACCTTCTTCATAATTAAGACTCACTAAAGTTAGGGAGTGGTCAAATTGTCAGACCTATGATTTCATTTTCCATAGTTTATCTTTTACTCTTTTCTCATACACTTCTAGAATTGGAGAAAAATCAAAGTTAAATGTCAGAAATACTGGGAAATAGAGAAAATTGGAAAAGGACCTTTTTTCTTTTGCCTACTGATGTGTGTTTTATCAAATACAGCAATAACAGATCTGACATAGTGACCAGACATCCTCCAAGAATAAGGATACCAATTTCAAGAAAATTCTTTACAGAAGTTGTTCCATCAGGTAAGCTCTGGCCACGGCTTTACATAATTTAAGACATATTCTTGTAATGTCATACTTTTTTTGTAACTTTAAATATAAACTACAGTGTAAATGTAATCGGAAAGCATTTTTTCATGTTCTTAGGTAATAGAATGTTGTTTTACTTCATTTTTAATTTTTCTCTACCTTATCTCAATGGACAGTTATACAACTCTTTTTTATGCCAGGACTCTGGTTTAAATTCCAAGCTCCTTGTATAAAGATTTTTTAACCTAATCATGGACCAAAAAAAAATCCCCATTTCAATTCAGACGATTGATACAATATTTTCCCACCCCACTGTGTAAGTAGAAACTTATCAGCTATATTTTGAAACATGACAGTTGACTATGTGTCTTGTTTATACTTGTGAGTGATGGGGATCTGCTGCAACTTTGTCTCAGCTGTTTTTTGATCACTGTCAAAAATCGTTCCATACTGCTAAATGTTGTCCATTGCTGTATGAGGGGGGAGAGAGAGAGCGACAGAGAGGATTTTTAATTATATAGACATTTTACAGTGTTTTATTGATATTTCAGAAATTTGTTTTGGGCTTGTTTGGGAGGGGTTGAAAAGAATCATAATTTGTACATTGACTCCCTGGTTTGAATCAAGTTTTCAGGAACAGATTAGGAATGTAAACTGAGCAAAGACTGCAGCAATGAGTAACAATTTTTATTCCATTTAGCATACAAGTTGCTCAAATCACCTCAGTTGGTGTTTCCCTTTTTGTGTGGACAATACCTTACAAAGTACCCGTTTATATATTATCATTCTGCTCCATTAAAACACAGGTTTTCTATAATATTTATGTGTATTTTATATGTGTATTTTTATTGTTCTGCAATGCCTTCAGACAAACTGGATCTTTAATTATTTCCTTGAAATTGTGCTAATGTGGAAGAAATGTACTGATTTCATTCATCGATTAATGCAGATTTATTACTTTCATAAAAATTGCTGGTTCTGATATATTTGAAACCCTTCCAGCAGAAAAGAATGCCGCTGCTTGGTATGCAAGGGCAATAGAAGGGGACATTATTTACCATGTCAGCTGGTCCCCGGAATTAGCAAAGACCTCAGTGGGGTTTGTTCTCAGAAGTGGAATGCAAGCTTTTATTTCGCTGCCATTGTGTTTAAAACATGTGAGCCAATGTTCATGGAAAAATGTCTCTTGTTCAAAAGTTCCAACCACCCTTAATGTGACCATTGGCTACACTGAGCAAACATAAATCGTTAACAGTCATAAATAAATAAAACAAAGAGTATGCTGACTGCAACACTAGTTTGTACACTCCATATGTTTATGATAATCTGTGGTGCATTATTGCCAAGTGTAAACGGATGGTTTGCGCTGTTATGGTGTGCATGAAACTCAAGTAAATCAAGTCTGGAGATGACAGAATATGAGGCTGTCAGTTTTGCCCAAGAAAGGAAGACAAATGTCTCCTTGGTTAAACAGGTTTTTGTGGGCAATTCCATATGTGTCGGTACCTCCGGGTTTCCGTTCACGTCAAAACCTGGATTCGGATTTGTGTGGCAAACACTGAGCACAGGCTCATGTGAATATTTTCCAGTTCTTTCCCAAACTATCAGCTTTGCTCCTAAAAACCTTTGTGGGGTTTGAACTGTCACAGGAGGTAAGTGGCACATTCAAGCTCCATTACGCAGTGGTTCAAGTCCTGGAGCAGCCCGTGGACCAGCCCAGGGACGCACGTGTAGATTATCCTGTTGACCAGGCCATGGTCCACTGGTTGCATGGCAAACCTCTGTCCTCTCATTGTCTGGCCCCCAGAGTTCATCTGAGCAGGAAGTGGCTTAAAATAACTTGTTTTTGCAATTGCATGATGTGTATCTTTCTGGAGCAAAACAAGCATGTGTGCAAGTGGCCCAGAATTTGGATGGAAATGGTGCCTGTTCCATTCAGCAGAGGTTCTTTCCCCCGCTACCTGCGTTGCTCCTAAAAACCTTTGTGGGGTTTGAACTATCACAGGAGGTAAGTGGCACATTCAAGCTCTATTGTGCAGTGGTTGAAATCCTGGAGTAGCCTGTGGACCAGCCCAGGGACGCACGTGTAGATTAGCCCAAACCTCTGTCCTCTTATTGTCCCAGAATTTGGCTGGAAATGGTGCATGTTCCATTCAGCAGAGCACATGTGACCCGGCTTTGGACCGTCAAGCTGGAAACACAGGAGAGTTGGAACCTTTGCTGAAGTAAATGTGAGAACGCTTCAGAGAAGCAAATGAATTATTGTTATCTTTTCATGGCTTAACCAAAAGCAACTCATTCATAAATGTGTTATTCATTTGTTGAGAGTATCTTGACCGAAAAAAATACTAGCGCGTTCCGAATTACAATGATATCCAAAGGATCCCAACTTGTCCCCACTAACCACCAGGAAACAGGTCCAACTTGTAAACATTTTCTTTATGGAACATTGTATTCCACATAGTTTGAATCTTCTTATTTATTCAATCTTGAAATTTTCAGAAAGTCAAGATTTCCCTGAAATAAAAGTATTTTGTGCCCCCTCCCCCACTGTACCCATGAAAAAAGCTGTGCCCTGAAATGAAGAAGACATGAAACACCGGCTCTGTTTTATAAACCATGGGCTCACCCAAAAAGCAATATTTGAGGGTTTATCTGTTTAATGAAGCCTTTTTCAAATCTGTCGCTCATTTATCTCTATACCTCCTGTTTACTGTATCGTGCCAGCAGCAGGTTGAAACCAATCTGCAGGATTTGGGACAAAATGTTTGGCCTTGTGCCCACAGACCTGTGAATAGGGGGCTGCACCGCTTCATTCAGTTGGTTTACGTTCACAGTGGTTTTCCTGTATGTGAAAAGCATATCAGGTGGTCACCAGAGCAGAAGTAAGATGTGTTTTGTTAGTCGTCTGAAACCCTTAGGGCCGGAACCACATAAGCTCCCATACTATACCCTGGATTGAGGAAAATAAATCCGTTTCTTTCTGACAAACATTTTGTCATTAAAAAATATGAGACAGAAAAACAAACTCTGCTGTGTGAGCCTTCCTGCAAAAGTGCCCATTGTCGAGGTGTCAGAATCATTAGCTCACGGAGGGATTTTCTGCAAGCTCATGCTTCTGGTCTAATTCACCCTGGGAGCGACATGTCTGCTTTTTCAAATCGAAACCGGGCTGGGAAAAAAACAAAAAAAAAAAACAAGAAAGAGTGGCACAGTAACATCCATTGAGATGAAGGGGCCGGCTGAATGAAGGGCACTGTATCTGTGGCCGCTTCATATCTGGTAGCTGCTGCTCCCTCCAGCTTGGATGACAGAAAGGAGAACGAGGAGCTAAAAAAAAATCCCCTTTCCCAGTGTAAAAGAAGCATTTATTACTGTCACAATGCATTAACTGGGGGTGATCAGACTATCAATAAGTCAGTCAAACATTCATCTTGCATTAGATGTACCGTGGCATTCGTTTTCCATTTGGTATGACTTCACGATTATGTATTTCACTGTTGCTTTGTTTCAGTTTTACTTCTATGCAACAGCATTTAACACTGTTTTCCTGATCGCCACGGTCTGGAGCCACTGAGCAATGAAACATACACAATTTAGAATGACCAATAAACCTGAAACACATGTCTTTGGACTACAAAAGAATCATGCAAACTCCATATAGGTTGATCTGGATTCAAATCACCACCCAAATAACCCAAGTATTGTGAGGTGGCAGTGCTACTGCTGCATCCTTATGCACCCCCCTTTACATAAGGCATCTGAAAAGACACTGGAGTTGCACTGAACAGAATGGATGCAGTTTAAAATTAAATGTGACTTTTTTCAAACTCATACATTTAAGACATCTGACAATTCTTGTGATACGTTAATAATGTACAAATTATGTAAAATCTTTACAATACGACAGCTCTCTGTAAACTCCAGCAAATATAGCCAAGGAGCCACAGGCCAAACTGAAAAAATTGACAGTGGACAAATGAATGGATTGATTTTCAATATGCGGAACCAAAGTACACAAAGCAAGCGATGCACACAACTCCCAAGCATCTCTGCTTAAACCGAAATCAGGGTAAAAGGTGTTCCAGTGCTGTTGAGGTGATCAGAGCTGTTATCTTTGGCCTCAGATAGCCCAGGGCCCTGCCTCCTCCTGGTGCAGTAGCCTAAATCGCTCCAGTAAAAGTTACCCCTGTGTAAATCGAGAAATAACTGTGCATCTGTGGAGAAGTCTATCAGCTGAATGAATAAATGCACATGCAGTCCAGACTGATAAATAAACCCCTCTGGTGTGTCTTCTGCTGCATTTCTGGTCCATCCTGGTCCAATCCCTCTGGTGCAGCAGTTAATCTTCCTTGCCTAGCTGTCCCTGGCTAGAGTCCTGCACTAACTAGCTGGTTCTTCCCAGAGCAGCCCCTTGGTCCAAAGGTTAGATCCTATATAGAGACCAGAGGGAGTTGGAGAAGTCTAGCTGAGATCAGGATGTGGCTTTGATGGGAGAAGCTGACAGACCTGAGTTGATCATCCAGGCTCTTAAACTATGATGCTGAAGAAAGAGATGAACTGTCCAATTTGCTGGGGAGTTTATAACAGATAGTAGACCCACTGGGAGGTGGAAGATCTCAATGTTGGGAGAATGAGTAGCGATCCAACGGTAAACATCAGAGACACAACCTGTGGTATGGGAGGAAATGCCTGTAGCTGTGCAGGGGAAGAAGGCACAAAGTCTTAGGTGAGACCATGAATTCTGATCAAAGAACCCTGGGAAGACATGTAGATGGAGAAAAGTAGGGGGCCTACCCCCAAGCCCTGGGGAACAGAGATTGAGAGGAAGAGAGGAAGCACAAGAGACCACCTGCCAAGATTTAAATCGCTTTGGTGGGGTGCAAGCATCCTGAGAGGAAAGCAGGACAGCTGACAGCACCCCAATACAACCATCTCGTAATCACAAACCACCACATCAGGGCCCGCTTTGACAGAAAGGACAGAAAGTGAAGCTTAGAAAAGCAGGAATGAAAATCAGATGATGTACGACTCGATGACCAGATGATCTACTTTCCTGTCTTTTATTTTCATTGCTAGCCACATTCGCTGCTTCTCCAAGCAACTTGGACACTTTTCACCTTGTCAAATTTGTGGAGGCTCTGGTAGAACTGGACTATATTACATGCAAACTCTCCTTTCAGCAAAAATACAGGTAACCCTATAAAAAAAATCTCATCACGCAGGAAAATATGATAAAAAATGTCAACTATTGCGTCATTTTATTGCTTTTTTAAATAATTTGTGCTGAAACCTTAAAGCCACCACAATAGCCAAGGACCAGCATGACATTTGGAATCGTGGGCTTTTGGATGCCGCGTCTCTGCTCCCACTGCCAACGACTAAGCTGAATTATTTCAGCAGAAAAAGTTGCTTAAGCACAGCTCGCCCATTGTTTTAGTTAGAGCAACACTGACTTTTGAGCCTTA
The DNA here is from genome assembly GCA_018136845.1 of Heterotis niloticus. Taxonomy (NCBI): domain Eukaryota; kingdom Metazoa; phylum Chordata; class Actinopteri; order Osteoglossiformes; family Osteoglossidae; genus Heterotis; species Heterotis niloticus. The sequence goes on from CM030900.1 coordinate 16,092,013, forward strand.
ATAACTGCACTTAGACTTTTTAAACTTAGCACGCTCTTTCAGAACGGATGGTTTAAGAAAGAGAGAAGACACAGCAAGTAAACTGTAAACCTGCACATTTGTAATTGGCGCTGTATTTGAAATAAAACCATATCTAAAGTTACCCTGGAAGGTTGCTTCTCGTTTCTTGCAAAAGAAAGTGTTTTTGTGCTTTTTGAAGCTCCATCATTCTGGGGTTTGGCCTCATCTGGTGGATATTAGTGGTTATGAAGAACGTGGTTCTTTGAAAAGGGTCCACCAAAATGATAGCGCGAACTACACAGTGATGGAAATGCCGTAGTGTTGGTCTTCTCGTGTTCTCAGCTTTCAGATGATTATTTGGACTTCCATAAACCGGTAAGCTGTACGGTAAGGACCAGCACTGCACATGAGTGCTTCTGTAATTGCTTTACTGTTTATACTGCACCAGACATCCATGTTTTATTACTCATTTTCATTTAGTTGACTTCCTCCACGATGGAAAATCATTTTCGACGCATTTAATATTTACCACCTCAATTTGGTAAGCATCTTGCTGGATCTCCTGCTCTTCCAGGCAGTTTTTTTGGACGGGTCTTGCACCCTGTAGATTTAAGTCACTTCTCAATACAACATGGTGTCTATTTATTATATACTGATATGGGGTTATCTGGAGCCCGAGTGCAGTAATTTATTTTTACATTCATTTTTGTACTTGTTTCAGTGCAGTTCTTTTCATATTTTTACATAACCTTTTTTTAATATATTCTTTTCTTAATATTTTCCAACCCGTGAAAGCGAGCAAAGGTGATATCATAACTGTACACAGGTGTCCCTCAAGAAACGGGTCTTTGACTTACAAGTTTCCGCATAAACAATAACTTAAAAATTATTTAATGTCCTATCCTGAGTTATGGCCAAATATGTGGCTGATTTTCCACATTTATGAGAAACAAGAGCTACTTGTGCCATAATGGTGTTTAAATTTCTGATTTACTCTACGGGCTAATTTCCAGGAATGCATTAAATTCAAAAGTAGGGAGATTCCTGCATTTTTCAAAGCTTCATAATTTCATAAAGCTTCATAAACCATGTGTTTAGGTAAACTGTCTCTACATGTTTTTTTAAGTTTATTGAAATATGGTCTAACGATAACATAATAACTCACTTCCTTTCAGCCATTTTCTTTTGGGCGTTTGCAAAGAAGGTTTCGTGCTGAAGAAGCTGCAGAACTTACTGCTGCAAAAATGGAAAATGAATGATGGTGATTTTCTGTGTAATGAACAGTGGTGCACTGTATGTTTCCTTTGGGTGCTCTGGTTTCCTTTCACAATCCATATACTAGCATTCCTTATTAACTGGTCACTAAGACTGCTTGTAGTGTGTGTGTGTGTGTGTGTGTGTGTGTGTGTGTGTGTGTGTGTGTGTGTGCGCAAGATAGAGAGAGAGAGAGAGAGAGAGAGAGAGAGAGAGAGAGAGAGAGAGAGAATGCACTAGCATCCCTAGAGTGACCATGGAGAGGCTTCAGATCACTGCAACCCCATCAATGAGAATGAATGAGAGGGTGATTTTCCATTTAAATTTGCATGTATTTTGCTCTGCTAAACTGGCATATTGAACCCGTGTTAGCCCTTACGTGTTTTCCTGCTGAAAGTTGATTGTCTAGTTCCAAATCTGAGAAAATCGGTGTCCACTTTTCTGCCTTCACATTTGCTTATACTTTGCTTAGTAAAAACCGTTTGTCTTGCAGCCAGAGCTATAAAAATGACAGATCCCCCTGTCATAAGTAGCAGGCCATTTTTAGTGGGTTACCCTGTTTAAAATTGGAACCCTGTGATTACCTGGACAGGTTGCCACCGTCTTTTTGAGGAGGTTTCCATGATTTCGTCAGATTCCTCCATCTTCCAGGCTTCTGCTTCAGCAGCTGCTCCCACTGTGGCCTTTTGACTCTTTCATAGTTGCTCTGTACAATGAAATTATCCAGTGACATGTGTGGTGGTACTGCAAGCTATTATTCCTTCCTTAACCCAACAGGTTCTTCTTCAGCTAGCATCTACCTGGTGCAGCTCCCCGTAGTCCCACCCTGTCCAGGCCTCTCATGCACAGGAAACAATAACATGTGTACGTTGTTTATTCTGCATTTCTGCCTCACTCACAAGCTCCTTTTCTCAGGAAAAAGCTTCTACATTTCTACATTCCCTGCAAATTATTATTTTTAATACATTTTCAATATGTTTTTAATGTGTCGTTTTTATTCGGCTCGATGGAAAGCCGAGGAGAGCGCACATACTTGACGGCGTGTTTACAGCTATTAATTTGTTCCATATTTCTCATCTTTGACAGGACTGTGTCAAGCCAGAGGGCTTTTCTTACCACATGCAGTTTACCCATCAGTCACTTGAGCAAAGAAGTTGCCATTCCTTCTAAACAAAGGTCCCAGAAAGTCAGCAAGGGTTCTTGCAGTCGCATTCCACAACTTTGATTCCTGAGGAAGTTTGGTCTTCCTGAACTGTAAACTTGAAAAGATTCTTCAGTTACATTGGCAAAACCCCAGCTGGAATCCACTGTAAACGTCCAGCGTCCAGAGGAGTATTCAGTTGCACAGCAGATATACAGCATTTACCCAAGGAACTTAAACAACTTTTCACACACTGGTTTGAACATCTGAACATCTACTACACGCAGCTGACTACAATATAACATGTTAACCACGGACTTATTTGCTTCTCTCCACTTTGTATAAAGGATTTCACGGCTGTTACAGTTTATTTACAACAATGGCTGTGTGAATATTTTCATTTCAGAGTAATTGTTTACCTTATAAAGCAGAACAATGCTGCATATCACAATCCCTAATGCTTAGTGAGAAGCAGTAGATCATAATACAGAAACAGTGGACTGCCTTACAATTTTTTGACTTTATTATGGTGTAATAGCAATGCACACTCAGTAGAAACCATACTTCAAATTTTGAATTTTGATTTTTCCCGGGCAAGCAGTATGCAGTACGAAACTCTGTCATGATGCTGGGCAGCGGCAGTGATCTGCATCTCCCAGTCTGCCACGCAGTCAACAGTGTATACAACACATAGTCTACAATGTTCTTTGTTGCCAGGGTTTTTTTAGATGCCCCTCCTGTATCTACATTGTGTTTTGTGCATCCATCATGTCTATAAAACACACATCTGTATCTGTGTCTCATGAAAGCCTGTAATGACTTTTAAGGTGTGCTAGGCTAGGCTATGATGTTCAATAAGTGTTATGGCGTGGATGGGTGGAAGCAAGCCTGGGGCTAGCACTAAACATTATCAATTGGGAGTGTTACCATTGGCCGGGCTGATTTCCTATGCCAGTCAGTCAGCCAATCAATGCTCAGTCTGAAGACGGAGAGACCGTCTACGTTCCGTTGCTGAAGCGACCACAGGCGTGACAGTACGTTGGGTGAATTAAAAGCATTTTTGACTTCCGAGGTTTTTGACTTACAATGAGTTCATTGGAACGTAAGTTGGGGACCACATTTTATCTAAGCACTTTATCTTTAAGCACTTTAAGACAATGGTATTCAGTCTCTATTGAAAAAATGAAGGAGAATACCACTGTAAACCATAATATCCACACGGGAGTGGCACCTGCTAAGAGCAAGACAATAGTAAATAGAGTCTGAAGGCCATGGTTCCTGCGAGAAGAGCATACACACCCTCTAAAATTTGCACAATGACTTAGCACGGTGGTAGCTGCCATGGAATTCAGATGAATTCCCTTTCAGCAGCTCTGCACAATAACACTTCCTAAACTGAACCAACCCTCACTCCCCCTGCCTCTCATTATCTTGTTTTCACCACCAGAAAGTATTGAGGGTAAATATTGATCACAGCTAGAATAGTATGTTCTCACCAAACTTTTGAAAATATAATGCAAACATTTAAATATTTGTTAAATTAGTCATAAAAACAGCATTTAGAACAAAATCTCTCTTTTTCCCCACAGAAAAATGCTGACTAACATAAACACAAACAGTGGTTCAGACAAAGAAGAAGAAGAAAAGGTGCCAGGTAAATACTACAAACAAATGAATGTAGATTTGGAGAGCAGTATAATTTTTTAGGTTTTTAGGCGTAGCTGCACTTTGTGGGTCGGGCTGTAGGGCTGAAGATCCCTCAGAGGTCCAGAGCCTCTCCAGGGGGCAATGGGCACTAGGATATGAAACCAGGTGTGGATGGGACCGAAATAGCACAGACATTCCTGTGACTTGTCTGTGTTCATCTGACTGTCCCCTGTGTGACTTGATCAGCAAAAATGAAAATGAAGCTGAAAAGAGAGATCTGAGGACATTCCATCAGTCTACAACAATGTGAAGATAGAACTTAGTCAAATAAAAGCTGATGACTTCCAAAAGTAGCTGGAAAGTCTGAATAAGAACATTTCAGATGGAGGAAATGACTGGGATGGAGGCAGCCCAAAGTGTTTATGTGTCCCCATGTTCCTTCAAAATAAATGTGAACTTATTGTTCAGATATGTAGAAACGGGAAAAGCACTGCAGGGTAGCATAATGCTGTGAGCTGCTTTGGGGAAAAGCATCAGTTAGGTGAATAACTGGGCTTGTAAATTCAAGAAAGGAGTAGGGACTTTAAGAAATGGGTGAATAACTGAAGAAGCAGAAAGATGCTGAGCCAATTTGAGATGTTAGAACATTCACTATACAGCCAAAAGTATGTGGACCCCCCCCCCCCCCCCCACACACACACACACTGACTGAGCTGTTTGAGCCGCACCCACACAGCATACAAACACATTCTAGACAACTATGTGCTTCCAGCTCCATGGCCACAGTTTGGGGAAGAAGAAGCTCCTTTCCTGCTCCAGCATGACTGTGTCCCCCTGTGCACAAAGTAAGCCACATAAACACATGGTTTTGCCTAGGTTGGTGTGGAAGAACTCAAGTGGCTGCACAGAGCCCTGACCTCAACCCAGCCGAACACCTTTGGGATGAACTGGAACACCGAACGCAAGCCAGGCCTTCCTGCCTGACCTCGCTGATGCTTTTGTCGCCAAAAGGGCACAAATTCCCAAAATCTGGAGGAAAGCCTTCCCAGAAGAATAGGGGTTGTTATAGCAGCAAAGGGGGGGACAGCTCCATATTAAGGCCCATGGGTCTGGAATGGGAGGTTCAAAAAGCACATGTGGGGGTGTTGCTCAGGTGTCCACACACTTTTGGCCATACAGTGTGTGTCAGGGCAAATGATGCTTACGATCCACGTTGTGTAAGGAATTTTGGTATTTACACAGAGTTTCACTACAAAACACATCCCTTTGCACAGTGTCAGCACCATCCTTAGTACAGCTGGCACTGAACGAATCCCACCAACAACGCAAATTATACGCTTGTCTGAATAGTTTTTTTTCTTATTGTTTTTGCTTTCCACCCAAAGTGCCTGCGTCTACATGGGGACGCGCGTGGAAGACGGGCACTACACTATTGAACGCAGCTGTTGGCAGCAGTTCTGAGATGAGGAGAAGCCTTGCATTTGACCCTTTTTTAAGCATTCCAGTGTACACATTGCGATAACAAACAGCAGCGACACGCCAGCTTTGCAGACCTCCAGCACCGTGGAAGGCGCTCCAAAAATAAATACAAAAATAAATAATTACAAGTGTTAGAAATGGGCTTTTGCATTAGTGACATCTTTCTGGTAAGGAAGCAATTTCCCTCTTTTGCTGCAGTGTAACAGTGCCAGTGGGTGCAGGCAAGCCAAGGGGGTTGAAATTTGGTGGCTGGGAGCTCCCCCCCACATAATATCGCTGATCCCTCACAGAATTTACTTTGTTGCGTTTGGCAGTTCAGGGGGAGGGGGCTGTACTGGTGTAGTTTTCACTTTTTAAACACACTAAGCAGTATCTCTAGCGCACGCACACACACACACACACACACACACACACACACACACACACACACACACACACACACACACACACACACACAAAAGAGAGGATTCACAGGCTTCAGGGCCATGAAGACCATCTTTCAAGCCTGGGATTTTGCCCCCTGAGTGCTGAGGAGATGCAGGTTCCCCTTTCTACCCCCTGGTGTGACACCATGTGGAACCAGCCACAAGGTTGTCACCCAGCACGTGGTCACACAGGATGACAGCAAAAGGAAACACAGCCACATGGGTTGTTTAAATGCACCTGGCAGTCAGCACCTGTTTCTGGCGACAACTGGGTCCAGTTCCATCCTGCTTTTTTGCACACAATTAGAGCAGCATAAAATGGTGACAAATCTATTTACACAATAAAATAAAAATAGACATAGTACAGTGTATTCCTCTTAGCCTTATTGCACTTCAATCTAGTATTCATGCAGTCTCTGAAAGGGGAATATAAGCAATACCCTCACCTGTTTGTTGATTTTTTACTATTTTGCTTGACTAAAGCTGAAGCCCAAGTTGCAGTGCATTCGTTTCTCAGCCATTTGTGATGAAGATTTCCTGAAAGCAACGGAGAGAATCCACAGTATTCCCAGGCTGGCCAACAGGTCATCCCAACAGATGTGCTTGGTAAGGATCTCCCTGCTTTCTGTGGCCAAGTAGGATCCTGCAAACCAGAAGGCCAAAGGATGGCGAACTGGGCCACGTCTGCCCAGTGGCAGGTTAGCCAGCGATAAAGGTTTCTGCTCTCACAGCTGTGTTTACACAGTCCGCCGACCCGACTACTCATCATCTACAGAAACGAAGAGCAGCCAGCAGAACAAACCACTTTATATCTCTACTTGTGGGTGAAATTTAGCAATTGTGAAAAGAAACTTTGGAATGCAGGTTTGCCCAAAAATGCTAATAAGCACCACATAACAAAACTTTCTTGTATTCATGTTATCTGCAGTCTGGTAACTGAAATCTCAGTTGAGTTTCAACTTTAGTTACCTGGTTCAGTTGTATTTTTATTATTGTGTATTTCATCAAAAGTTTTTACAACCAATGATTGTTCCAATAATAGAATATTTATATTTCATCTATTCCATGGTTCTTCCTAAGGTTTCCAGATCTATTTTGATAATCTGTGATCATTATAGAGAGTATACCATTTACATGTTTCCAAACTTTGCTTTTGTTTTGTGTGTGTGTGTGCGTGTGTGTGTGTGTGTGTGTGTGTGTGTGTGTGTGTGTGTGTATGGAAGAAAGTTGTCAGGAGTGATTTGTGACGAAGGGTACATGGAAAAAATGAATAAATAAATATATCCTCAGGCGTACTCAGGGGCAAAATCAGGCTTGAAGATGGTCTTCATGGCCTGAAGCTCAGAATCTGCCTAACTTTGTGTGTGTGTGTGTGTGTGTGTGTGTGTGTGTGTGTGTGTGTGTGTGTGTGTGTGTGTATAAAAGAATACTGCTTAGTGTGTTTGAAAGTGAAACTATACCAGTACAGCCCCCTCCCCTGAACTGCCAAGCATAACAACCCTAACCCTAACCCTATATATACTAGACAGACTAATCTGATCTGAGCACAGCCTGGATCGACTACACAAAGGCCTATGACTCGATGCCCCACACATGGATACTGGGAATGCCTGGCACTGTACAAGGCTAACAAGGCACTGATAAGCTTCATCAAGAACTCCATGCAGCTGTGGAGGACAACACTGGAAGCCAATTCCAAGACCATTGCACAAGTCAGCATAAAGTGTGGTATATACCAAGGTGATGCACTGTCCCCGCTGCTGTTCTGCATAGGACTGAATCCCTCAGCCACATCTCACAAAAATGGAATGCAGGTACAGGTTCAGGAGTGGAATGCTTATCAGCCACCTCCTGTATATGGATGACATCAAGCTGTATGCAGAGTGAGCGAGCCATCAGCTCACTGATCCACCTCACCAGAATCTACAGCAAGGACATCGGGATGACGTTCGGACTATATAAATGTGGACGCATGGTGGCCAAGAGAGGAAAGGTGATCAGGCAGGGGAGTGGGTAGAGGGCAGAATATAGCAGATGTGCAGGACAGCTACAAAGCCCACCTTCGTATCCACCACAGGTCAATGGGAATGGGGATGAGGCTACAAGAAGAAGATCAGCCACAATAGAAAATATCTCCAGAGGTTGAACAGGTACTCAAGCCAGTTCAATGGTGGGAACAAAGATCCAAGCCATAAACATGGATGCTTACAACCATCAGGTACCCAGCATGAATAGAGACCTGTACAGGAGGAAATGGGCTCCATTGATGTCCAAGACACGAAAACTCTTCTACGATGCATGGAGGTTCACAAAAGTCCAACAACCCGAGACTCTAGGAACAATGGATAGAAGGGCAAGGATTAAACCACTATCCAGAATGAAACAAGGAACATCCGTGAATACATCAAGAAGATAGCCCCCAGGGTGAACTGATGAATGGAAGTGCACTCAGGCAGCAGAAACAGTGGATGGTGAGAGGGAGGAAGAAGGCATCATGGAAGACCAAGCCCCTCCACAGAATATACCACCGGCAGATAGAGGAGGTGGCTGACATCAAGAAATCCTACCAGTGGTTAGAAAAAGCAGGCCTGAAGGACAGCACAGAGGCTCTGATCATGGCAGCACAAGAACAGACCCTAAACACCAGATCTGTAGGGGCTGATGTCTACTACACTAGGCAGGACCCAGGGTGAGGCTGTTAAAGGCGCCTCTGAGACTGTCCAACACATAGTAGCTGAGTGCAGAATACAAGCTGGGACAGGGTACGCACTGAAGAGCATAACCAGGTGGCGGGGATAGTATATAGAAACATCTGTGCTGAGTATGAGCTAGAAGTCCCCAAGTCCTGATAGGAGGCACCTACAAAAGTGGTTGAGAACAACAAAGCTAAGATCCTGTGGGACTTCAAGTTCAGACAGACGAGCCTTCTTTAGCCAATCAACCAGATAGTGGTGGTTTGATAAGGAGGAGAAAAACAGTAGTAATTGATAGATGTAACGAAAATCCCAGCTAATAGTAACATCAGGAAAAAGGATGAGGTTGAACAATATCAGGCCTGAAGGAACAACTGGAACAAATGTGGAAAGTGAAGGCAAAGTGGTTCCATGATAATACAAAGCACTGGGGACTGTGATTCCCAAACTTGGAGAGCGGATCCAACAGATTCCAGGTACAACTGAGGTCTCTGCCCACAGTTCTAGGAACAGCTAAGATACTGCACAAGACCCTCAAACTCCCAGGCCTCTAGTGGAGGACCTGAAGTTGAGAAGAGCACACAAACTATACCACCCCCAGATAGTGGAAGGTGAAGGGGTGATTTTTGATATATTTTCTTCTTCATCTTCGGCTGCTCCGTTAGGGGTTGCCACAGCGGATCAATTATTTCCACTTCTTCCTGTCCTCTGCATCTTTCTCCATCACACCAACCACCTGCATGTCCTCCTTCACCACATCCATAAATCTCCTCTTAGGTCTTCTCTTCCTCTTGCCTGGCAGCTCCATCCCTAGCATCCTTCTCCCGATATATCCCGAATCCTGCACATGTCCAAACCAACGCAATCTCACCTCTCTGACTTTGTCTCCAAACCATCCAACCTGTGCTGACCCTCTAATATACTCATTCCTAATCCTGTCCATCCTCGTCACACCCAATGCAAACCTTAACATCTTTAACTCTGCCACCTCCAGCTCTGCCTCTTGTCTTTTGGTCAGTGCCACAGTCTCCAACCCATATAGCATAGCTGGTCTCACTACCATCTTGCAGACCTTCCCTTTCACTCTTGCTGGTACCCTTCTATCTAAATCACTCTGACACTCTTCTCCACCCCTCCACCCTGCCTGCACTCTCTTTTTCACCTCTCTTCCCTCCCATTTTATATATATATATACACACACACACACACACACACACACACACACCTCTATATATAGAGTGTGTATGATGTATTTCAATATGTATGTGTGTGTGCCTGAATATTGTGTGTGTATATGTTGTGCTTTGTGAAATTAGGTAATTCAACTTTTATTTTTCTGCATTACTGTATGAACTGGAAACTTGCAATAAGGCATTTTAGGAGAGATCAGCTGTTTCCACCAACATTACTGAAGTCCATTTTTATCCTTGTCTGGTCCTGAGCAGTCTGGCAGTAAAACATTCAGGGCATATGGGTGGGGGCTGTGAGGACTACAGAGGCTTTGTGTCTGATATTACAAGTCCTACTGTCCTCCAGGATGTGCTAAGACTTTCCTATGAAGCCAGGTTTCTGAAAAAGTAGTCAGATGATGGTTGGAAGCAGAGCCCGGGCTGATGGGTCTGCCCAGCTAGCTGGACAGACTTCTCCCTGAGTCCTGCTTAAGCCAAGGATCCTGGTTGTCGGCACAGGACAGGAAAGTAACTTTTTCCTCCCACTCTCTCTCTCTCTCTCTCTCTCTCTCTCTCTCTCTCTCACACACACACCACCACACACACACACACACACACACACACACACACACACACACACAAAGCTTTTGAAATAAGTATGTGTTTATGGGGATCAGTCTTTTTCACTATTAAGCTGAATGAGGAGTTGCTGTTTTTGCCAGGTTTAAAGAATAGACAGTTTTAGCTTCTGTGTTTACCTTCAGGTGATATTCAGAAACATAGGTGTCCATAAAATACATACATAAATACATATATTTGTCTATATATGATCTATATTTTTAAGATAGTGTATATATAATATATAATATATAAAATACATAATATGTACCGTACACTGTAGATAGATAGATAGATAGATAGATAGATAGATAGATAGATAGATAGATAGATAGATGTATTTATGTATGTATTTTGTGGACCACGTATGTATCTGAATATCATCTGAAAGTTGGTTGATCACCTGATGACCTGTGTACTTTTTTTTGTTCTTCTGTTATATTCGTCCATATATCTGCTATATGTAAATATTATTGACTGTCTATATATGCATCTATGTATAAACACATTTAAATTCTAAAAAATCTTGACAATTATAGGGGTGACCAGGAACCTAAATTGCATAAATAAATAAACTACAGAATTACTGGATGGTTACAGAACCAAAACAATCCACGCCATGCAACTAACTAGGGGGACCTAGAGACTATCTGCATTTTAACCAGGCTGTTTGGGAGGTAACACATGTCAGACTCTTAATTTTGCTAAAATATGGTAAACTTTTTAATTCACTACAGACATGGGATGCTTGGAAACTGTGACAGGCTTTGTGGGCACCATTAAGATGAAGGCCTAGGCTTACACCAAGGTGACATTTTTAACTCTTGCAGAAACATGAGTACTGCATTGAGCAAGCACAAACTGGGCTAAGCAAAGAGATTTCCATCAGTTTTGGCCAAACGGTCACACGCAGCAGCTTGGTTTATTCTGTGAGACCCACCACTATTGCATGGCATCCTCTCAGCGTGGCTGCTTGCCTGCATGCAGCATTATGTGAAGAACGAGGCCGTATGTATGAAGGGAGATGCCCACTTGGCAACCCTGATGAGATACTGCAGCATCACTTCACTGTACCATGTGTGGGGTTGTAGGGGTAGGTGGTTAACAGAAGGTGTTTAGGACATACAAACCATCGCATAGTAGCTGGATAGGTTTGCTGTGGGTTTGTGGGGCTGCCATGCTGTTTACGGGTTAGGATAAGGTAAGATGGGTGCTTAGGATGAAGGTTAGGGAGTGGGATCCCCTTTGAAGTGCTAGTCCTTTTATTAGCACTTGTGTTTCATATGAATCTGAGATATTAATGTAAATTTTGTCCATTTCAGCAGAAATGAAGGATCGAGAGAGGTAACACTGGATTCAACTTGTATGCATAACTTGCCGCAGTAATAAACACCAATTTGAATGGTTTTAGATGGCAACCAAAAATGTTCTGTGTATTTAAAAATGTACCTAAGATACTTAGAGACCAAAATACAAAGGTAGGTATTTTTATTTTATGTCCATGATATTTAGCCAAATGTACAGTAAGTAATTATGCTTTAGTTTCCTCAGCCTCCCGAACTATAGACTGCTGACGGGTATTTACTCAGGAAGCCACTGTACACAAAGTACCTTACAAAGTTACTTATTAGAATCGATTCCAGGATGTTGTCATGTATTGATTTCTAATGACCATCAGAAATTTTACAATGTGTCCTTTGTTTGTGTTACTGCACTGCTGGGAGGAAGGTCTTTTGCTCAATGAGATGTTTTGGGTGGGGAAAGGGAGAAGGGATTTCCACATATATATTTCAAGGTTCACAGATATAGAGGATACAACTGGATGCCTTGATTTCAGCCATCAGCTCAGCATCAATTACAGATCCAGAACTTTTGTTCCTTAGTCTGATGCTATTCAACTAACACAAAAAACACGTTTTCAAAGAGACACATGTGGAAAGACAGATGTAAAAATATCACAAAGTGTCATCAAGATGGCCAGACATTACCTAAAGGGTTTGTAAAGACGTTTTCGAGTAAAATATGCTTTATATTTTCCTGTGGTCAGTGCATGAAGTGAATTAATAAATGGATGCTGCATGAAGAGGGGGTGGCTCAGTGAATATCACTGCTGCCTCACAGCATCTGGGTTGTTTGCTTTCAAATCCTCCTCAGTCTCTGTGGAGTTTCTGTGTCTACCAGGTGCTCTGGTTTCCTCCCACAGTCCAAACACATGTGTTTCAGGTTAATTGGTCCCTCTAAATTACCTCCATTGTATGTGTGTGTGTGTGTGTGTGGGGGGGGGGCTCCCTGTGATGGCATCCCATCCAGCAGCTCTTTCATAGCCCATTGATTCCAGAAAATTCTTCAGACTGCTGCAACCCAACCAGGTTGAACCAGTTGATGATGATGATGATGATGATGATGATGATGATGATGATGATGATGATGATGATGATGATGATAGACCCATAAGAACCCAGGCAGTTTTTTTCTTTATATTTATGATCTAGAGATGCTGTGTGGGCAAACACCATGGTTCAGAAGATGCTGTTCAGAAACATCACCTTTGAAGGCCCCGTATCTTTTGGTACTGCCATTCAGTTGAGTAATGGTTAAAAAGAAGGCTCCATAATAGTGGTCACATTACAGTATCTACACCCCCCTCCCTTGCTCCAGATAGAACTGCTTCTATTTTTATTGTTTGTGAGGCAACAAGACGTAAAAGTTCACTTGTGTATAAACTTTTAGAAAAACGAATTTGACTTGACTAATGAAAAACTAAATGCTATAACTGATGTTCTTTCTCAGAAGACGACTTTTACAGACTTAAATTCATTTAACAAATGGAAAAAACAAATAAAACACAATGCAGGCATAAACATTTAGTCCCCCACCAACTGAAGGATGACATAAAATGCAACAGAAGATGCAGGATCCCACATTTTAGGAACTACTTAACCAAGCCCCTAATGTCTTGTTAAAAAGAAAATAAGAAATGGCTGAGTTTTCCTCCACAACACACATTCAGAATGGTAAAAAGGATAAGAAAGGAACTGTGCAGAAGAAAGGAGAGAAGTTGCTGTGGACAATGGCGGTGCAGAAGTTTTAAATATTGGAGCCATGTCGGACTGAATGAGCTGTATGGAAGCTTGGCTTTTTAATCTGAAAAGTAAGGGGATGCTTAATGGGACGGCATTGATTTAACTACTGAAATATAAAGCTGCCCTTTAGGCTTGTAGGATGGAGGAGTGGGGGTAATTTTTTTATTTTTATTTCAGGAGTTGAAATAAAAGTCCCGCAGGTCTGTGGGATAATTTAATTCTGTTTTGGAAAAGTTGATCCCATTCATTTTTGGGTCTTTGACTTTACATTTTCCTAATATATTTATCACAAATTTGTATTGTTGTGACCACAGTTGCATTTTGCTGTAAAACACACACACACACACACACACACACACACACACAGAACATTACACTCTCAAGGAGCTTTTCTTTCATTTATCAAACAGTGTATCCACAACTATTTAGAGCCATTAAAATCTCAGTTTTACTACAATGGAATAAATATTTAATTAAAAAAAAATGGGACCAACACGCACGAGTTACTCGTGAAAAACTGCAAGGTTTTATTTTTTAATGGGACGACCGTGCATATTAAAAACATGTTCCTTAAAGCCACCGTTGCTGAACTGAAGAATGGAATATCTTTCTGCCCTTGCAGCTCGGCCTCAAGCCGTGTACACACATTTACACTGTATTTCTTCCAAATCAGGCAGGCAAAGCACTGCGACATTTGGGCAAGACTGGTGTGAACTTTGTGCCTTTACGTGTTGACTTCTCTTTCTCTTGATTACAGGCCTAAGTTTGCCCAATCGTTTGACTCAACAACGCTTTTTCGGGAGATCCTACGTTGTGCCTCATTGCTCAGGACATTGGGTCAAGGAGTCGGGAGCAAACAGATAAGCTGGCGTCGCCCACGGCTGGGGTGCGTCACCATCAAGGTTTGTGCATAAAATGACTGGGGCTGCTCAGAGTCGTGAGATCGTTGCCAGATCCATGTTTATGTGTCTTTGAGAGCAGGAATGCCAGAGAGAATTACCGCAGCTGTGGGCAGGGGAATCAGCAGCAACTTGGCATTGAAGTAGGTTGTAGAACCGGGGTCTGGAAGCATTAACCTAACCTGGGTGGGTTCTGTTTGGGGTTTTCTAAACCAAAAATTTGTGGAGCAATCACTGAGCAACCAGATTCTTGTCGAGCAGTTCTGAGAGGATGCAGTAATTTAGGACACAAAAACGTGTTCCACAGTAGTATGTAAATGCAGCTGGTGCTTCACTTACAGACTCCAAGATTTGGAGCCAAAAATCCGTAAGCTGACTAGCTAATCGGAACTTTATTACTTTATGGGGTTTCATAATTTTCGTTATTCCCCATCAGGAAAAAAAAAAAAACTTTAAGAGGAGGAATGTAAAAACGTACAACTAGAAGCGAAGCACCCAAAGCAGGAACGTAAACTCAGAACAACAGGACAACACTATCTAGAGCCAAAGCAAATACCATGTTGGTTAAACAAATTATATCAGAGAGCTTCTTCTTACAAAACAATGCTGAGTCGCCTCCTTGCCCATCAGCTGAAGTCCCAACAGAGTGGGGCTTTGTCCAAGTTCCACGGATCCCCTCAAGACTGGATAGACTGTCATCCACTCAGCTTGAGCTCTAGGCCCTTCCCATGAAATACATTGATGTTTAGAGCAATTAGGAGCCTGGTATCTGTGATCAAGGTCTGATGAAGATCTCTCCTTTCTAAATGCCCCGCTCACGCCTGAGAAGATCTGGGAAGCTGTCCAAGCAATGTGTTTGAGAAAAGCACGAGAGCCAAATGCAGGGCTGGGCTTAAAATCAGGCTAATGTAGCCCAGGACCCCAGTGCTACAGGAACCATGAAATGATTAAAAATGTATGAACAAATTTTTGTTCTTTTTTAAAAAAATTATTTCCAACTTTGTGCGGTCCATTTAAGTTTGAATCAAATCCATATATTACATTCGAACTGGAAAAAGCTGTGGACACGTTGTCATGTTCCAATGAATGAGGTGCTTTCATTTGTTTAGCTACACGTCTATCAGGCGTAGTTTTGCACCGTGTTTTGTTTTTTCTCCATTTGTGTCGGCAGAAGGGCTACGATTCGTGGCCGACACAAACTATGAGGTGACTGGGGGGCAGAGGCGGGCTGCCATTGCTGCTCCACTGTCGATATGTTTCATTAAGTTGACGTCAGGGCATCGGAATAACAAGGGGCCGGAATCGTGCCAAAAGAAAGCTTCGCAACACTTGTGTGAACACCAAAAAAAGTTCTTCTCCAAACCTTATTTCACGATGGAACCCTGCCAAGAAAACAACTCCTGCCACTGGATTTGTGCTCAGCTTTGCTTGCCGCCTCTTTAGAGAGACACACCTGTCTTATTTTGAAACCTGCTAGAGTGACTGAAAACATAGAGAATGCATAAGTGAGCAGCGGTCGCCACAGCTTCCTTTTTTCTCTTTCCATTCCCTCTTCATTTTTCTCTCACTCCCTGGAGTTGCTTAATCCTTGCCGATGCCTCACGTCTCCTGCTTGACCTCGTGTCCCTCTCTAGAACACGGATCACCCACAAAACATAGCTACACCCTTTACCTTCTCCACCAACTATTCTTTCTTCCACACCCCTCGCCGCATTCTCCTTCATTTTATGTAGCTCACCCACAAGGCATATTGGTTTCTCTGTCGTGCTGACCTATGGCCACCGTTGCTATTTATTTTAAAAAATTAAGAGTAACATCGGCCTTTTGGCAGCTTATATTAACCACGACCCCCTGCAGCTGGTTAGCTGTCAAGCGTTACTATTTGGTAGCTGGTATTGTGTTTGATGATGCGACCACTTGCCTGGCAGATTTATTCCAGGCTCCATTCTACGTCTGATGCCAAAACCAGGAAAGGTCGGACGTTTACATGAATTTGACCGCATCGCCAACAAAATGTGAATTAATCTTATAAACGCTATCAAACTTCCGAAAACACGGACTCAGTAAAAACAAAATTCTTCGTGTTTACTTGTGTTTGTTTTTAGGCCATGGCCGATATTTTGGTTTGACTTACAGTTCAGCGGAAGCTGACAAACCGAGTTAACGGTTCATCGCTGCCTATTTGATCCCTCTTGGCCTTTATGTTTTTACGTTCCTCTTTAATCGCTTAGTTGCAAAAAAATGTCGCTATCTGGAAAAATCGGCAGCGACTGTAATAAAGCTATTTTTGTTGCTCAAATTTTTTGTCGCATTTTTGTCGTACAAATATTACTCAGCAAAAACCAGCGTTACCTGTCAGCAAAAGCATGAAGGAAACATATTAGTGGGTCTCTGTTTAGGAAACACACCTGTTTGTGCTGTGGAAGAGCTTTGCTATTTACCATCATTTACCCTCTTTTCAACATGTTTCCCCCTTGAGCACCTCGCTTGAGCTACAAAGGTAAATAAGCTTCTCCGTCAGACTGTGGTAAAAGCCACAGGCCATCACAGCCTTGTGGCACCGCAATCTTCATGGCTCAGTGACTTTCTGCCCCCGTCAGGTCACCGGGCACTGAAGAAGAATTTGGCCCTGAGAGGCTGTTACATTGTTCCGCAACTTTTCAGCTTTTACTCATTTCTTTACTTAAGCGTTTAGCCAGATGTATTCTACAGAGTTAAGTTAGTTAAGTTAGCAACAGTACATTCGCGTTTTCTACAGCTGGGTAGTTTTTACACCATTTTACAGCATTTGAGGGTAAGCGCCTTGCTCGGGGGCATGAATTCAATCTTTCGGGTGCAGGACAGCCAGTCTGGCTGCTGTGTTGCTTGTGAGTGCCATGCTGGCAGTGTAGTAGCAGCACATTGAGAAATCACAGGTTCCTGGGTGTCTTGATGGTTCTTCAGCCCTACGAAAGCCATAAATGAGCAAAAAAAGATAACATTTACACTTAGTAAAGTAGCCAACAGTCGAGTAAGGTTGCTAACTGAGTAAATATAAATATCCTGAAGCTTGTCAGAGATGAGGAGGCTCCATATATACAGGCAGATCTCCAAACTTAGTTAAATCAGTGAATGAGTAAAGAAAGTTCTAGCGAGGAGAAGGTCACCCCTGAATGTTTCCCACCCACGGTGGGGCCGCAGTTTGGGTGTCCCTGTGGCTGAGCCACACAGCCCGGCTGCCTCACTGTGTCTTGGAAGCCCTGGCCTGCACGTCCTGTCTGGTTCAGAGGGAGGAATGTTAAGCTACCGCTGTGTGGTCACCGTCTTCTGAGAAGCTTCTGAGGGACGGCAAGAGACCAGCAAGTCCTGCCTCTGACACAGCAAGGCCTGCAAAGATGCATATCATTCATGGCTTTTTTCCCCTTCAGCGCTTATCTTATCCAATTAAGCAGGGTGCAAACCTCAAGAAATATCACTTCCTTCAACCCTGATTCCTCTAGGAAATGGAATTAAATTCCCTTCATCCCTCTTCTGCTGTGATGCTTGCATTTTAAACTCAGGGTTGCACAGAAAATCTGTCAACGTCTGTATCGCAGCGCGCCGAAAATTCGGTGTTATTTGTCTTCCTCGCAGTTAACAGAAGATAAAAAATCAGCAAAAGCTCCCCAAACTTAGACATCTGACAGCGCAGCAAAATAGTTCACGATCCTTAAGCACTTTTGTTGAATTATAATCGTTACATATTTAACAGCGGTTTAGCGTTGCCGTGCAGAGATATTACCAAAAACGACAGATGGACACCATGAGTAATGTTTTTACAGATGGAAGGTCTTGTCACCATGAATGCTTTAGCAAATGTGGCCCTGGCCTCTTAGGGAAAGACTTATTCAACAGTTCAGTTTTAAAAATGGAAGTCCACAGTTCTCCCCTCGTGTTGGACGAGTGAATAATATACTTTTAATCCCAATATGCTCCGGATAAATACATGCCATATTGGAAAAACATTCCTACCACAGCACTGGTTTTGTGGCCGCCTATTGTACCCAGGCTGGTATGTCACTTACAACGTGATTCCATTACACACACACACACACACACACACACACACACGCACACGCACGCACGCGCGCACGCGCGAGTGTGCTCAGGAGGAGCCGTACCCTTTTGCCTACTGTGGTGCAGGGGTGGCGGGAAGCCTTCGGAAATGCCAAGTGGAACATCTGCAGCAGAACCCTCGCAGCCTCAGAGAAACCTGAGCACTGTGTTGCTGGGCTGCTCAGCCTCCACTCAATGACATCCCGAAGGCTCCTGTTGAATAATGCAATTCACTGCAGTCCATGTGGATCAAGTCTTTATAGTGGGAAGGGGAAACAAGTCTTGAATTTATTACTGTATTTGCTTTGCTTGGCAGTGGCCGGCAATGGTGCAGGCGAAACTGTGGCTTCTGTGGGTTAGTGTTTATTGTTTATGCTTTGTTTCTGTAATTATTTGAATTAACACTGCATTGGGAGAACTGTGCGAAACTCCAGCAGGCGACTGTGTCCACCGTCACGTGCCAAGCGGAGACTGGCTGAGCTCAAGGCCACGGCATTTGCTGACATGGTTCCATCAAGCCTTTGACACACACACACGATCAGAAGTTTACCGTCCCTGGTTCTTGCACTGCTTGGGGGTTGTGCTTTGGTTGACTTTCTGTGCTTTTTGCTTCTGCCTCACCTAACAATGAGCCACAGAAAACCTTTGTCTTTATTACCAGTTATTAATAACCTTCATTTTTCCCCCAGCCAGTGTCTACTAACTGGTTAGTGAAACCTTCTTTGTGTTCTACGTATTGTTGATATACTGCTGCCGACATTAGGGAGTCTGAGATAAGTCTGAGATAAGTAGGTGGCCACAGAGTTGAGGTTTTTGGACATGACAAGGTCATAAAATTTGTTCAGATATTTGCATACGGTTAATATATTTAGTGGCTCACAGTTAGGGCAGCACGGTGACTTAACATAGCACTGCTGCATCACAGCTACTGGGCTGGTTCGGTGTGGGTTCAAACCCAGCTCAACCTGTATGGAGATTTTAGGGTCTCCCCATGTCTAGCTTTCTCAACCATAGGCTCTGGTTTTTTCCTACAGTCCAAAGTCACGTGTTTCAGGGTAAATGGTTCCTGTAAATTGCCCATTGTGTGTGTGTGTGTGTGTGTGTGTGCGTGTTTGCGGGGGGTGGGGTCACTTTGTAACCCTTTGTAACCCATCCAGGGGCAGTTTCACAGCCCAGCAACCCCTGCTTCTGGGACAGGCTTGGGACCAAGTGACCTTGCTCAGTATAAGTGTTCTCTGAAGATGGATGGATGGATGATTGAGAATTGCTCCCTCTAAGTCCATTTCTCATGTCACATCACAATGGTCATAGTTCAAGAGAAAGTCATTGAACTTAAGGTTGGGGGAAAGACCACAAGATGGTTTAGCACTGAAGTAACCACAAAGTCTTTCTAGGAATTACTGCAACAAGCTTGGAGAAAACTATTCAACATGTTTACTTTGTACTGCACTGCAGAAAACATTGACTGAGGTTCAGAAAACGTGAGAACAAACCATTCGATTTCAAAGGGAACCCGTGATAAACAAAACTATTATGCCGTACGTTCCCCTCATGTGTTACTAATATTAGGAGCTTGACTAAAATTTAATTTTGACCCAGCTCACTTATGGACTCAATGGAGCGCAAAACAGTTTCATGGATTCTGCTTGAGCAGACCCAGGATCGCGTTAACTAACGGGGTTGGATCAAGAGCCCATGCAACTGCTTTGTAGATCTGTTGGAATCATTTTAAACTCACTAAGCAAGGCCCCAGAAGAAGACTTTCAGAATGCGAACACGGTAGGGTGTAATTTCAATGTTATGCTGTGCCCATTTATTTCCTCAGATTTTAAAGAGCTGCCTGGTATTGAATTTCAATAAATCTGGCACAAAGTAACAGTTTAAATCCCGCAATTGTTCCAGCGAAGCGTATCACATCCTCCTCTTGCCATTTCTACTCCACCTCAACGGATCTCTAAGTGGACTTTGGTGCATATGGCTGGCATTTTAGCATGACTTACTGTATCGCCTTCATCCAGGGAGGCTGGCACGGTGAGGATGCGAGAAAACAAAAGCTTGCTGCACTACATCAGCAGCCACTCTAATGTTATGCAATGCAGAAGGTCCAGCTGGTCCATGTTGGGCTCCACTGTATCTCATAATGATGTTCAAGGGTGGGGGTTGAGATGATGTCTTCTGGTTATCACTCGGGTGCTCTCTTCAAGACTGAGAAAAAAGCGGCCGAAAGACAGAAGCAAGTGATCCTGGAATTTCCAAAAGTCATCAAAAACAAATGAGACCGAACGGCTTTGTACTTTTATTAAGTTTGATCACTGTTGGGCCATTTGTTTGCCACTTACAGACTTTAAATGAAATAATCTCACTGCAGGTTTATACATTTACTACACTTACGCTGGCTGTCAACCACTTCCATCACTCATTTCAGAACCTGATCCCCCACACAGGAGAACACGAAGACCATGTCCATATGCCCACCATACCGGGACCACAAATTTCAGCACCCCTTCAGTAGCGAAAAAAGCAACTTTACAGCTTTGAGAACCCGGCAGTAACAGCGTTGTTTCTCTTCACAGGTTTATCTGATCTGTGACCTCCTGTAGGAAAATGAGGTATATGGTACTGAACTTCATGAGGATTCTTCAGGGTTCTGCCGGGACGTGTCTTCGGAGTGAAGGTGCTTCTTAGAGCTTGGTCCACCTTCAGCAGCCAGTACTTCCAAACTTTGTGAAGTACATTTTACGGTTGCACGAGTCAATTATAAGTAAATAAATAAAGCAGGGTTCTCAAAGAGGATGGCAATTAGCTGTTTAATCTCCATAGTTTTTCACAGTAGCTCCGATTCTTAGATCCGTGTTGGCATCCTTTGTCCTTCCCCAAACACACATACCCCCTGAGTACCTGGTGCAGCCGGCCCTAGGGGTGGTGCCTCCTACCGTAAAGCTGGTTTCATTCTGTGGCCAGACCTCAGCAGCCACAGGACGTGTCCCCCACTACTGCTGCCCTGGGTGGAAACGATTAGCTGGGCAGGTTTTTACCGCGGCTGTGGAGCTCTAGCAACCTGCCAGCACACCATAGCCTCAGCTCTGTAAATCCCTCCGCACCACCAAATATAGCAGCACAACCGACGCTGCCGTATGTCGTTCTTACTTATTTTAACCCCAGACTTGCAAAGTGATGATTTTTCCTGATGTTTTTTTGCTGTCAAATGCGTAAGATGTGACCTTTTTCACGGAGCTCGGTATCATGGCAGTAAAGGCATGGAAACAGGAAAAGTGTGATCACCAGAGTACAAAACAGCATTTTATTATAAATATGCCTCCGAGCAGGAGTAGGCAGTCTTACGTAGCACCACAATATAATGAATTTCTTCTTATTTATTTTATTTTACTTTATTCTATTATCGCAACATGTCTGTGTGGGTTTCCTCCCACGGTCCAAAGATGTGTTTCAGGTTCACTGATCACTCTCAGCTGCCCATAGTGTGTGTTTGCATGCATCCATGCGTGTATTCGGCCACTGTGAGATGGACTGGCATTTCACAGCCTGATGCCCGGTGATTCCAACACAAGCTCTGGGTCATCATCTCCCGCTCCAGGATAGGGTTAGGTTAAAAAAACCACATCAGAGGGAAATAGGAGGCATAACAAATATAGCACTTAACGGTGTTCTGGAAAGTTCTTAAACAGATGAGAGAAACAAATAAGAAAGAACAAGAGACAAGAATCCAAAGAACAAAGAAAAAATATAGACAAACATTGCTCATTAAGAGTAAAGTGACACAACTGCCAATATCCAGGAACTTTCTTTTGTTGGATTGTTTCAGTCTAACGTTTGTCCTGGGATCCAACTTTGGTTCCTTCCCCTTTTGAGAAAAAATCAGGCAATCGTTGTCCTCCTTGGGACGAGACAAACGGCATGTTGGCAGCCTTTTCGATTATAACAAACCAAATCAAACATGGGAGCAAGAATGAAGAGATTGTAGGTGTCTTTGTGGTCACCTTGAAAAATGGCCACCACTTCTTGTAAGGACCTTTATTAATAATTTGGAAGTTTATTTAACAGAAGGTGTTAATCATGGAGTTTTAAATAAAGGGTTTTACACAACAGACGTAGATTTCATGTTTGTGGTGCTGCTGAAGGATCCTGAATGTTTCTGTATGAGATGCCCTGTATTGAACACTTTTGGTGTGACATTTATTGGACAACTACCAAAAACACTTTTTCATTGCAGGCAACATAGCGGCACATTTGATCACTGTTGGGCCATTTGTTTGTCACTTACAGACACAGTTCCTGGGATGTGGGTGACAATAAACTCCTGTCTTGCCTTGCCTTGAATTTGTTCAGTCTGAGTCTGCATGTTCTCCCGTGTTCATGTGGGTTTCCTCCCACAGTCCAAAGACGTGCATTTCAGTGAATTTGTGTGTGTACGCTCCCCTGACTGTGTGCGCAATTGCCCTGTGATGGACGAGGGTGTTCGAGAGGATGGGCTTTGCTCTGCCGTATGCCTCTGGGAGAGGCTCAGGACCACTTTAATATGCAAATCAAGCAGTGGATGGAAATGATGGATGGAATTTTCTTTTGCAAATCGAGGCTGAAAAAGCTTCGTTGGCCTGTAGAAGGCCTATGATCATGGACCGCAACATATTTTGTGGGAAGTTCTGTAAGAGAATGGGATGCTAGGCCCACTTCTGCATGGCATTCCTTCTCCGGGGAAAGTTGCATCCATGTAGGTGCTGGACTCCACCAAGGATCCTCGTCACCTTGTCTGTGGTATTCGCGGACAGGATGTTAAAGCACGGTTGGGGTACTGAGGGAATCCTGTGTGGGGATGTAAGGATTTCACTGCTACTGTTTGCAGATGTGATCTTGTCGGAGTGACGTTCAGGCTGCGGGTCAGTACGTCCAAACCTAAGGTGATGATTTTTACCAGCAATAAGTTGTTCACTCCGTCAGGTAGAGAAGTTAAACTACCTTGCAGTTCTTTTCATGCGTGACACTATTGTAGTATTGAGCCATGGTTTAGTGCTGCAGCTGTACAGAACTGTGGTGGTGGTGAAGGAGGAGATTCATCTTCAGAAAACCTGGTGACAGCAGCCCTGTGATCCTACATCTATCTCAGAACCCCCCTTCCATTCCCTCCCTTTGGCCCCCACTGGAACTTGGTGGTCCATAACCATACCCCCCCCCCCCCGCCACCGCCACTTATGTGTCTTGTGGACACACTTTCGTAAGGGAAAAGTTAGAAAGGATAAGTCAGATGGCACCCACCCAAAGGGCCAATGCCTGGCAGAGCAGATTTAAACTGAACTGTGGGGGTCTCAGGGTCATACGACCCCTCTGCCTGGGATGTGTTGGGTAGACAACTGCCAAAGGACCTGGCAGCAACCCCTGAAAGACTTCTATTTAAACACATACACCTGCAGAGAGACTTCAACAAAGTAGGCCTTGCAGGGCATTGTGTTCCACCAACCCCCCGGCCCCCATCTCAACACATTCTTACCCCTTCTCTCAAGTCGGACTCTCCATCTGCATATTGGTGCACAATTAAAGTAACAGGAAGCCCTGCAAATGTTGCAAATTATTTATGGTTATCCCACTCCACACTTTCTCCAGCTATGCTTTCTCTGGAATTGTATGCCTCCCTTTTCTACTCTCTGGTTCATACTTGGTGGACAAAGTTTTTTGAGCAAAATTTTAGAACGCAGAGTTGCAAAGACGAAACATTTAAACGCATAGTATCAGTAGAAATTTTGGCGAAAGCTAATGGAAATGTGTTCAGAAAGCAGCAGTGGAGAGCACATCAGCACCCCACCCATCTACAGATGCTACAGCCTGGCCACTGCCTTTGTTCTGCTGGGCCTGAGACACTAGCTTGACAACTGCTCGGTTCCATCTCTCCCAGCCCATGGAGAAATTCTCCTTGTAATTGCTATCAGAAAGAAGAGGGGGAAAAACATGATGGGGGGGGGGACAATTAAATGCAAAGGAAAAAAATTGTATGGAAGGAGTCTTTTGTGTGCCACCCCTGCCCCAACATTGTTAGAAAGCAACAACCTGTGAACCTGGCTCTTTGTGAAGAATGAGACGCTGTGGTCAAAAGCTGTGGAAGACGGGCCCAGCGCTCTGCCATTCAGCAGTGCCTGGCTTTTTTAATGACCAAGAGGGTCTAGGATTAATCCCTCCTCTGTGGTGATGGAGGTCTATTTAGAGGAAGACAGGGGTACCGTTGTGTTCGGCAGGGATTAAGGCTCGCAGGGGGACCACAAACCACATCACAATACAGCAATCAGTGTGTTTTCACTCTGAAAAGCCCTGTGTCCCCCCAAGTAGAAAACACAGGGCATTACCCCCTTTTCGTCTGTCCCAAACCCATTCACATGCTATCTTGTTTGGATTAATGGGGGCATCGTGTTGCGTATCCCACAAAACAGGAAAGTGAGCTGTAGTGTTGGGCACCAGTGGCAAAGCGTCAAAATTTAATAGCAACACTTTGGTTTGGAACAGTGTTCTTTATTAACTATTTCCTCATTTCCTTTCCAAAACAATGCTCCAAAAAGGCAAGCAAAACAAATTAGGCATGTTGAAAAACGGGGGTGCAGGGACTACTTGGTTGATGTTTTTACCCAGGAAGAAAAAAACCTTATATAAAGGAAAATGCCTCAGAAATTGAATTCAGATTGTGCCATACTGGGATGTGGCTTCCTGTGTACCATGAGGTGAAATTTAGAGCTCTCATGGACCTTAACCTGTCAAGGCCTGGAAAAATTGTCCTGGTGGTGGAAAATTAATAGGAGGATTAAGAGTCGTATGCATCAGGAACAAAGAGTGAAAACACTAAGTTGTTTTATTGATGGAAACTTGAGCTGGTGAAGGACGAAGAGTCGGCATGCAACTCAAAACAAGGACCATCTGGAGAAGCTTCTCTCCCAAATAACTACAGCACATCGCCGCTTTCATAGAGATCCAAAAAAGCAGTGCAGCCCAGCATCACGTTCAAAATTGCTTTTACCATTTTACGTTGTTCAAGTCTGGAAGATAAACTCCTTGTTTTTAAGGCTCTTAACTAACTTTCTATGTTAAAACAGCAGTCCTCACAGGCAAGATGAATAAACACGAGCAGAAATATGAGGGCATTTAGCACAGACTGCAGTGTTGGTTTCAAAGTGGGACAGGACATTTTCATGAGGAAGAAGCGTAAAAATCAGTTTTTTGCTCCAACCGGCATTTCATGCCAACTCCTTTCTTCTTACACAAATGGTCCGATACAGAGTTTATTTCTGTCTGTACTGTTTATACCGATGAGGCAAAATAAATTATTGCAATATAATAAGTGAAAAACCTGAACTGTCTAAAGCATCAAATGTGTCTTCGTAAAGGCAAAATATTCAGTAAGATTCTCCTTAGATGTGCAGCAGAGAATGAAGGACTGTAAAGTAAAAAGGTGGCAAAAATGGAACAAAACTCGATATTTCATTTTTCATGCTTTATGTCTTTCAATGGATAAAGAAAACACAACATGAATTTATACAGTTAGTCACCATTTCTATTTACAGCGATTCAGTGTGCTGACATTAAGATGCCCAGCTTAAATTGGGTCCTTGCACCCTGATTCTCCAGGACCGAGACCTCAGGAATCCTTCCGGATGGGTTTGAGTAAGAAGCTGCCATCCCTCTCCTCCAGCCGGAAGCCCATCTCCCTCAGGGCCGAGTCATCTGCCACCCCGCGCCGCTCTAGTGCCTGCACAACCTTCTGGTTCTCCTGGTTGTGGTCCAGAATGATGCGCAGAGCAAAGATGGCCCACTGGCTAATGACTGCAGAGGTTCTGGGTGAAGGAATGATACACTTGGGAGAGCTATGGATCACACAGATCTCACACACTCCTGCGCAGACCCCCACAGACACAAGCACAGGTGCAGGCACACACATTCGAGCAAATGCACCCACGCAAACACAAACCAACGAGAGCACATTACCCCAACCTCTTTTAATTCCTCTTCATCACAGCATATAGGTTGCTGACAGAAAAATAATAAGGCACCAAGCGACATTCTCCCAAGTTACCAGTCACACTGCTGTTACCTGACAGATGTCAGGTTTGCTCAGAACTTTTCCCATTAAGTCAGTGTGAGCTCCACAGGCCTGTTTTCTTTGTTTGTGGTGGAACGGACCGGCATCCCACCAATCAAGGGGGCAGAGCAGCATTAAGATGTGGGTTTCGATGACTGATGGTGGTACTGTGCTTGAATAGAGCCAGCAGAAGTGTATCATGCAGCCCAAATAAGCTCTCAGGTCCTTGGGGACCTCTACTGAGCTCTACAGCTGCTGTGAGACAGATGTTCTGAACCAGCTGGGAGGAGGACATGTATATATGGCAACCAACGACAGTAGGGCAGCTGGGCGTTCGTTGCGATGTCCAGCGCACACTTAGATGTTCCCATACAGCCCTCAACATTGTGCCACACCTTCTCTGTGGGAACTCAACAGGAGGTTTGAAAGACTACCCTACAGGAATAGAAGAGCTTTAGAAGGACAGACTGATCTAACCATCCAAGGTCAACAACATGAACGTGTCGGAACCTGCAAAAAACCTAATTTAGAAAGTTCTGAGATGTAATTTTTTTGGGCAATAAGACAGAACAGACACAATGATCTGGAGATGACGACTCGGCCATCATTTCTTCTAGAAGCTGGCGGCTGAGGGACAGCACTCTGTTCAGTTACCATTCGATTCCCAAGTCTTTCTTCTAGGACAACAATCAAAATCCTCTCTTGGTTGCAGAAAGATCACATTTTAAAATGAGTTACCTGCAGAACACGTGGAGCACCTGAGACAATGACCGCAATGACTGCATCAAACACTTTTGCACCTCAACTTTTAGAATGCCACTACACCCAAAGAACATTAAACTGCTGACAGAAAAATACAAACTTTGTGAGCGTTAGCCATCTCGCTTCCATGTCGGCAAAACAGCGGCAAGGTCCTCAGAAATCTGGGAACCTGCTCTGCATCTGTTCCATCTTTGCAGAGGTGCCAATGCTGGTGAGAAACTACCGTGAGCAGAAACAGCAGGACAGCAAGGTAAGCACAGGAAGATGATCTCAATGTTTCCAGGTGAGGGTTATCCAAACATTTAAAAGGCAAGACATACAGTGTCTAAGCGAAGGCAACTTCCATATGAGGAAAAACAAAGTGTTGACCAGATAATTTCAGTTCCACTTTGCTTAAAAGAAAACAAGAAAAGCGCATTTAAAGTTGTAATAGGTGTATGATGGCAACTTTGGTGATAAGATGCCTGGGATAAACCATTTGAGCAAATCTGACAGGAAGATGCAGGCTGAGCCCAATTCTTTTTGGAAGAACTTGAGGAAGGTATGATGTCATATAATATCAATCATAGACCATAAAATGTCCTGGCAACATCACATCACACGTTGTTTCCTCAGACTTCAGATGATATCTGTGTAGAACATCTTAGTAGGAGCACACTTGTACTCATAAAAAGAGCGAGGGTTCAGGAAAAGAAAAAGAGAAAAATAAACAAACCGTTCCCAGTTTAGACAGAATCACCAAATAAATTTCTCTGCCTGCTTCGAGAGACTCAACACCACCACGGCGCCACCCCCAGGCAACGAGGTACCATCTGTCTCCCTAGCTAACATGAGCAGAACTTTGGTGAGAGTTAATATGTTGAAGCCTGCAGGTCCTGACAGTGCAGCTACAGGAGTGCACTAATGCTCATCGACATCTTGAACACCACCCTACCTCTGACTGCCCCCAAATGGTTCAAGTTCACCATCACCCCGGTCCTCGAGAACTCACCAGCATTTTGCCTCAATGACTACCGACTCGTCGCACTCACCCCGGTCTTCAGGACGTGCGTCAAGCTGCTAATGTCCCACATCAAGGCCAGTACATCGCTCTCCATACTACACTCACAGCGGCGGGCCTCTTTCATCCTTCTGAGGGGTAGAGACTTATGTTAGAATGCTGTTCATTGACTTCAATTAGGCATTTAGTACCATCACCCACCAGCAGCTGGTCAGTAAACCTTCCTCATTGGGTCTGAACATTCCTCTGTGTCACCAGATCCTGGACCTCTACAGGCCACAGGCAATGAGCATCTACGGGAGCATCTCCCACACCGCTGTCTTGAACACAGGCACTCTGCATGGCTGTGTGTTCATCTCGCTGCTGTTTACACTCCTAACCCAAAACTGTGTCGCCAAACACAGCAGCAACCACATCAAGTGTTCTGTCAGCATCACAGCTGTGAGCCTCATCTCCAACAACTATGATTTGGCCGACAGAATGGAAGTGAAGCGATGTGCAGCCTGGTGGAAGACCAACAATCTGTATCACAAAACCAAGAAAATGATTGTTAAAGGATGTGAGCTGCTTGAATCTGCTGCACAGCTTCCAGTTCCTGGGGGTGGACATATCAATGAAGACCTCTGCTGGACCCATGCCAGCACTCACCAGCCAGCCACTGTATTATCTCCACCACCACTACTGACTGCTGCACAATAAAATCTGCATGGCCACATTATTTATTGTGAATACCTCCTTTGTATCTACTTATGTTCATCTTCTTATGAATTCATCCATCTATACATGTGCCTACCACCAACCACTTGGTTTGTCTGTTGTCTACCGTGGTGCAGGAGATGCTACCTGTCTAAGGAAGAATGCAGAATGACAATAAAGCAAACCTTGAAACGAACACAAAAAGTCTAACTGAAGGCACCAAGGTTAAAGTCCAAGATTTTAAATCACAGGGAAGTGCACCGCACCTAAACAAATGAATACTGATTGTGCTTTAACATACCCCCCCCCCCCCCCCACAGCACCTGGGGGAGCACTCATCTGTCCAGCTCAGAATAAATTCTCAGCAACTCCCCAGCATTCCAAAATGAATCCTCAGTCTCTTCCTGTCTCCCTCCCTCACAAAGTTCTTTCCATAGGGGTGTGCTTGACTATGCAGTAAAGGGTGGAATACATACAGCAAGTTTAAAAAAAAAGAAAAAAAAAAGCTGAAACTATTCAGCACTCCAAGAGGTCCAAACAGGTGGATCCAAAAAAAAAAAATCTTCTATACAAGTGTCCTTTGTAAACAGTTTCTACAAAAGTGGCCGAAAAACATTCTCCAAGTCAACTATCACGGGTATTCCATGTAGCTCGTTCAGGGGCCCCACTGACAAAGCGCATTTGGCCAAAAGAGGAGTTTCAGACTGGAACATCTACACTGGCACTTCCTTCACCGGGGTCCCTCACCATCTCAAAAGCAGGTCTTCTTACTGGAAAACACGGAAGGTGGCTGCTTGACTTCATGACTGCTTCAACAAGGTGGGAGGAAGCCGTAAAGGAAATTTCGACGGTT
The DNA here is from genome assembly GCA_018136845.1 of Heterotis niloticus. Classification (NCBI taxonomy): domain Eukaryota; kingdom Metazoa; phylum Chordata; class Actinopteri; order Osteoglossiformes; family Osteoglossidae; genus Heterotis; species Heterotis niloticus. Next base: position 16,121,877 of record CM030900.1, read on the forward strand.
TCCCAAAAAAAAAAGAAAAGAAAAAAACTATGGTGCTGGATGCCCCCGCCATACAGTGTCAAGATCTCTTCGGCGTTCCAGCTGGTGTGATGTGCCTCAGCTGGCCAGGAGGTAAGGTGGGTGCTTCCCGTTGGGCAGTGCAGTTAGCACACTTAACCACAAACGTCAGGGTAACCATCACGCGAGGCCACTAAAAGCTTAAGGGTCTCCTTTCATATACAAAGTGGGAGATGTTTTCTAACATAAATCAGCGTAAAGATTTCACATCCAAATAAAGACCAACTGGAGCTGCCTGAGGAGATACATGGTGACGTGTCCTGTTTGTGCACCAAAATGCAGCCTGGCTTTCTTCAGTGCACGTCCTCCCCTTTCTGGATGGTTCCATATGGAGGGTGATGAATTTTACATGAGCTGGCTTGTTAACACACCCGGTCCCAAATTCTCCCATCTATACCAGAGGTGCTCAAGTGCCACAGGAAATTAAAATGCGTGCGAGCTAATATTCTCATGACACTCTTCTCCCTCTGCCCATAGAGGTGAAATTAAACATGTTTAAAGTCCCTAATCCCAGCAACAGTTTAAGCACCTGCATTGTACTTTAAGCATCTCTTTAACAAGCTTCTCCTGTTCTGTGCTCCACACAAAAGGAGAGAGAGGCTATTTCGAGTCTGCATAAAGGACAAACTCAACAGAACAGCTACACAGGCCTGATTGAGAGTTCACTGCGAATACGAGACAAGTGCTGGCTTTTTTAACCAGGGGGACTGAATTCCGGCGAGCACTAACTGACCTTCGGCGAAGGGCGTGAATACCTTGTATTGATTCCACAAAGAGCCTCGCTTTTGTGGCAGGCCCAGGAGTGCTGGTCTCGAGGAACCGAAGGCTTTGAGTGACGGCCTCAAATCTCAGCCCACCTTTTGAAATTGAGCCTCGTGCCAAGAAACGGCTGATAATCCTTCAAGACCTACAAGAACACCTAGAGTGTGGGAAACAGTTTATATGTTTTATCCGACCCCTGATAACATTAACCATGAGATGATAATGGGATTTTGAGCCTGAAATACTCACTTGTTCAACATTATAGAAGCCAACGTGCATAAAAACCAACATTTCTCATCATACGTTTACTTCCGTTTCTGTCCAAACCAAAGAGCAAGCCGGCTTACAGAAAGGCCACACCTATTGTTTGTTTAAAGATCTGTCTATTTAATAATTGTTTTATTTCCTTCTCCATTACAGGACAATTTTACGCAAGAACAAAAGTGAGTTACGTTAAACATCTTGTTTTGTTTGCAAATTAGCACAGACTTTGCTACCAGTCAGAGATGGAAATCAATGGTTTTATGCCACATGGAAATGATTTCAAAACAAAGCGGAAGCTTTATTTCTATCAAATATTTAAATAACTGTTAATACATAATCAACGTATTTAGTGCTTGTCTGGTAACAGTTAATAGCTGACATATTTACTACAATTTATGTATTCTCCTTGGTGGAGAAAACCTTTGAGAGCCGTCCTTCCTTTCTTCCTCCTCGCCACATTGACTGAACATATGGTGGAACCAAAACAAGTTCTCCACGCTCACATCAGACGCCAAAATGGCCACAAAATATGGTCAACCCAGGACAAATTGACTGCAAACACATGGTCGGCCTGGGATAATCCCTCCATGCTGACTGCAGACATACGGTCAACGGAGGACAAACTCCCCACACTGAACACAAGCACACGGCCCAGCCTGGACAAACCGACTGCAAACACACGATCGGCCTGCGACAATCTCTCCATGCTGACTGCAGGCCTATAGTTCTGCGCTGACCTTATACATTCAGTTCACCCAGGACAAACTCACTATACTGACCATAAAACTCTAAAACAAACTGTCCATTCTGACTGTATATGAACAACTGATCGAGGACAAACTCTGCAAAGAAGGTGCAAGTTACCCAAAAATCACCAGCATCATAATGCAAAACACAGAATTTTTATATCTATAAAGTAATATCTACCTTATTAATGAGCTTTTTATCCTTAATGAATTATGTGTGGGGGAAAAAAAGATTCTTTATGCGTTGCTAACTTGAGCAAATAGAAAGATTTTGCTAAAATAAAGACCAAAGCAGCATTGTGCAAACTTTTGGTGTCAACTGGAACTTTTCTGGAAAATGTGCAGGTCAATAAAATTTTATAAACAGCATTGAGTCCACCACTTAATTCAGCCACAAGGGGATGCACAAACTAGTGCATGTCTTTGTGCCGGTCCCAAGCCCGGATAAATGGAGAGGGTTGCGTCAGGAAGGGCATCCGGTGTAAAAATTTGCCAAACCAAATATGCGGACAAAAATACAAATTTCCATACCGGATCGGTCGAGCCCCGGGTTAACAACGACCGCCACCAGCACTGCTAGCTGACAGGGTGCTGGCGGAAATTGGGCTACTGTTGGCCGAAGAAGGAGAAGAGGCCGAAGGAAAAGAGGAGGAAGGCATGTCCGGAGGAAGGAGGAGAGGAGGAAGGTTAAGAAAGTGGACGTGAGGGTAGGAACTTTGAATGTTGGTAGTATGACTGGTAAAAGGAGAGAACTTGCTGATACGATAGAGAGAAGGAAGGTTGATATATTGTGTGTGCAAGAGACCAAATGGAAGGGGAGTAAGGCTAGGTGCATTGGAGGGGGGTTTAAACTGTTCTACCATGGTGTGGATGGGAGGAGAAACGGGGTAGGGATTATCCTGAAGGAACAGTATGTCAAGAGTGTCTTGGAGGTGAAGAGAGTGTCTGACAGAGTGATGGTTATGAAACTGGAAATTGAAGGTGCGATGATGAATGTTGTTAGTGCATATGCCCTGCAAGTTGGATGTGAGATGGATGAGAAAGAAGAATTCTGGAGTGATATGGATAAAGTGGTGAAGAGTGTACCCGAGGGAGAGAGAGTGGTGATTGGAATGGATTTCAATGAGCATGTTGGTGAAAGGAACTGAGGAGGTGATGGGTAGGTATGGTGTCAAGGAGAGGAACGCAGAAGGTCAGATGATAGTGGATTTTGCAAAAAGGATGGACATGGCTGTGGTAAACATGTATTTTAAGAAGAGGGAGGAACACAGGGTGACGTACAAGAGTGGAGGAAGATGCACACAGGTGGACTATATCTTATGCAGGTGGGCCAGACTGAAGGAGATTGGAAACTGCAAAGTGGTGGCAGGGGAAAGCGTAGTTAGGCAGCATAGGATGGTGGTTTGTAGGATGACATTGGAGATCAAAAAGAGAAGGAGAGTGAGTGCAGAACCAAGGATCAAATGGTGGAAGTTGAAAAAGGAAAACTATAAGGTGGAGTTCAGGGAGGAATTAAGACAGGCATTGGGTGGCAGTGAAAAGTTACCAGTGAGCTGGACATCTACAGTAGAAGTGGTAAGGGAGATGGCTAGAAAGGTGCTTAGTGTGACATCTGGACAGAGAAAGGAGGACAAGGAAACCTGGTGGTGGAATGAAGAAGTACAGGAGACTATACAGAGGAAGAGGCTGGCGAAGAAGAAGTGGGATAGACAGAGCAATGAAGAATGCAGACAGGAGTACAAGGAGATGAGGCGTAGGGCAAAGAGAGAGGTGGCAAAGGCTAAAGAGAAGGCTTATGGTGAATTGTATGAGAGGTTGGACACTAAGGAGGGAGAAAAGAACCTGTACCGATTAGCTAGGCAGAGGGACCGAGCTGGGAAAGATGTGCCGCAGGTTAGGGTGATAAAGGATAGGAATGGAAACGTACTCACAAGCGAGGAGAGTGTGTTGAGCAGATGGAAAGAGTACTTTGAGGGGCTGATGAATGAAGAGAACGAGAGAGAGAAGACTGGATGATGTAGGGACTACGAATAGGGGAGTGCAATGGATTAGCAAGGAGGAAGTTAGGACAGCTATGAAGAGGATGAAGAATGGAAAGGCTGTTGGCCCAGATGACATACCTGTGGAAGCATGGAAGTGTTTAGGAGAGATGGCAGTGGAGTTTTTAACCAGATTGTTTAATGGAATCTTGGAAAGTGAGACGATGCCTGAGGAGTGGAGAAGAAGTGTACCGGTACCTATTTTTAAGAATAAAGGTGATGTGCAGAGCTGTAGTAACTACAGAGGGATAAAACTGATCAGCCATAGCATGAAGTTATGGGAAAGAGTAGTGGAAGCTAGGTTAAGAAGGGAGGTGACAATTAGTGAGCAGCAGTATGCTGAGAAGGAGTACTACAGATGCGTTGTTTGCTCTGAGGGTGTTGATGGAGAAGTACCGAGAAGGTAAGAAGGAGTTGCATTGTTTCTTTGTGGACTTAGAGAAAGCATATGACAGGGTACCTAGAGAGGAGCTGTGGTATTGTATGAGGAAGTCGGGGGTGCCAGAGAAGTATGTAAGAGTGGTACAGGATATGTACAAGGACAGTGTGACAGTAGTGAGGTCTGTGCTAGGAGTGACGGATGCTTTCAAGGTGGGGGTAGGATTACATCAAGGATCAGCTTTGAGTCCTTTCTTATTTGCAATGGTGATGGACAGGTTGACAGATGAGATCAGACAGGAGTCACCGTGGACTATGGTGTTTATGGATGACATTGTGATCTGTAGTGAGAGTAGGGACCAGGTTGAGGAGACCCTGGAGAGGTGGAGACATGCTCTAGAGAGAAGAGGAATGAAGGTCAGTAGGACTAAGACAGAATGCATATGCATAAATGAGAGGGAGGAAAGAGAAATGGTGAGGATGCAGGGAATAGAGTTGGCGAAGGTGAATGAATTTAAATGCTTGGGATCAACAGTTCAGAATAACAGGGAGTGTGGAAGAGAGGTGAAGAAGAGAATGCAGGCAGGGTGGAGTGGGTGGAGAAGAGTGTCAGGAGTGATTTATGACAGAAGAGTACCAGCAAGAGTGAAAGGAAAGGTCTACAAGATGGTAGTGAGACCAGCTATGCTTTATGGGTTGGAGACGGTGGCACTGACCAAAAGACAGGAGGCAGAGCTAGAGGTGGCAGAGTTAAAGATGTTAAGGTTTGTATTGGGTGTGACGAGGATGGACAGGATTAAAAATGAGTATATTAGAGGGGCAGCACAGGTTAGACGGTTTGGAGACAAAGTCAGAGAGGCGAGATTGCGTTGGTTTGGACATGTGCAGAGGAGAGATCCTGGATATATCGGGAGAAGGATGCTAGGGATGGAGCTGCCAGGCAAGAGGAAGAGAGGAAGGCCTAAGAGGAGATTTATGGATGTGGTGAAGGAGGACATGCAAGTGGTTGGTGTGATGGAGAAAGATGCAGAGGACAGGAAGAAGTGAAAACAATTGATCCGCTGTGGCAACCCCTAACGGGAGCAGCAGAAAGAAAAAGAAGATTGAGTCCACCACTTCTACATTAGTGCACTGTCAGGGAGCGATAGGTTAGTTGGGGAAATTCGTGCAACAATAGGCCTGGAAGGCTTGGAACAATAGGCCTAGAATTTTGTGCAAAGAGAAAAGTCAAGAATGCAGCTGCTTCCTTCTCGACTTTCTTTGCTGAGCTGCTATTCATTTGAAATTCATGCCCAGCTATTAATATAGCCACATTCCCTGACATCGTATTGAGCTCAAAAAACAACACTGGAGCTACAAACAAGAAGAAAATGTGTTTTACTGCTTAACAGTGGTTTTAGTAGCATTTCATAAGTTAAATGTTGAACCCGTGCAGTTTCTCCCACAGTTACTGCTACTCGGCAGGCCAGGTTGGGGTGAAAAATTAATCCACCGTAGCTTTTGCTCAGCTACGTGCCATCTAAGTTTCATGATGTTTTAAGCATCAGAAAATGATGCCACAGGAGGAGAGCGATAAAGAGGATGAGCAGACCATCAGGATGGTGAGTATTAGGCAAAGAAAAGCCCACCACACAGGGCTGTTTTCTTAGTCTGAGAAATGTTTGCCAGATGTCACAAATTAACTAAATGTGACTTCGTTATTTCTGCTTGGTTTATTGCTTAATTTTATGGTGTGACTGGAATGAAAATTTAAAATACATTTTAAGTAAGATGTTTTGCATGCTGGAAGTCCTTTGTTTCACATATTTTAGACATGAGCACAAAGGAAGTGCAACGTTGCCACGCACAACTCGTCTCTGCCGAGCGTTTCGCTAACCGTAGTTGGTGTGACACGATGCAGCCTTCTGGGAACACAGCTTGGTGGCTGCACTGGTCCAGCCATGGAGGGGACATTTATATTCTATGGTAGCCTGTGCTGAGAAACTCAGCCTTAGGTATCTGCAAGTACCTAAATTATTATTATGATTCTTTTTTTCACTAATTCAAATTCTTAACAACATTGAACAGCATTGATTTTCTTTTTGCTAAACTTTGATTTCCATGCATTCGTGTTCTATCCCGGGTCAAAGTGCATAGGATAAAGTGGCTATGGTTAATGGATGGATGATGGATGGATGGATGGATGGATACCCACCTGTAAATAAAGTTTCTGGATGCACTGCATGCTAGCTATGCTGGAGACTAAGCTTACGTCAACCTTCTACTGGGTGGCAGCCCCTCAAACATCTGGCTGCTCATCAGTTTGCACTCGTTCTGCTGTATTTACCTTCACATACAGAACTGTGTAGCATACATTGGTGGTTTATACAGTAAACTGATTATATGCTACTTCTGAATTTATAAACTATGCCTTCACCCTAAGCCCCATGTAAACTGACTCTCCGCTGTTTTTATTTATAGGTACAGCCTTAGCTTGGCTTTATGAAGGTAATTCAGTCCTGACAAATCTTCTGATTGTTCAGCCCTCTTCAGGGCTGGAGTGGGAGTCACTTTCAGGCCAGCAGTTGCAGGATGCAGAATACTGACTTTTGAACAATGAAACGCGATTACTAATGTAGCTGTCATGCCACCTTAAACCAACCAGACTTTCTGTATGACAAATTAAACCATGATGCTTCAAAAGAAAACAAATTAACAATGAAAAATCTGATCATTTACCATTCATAAAATATTTTTATTTCTGCAGCCAAAAATCTGGAGTTTTACCTCAAAACGTACACTGTATGGCCAAAAGCATATGGACCCCCAATGTAATGACTGAGCTGAGCTGTTTCAGCCACACCCACACAGCATACAAACACATTCTAGACAACTGTGTGCTTCCATCTTTGTGGCCACAGTTTGGGGAAGAAGAAGCTCCTTTGCTACTCCAGCATGACTGTGCGCCCCCATGAACAAAGTAAGCTGCATAAACTTATGGTTTGCTCAGGTTGGTGTGGAAGAACTTGAGCTGCTGCACAGAGCCCTGACCTTAACCCCACTGAACCCCTTTGGGATGAACTGGAATGCCGACCGTGAGCCAGGTCTTCTCGTCTGACATCGGTGCCTGACCTCACTGATGACCTTGTGGCCGAATGGGCACAAATTCCCAAAATCTGGAGGAAAGCCTTCTCAGAAGAGTGAAGGAAAAGGGGTGGACAACTCCATATTAATGCCCATGGGTTTTGAATGGAATGGTCAAGAAGCACACATGATGGTGGTATGATGCTCAGGTGCTCACATACTTTGGGCCATACAGTTTAGCTCACGCTCTCAATCTCTCACATCCATAATAAAGGCCCCACAATCTCCTGAGGAGGCCACTGATCTCTGCCACCTTGTTTGTCACCTCATCAGACTTGAAGGACATAAGCACTCACTCGATTGACATGAATTTGAACGGATCAATGCTTCTGCAGAGTAAGGTCCTCATTCTATTGCTTATAGACCTCTGTGTAGAAATTAGCAAAAGTACTACTGCACTAATGTAAATGTATTAGAAGACATAGCAAAAAAAAATCTTGGCTTATTTCAAGATAATTAAATGCAATTCCTTTTTGGAAATGATGAAATAAGTAGGCTATTACTCCATATTTAATTTTATTTGCACATTTAATAAAACTGTGCCCACTTAAAGTTGTACAGCCATTTTCTGCACTATAATATTCTTCCTTTCTATATACTAAGCCAGCTTTCAGCTAGCAGCATACCAACAGACTGCATCCTACACCTCAGATGGATTCTTGACTGGGCCGCATCCTGTCTGAACCAGTGGGTCGACCGTTTGTGGAGAATTGGGCATCAAGGATACATTTTGGGGCTCTGATGAGTGCCATGTAGGCAAATGAGACTCCCAGCAACTACAAATTTACATTTATTCGTTCAGCAGACACTTTCCTCCAAACATTCATACTGCATAATCCCCAGCTGAACTTGAACTAACCGTGAGCGAGCAGCTGAGAAGACCCGCTGTTACCTGTTGCACCACTATATTGCGATTTGTCAAAATAAAAAATGAAAAACTGATTATTCCCCCTGGAAAAAACAAAACAACTGCAATGGTCACAAGCGTACAGAAAATTATTTTTTATGGGTTATCATTCCCTTAAACAGCACAGAGTAACTGGCACGCTGGGCACCCTGCCTGATTTATTTTTCATTGTGTAACTGGTGTGTCTTCTCCTTCTAACTCAAACTATACTGCTAGAGTTGTCACATCTACCTGCATGTAACCTTAGAACCCTGAGCCAGCTGTACTCTTAGGCGCATCCTAAGGAGGAAGGCAGGACCACACAGGGGAGAAGCTGATAGGAAATGAGTACCGGGTACAGACAGCGAAGCCGGGGGCAGTCATGCATCTGTACATCACAACTTTGTTACCTGTTTTTTAGTATTTTATTTGCATCTTCTCTTATGTGGTTTGAGGTAACTTATTAGGAAAGGATATATATATTATAAAATAAATAAATAAATAAATGAGTTTAAATGAAATTCCTATTCTGAGACACAAAGGACTTCACTTGGATTAGCATAAAACTGCAGCAGAGAATTCAGAGAAAGCAATAATTTTATTAGGACTCTTGTACAGAGAGGAGTATTAAGCATCTGCTTGTAAACAAGGCATTTCTGATAAGTATTTATGCAAATATTATCCACTTTCTCTTTGCTTTAACCACCTTGTAACAGATGTTTGGCATCTGAATGTCAAAGAGCCTTCTAACAAACTACATACAGCCACATAAAACCCTTCATTTCTGTATGTGACCTAGGCTAAACAGGCTGGGTTCCCAGCATTGATCAGCCAAAAGTCATTTTCATAGTTCTACTGGAAGGTGAAGGCCATCGGAAGTTTTTTGATGCAATATTGAGGTCCCTCACACAGTTCTAGTGTTTTACCTGGACAAAGGGCTGTGGTAACATAATAGGAAAAGGTGCACAAAGCAATGGAGTAACATAGTAAGGATATAGCAGCAGGGAGGATGGACAAGGTGGAGACAAGTGCTGCAATGTAAGATCTTTTGGGAAGAGCTCAGAGCCCATGTGTATCACGATCTAGATTCAGGTGGTCTACTGATTTGCTATAAAATCCTAACCTGCTCCGCCAATGAAAAGTTAATTCTCCATCATGCCCGTAATGTTCAAAGAGAGGGACATTGGGGTGCACCTTCAGGAGGTGTACATGAATAGCAGGTGAGGTGTGAACACTTAAATGCATATTAATTAACCCATTTATTGGTTGGTAATCAGATAACTGGTGTTTAATGCATCCTTTATGATGCTGAAATAGGTATTTTAAAGTGTTATATTTTTGGGGAAACTGATTGGGGTTTCTTGGATGGACCTGGAACAAATCATAACTTTCCTCATTACAGATGATGGAAATAGATTCTCAATATTTGAATTTGTGGTGTCCAAACCATTTCTGGGTACCAAGTACACTCAGATACCAGGGTATAAGCGTACATTAAAATCTTTGCAAAATAACAGAAGGTTAAAATGAGGTTTTGAATACACACTGTCATTGGAAGAACCTTGCAAAGGTGTGACAGAATAAAATGGAAACCATCATGGTTCTCGGGAGTCTTTATTAACAGAAGTGACCTGATCAATCTAAAGAAAACAGACTTGTTTTGGCCTGGGACTGAAATCTACACCCTATCAACTGCTGCACACAAATACAACAGTGACTTCCTTTGACAGGACAGGTGGATGGTACAAGCCAATGAGCAGAAGAAAAGTGCTAGGTATGGCAGAGCCTCTCCTGAAACTGTCCCTCAGCCCATTTCACCCCAGCTCATTCTTATCAGCATCCATACCAGAGCTCCTGGTTAAACTTTAGAGAAGAATGACAAATGATTTAATATAAACATGTAACCTCTGTGCTAAAGATGACAGATTACAAGGAAACTAAAGAGCCTGTAATGCGGCTGCTAAATGATAACCAAAGGGTGTTGGGTGCAGTGGTTAAACAGAGTCCAGCTATTGATCTGCTGAGATTAACTGCATGATGTTTCAAATGAAGCTTAAAATAGACGGCCCAGGTGGAGGTCAGAGATCTCCTACTGCTCCCGGTATTATTACTGTATGCTTTCGCAAGCGGATGTGCACTACATAAATCTGCCTTAATAAAAACTGAGCAGAGTACCCCGGACTCCTTCGAGTGTCAATTTCATTCTGACCTCTTAGGTAGCAAATTATATTTTTAAAAATATCTTGAATTTCTCTCCCATTCATACAGCGGATATCACTTTGAAACGTCAACATTAATATGTTAATATTATTAATTATTATTAATATTCAAACAACAGACAACCTGCGCATTTTCACTTCATTTCTTAACGTATCTGGTGATTAGACTTTGAACTGTAAAGATTAAGCAAGCTGTAACTTTCTCCCTGAAGGTCCGTTGTAAGATTCTGGGCAGCCAAAGCATCCGTAGTCCACAGGTGTCATTTGAGGGCACAAGATGGCAAGCAGAGGATAAACCCATGGGAGATTTATGCATTTCACACACAATCACAGCAATGCTCTGCACATCACAAGCATACCGCAGATTGCAGTCTGCTTTCTGGATAATTACTAACACCAAAAACCGGGACCATTTCAATTATCCACGTGAGACTGATCGCTGTGGATCCAGTTCCTTCAGTCTAAAAACAACAAAAAAACCAAATCAAATTTGGGTCTTGTGCTTCAAATCTGAAAACTCCTTCACCTTTGCACAGAGAAAGATGAGCAATGCCACCCTGTCCTCCACGGTCACCAGGGCAACCAAAATGGCCATAGAACCACCTTCTATGCACATGGAACTGGGAGATAAACAGCAAATACGAAACTCATTTGCTCATTTCAGGACACAAAAAAGTATACAATCAAAGACTATGGACATATGATGCAGAAGACAATGGCCGACTTTGGTTGTTTACATCTTCCATTGTAAACTCAAGCCTTGAAACCATGCGAACCGAGTCATTACTCTGACCCGAGGAAAAAGACCAAACGCTCAAGTTTTAACTTGAGCCCAAACAACTGAAACACTCTTGTGCACAGACACACACAAACACACTTGTGCACACTACATTATATAGGCACAGCAGCATCAGCGAGCTGGCATGGAGAGCTCTCACCCATGCAAATGTTAGAGGCCACTCCATTGTTATGTGGGACCAGGAATTCCCGCAGCCAGGTTGTCAAGAAAGCCAGCAAATAAACTCCAGTGAGAGAGGGGCCTCAGGCAAGCTGGCTGGCCAGGGCCAGAATGAGTGGCCCATTGCTGTAGATCTCTGTGTGTGTGTGTGTGTGTGTGTGTGTGTGTGTGTGTGTGTGTGTGTGTGTGTGTGTGTGTGTGTGTGTGTGTGCTGGAGAGAGAGGGGAACCCTGGGTGGACGTGCGAGGTCACATGTACATTCTCTCCAAATGGACACACAAAGCAGTCTGCCGGGAGAGAAGACCTCAACCAAAAGCTTCCAACAAAGCAACACTGAAGGATGAAGGAATCTAAACAAGGCAGCTTTAACTACCTGAAGAGATATCTTTAAAAAACCCAAACATTAATAGATGTTAATGTTGATGGACATGGACTGTACATGGACAGAACAAATAATTCTGAACAATCATTCCAAAACCTCCAAATAGTGAGTACGGCCAGTTTATGAATATATAGCTCGAATATATTTATATACACTTAAAATACTCTGTAATGATCATAGACACCTGAGTCCTGCTGTAGAAGAACAACAGACTGTGACACCTGAGAGCACAGTTCAGTGGCCCAAATTTCACAGCCTGAAAGCACAGCGGCAGGTGAAGCTCAGTCCTATAGTCAGGGCTGCAAGGCACAAAGGAGAGGATGGGAGGACTCCTTTTTCGTCCGCACAGGAGCCAAACACCACACTGACATCTAGTGTGAAACCCTGCAACTGAACCACTGTGAGATGCTTCTCTCCGCTGGAAGAGTCTAACCAGTGCCAAGCAGCGGGAAACTCGTCTTCTGTCTTCCACAACAATTGAAAGCTTCTCTGGAATTTTGCTTCTTGTACCATATTTGCAGAAAGGAAAAAAATCAAAGAAAATGAAAAAGTGTGTCTTAAAGGTGCACAAGGGGGCATAAAGGAACCCATAAAGGAACTTGGTACCATAACAATAGTGTGAAAATACAGGGAAAACACTGAAGGTCCTGGGCTCTCCTGCAGTGGGACACAAGCAGAGCATAAGCCACACAGATGAACTCTACAGCCCATCACCCTTTCTGGGTATTGGCTCTACAATTAAAAGCTCATTTGATTCCTGGCACTCCTCCACATGACAGGGGAAGAACCGATCCGTCATTATCGGAGGATCCCTGGAGGCTCTGGGACCGGCACAAGAGTGACACTCCCAGCTTACTTGTTCCAGACAGGCCACCCTGTATTTGTCACCTGCGGCTAGCAGGCTCCCCCAGTCATGTCTGGGCACAGCCAAGTATGTAGGTAACCTACCGTTTAAAAACAACACTGCAAAAAAACAAAATACCCTGACTGTACAAATGGGGTTGTCTGTCTTAAGAAAGAATGACACATAAACCTGCTTCACTGCAACACATGCACATAGAGCAGGGCACAAATTCAGAGCAAGGCCTGTTCAGAAGTCACGGAACAGTAAATAGGAAGTGGAGCTATGGACACATTTTTATGCTAAAATATCACCTCATCCCATTAAAATTAACATAGTTAGCTATAGTGTGTCCTAAGCACACAGCCAAAGAGGGACAACACTGTATGACAGGACATACTATGTGACCACAAGCGGTCCTCTGGGAATCGTGGTTTCTCTGACCATGATTTACCTGTTCCTTCCCTTATCACACAAACAGATATAGAATTTAGTGAACTGTGTCCAATTTCCACAGCCCTCTCCGGTTCTAAGCAACCTGTTAGTATACACAGGGACCCATGTCTGCTAACTGCTGTGCTCTTTGGTTTTTGAGGGAGCTATGAGCAACAGGGCGATCACACGCAAACAGGGTATTTAAAGTGTATTTAAAAAGCTGGGTAAATTCTGTTTAAATGGTTAAGGGCTCACAGGTGGATCCCTGTCAAAAAATTCCTCAAGGTCTAATGACACCAAGTTGAGGCTGTGCTGTCTAATGATAACAAATAAGGGGGAATTCATTTTTTTTTTTTAAATTAGTTTTCATAATAAAAATTATTATAGCACCTCAAAACGTAAAATGTTTGATAAGAACTCAAAACAGATTCAGTTAAAATGAGCTGTAACGTAGCAAACTGTGTTGGTAGATTAAGGACCAACCAGAAGACGAAGAAAGAGAAGGTGCTCGACCCAGTCCAGCTCTGCTAGCATTTTGATTGTTGATATCCATGTAAAAAACAGCGCTCACTCTCTGGAGAAGCCAGGTAGTGCAGTTGGACGGACACAGACAACTATTGTTCAGGCAGAGGGGACGGTGGACAAACTGGCACAAAGCCCTCTCGTCCCCAACCGGATTCGGCAAGGGTTTGAATGGCACAGCTTGGATGGGCGTGGCACTCGCCCCCGCCATCACTGCTTCCCAAAAGAAATGGGTGTACCCAGGGGAACTTCAACCCAACCAACAAAGCCGAAGAATAAATAGCTCCCAACCAGATGAGCTGAGGCCACATTTCCAGCCAAGCAAGACTAATTATTATTTAATTATTATGCAAATAAATACAATTAAATTGAGAGTCCGATGGAGAAATCTTTTCAGATGCCCTGTCCTTCTCTAAAATTCTTGGAACTGAACTTGGCACACAGAAGTGTTCTAATTTTCTTCCGGTAAAGAGGCCTGGAATACACAAACACCACACCAACTGGTGCCACCCCCTTCCTTCCTGACTCCCCAGTCTATTCCATACACATCCAATGAAACATAATGCGCAAACAGAGAAAAAAAACACATCAAAATTTCAAATACGCGTCCACGTGCATACCGCTGTATGTAAAATGACCAGACACTGTTTATTCGGATTTAATTTCTCAGAGTCAGTTTAACCAGACGAATTTCTTAAACGTGCCTAAACACGCAGTAGTCACAGTTACACCCTGAGATGCACCAAGCCAAGGATTGAACTTCATGATGTGTTTACTTTAATACGTGTATTAGGACTGAATTTGTGTTTCAGGTGCCTCCCAGCAGCAGAGTGGCACCAGACCAGCACCACCATGTGGCCTTCTTCACAGTCAAAGTTTGGCTTATGTTAAAGGGTCATGACTCTTTGTTTGCATACTTATATAATGTTGGTAATCATGCATCATTGATTTAATTTTACTTACTATTATGTTTTTTGCATTAAAAATTAATATATATACAGTATCCTACATATGCATATTTTGTTTGTGAGAGTTTACAGCGTGTAATTGCTGTGAAAGAGTTGAATGAGAGCCAGGTAGGCACATATACACCTATACCCCAGTATCCAAGCTCCTAGTTTATAAATTACCATTCCACTTAGCGCTTTACATTAATGCTTGGATCGGTATCTGAGTCGGGAAGACCAGGCACAATGAGTTCTATCCAAATGAAGCCGAAGAGCATCAGAAAAACATAAAAAATTGACGTGAATACGAGTGTGAAGCTGGATTGCAGAACTGCACCCAGCATCTGTGTCCTCAGTCTTTGCCTCATGAGGCCCGGGTTCAAACACAGTTTGCACTTTCTGTCATTTTGGTTACTTGTGTTCAGTGGGCAGGTAACAGTAACAGCTATTTATGGTAACCGTCCATTACAGTAGATACATCTGCATTTTTATTCTTTTTCTGTTTTACATTATTTCCATTTCTTCATTTGTCAATAAATTTGACCATTAAATGTCTGTTGAAAAGTAACTGCACATAAACACAGAAGTCCAGAATAATGACCTCATTAACTGTGTTTAAAGTGTTTTTATCATGCTGAAATAAGTATTTTAGGGAGTTATGGATATTTTTGACATCGTAACTGGGGTTTCTTGGATGAACTCAGAACAAATCACAAGTTCCCCTCCTAAGAAACAACAAAAGTAATTTCAGAATTTTTGAGTTTGCGGCATTCACGCAATTTCTAGGAACCAGAGGGTACAGGTGAACAATATTGTAGAGCAATTAATGAAAGGAAACTGCCATATATATTGCGTTAACTAATGCCAACTACTGGGAAAGTAATTAGGTTCATTTCAATGGGATCGGGTGATATTTTAGCACAAAATGTGGCAATTTCATGCGTCAGAAACACAATTTTTAATACTGATATTTTGGTAAAAATGTCTGAAAATGTTTATGGAAACTGACCTTACAAAGGTTTTTTCAGAAACAAACAGCCTTCATAAGGTATGGGGCAGACTGTGTGTGAAAACAGACTGAAATGGGACAGTGTTGGGGGGCAACCTCTAAATTATAGGATTTGGTTCAACGTAAGACACCATTCCAGTCAGAACTGCAAGGCGAAAGCGCCACGATGGTCTGAACACGAAAGGTAAAGGCCTATAAATAGTGCTCAAAAAAAAACAAACAAAAACCCTATCAGTATCTTGTGTGGCAAGGTCCTTCACTTTGGTTTCCAATTCAGCTTCTACAAATGCAGTATTTACAAGGAGTAGGCAGAAGACACTTTAAATTTCCAAATTAGAGATATGCTGCTGCCGGGTCCTTCTCAGAATTACCGCCACCTTCATGCAACAGGCCTTTTTGGAAGCTCTTTAGATGCTGTGCTGTCAGCAGCAAGCAACATGTGTGACTGAGCCTGCTAGACGGGGGTGGGACTGCACTCTGCTTTGAGGGAGATGTGACAACTTTATTATGACTGATCACTTTGGAGCTCCATGGCAGATCCCCAGGGAATGGCTTTGCATCTGGCAGCAGCGGGCTGGCGCACATTGCTGTAGCTGAGGTAGACAGGCCCGTAGGCGACAAGCGCTTCATGTTTGCAAACCACGCGTGACAGGATGCCCCCAGCGGGCTTCTTAGCTGCTACTGTGCAGGTGTAAGTAAAGCAAACATCCAGCCAAACACTCGTCAGGAGTTTCCAACTGTAGCAGCCTAGAGGAAAATGAACCCAATTATAGCACAAATATTATTTTTTAACCAGAATCATTTTTTTTTTTTTACCAGTAGAAGAGTGAACACTATTTTAATCTGGGCCAGCAGGTGGGGTAATGGCCAGAGTTGCTGTCTCTGGACTGAACATTGTGGGTTTAAATCCTACCTCCAGCTGTAGTACCCTTGAGCAAGGCACTCACCCTGAACTGCTCCAGTAAAATTTGTCCAGTCACCTAAATGGTTAAATCAGCATTATTTTCTTAATGTTTTAAGCCACTTGGGAGAAACGAATGAACGAATGAATAAAAGTAAAGTAAGAATATGCAGTATATTTCAACTAATGGGATTATTTTTATGTTGCGCAGTTCCTACAGCCATTTCCTTTGGACTTAAAGGACCCTGGTTTGAATCCCACCTCCTGCTGTATCATCCTTGGTCAAGGTACTTGCCCTAAACTGCTCCAGTAAAAATAATGAAGTAGCTAAAAACTGTAAGTCACCTTGGAGAAAAGTGTCAGCTAAATAAATAAACATACTCATTTCACCATGCAGTAAATGGCAGCAGAGCAGGGCTGGAGATGACCATCAATCTCCAATGAGTAGAGGAGCCAAAAGACAGCCTGATGGTATCACATCGACATGGGCTGTTCAGCACCATTTCACAACACATCCACAAGTAGGTCACAAGTTAATATCCAAATGGACTTATCCTGCTTTAAAAAGTTCTCTCGGAGGGAAGGAAGATGGCTTCAATGGCTACAATGACAACCAGAAAGACATAGTGTGGGGAAAAAGGAACCCACCTGCTGCTTTGTCACTACCGCCATGTTACTTACCTAGAATTACACTGATCCTGCCCCCCCACCAAAAACCCAAGGATACAGGGGTTGTTGCTGTCGATGTTGCAGTTGTCAAGGATGAGCGCAATGCCATCCATCTCTCTGAGCTGAAGAAAACAAAAACACAAATATTAGGAGGACGATTTCAATAATACGCAAATATGACACCCACTAATGGGCAGCAGGTAGTACAGTGGTTACAACTGTTGATTTTGTACTTGAAGGACCCAGGTCAGAATCCCACCTGCTGCTGTAGTACCCTTGAGCAAGGTACTTATTGCAAACTGACGTAGTTTAATGTTGTTGCAAGTCACTTTGGAAAAAGTGGAGAACAACAGAGCAATAAGGCTAATGTACAGCTCATATATACGTACATCTCAGTGGAGGAAGACCCTGATGGTGCCAACGTTCAGTCCACAGGGTCAGGAGAAGCCTCCAATTAGCTGGGTGCTAGGCAGATTACAGGCACTGATCAGTAGAGGAGATTAGCCGTGGAGGCGGAGGGGTCACATCCCTGGTGCCCCCACTGCTGGGGTCAACACCCCAGCCGTGAGACACCGGCCTCATTAACTAAACTTTGGTACTGCGTGTCTTCATGAGTCAGGGACGACACCATGGGAACAAGCCTGAAACAATGAAGATCCCATGCATGTGCTGCAAACCAAACTTAAAGACAATGAGGCCACAGAGGGCATTCTGTTAAGAGTTGATCACAATCAGCAACAAACCAGAAAAACACAACCTCTTCATTTGCTTTTACTGGAAACCTCCGATGATTCAGAGAATCTTGCATTAATTCACATAAACTTGCTCAACTCAGTAATTCACCTTGTAGTCATGAGATAACAAGGATTTGTTCTGACTGTGGCACGCTTATTCAGCAACTATGTTCTGAATAACTACAAATCACGCACTTTACGACATTTTAGTTTCTGTAAATAGGAAACCAATATTTCCAGTGGCTCTCACCATATTTGTTATGTTCATATACTGTGTGTGTGTGTGTGTGTGTGTGTGTGTGTGCAAATACACAGTATATACATGCGTGTTCACATATATAGATGTGGGGGTGGTGGGGGGAATCGGTAGAGGTTATTTAAACAACCCTTTCGTTCCCAAATTTGTGAAGGCTACACACACACACACACACGCACACGCACACGCACGCACACACACGGTATATACACATTTATAACTATCTCGTACAACTACTTCATGAATACATATCTAAAAATATCGGTTCACTCTAGACCCATTTTGATGCGTGATGCCAAATGGCATCAACAGGGCTGAAAGGGCCAAGTTCAAAGTGAATAGACAGCAGTTAAGCATTGCTCGAAAGCGAATAATCGCTCATCTCCATCCGTCATCTTTAAAAAAGCTCAGCTTATGCAGCTCATAGCAAAACAAAAAATACTGTGGACAGACTCCTTGCATTGGATGGGTGGTGGAAGAATAGCGGCGCTGTCCTCAGGCATAGATCAGTGCTGTGGACTCGACCTCTTCTTCTCTGATGTAACATTCACATTCTGAGAAGCAGCATACACATCCATTCATTTATCTTCTAAACCAGCTTATATAACACCTTCAAATTTGTATTTTTATACAACAGAACTGTGTAACGTTCTTTATTTAAAACCTATTATATATCTATTTATGTGCCCATTGTGCTATTCTCATTTAAATATCTACACTGCCTCAGCAACTAGTTTTTCACAGCAGCTACATTTGGCTGCTCCTCCTTGTTGTTTTGCACTGTTTTGTGACTTCAGGTTGTCTGACATACATATTGTTGCTCCAAGGAGGCAAAGGAACTATAATTTGTTTCCTCTGGCACACTTGCACAAGTGTGGAATGACGATGGAGAGAAACTTAACCGATGGAGTTCCAGGTTGTCTGGAGCTGAAGCCCATCGCAGCAACACTAAAACACTGAATAAACCTGGGACTAGACAGCCGGCTATGGCAGAGTTCCCTGACTCACACACAACAGCCAGTTCAGCACAACAGCGGACTCCACCTGCATATTTTTATAATATGAGATGAAACTAGATGCATACTAACCATACATGTAAAAGCCATAAACATGGCATCACAGTCGGGATTTAAACTTCCTGCTGTTCCTTTTGAAAAGAAGGACGAATGGATCAGGTTCACAGCAGTTTTTACAACTGACCAAAGTGGCGCAGCTCACGTTCCAGGACCAACGGCAGACCCACCCAGACCAGGCCCTGCGCTCTATGGCCCCCTGATGCCCTGCTTAGACGCTTCACATTTCGAGAGCCACATCCTTGGAAAACAGATAGCCTCCAATGCACATAATTACTTCGGTTTCAGTACTTAAAAGAATTTGTTAAAAATAATTTTCAGAATTGTATGTTATACTGATTCAGGCACCTTCCAAACATCCCCTAATACTATTAAATATTAGCAGGAAGACATCTTTCTTTTGAAACCAATAATTCAATCGTAAGCACTGTGAAATCATAAGAAATATAAAGGTCTTGAAATCCTCCCTAACTAAAATAAAGGTTTGAACTGGTTTTAAACTATTTGCAAAAGTAAAGTGCAAAATCTACGAAAGCAACTTATTCATCCTTTATCCATCCATTAATTTATCATTAATTTTTCCTTAAGCACATGCACCTGGTTAGGGTTACTGCATTCTGAAACCTACCCAGAAGACACTGGGCATAAGGTTAGTCATGCTTTACTACAAAAACAACAACCAAAATTATAATAATGTAATAATACACAACACATTATTATTATTATTATTATTATTAGTATTATTAGTATTAGTATTATTATTAACAACAACAATAATAACAATAATAATAGCGGAGACAATTATAATAATAATAACAATTATTATAATTAATAATTGTTTGCGGTGACAACACAGAAGAAATACCATATGAGCGGGACAATATTAAAGGAACCTTCTCTAATACCTGGCTTTATGACACCTGGCAGTGATGATAGGCGCTAAGTTTTTCTTGCAGCACTTGTACGCTTCCAAAGGTGCCAGTATTGTTAATCTGAACTGTAACTATTATAAAAATAACCTAAATCTGTTTTATCCCTGTTTTCTTAAAAACTGTGCAATGAACTGAATACACTGTATAATGCACCTTAACTAATAAGACCATTTTGTTTAATTATTGAATAGAAAGTGATAATTAGATGGCAATTTTGGATTTTTTTTTTTTTTTTGTAAATATCTTGGTACCATGCTTGTCCCATAAGAGGCCCCATGTCAGGTTGCACACCAGACAAGCACATCAGGACACTCTGGAGGGCCATGACAGGCCCTATGACAGGACGTTGGCAGGGACCATGGCAGTAGGCAGGGCAGGATAGACTCTAACACCACAAAAGTCTCTGCCAGCAAAATGTTCACTGTGGCGTGGCCCTGTGCTGCCCGGCCTGGGAGCGGAACAAGGCACTGGTTCAGACCAGCTGGCCGCCAGCTTTTAGTCCCCGTCATTATCTGTGCTTTGTGCCCTGGTGATGGCTGCATGCAAATAATGAATAGTGCTCTCACTGCTACTGAAAGAGTCTCCATGCCAGCAAGGTCTGCCTGTGCCAGGGGGATCATTCCCATCATGACAGCCTGCCGCACGCTAGCCAAAGGGGGAGCTTTAATTGTTGCTCTGTATCAACTAGTTGGGCATTTGAATTGGCTGGCATACCAAAAAGACCCAGGCTGAAAGCAAGTGTGGGTGTGTGTTAGTATGTGTGTGTGCGTGTGTGGATGGAGTGCTGGAGGGCTTGCGGTAAAGTTTGTTAATTAAGTACATCTTTTAAAAAGAAGGGTTCCTTCCAAACCATCCTCGGGCATGGAAAACACATGAGGAGGAGGCGGGGTCAACCACAGAGCGATGGCGCTGTCCAATAGACACCCCAATTACCTCTATCGTGACCTTTCGAGCTTGGCCTTAGACCTCTGATCTGGCTTTCCCATTGTTAGCCACTGACAGGGGGCTTTACGGGCCTGTTAATGTTTCTGCCACCTACCTAAAGGTTGAAAATCTGACAGAGTCCAGGGTCTGTCAGGGAGAAGCTGGACTTTAATTGGACATGCGGTATCTCCAGTAATCCATTCTCAGACTATTCATAACCAGGACAAAGGTGGGGGGGGCAGAGGTGATGAGACATTTTTAACAAGAAACGGTGGTTTGGGAACATCGGCCTTTATCAAATGCTGCAGCAAATCCCCTCCGGATTAGCCTATGCCATTGTTTTCATGCACGCCCTGAGCTGCTAACAGGAAACGGGAGGGGGATTTAGAGTCTGTCGGGGTGGGCTGGGGGCCACTGGGCCTGTGAACAGAACCGCAGAGACGGCTGGCGCGGCAGCCCACGGTGCTGACAAGCAGGCCGGAGTCACAGCCTGGAAGCCAGCCCAGCGCATTCCAGCGGCCACCAACAGCTATGCCGACACGGACAACACAGCAGCTGTAACAGTGCATGGATGATATGTTCTTTGGACAAAACTGACATCGTACACAATTTTAATAAAAGGCTTTTTCTAATATTCATATTCAGTGGGTAATACAGGTTTTGTCTCCATAAGAAAAAAAAATGGAGGACAGACCACCTCGAAATGAAATGAGGTTAGAACCCTAAGATCAAATAAACACAACGATTACCAAAGCCAGCCGAATATGAAATAGCGTGGTCTGTGCTGACGGCACTTAATATTTGGTTGGTGTAAGTGCTTGAATCTTCAACTTGATCTACAGGCTACAAGTAAAGTTGGGATGACCACGTTTGCAATATCATAGCTCAAGTTGCACATCAAAAGTATGGAACATGAATAAAAAATAAATACAGCACTCTCCATAATAGTAAATAACTATAAACTGTACTCCATTTTTCAAATGTGCCACCTAAGAGTCAAAGAATCTACCAAAATTAGGATTATTTATTTAGCAGGTGTCTGTCTACAATGTCCTTCACAAAGTTTGTATTTTAAGCAGCTTGCAATTATTTAGTCATTTATACAGATGGGTTATTTTTAGCACAGCAATTTCAGGGTATGTACTTGGATCAAGGGCGCTAGAGCATAAGCAAGGATTTGACCCTGGGTCCTTTCGTTACAAGGCAATGACTCCATCCACTATGCTCCCTGCTGTCACATGCAAGTCATTTATGTCCAACCTTTTGTGACCTTATGGACTGTATCACACCAGATCCGTCTGTCATCTACGATCTCCATAAGTGCACTATTTTGCCAATATCTCCCATCATCTCAACCTCTGCTGTCTCCTTCTCCTCTTGCCTTCAATCCTTCCCAATATCAGCAACCTCTCCGGCAAATCCTGTTATCTCATTATATAGCCAAGGTATTTCAAATTTAGCTCCATTATAAGTCCCTTCAATGAGCAGTCTTGGTTTATTCCTTTCTTTCGGTATTGCCTGATTTGACCTTTTTGCAATCCAAGGGACTTTCAGCAGTTTCTCCAACACCACAACTATCCTTCCAAAAAGTAACCATCTTTTCATTTCATGGCTGCAGTCCCCAGTTGTATGCTATATGTCCAACAATATGTGGACCCCCCCTTCTAATGACTGGGCTGAGTTGTTTCAGCCGCACCCATGCACCATACAAACACATTCTAGACTACTGTGTGATTCTAACTTTGTGGCAACAGATTGGGGAAGAAGCTCCTTTCCTGCTCCAGCATGACTGTACCCCCACCCTCTGTGCACAAAGCAAGCTTCATAAACACATGGTTTGCCCAGGTTGGTGTGGAACAACTTGAGTGGCTGCACAGAGCCCTGGCCTCAACCTCACCGAAGACGCTTGGAATGAACTGGAACACCGAATGGGAGCCAGGCCTTCTCGCTCAACCTCACTGATGCTCTTGTAGCCAAATGGGCGCAAATTCCCAAAATCTGGAGAAAAGCCTTCACAGGCTTGGGGGTGGGGGTTGTTATAGCAGCAAAGGGGGACACAACTCCATATGAATGCCCATGGGTTTGGAACGGGATGCCGAACAAGCACATACAGGGGTGATGCTGAGGTCTCCACACACTTTTGGCCATATAGTCTATAAACTGTAATTATGAATAAATAACATGTACATAAACTACCCTACTACAGCAGACAAACACTGCACAGACCTCTTTAATACAAAACTATACATTTCACTCAAGTGCATACAGAACACAAATACAGTAAAAGCCACTGAAGATTGCAATATGTCTTTAGCACACGTCAGAAAAATAGGAGATGTTACACAATTATACACTAGTAAAGTATATAAAAAACTGTTTAACCTTGTAGGACTGGCCTACAAATCACTCCAATAAATTAAATAGATTTTTTTATTATTTTGAAATGACAATACAGTTTGTGATTTTCAAAGTAATTGGGTTAAATTTCACATAATCGATGTGACCAATAACCAGTCTCTCAGAAAAAAATGACTTCCAGTGCCATGCTAGCAAATGACACTTTCTTACGTGCCTCTGTATTGATGTTATGCCATCTAGATTTCTAAAATAACTTTAATATAACATTTCTAATATATTTCTAATATCTAATAATATAATTTTTACGTTATCATTAAAGGTATTATGAAAGTAAATCACTTTTTAAAACAGTGCTTTTTTTGTGCAAAATTTGTGCTGCACTTTGCAATTTTTCTTCTGATTTTTTTTTTTTTTGAAAACTGACAATTTAATAATGGTGTATGATACACTACTACAAAAAAGGACTTCCGCAGAGCACCCAGAAAGTTGATCTTTGGTACCTTATTCTGGTTGTCGGTGTTGGCGTGACACAGGTTCCCAATGAGCCGCACGAGGTGAGCCTTGAAGCTCACGGCTGAATGGGAGGCCAGCCCTGCTGCGGAGAAGTCTTGTTGAGTGCTGAAGACATTGTGGCCAGCCTTGCCCAGAAAGTGGACCTCTTTCAGAAGCTCTGACGAAGAAGAAAGAACAGGATAGGGGTGAAGCAAAAAAAAAAAAAAACCACACAAGAACGGCAGCACAGACGGCCTCAGAGGCCAATGATTTATGACAGCTTTCAGCAGTGATACCTGTGCCAGAGCCCTACTTCAAGTGTTTCTCCCCAAAAAGGGAGATAGGGGGGTGTTGAGAGACAGCGCTTGTGTTTGAGGACAGTGGCTGCATGGGGGGGTAGGGGTGGGTTGCCTCTGGTGGGAATTGGGAGTGCGTTTCCAGAGCGAGCTTCCATTTATCTGACAAAGATCACATGCAGTCTGCATGCCATGAGGGTGCTCGGCTCACACCCCTGGCCTTGCTCTTCAGCGAGACTCTGATAAGGTCATGGAAACTCCCACCAATCCATGTGTCACGCTGTTCTCGCAGGTGGTAAACATTCCTGTAGCTTCTGAGTAAGGCAGGCAAAAAAGGCCACGATGACAGAGTACGATTTAATTATGCCTTATGCAGACAGCCCACAGGTAGGTGTGAAAGGCTTGTCAGATCTAAGGAGCAGAGCGGTCTTTACCGACAACAGTCCTGAGGAGGGCGGGATGGTCCTGCAGAAACATGAACGGCTTGCGATCGGAAGTCATCTCACACAAGACGTCTAGAAGCCTGATTACAGTCAAAGCCTCCTGAAAAGACAGAGTGAGAATCATACTTGGGCGCGACTGAGGATCATCCAGGCAGTGGGTACATCTCACTTCTGGAGTGGGAGATGGAGATGCCCTGACAATATTTCCTGAACATCACATCTGTTCTCAATTATTTACACATTTTAAACAGTTACTACACTATAGTTCACCCTAAGTTCAAAATAAAGCTATACAGAGACTGGCTAATTCAGCAACAGCTCTCCTTCACATTTTTTACAGTTACTCAGCTGACCTTTTCTCCAAAGTGCCTTACCATGTTAAGTTACTTAACAATGGTTCATCCATTTATATAGCTGGCCCACTTTTGCTGGGTAAGACCAATTCTGGGTGCTAGAGCAGGAGGTGGGTTCTTGAACCGGGGTCCTCGGAGTCTAAGGCAACAGCACTAACTTCTACGTTACCAGTTTCACATCTGCACCTTTGTACTTTGTACAAAATTTCCTACAAATTCTTTGTTTTTGCTTTATGGAGCTCTTTTAAAATATACCATAATGACATAACAGGTGACATTTCTTAAAGTAAAATACCAGCAGCCATCCTGATGTTGCCAAAGACCTCCAGTTCGGTTTTCTTCACACCATTTTAAAAGACAGACGTTGAGAAGAACCTCAAAGTGTACTTTGGCCTTTGCAACACAACATGCACTAACTTGCTGCCAGTGTTGTGAACTCTAGAGCTTCTTTCCCAAAATTACCAGTAGATTAAATCTAAAACACGGCTATCTGCCAGACTGCTTTGTGTCTTGGCACTTTGATGGCTTCAGATGGCACGGGGGCAAGGATGACCTGTGCTATGTAAGCCTGATCTTTTAAATCAGCACTCAAGCTTAATCTGAAAAACATTTATCTAAAAAAATAAAGTGGCAATTAAAAACATATAAGGGTTGTGGACGTCTGGAAACGATATGACGCATGAAACAAAGCCCGGATCTAATCCATGCTAAGGGCTTCAAAACTGGCATGTTGCAAGGGGGAGTGTGTTGTAATGAAGAATAATAGTGCCTGACATTTAAATGAAAAATTTTGCATTTAATTTTATCCTTGTGGTTCCCACTAACATACTATTTGTACTTTCTTTAAAAGATCTGTAGCTTGTGGCCATTACCAAATGTAATATGAAATTCATTACTTCATAACAACCCAAATGAATAGCATTAAGAGAAAGCAATCTAGAAAGCTGGAGGCAATCTGGATCTGCATGTCCTGTACAGTGACTTTCCTCAGCTCAGGCAGCATGTCCTCATACATACAGGTTGCCAGCTGCAACACCAAAGCGGAGAAGGGGCTTCTCGGGCTGTACCTCTTCACCGGGTGAGGGGCAGGAGGCCAGACCCAGCACAGACCTGCAGCTGTCCAGGAAGAAAGAAGCCAAGAACTCAGCAAGCTCGGCAGGGATGCTGGAGTCCTCTGCAGCCTCCCCAGCTTCTCCAAGCTGGGCAGTGACCAGGTCCAGCAATGTTACCCTGTCACCAAATGGGTACAGATCAACAGAAAAAAAAGATAAACTTATGAGGGGATTCTGTGACAGACATGGCACACAATAATGGCAAAAATCTGGCATAATCAGTTCTCCATATACATTTTATAGGATATAGCACCATACACCCATATACAAACCATTGAATGAACATATTTATAAAAACATTATAGTGACTCACCAAAATAACTAAAAAGCAATAAAAAACAAAATACATGGAGTTTCTTACTAATAGTAATACTAAGAAAGAGCAAGACGTGTAAGCAGGTACCTGGCAATACCATGGCTCACCCAGGAGATGGTTAATGTAAGCTCACTATTAGATCAGCAGATTTGCAGTGCTCTGCATCCCCCCACCCGCCACGGTCAAAACGCATGTGTCAGGGGAATTACTGACTCTAAACTGCCCATGGTGTGTGAGTATTTACATGTATGTGTGATGCGTCGCTCTGCCATCTAGAACAGTCAAAAACGGTAGGGAGTTTAGGCAAGTGGTAAAAGCACCCTGCAAAAAGGTGCTAGCTAAATACTAAATAGGGATTACTGTCACTTGAGAAAAATGTAAATGTAAATAATAAATAAAAATAATACCTTCCAAGTGGTCTCACTTAAAGCTTGAATGCATGTTAAGATGGAACTGAACTGCACAATATACTGTTCACCACACCTGGATTTTTATTATATGTATAGTATTTATTATGAATTCTTGATTTAAAAACAGACTTCTTAATAATAAAGCAGTGCAGCATAATACAGAGTTGTTACTCTCAAGAAGTCATTCTGAATTCTTGTTTTCATGCTAGAAATCCTCAGGTGAGCAATGAAAACAAAATGGCTTCTAGAGGATTTACCTTTCTAGGTTTTTGCATCCCATGAATAACTTCTCAACAAGCTTGGAGGACTTCAAGAAATGCTGCGTGACAATTAAAACTCTGAAATACAGCAGAAATACAAAGCAGAAGGCAAAGTGTTAAAGGTGCTTGTTTGTATCCAACCTCAGCAAGAGATCATTTCTCAATTTACTTCTCTATTCATGGACATCACTTCTCAAATACAAGACAGTGTAACAAGAATTCAGAGTAAATGTGGTAACAGGCAAGCACGCTAGAATCCTATTTTTTACACATCAGGCAGTGGGATAAATCTGTATAGGTCAGTGCTTCTTGTCCCAAAATCATTTCTGTCATCGCTCTCATAATGTTGTAGGGTGCCAGAAAGGCTTCTGCTACTCATTAAAGTGCACCCATTTTTCCCTGTATTGGTGAGATCTTGAGCTACAAAATGAAGGAAAACTGCATCGCAAATTTCAATAAAATTCTCATAAGAGGGAAGAACCTTGGTGTCCTGGAAATGAGAACAGAAGAAGCACCTGATAAAAAAATACAGACGCAAAACTAGGGAGAAATAAACTCAGTCTCGATATAAAACAGTCCTGCACAAGAAAAAAACCACAGCTTATGAAAATATATACTGTTTTTTTAAACAACAGGCTAATTATTCGAGGAATGGCATTTTTGGCAGTTATGTGGTCACTTTACTTGCACAACATATGGATTGAGTTGATACAAGAAAGGCAGACGCTTTTGATTCTGGTATTCCAGCCAGTGGCAGACTTTTTTTAAAGGAACAATTCAACCCTAATAAACTGCAATTTCTGTGCCGTCTTCAGGCCACCATTCACACTGATACAAAGTAATTCGGACGGAAACAATCATAAACAGTGCAAGTAAAAGTATTAGCAAGAAAATCAGTTTGCTGCATTGGGTTATTTTAACCAGGAGTTTTTGCACAAATCAAGTCTGCAAACTGGTGTAAGCAAAGCTCCATAAAAACAAAGTTCAAACCTTAAAAGCAT
The DNA here is from genome assembly GCA_018136845.1 of Heterotis niloticus. NCBI lineage: Eukaryota > Metazoa > Chordata > Actinopteri > Osteoglossiformes > Osteoglossidae > Heterotis > Heterotis niloticus. Next base: position 16,149,975 of record CM030900.1, read on the forward strand.
GAACTTCTAAAAGAGATAAGAAACTTTCTTTAGGTTCCTCTGTGTTTCCTCCTAGGTGTCTGCAACACTATTTTATTTTATGTAATTTATATTATTTTGCAAAAACCACAGTCACCTGGGAATAGATTAGAGGAGGGTGTCTGTGGACTGTGTATAAATAGAGGCTTCCCAGAAAATTCATCACAATTGTTTTCTTGCTGAATAAAATTTTAAAGTTTTGAATTCTCAATATTAATATTATGAATTGGAAATATTATCATTAATTGCTTATTAATTTGATAGACCTACATGCATGCCTATCACAGTATCCATCTCCTTAATATTGCTTTGATTCATTAATTTGGTGAAGATCGCGAGGTGTAAACACTCACTTTTACCCTCACCTCATTTTCAAGTGAGGTGAGCATAAAAATGTTAAGTGAGCCTGTGTTAGATACAGGCGAGAAAAAATCCTTGTTTATTACAAAAACGATGAAATGCATAAGGGTTGCTACTGCGGTGCATAACAAATAATTTTCATTTGGAATTTTAATGAATGTTAGGTGAAAAATTGTTCATTTAGAAACATGAAATTGAGTGGGGGACACCATGGATGGCAACAGTGGTCACTTATGGTGCATCTCATCGTTTGTATCAATGGATCTTTTCATGTTTTTCAGCATCTAGAAAAAACCTCAGCAGTTTCACAAACTGTAAGGAACCTCTTGTGTCAGATGGTTCTTTGCCAGTTTAAATGTCCACAGTCGGTGGCTCCACAAGATCAGGAGTAGAGCAAAAGTAGATCCTTGCTGTAAAGTGAAAGCTCAGTGTAGGCTGACTGTGTGGAGAATTAAAACCCAACTTCCCTGTATGTCTCTTCATCTGGTTTGTGGCTGCTTTTATGCTCAACCAAAATATCTTCCCCCAGACACTACAATGGTCGGACAGTGACCCCAGCTGGAATTCTTCGCCTTCCCATCGGCCTCTCCAGCGGTAAACAGGTTTGCTGAGGCTGAACGCAGATGTTAAATGGTGGTTTTCATTGCTGTACTTTGTTATAATGTTGCTGATCTCTTTGATGGAGTGACCATCGCTTTCAGACAAGCACCAATTCTCAATATGTGACCAACCCAAGAAAATGAAACTGCTAAATTAAATTTCTGGAGAAGTTGCAGTGTTCCTATGGGCAGTTTATTTAAAAAGTTTTGCGATTAGCTAATGTATATGACTTGTATCTGCCTTCTGTAGAAGAGAACATGAAGTCACAGTCTCAGGGTAAACGTTGCTTTTCCTTCCTATAGTGGACTGGTGCCCTCCATTCCAATGAGGACATCCTGGTGAGCAGGCTGATATCAGATTTCAATCCCTGAGGTTCCTACATCTCTCCCCTGCCTTTGTTTTGATCCTTACATTTCCCCAAACACACTATGAAATCCAAAAAAGGTCTCAAGCTACAGTAAATACATTCAAGAACAGTATCACCACACTGCATCTTCACATTTCCCCTTTATCTGACCCAAGACCAGTTTCTCAAGGTGGAAACCAAACACCTTACGGCCAGCCTGCTTCATTTGTAACTTAAGAGTTGTCAAACATAATAGAAAAAAAACTACAATATCTGATCTGAATTAAAGCCCAAAACCCAAGCGGGAAGATTTACACACCCAACCACATGACCATACCATACACTTGCTGAGCGACTTACACTATGTATAACTCCTGCACCCTGCAGAACTACCCATATACCTGTGCTGAGAGAGATTTACACCCAAGAGACCAAAGAAAGACACCTACACCCAGTCCAGCTCTGGCAGTCTCTGGCACAAGCCAATGACCTTTTTGGCCACCTCCAAGTTCTCCTGCCACAGGGCCAACTCTTCCACTTTTTGGGAGTCTAGGCTGGTGTACAGCAACATGGAGGCATAGGCTGCAGTCTTCTCGTCCTTGTGGTCCAGCAGATCCCTGGCAAAAGCACACAGTCAGAAACTAAGAATTAGCTTCAACATTTCATTACGTGATATCCTAAAATACACAGTTTTACCATAACTGTTCTACTTTATAAGGTGATACACTTTTAAGAATCGTTCTGTGTCATATTAACTGATAATAAATAATTCTGCTCCCCATAAAGTTTTGACTTTCCATTACGTTAAACAACGTAAATTACACAGTGAAAGAAATGGCATTAAATGTATATAATTGGCTTTAAACGTCTACGCTGAAAGGTTAACTCAAAGTAATTTTATTTTGATTATGAGACTGAACAGCATAAAATGGTTATTTAAGTGAACAAAATCTCCATGGTAACTGAAATTCTGGAAAGGGAACCTCTTGTGAAAAGCAATGTACACTGATTTTTGTTAAGTGCTGAGAAGTGTGGCAAGGCAAAGTATAATATGGATCAAGTGTGGACAGCATACAGAGCTTCCACTTGTATAACAAGGACTCATTTAATGAGAATTCAAACTGGTCCAACCAAAAAAACTGCATAATTGAGGATGAGAAATGCTTCAAAGCAATATTTCAATTCAAAATATGTGTCTAACACTAAGTACAATGCAAAGGTAACAGTTTGGTGATAAAGGTAATAAATTTAGGTGATATACAACACTGTACACACACTAGCACGCATGCTACACACACGCAGCCAAAGTCTGGTGATCGATAATTATTTTATACAAATTATGCATCATTTATGTTGCTATTTTATAAATTATATGTACATTAATTTATATATGTGGAAAAAAGCCACACAAACGCAGGAAGAAAATGCCAGCTCTATAGACTCAAACACCCACTGAGTCACTGTGCTTCCCAACAACGGCAGAATAAAAAAACAAAAACACAAAATAAGAATACCATAAATGATTAGATGGAATTTGGTGAAAGAAAAAAGAAACACACAAATGTGTACAAACAAATGTGAACATGGGAGTCTTAAGCCTGCATTTAAATGATATTCCAGACGTGGTTTTGAATGAGATTTTCCAGACGTGGTTTTGAATTAGATTTTCTCAGCATTTAAAATACAAGGAAGGAATTTTGCATGTTTTATTAAAATGCCGGCGAACCTTTGCCAGGTCGGGAACGCGCCATTTATTTTTCCCACTTAAATTAACAGCAATTGAGCTATTTTAAAGTGAATTCTCTGTGTGAGCAGATCTTTGAGAATGAATCACGCTTGTTATGCAAGGGAAGCCCGCACTGTACCCAATTTCATGTATATGTATTTTATGCTTGCGGTTCAAGCAAAAAAGTGATCCACTGTAGGAGTAAAGAATGTATTTCTGAACTATACACTAGCGAATATTCAAGCACAGGAGGCCAACCGACTTACACCGAAACTTCCGACACACTAAAATTCCATCGCAGCAACTGGAAAGAGACCTTTCCAACACAATTCTTTAATAACAGGCTTCAAAATGATTACGTAAGGACACAATACTGGACAAAACTGTCAGGAAAGCCAAAAAACAAGCAATTTCTCAATATTGCTCATGGGTACCAATAACGATCAACACAACTAAGCAAAATTTTTAGATAAAGTCCATAAACAGCATGAGCAATTACTCGAGCAACGTGCTCAACAGCCAGCATATTCTGCCCTCTCTACCATAACACAGAGCTGTGTTGAGATTTCTCCTGCTGAAAAGGGCCTTTGAGAGTCATGGCAAGTAACAGTCCCATAGGGGTCCCTGGGAGAGAGTGCACATTCCCATCAGGGTGGTGAAGACAGCCCAGCGCAATTCAGGAGCAACCAGCCGCATCGGCGAGCCTGCCAATGTTGGCTGCCTTGCATTCCTTGGCTAGGGTCCACCTGGCAGAGGCGAGGTGTGGTGTGGCACAGTATGGCTAGGCTATGAGGCCGAGGGCAGCCGAGGCAAAGTTTTTGTGCTCTGGAACCTGATATGTGGTCTGGAATTCAGGTAATTCATAGGCCTCTATGCTCCATTATTACAGCTACACCCATAAACCAGTAAATGGAGAGAAGTGAGATGTTCCATCAACTAGAAGGACCACTCCTTCCTCAGATATCTACTTCCAGTGATTCCCCAAACATAGTTCTGTGACTGAGAATATTCACAGTACAGCTTTCAACAAACTGCACCATAGACTCTGAGGAGCTGCACTACCCATGTGCATCACTGCTAAACCCCTCACAGTGGCACCCGACATCAGTGAGATTGCAGCTCCTCATGTTCTCCCTGTGTTCGCATGGGTCTCCTCTGGAACCTCCAGTTTGTCCCACAGTTGGAGACAATTCAAGTGAGCTGGTGACTCTGTAACTGCTTGTAGCCCCTGGATGTGAAACTCAACGTGCATGTTTGTGCATCACTGCCCTAAACTGACCCTGCTTAAAGCTCTGTGCTTTCAGGAACGACTTTGGAGCACCACAGCTCTGAGCTGTCTACTGTGGACTGATAACATCAGAAACTCTCGCATGCAAAGTCTGTGTTGAACCACAGTGTTCACCCAGTCACACTCCTGTACTGTGTGTACGCGTGCACGCAGTCTTTGTTAACTGCACATGGTTCATTTACTGTGAAACACTATTACTGAACATTGGCATAGGCTAACTGGGTAGCTCATCTTGTTATCCAGTAAAACATATGATTTTATCAAGGACTTGAGAACTTATGGAAATGGCATATTTACGCTTTTTTTGTGATGCAAAACTCATGTTGACATAAAAATTTAAATATCGCACGGAAAGAAATATTTTCAAGCATCATTGTGTCATCCAGTAAAATGTGTGATTTTGTCAAGGCTATGAATAATTTTGGAAAACACTGTAGCTTCACCGAAGGCTTTACAGAACTTTGAAAGACATATGTATTGAAAAGCCTTTATTACGTAGACATACGAGCAGTCCTAAGTGTCTTCATAAGTCGAGAAGGCAGTGTGGTGCTGAACAGCTGTAGAAGGGGGGTATATTTCATCATTTAGTACAGTAGTTCTCCTTGGATGCCCTCCTTGTTCCATACACAAACAGATCTGCACCTTCTCCAGCTCTCACACATGTGATTTATCACACGTGGATCCCACAACTAACTTGGCAGTAAAGCCCACGCAAATGACCAGATAGCACAGTCCTCTGTGACTTTTTTTACATAAATGATTTAGAAAATATCCAAATGATGCTTTATAATCACCTCAAAGCTTAAAAGGAAGGAATAAAGTTTAGTAAAGTAGCTTTTACAAAGAAATGCTTTCATTTTTCAAGTTAAACCAGATGCGGTTTGCCGAGGAGACCCGAGGAATGAATCTGATCACTACTCATGACAGGAAAATGTCGCCATATTAATGTAAAGCATTCTGAGGAACACAATTAACCACAACTACATTTTCCGTACCATTTTCCCTATTTATTTACTTATTTATTTACTTATTTACTTACTTATTTATCTATTTACTGCTTGTTTCTGTCTCTATTCTTCTTAGTGTTTGGATATGTGTTTGCTTCATTTTCCATTATAGATTGTTCGCACAGTCATCCTGGTTCAGATCGGTGCACATTTCAACACATGGTACACAACCATGTGCTTGACAAATAAACTCTTTTGACTTTTGACTTTGACTTTGACTCATGATGAAAATCTGAGTAATGTATATAAAAGCTGAGTGAACAGATGATTCTGTGTTGATGACACTGCCGTCTTTTGTAAGACCGATCACATCATCATATATGCACAGTAGATCTGGGCTAGTTTGTGATGAGAGAAGAATTCCTTAGGGTGTCACATGACATCACCACAGCTTTCAATGATCATAGCGTTACGCTGACAATCATCATCAGATCATCCGCATTCATTCGTCATTTTGAGGATGGCCACTTTTATCCTGGCGGCTGCTTCAATGTTCGTATTGATGTATGACTCCATTTCAGTTTACTGCAAGTTCTCAGCCCATTAGAGCAGCACTTAATTTGGAAAACTTCACATGATATAAAGAAAGAGCAATGACGTTCATAGTTGGTTGTAAATGTATTAAAGTGTTAAAATGTCTGAGACACCAGTGTGCTTGACTACGAAGCTGCAGAAAGAGTAAATGGCTTTGGAAATGCAATAAGCTTAGCACTATAACTGCAATGCCATCAACTGAAACAAACATGCAAAGTTTTTGGACTGAAAAGGTACTTCTATCTTGATGAAACACTGTCCATGGACAAACATGGACACGAAGGCCATTTGGAATGTAGCTCAGCTTAGATGAGGGACTGGATTTGGTTCATTCTCACTGATGATGAAATGGCCTGATGTTCTAGAGCGCATCGATCACTTCAATGGACCACCTTTTTTAAAGCCTCCATTACAAGAAACATAAACGTCTGCATCATATAAAAAGAAATTAATACGGATGAACTGTCATAACCACTAGCTTAAGCATTAACTGTAGTCTTTACAATTAATATTAGAAAAACACATAGGATAATGCATCATGCACACCACACTAAGATTGTTTAGTTGCTGAATATAAATCTGTAGGGAGAACTAAGGCTGTTCTGAGAACAGTGTGGTCCTCTGTGTTTACTGAGCAGGAAACATACTCTCAAAGCAGACACATTAGCATATTTGAAATAAGAAAACATACAATGGGCTTGCTTTGTTTTGACGCCATATGGCACTTTTGCAAGCAGTTTCGTGTCATGGATTTCCCAGTGTAAACAAACATTTCTGCAGGATGGCAGTAGCAACAGTATACTTAGGATCAAATCATCTATGGATGTTTTTTTTGATGCAGCAAAAACTGCTTACTTGGACCTATTTTATACAGTCCACAATCATATCCTCCATTATGGTGACTTAATAATTCCATAGAACTTAAACAGAGGTGTGCAAACTGCCACTGCCCGTGTTGCAGAAAAACTAGACAACATCCCTGAAATCTTTCCAAGCATCACTTTGGACTGCTACAAAAATGTGAACGGGGAAAAGTGAGGCAGAAATCCCCCACGGGTCAAATGAGGCCAAATGGCAGCATGTGATGTCTAAATTTAGGTTATCACTATAAAAGCTTACAGGGTTATTTCTGCTCGTGCTAAAAGTGACCTTCGAGAGATGCATCCTGTGTGGAGAACTGTGAGACTGTGGTGGCCTTTGCTGACTGGGTGTTTTAATAAAAGCTTTAATAAAAAAGGCAAGGTTGGATCTGCCAGTGGTTTCAAAGGTAAACACTTACAGGAAGAGATGTGGAAAACTGTGCATCCAGATGTCATCTTTGCAAACCTGGTTTCCGGCAGCGAGGTTCCCGAGGAACTGCGTCCCACAGCGTAACGCTGCCCCAGAAGACAAAACAGAACAGAAATTCAGAGCGTGAGCTTCAAAACTTTGTGGAGGAGGAAAAAAATAAATATAAATCAAGCCCGACATCTGTGTACTCCAGATGTACTCCATCCACAATGCAGGATCATCACACTCAGTTTTGCAGGTATTTCCCAACTTTAATCCTAACCCCCAACAAAAAAAACATACAAATGATCATTTCTCACTGGCAATCGTGATGGAAATAACTATGTACTAAAATACTGAAGCATATATACAATAGAATAAAATGGCAAGAGGTCAAGGTCTGTAGGAATCTTGTCTTGGTCACCCAGGTCCCTGCCAAAAAATAAATACATAAATTTTAAAATTGCCAAGTTTGGGCTCAAATACCAATTAAACTAATCATCTTCAGCAACCGATATTCCCTTTGATCTGTGAAATAACTGTAGTTAAGGCCTGCAAGACTATAAATATCAATACAGCCTGATCACTCACCAGACCCCAATACTCTGCTCTACCACTGGCACCTTGGTGGATCCATGCATAAGAGTTCCCAAGTTAAAAGCCTGGAGTGCCTTTTTAACTGGCTCCAATATGGAGAAGAACTCCTTTTGTCCCTCACAATTGCTGAATTTCTTTCTTCTGCCAGATCAGAACTGCTGACTTTCTTCAAACTTGGGCAGCAAGCAACAATTTCATTGTTAAAATAGGGTTTTACCACTAATTACTAAGGCATAAGTAGACTAGAATAAATAAAGATAAAAAAGTCAACGTAGAAGGATAAAATATGCAAAGATAAGTTCTAGATTGAGTTTAAAGTAGCGCAGCTTAAATATCAGCACAAATCAAAAAGTTTAGCGGTGGAAAGGTAAACAGTAAAAACACATCATCAGACTGGACCCTTAAAGTCATCGTATTCTCCCGAACCTTGAGTGCTCCCTGTGGCCGATTTGGGTCCATATTCTTTTCGGGCATAGAAAACAAAAAAGGGTCTGATGTGTATATGTAACTCAGCTAGTATATATATATAAATTTCCTTTCTCATCCTGTTTATCCTCTGTGGGCGGTAACTTTCCTACCAGAGGCCTAGGGGTTTGAGGGTACAGCATAGTATTTTTGCTGCTCCTACCATTGCACTCTTCTGGGCCGAGACCCATTTTGTCATTCCTGGTATCTGATGGAGCCGCTCTTCTAGCTTAGGGGTCACGGCCCTGAGTGCTCCTCACACCAGTGAGACTACCTTGGCTTTTGCCTTCCACGTTCACTCCGATTCTTCTTCAAATCTCTGGCATTTCTCCAGCTTCTCATATTCTTTCATTCCGATATACAGGGCAAGCCTTCAAGGCAGAAAATTTAACCAATCGGGTTACTTTAGTTGCTTGAGAAATCGTATCAATCCTACTTTCAACAAAAACTCATCTCTTTCCGATCCACTTCTCTCCTGACCATTGACTTGCATCGCATCATTTGTATACTTTCGCTTATTCCTATGTTCACCAACACTTGTAATGTGCGCCAGGAAAAACTGAGCTACCGTACAAACTGACTGTGTTTCTATAATCGTTTGCCTGCATCTCATGCTCTTCTTCTACTGTATAACGCACTTTAGTCTGCTCTGAGCTCTGTTGTAGTTGTGGGGGGAAAAAATGTCTGCGAAATGAATAAATCTAAATGTAATGTAAAATACTTAATACTTTAGGGCCTATCAGAATTGAATGGCATTATGGTCTGGAGAAAGCTCAGAGGCAGGGAGCCAGGCTTCTGGTGGCAAACAGAATATGGGCAAACTGCAGCAGAAACAGAGCACTGTTACTCTGAGAGCAGAGGCTGCCCCAGGTCACAACTCACGGAACCAGGCAATGGGCTTGATTGATACCAAGACAAGTCCAACCTGGTAACACTGTTACTTTAGCACCAGGACGGAGTCTGAAGGAATGGCCTTTAGTCCAAGCCGATCCACAAGGCTTACGATGCCGGACCCACAGTGGAGCCAAGCCGGAAACGGGGCTAATCTCACAGAACCTCAGAACCGAACAGTGTGTTCGGAGTCAAAAGGAACTTCTAAATACAGAAGAGGTTTGGGATTAAGATATGCTTCAAGCCCTGCTTTGACAGGAAGTGGTTTGTTTTTGCTGAGGAAGCTGTGGGTTCGTGTTCGTTCCCCCACCCTTTAGCTCCTGCTGTGCTTAAAGGATACGACTGGAAAAGTTATGAAAAATTACAAAAATTGTGCATTCTCACTTTCATATGTCAAACAGACCATAGCACTGGGTGACTGGGAGTGGTTGGGGAGAGCAAAGGAGGCCTTAAATAGGGGGGCTTGGGTAGTAGCCCAGGGTACAAGGAAAGGACTAAGTTTTATGTACAGGGGAAAAGTTAGCAAGCGATTACAAGTGTGAAGCGGAGGAATCTTTCACAGACTATAGGTACAGGGAGAAGGTCGGTAACCCTTGGGTGCGGGTTTGCACGTGTATTGTCTCAATTTTGTGCCTCGGTTTGGGAAAACCACACATAAGAAGAAAAATGTATGTTGTAACCGTTAAAATTAACTTATTCTGCAATGTCATAAAATGCCGTCTTGTTAACGTTCAAGAAATTTTTTTGGCGAGCCTCAAAAAGGAACGTTCACTCACACCAAAAACAACTGTAAAGAATTAACAGCAAAAACAGTGCAATGGGATTATATATATTTAAACGGACTGATGGGACCAGCGTTTCAGAATAACACAGAACCCCGATCCACTGAAAATGGCAAATTGGGTGTAATGATCAGTGGTTTCGGAGAACTATATATCATTACAGTGCCACTCTACACAAGCACACTGAAATTAACACACACTCCTTCAGTTTGTGGAAAACTGTACTCCCTTGCCTTGTTGTACACGGGACTCCATTTTTTTCTATGACCTTTCCAACATATTCTGAATCTTCAAATTTGAGGTATTGAGGCTACATAAGAAACAAAAGGGAAATTATGGGTCTGGCTCGGCTCTTGAGAACAGCGTGACCCCAGCATGCGGTTACCCCGGGTCTGAGCGGCGAGAGGTGAGGTGGGGAGAAGTATTTGTGTGGATCTGCTGTGTATTTGAAGTAACCAGAACCACAACTAATTTGAATGTGTCATTAGGAGAGGGAGATCTCAGCCTGAGCTGGAGAAGGCCAGACCAGAAGCCGCAGAACCCTGAAGAACATCACTTGTTTTTCTGCCTGTGCTGCAGGGTTGCAGTGTGGGTCCTGCCCCTTCAAGGATAAGCACTGTACTTATCACCTCATAAATCTTCGATCGGCCGAGCCAAGTTCTGTATCTTCTGCGTCCACTTTACCATCTCCTCTTGCCAGTTTAGGCAGCTTAAGGTTCTCATTACCACACCCTTGAAATGAAAAATTTATGCCGGTTTCAGCATTGGGAACGTGAAATTGAACAAGACAGCCTCAAACTGGTTAATGGGTCTTGAAACTCCATCTCACCTCCGATTGGTAATTCCCTGTCCTGCTTCATTTCCTTCACCAGCCTTCAACCTCACGAGCTGAAAGCATGACAAACCATCATCTCTCGACGCCTTCCTTAGGTGTTCCAAAGGGACGCTGAACTACATAAACCGCAAGGCTGTGCTGTTTACTCGTTCACTTGCTGCAGCAATGCATGATGGGACCCGGGAAAGTGGCGTTATTTCTGCGTACAAAAATAATGGCCATCAGCCGTTAAAATTCAGGATCGACGCTGTGTGAAGGGGCCAGGTCCAATTCATCAGCGCCTTCTGACGTTGGGAGCCGTGCCACTTGCGATGCCAAAGCAGAGCAACGAGCAACAGGGGCAGAAAAAAGACTCAAGACTAAACCATGCTTTTGACAATAAGATCTTCTGCGGCCAGTTTAAGCCCCAATCTGACTGTGTGGTCTTTCTCCCTATTTATAACCAGCGGGTGACCACTGTACAATTAGGTATACCATATATCACTGCTGAAGCAGAAAGTGAAATTCCTGTCGACGGAAAAGTTGTCCACATGTTTACTTCTGGCATACTCTCCCCAGCGTGCACTGCACATCTCTCCCTGAGAACACCGCAATCGTATGATATGAATATCATCACCGTGATTCTGTACGACAGCATTGTTTACAAAAAACACGGTGACTTTATTTTCTTTCGTGGAAAAACTGAGCCTGTAATGGACACTGAAAATTAGAACAGATTTTTCGTTGTAGATACTTACAGCACGAGAGTATTATTAAAAACAAAGTCTGCGAGATGTAAAAAATAATCTTAACTGACTTTTTTTTGGGACTCTTGCTTTGTGTGACTGAAAACTTGTTTAGGACTGGGAACATATAAAAATTTTTTCTTTAAGAAATAATGATAATTGTTTGGTAGCCATAGCAGAATCCAGCCCTGGCATATCCTACTTAGCGTTCCAGGACAGGTTATGGACCATCGTAAGTGTGACTTGGACAAGCAGTTAAGGACAGTGAGCAAGTAAGTGAGCGTTTCACTGGTATGCACACCCCTGCCTTATGGACAGATTTTCAGAGACTTCAAATTAAATTAGCAGTGTGTAAAAAGGGAAGAATGCATTTTGCTATTTTGTGCATTCATAATTTGGCTTCTGGATTTTACACTCTTGGAGTGATATACTTTCTCTCACTGCAACAAAAATGTTTATATTGTTGCTATAAAAAAGTTTAGGCATCCAGAGCATACCACTCAGGGTGGTTTCCATAAGGTGCACCTGCAGAAAGTACTGCAGAACATCTCCTGCAGACAGTAGCACTACTCCAACTCACAGCAGTAAATCTGCTTCAAGAAAGCAGAGGGCCCGCATTCACAAAGGCACTGAAAAATTATTAATTTGTGATGCAAAATAAAAAAAAAAAAGTCTAAGTACCTTCTTTGTGACTGTATGGCCCATAATCAGATGTTCCCTGCCCTCCTGAAGAGCAGGAAGCTGGGCAAAAGATCAACTGTGACTGCAAAAGAAGGCTTTAATGTGCAACCTGAATACAGCATAACCATTCACTCAGTGTGGCTGAGGTCTTGGCAAATCCATTACGGGAAATCTTGCAAAGAAAAGGTTTGGAGCGTCAGTTCAAGGACTAAGTGAAGCATTGCTATTTATGCCCAAAAGCAAAACTTCCTTTGGTAAAAGAGACTTTCATAATTGCATTATTAGATTATCTGATTATTATTACAGCTCAGCAATTTGATTATTAAGTCAGCACAGTGGTTCAGCTGATGCTACTGCCAGTTTCCATGATCACACAGGTTTCTTTCAAATGATCTGGTTTCCTGCCAGAGTCCAAAAGTATTCATTTTGGGTGAACTGGTGACTCTAAGCTGCCCATAGTGTGTGTGTGTGTGTGTGTGTGTGTGTGTGTGTGTGTGTGTGTGTGTGTGTGTGTGTGTGTGTGAGAGAGAAACAATGTCCAGGTTTATGCAGTTGCAGTCATTGCAGCTAAAGGTGGCCCAACTACATACTGACCATGAAGGGACTTTTACTTTTCACACCTATGATTTCATCATCTCCAACACAAAAGTAAAGATGAAAAAAAAATAGGGTTACTTTCTCTCTCAAGCTCCACTGATATATGATTATAACTGATAAAAAGAGCTGATCAAATTTGAATGTTTAAAAAGTAAAAATGGACAACATTTAAAAGCATGCAAACCCTTTTGCACAACACCGTGTGAGAAAATGACTGTTTTACTTTGCTGTGCTGTATAAATGGTTGCTGATGGGTTAGCGTAGTGCAGCATTATAAGACAATACTTGCAGTGTTAATTGTCTTGGACAAAAGATACCTGATGAAATACTAGTTAAATTTTTTTTTTCTATACTCTGAAGAAGTGTATCAGCTAAGTGAATAGACATAAATGTAAGCAATCCCACACAAAACCTCTTAAGCAATGCAGCAAGAACATAAAGCAATTTCAGGCACATTTGTGTCTCAGCATTCACAAACCCGCAATGCCGCCCAACTTTTAGTATATTCACATCAAGTCTTCTTTCCACGAATAGATTGTGTCACACAGCGTTCAGTCTGCTGGCCTCCACTCCATCAGCCAAGTACCACAAATATCATCACCGAAATCAGACAATACGTGTGGTTCAATGACATTAGCTGACTTACCCTCAAATAGGCAGTCTGTGCTCTCCAGCTGAAGTCTGAGAAGTGCATTGAGAAGTCTGAGTGACACTTTAATGAATCCCAGGTCTCTGGTGAAGAAAAACAAGCACATTTAATTAAGTTCAGATTAATAGGTGGTTGCAGCATCTGGGTAATGTGATTTTTGACAGATTATTTGGGGGACGCGGTGGTGGCGGTGGTCAAGTAAGTTTCAAATGCTCATCTTCTGACCCCAGATCAGTTTTGTCAGCAGCTTTGGTGGCCAAGCAGCCCATCCACGGGTGCTGTGCTGGATTTGTGTTTGTGGCAACCGAACCAGTGTTCACAGTTAAGATCCCCTGGGGGTACCAGCTCCACAGACTGAGGTATGGACGCGTGTGTGGTCCATGTACATCCCAGAACAATGCACAGCCGCCATTTACTTGAATGCATGCACAAGGGGTGTTGCTTGGCAACCACTGATGAAATCCAGAGTGAAATATTCATGAGAAAGGACACATGTGAAATTCATTAGCTCAAAATAAGGAGGATTAATGACAGACATGTTGAAACTGGAAACATTTTATGACACATCAGCATAAGGAAATATACTATACATACTTTTATAGTTTAAAAGAATGTTTGCAGAAATATTAGAAATGCAATTAATGTGGCCTCACAACACTACCTTCAAATCACAGCACAAGCCTACTGATGCCTTGCTGTCTGCTGTTGATCAAATCTTCAAATTTTTCATATTAGTGCTTCCTTGGTACAAAACAACAGAACATGTCTGACCAGTGCAGAGGAATGCTTTAAAAATGCAGGAAACATGTATAGGTGGAGTAATAAGGGGGTGCCAGGACTGTTTAAAAAAAAAAAAGACTTGAGAATTTAAAAAAAGAAAAAATGTGCACACGTGGAATTTTTTGGTGACTAAAGCAGGAGACAACAAATAATTATCCCGACTCTGTCTTCAGAGTGCTGGTGTTTGTATCAGCTACGAGTAAGTAGTGCAGGTTGGGCGGAAGACTCCGGATGCTGAACTGTAGAAACATGAGCTTTAATTTTCATTGACACACTGGCATACCTATATGAGTACACTAGCACAGCCACAGCTTTCCCATAATTCATCACTCGTGTATATCAGTAAATAGTATATAGTAGGTGTAATAAAGGAATTCTTGCCCCCCATTGCTGAATGGAGAGAGAGTTGTAGGACCAGGCGAGTCGGAATACTTTGGGGGTGCTGGTGTTTGAAAAATGAATTGAGGAGACTCTGGCCCAGGTGCCAAATGCGTTGGGTACACCCCTGCTGTCAAGGATTAAGGTCTACACTGTTTAAAAAGTACACCTGCTTGGGGTATGAATGACGCCAGAGGCTTAATTTTTTTTGAGTTTAGGTTTATGATGTGAGTAAAAGTGCAACTAAATCAAAGTGAAAAAGATTACTGAAGCGCATCCATCAATCTAACTTTAAGTTGCTCCCAATATCAAGACCCCATCAGAAGCCAAGTACTGTCAACATTCAGCAACACCACAGACACAATCACATTAAAGCATGCTTCAATAGCAAATGTTGAGTCTCAAGGAAAGGTCTGTTGCTTAATGGAGACGTGAGTGATCACATAGAAAAAGACTATTAGAATCTCAAGGTGACTTTTATACTTAAATTTCATTAGCCTGATGCTTTTCAACCAAGTGACTTTCAATGTTAAGCTACTTCCAGTGACTTGGCATTTTATAGAGTTGGGCCATTTTCATTCGAGTAAATTTGTTGCCTAACAGTTGTATGACAAGAGGTGGAATTAAAACCTGGGACCCGAGAGTGCAGAAGCACCTGCTCCGTTGTGCTACAACAAAGGAAGAGGACTCGATGTGTACCATCTTACAGATAGTGGACTCAATGAAAAAACGTCGCCAAGACACAAATCTCCAGGTGAGCTTCCTCATGAAGAAGAGGTCTTGGCTGGAGCTCATTCTGAGCCCATACTGGCCAAAGGAATAATGAGTCCTACTGAGGTTGAAAAATTATTATTGTACTTTTCCAAACCGATTTGTAAACACTGAAGACACACCCAGTGTGGCTCTTGATGCTGTTCAGTGTACTTAACATCGAGATGCATTTTTCCAGACAATGTTTAGGTCTCAGATGGAATCCATTTAAAGGTACTGAGTGGCAAGACAACTTCATATTTCTCAACCAAACAAACCACGGTGAGCACAAGTATACGCACACATCACACACGCTCTCTTAAATGGTTATTTTTATGATACAAATGGAGACAGCTTGAAAGAACAAAGATCAAACTATTCCAATAAAGACATCATTTGCATAGGCACCCAACACCAATAAAATAAACGACAGTTGCGTCATTCTGGAACAGCACAGAACAAAAATATCAAACTGGGTTATGATCGGTTTTGTCCACCTTGGGATGCAGCAGAATAACAAAAACAGATTTCGGAGGCCTCCTGTCATGTAGCCGGCGAGACGTGGGCAGTCTGCACTTAATTGTGGCAAAGAGAACATCGGCGAGAGTCATTCAAGTTTCATTTCATCTCAAAGACAAAAAAAGGCAGCTGTCTACAGTGGATTTATTTTCCATGGGAAACAGCCACAAAATCAAAAGCTATGCAACAGTCATTGCTGTGGAATCTTGAGAAATACCCCAGAAGTGGGGATTTTATTTGAAAAGGCCCCATGCGAAACAAACAAATGCTGAAAACAAGGATTTTTTAGCTCTAAGTGGGACGCCAGACTGGTTCCCGCACAGCGACGAGGTCTGTGACGGGCATGCGTGGAAAGAAAAAGCATCTGGGTAGCACAGAGTCCGCAGACGGGCGCTGTGTCTGGAACCAAACAAACCCAAACAGAGGTCACTGCGTTGGCTTTCATGTGGAGCACAACATGGCCCCTTTATGCAAGTCTTTGTTTTGTGTTTTTGGCAGTTTCCTGCCCTGTCCTAAAAGCCTTTGATGGATTTTTCCTGTAGGTGAAGTATACTCGCCACAGATCCAAGTCTCCATCGTAAATCCTGTACAAAAATCCATTTTTAAATTTTTTTATAGTCAGACTCCATATTTATATTTCTTATATTACAAACATTCCAGAAAAATGAGAAAAACCTTTTCATTTAAACAATCACTTGCCAATGATATGCACTATAATATGAATCAAAAGTAAATAACAACGATAATAATAATTTTTAGGCATGAGAACACAGGGAACTACCTTACACTGCATGGAAGTGGAGTTTACATGTTCTCCTTGGGTCTGTTTTCCTCTCACAGTCCAAAAATGTGGGTTTTGGGGAAATTGGTAACTATAAATTGCTTGTGGTGTGTGCTTATGTGTGTGAACATCCATGAATGTATGGCAACCCTCCTACTTTTACACTAAATTATTCCGAGATGTGCTTTGGACCACCACAACCCTGACCAGGATACAGCAGTTAATGATAATCCACGGATGGGTAATTTTTAGGTAAAGCCTTTATCGAAAAAAAAAAGTTTACATGTTAAATATCCAATTATTTACCCGTCCACACAACAGAAGAATGCAACACACACTAAACTAAACTTCATAGGTTTATATCGCACATGCACACACTAAAGGCAATTTAGAGTCACCAGTTTGCCTGAAACACAAATCTTTGGTAAGTTTAAGAAAACCCACACAAACACATGGAGAACATGCAAACTCCTCACAAACTGAGCTGGATTCAATCCACCATCTGGACTCAAAGCTCAGGAACTGAGACACTAGTGCTATCTGCTGTATCACTACGCAGCGTCTACACATAAGGTGGCTCATTCTTCATCAACAACTAGGTTGAGAACCATGGCCACGTGTCTAAAACCTTCATCCTTCAATGGAAAACGAAGACAGATCAGCAGACTTACAGAACTACAAGCCCATTGAATTGTACACACTGGTAGTTGGTAGTGTGGGGGCGGCAGGTGGTTGGAGCAGCTAACTTTAGACTTGAAGGACTGAGGCTCAAAATCCAGTGTACTCTAGAGCAAGGTGCTTACCCTAAACTGCACCAGTAAAAATAACCCTGCTCTATAAATGGGAGAAGTACTTTAACACTACAAGAATCAACTAAATAAATAAATGTAAATTAGACTGTTGGTGTGATCAGTCATCTGCCTGAAACAGTTTTGTACAACCTCTCCCTTTATGAAGCTAAAACAAGGGCTGATGGATTTTAGTCTCAGAACACACAGGGGTCTTGTTTTTCCACACTGCTGTGGAATATTATTGACTACAAGAGGTATTGTAGTGTGCGACTTGTGTGTTTTGTGTGTTTTCACAGAAAAGCTATTCAAGCATCTTCAGCTTAAAATATCCCTGTTATTGAGTGGTTTCTGAAAAGCTAGAAGACCCTGGTGGACCCACAATATGAGACACAGCCATATAACATCCACAAAGAGGGATTCAGTACCTGCCTGCACCCAGTCCCCAGCTACTGTGTCTCACACTCTTGCTGCTCAAGTTTAAGAGTACAAAACAACACGTTTCACCTGCTTAGCATATTTTCATTTAAAGTTTTTCATTATTGCAACCATTCCACGACCCACTTTTCCACTTCATGAGAAGATTATACTGAATAATCGCTTAACTTTCAGGTACTGATTAGATGCTTTAAAAGCTCCTTTGACAATTTTGTGGTGCTTTAGTGTGGTCATTTGTATTGAGTTTGCAGGCGTGGTGACAAAGACAGTATGATGGTAAATTTTTTTATTTGCGTAGCACTGTTCTGTGAGAACAAATGGGGGCAGGGAAGCCTGCAGATCAGCACACATTTTACATGGGAGGCACACCTATAAAGACAGCAGCAGTGCAGCCATTGCTGGCATGAAAAAATGCATAATCGGGGCCAGGTAGGTATCTACAGACCTGAGGAGGTTCTGGTTGTGTGGACACTGCACACACGCGTTCCTCTGGCTCCTGAAGCATTCTGCTGTCAGCTGCAGGTACAGAGTCCTGGGTTCAGAACTCATTTCCACCTGTCCACTCAGTTTGGACAAGACCTCCATGAGCTTCTGGAAGACATCTCTCTCCACGCTGTTTCTGTACAAAATACAAGCATGCAATTGCACGGGGCTCTTCTCACCAATTCATTAACGAAGAACGAAGTAAAAGAATATGTCCACGCGAGTTTTTCTTTCAATGTCACTCATTTCAAAAGGATTACAAATCAGCATCATCTCTACACAGTGGCTTTAACGAATTAATGTGTGCTTCATAAAGCCTGTATTACTTTCAGTGAAAAATGGTTTTCCGCTACCATAAGAGGTACAGCAAAAGTAATCAACGATAAATTATGTCAATATTACAAATTTAATGTACCTGAATTCTTGTTCTCGAAAAGCTTTTGTTAAACTCTGCAGAGTATGTAGGTGTCTCTCAGTGAAATCTTCGGTAACTATTTCATTCAGTTTAACACAGACGTCCAACATGCTGTCACAGCGCGCCGCCATGTTTGTTTTCGGGACATATACTTCGACTTCCGGTAACCCTCTCTAAGATAGCATTGGATAACACTGTAAGAGGGTGGGACCAATTCACTTTTCCGAGATATAATTGGATGATAGTTTAACAAGGGCGGGATTTATAAACCTAACATGGTTTATTATTGGACAATATTAAATGAATGGCGGGGCTATTAGACCTGCATTTTTTTTCTCCTGATACGCCTGTATCCTGCAGTCGACTTTAATAAATCGATCTCGATTTATGATTCAGCGTGTTTTAAAGTAAATCCTCAGAAGCAGCGTGATCACTCCATGCAGCTTGTAAAGCGTCAAATAACAAATTGTATAACGTGGTATTCTTCCAGTAATATTGTTTTAATCGTAATATATTCAAGAAAATTAGTTCAAAGGTGGGTCACAGTATTTGTATGTGGTGTTTGTAAATATCTATATGTTCCCAGCACGTGTTGTGCCGGGGAATATGCGAAAATAATGCAAAATATTATTTACCACAAATAATTTAAAATAATTGCAAAATTATTGAAATGCTTCCAACTTTTTTTTTTTTTTTAAACGCAATGGGCCAGCTTGAGACCGAAACAATGAGCAACTGAACGCTGTCATTTAAACGATAGTACCTACTTGCTCAAACTGTGAGGTGAACCTTTTTTAACTGGCAAAGTACCCAAAAGAGAAATAAAAGATAACATGATTATGACTTTAAAATGACCAAATTCCCCAAATCTTGTATTTTGAAAGAAGCTGCCTGCTGCTTTGAGATAAACGTGGGAGTCACGCTGCTGCGTCTTCCGTTTTAAGTTGTGTTTTTACACAATTGGGTGTTCAAAGACATCAAATTCATTTGGACTGTTTGAGAAGAAAATAATAGTAATAATTTGTGAAAAGCAATGTTAACACAGACTGTAGGTTGATGACCCTCACGTATTTGCAAGGAAATGCATTTTATGGTTACAAGTGACATCTTAAGTTCCCGCTACAAATACAGGATGTGGATGTCAAAAGTGTGGAATTTTCTTCTGCTGCTGCTGCTGCAAAAAATGAATGTTTGTTCTGCATAGTTGCACAGTTGGAATTTTGGAAGTGTCGACACCTTTTTGGATCCTCTGGGATAAATGGTGAGATCTGAAGTACCATAACCTTTTTCACCTTCTTTCACACAAGGTGGTGTATGTTTACTGTTTTTGTCTCCATTGTGACCCATAGTTTGGACATTACTGTCCACTGTTACTTCCACTTTCATTCTTCTGCCACACACACACACACACACACACACACACACACACACGCACAAAAAAACGTATAGTTAAAAATAAAATATCGGTCCATTTATTTAATAACACCAACAAGGATAAACTGAGATACAAGAGAATGGAGATATTCGTTCAAAACATGTGCTTTTCAGCCCTCACTCACGGCAATGTCAGTTCACATCGCTTTCCAAAAATGAGACACTGACAGTGTCCTGCATAATGGACGTGTTGTTAAATTTGCTTTCCAAAATGTTTACTGATCTAACTTCATAGGTTTACATCGCAGCAACATGCAGTGAGGATGTGAAGAGGAATGGCTGCTAAGAGGATGGTGAAGCTGTAATGATGATTCATAAAAAAGTAGGAATAAAATAGTTCTCACACTCTAGTGGAAAAGCACTGTTGTCATTGCAAAGGAAACTCCTTGGTACCAGTGACACTTTTTTATATAACGAAACATAGGTGCAAAGTCTCCTTCATTGTCCCTGAAACATTCTTCACCTCCATGTGGCTATGAAGGCAGGTTCTTCTTTCAAAACCAGAACTCCGAGACAAAGACATGGACGTTGACGATGTTGCGATGAGAGACGACGCCGGAAGTGACATAGTTCATCGCCAGCTTCAGCCTGACATGCAGGGGCCCGACGATGGGCTTCACCTGGCGGACAACACCTGAAACAGATGCACATGGTCACTGCAGGAGCAAAACCTGTCATGCATGGATGTTCAGAGATAAAACTTGAGAACAGTTGGAGAAAAGAATACTGTTTGCAGGAAGCCCTCATGTTCAGCCCTGGTTCTGGTTCATGAAAGACAGCGTGAACAGTTGTTGCACATGATGGATTAAATTATTACAGTTTTGCTTGAAATATCAGAAATCCACAATACAGACAATACATTCTTATCAACAAATGATTCTTATTTAAAGGGGCAGGGGTTGGGGGAAGGGCCCTGATTGATGACATGGCCAGTGTGATAAAAGGAAATTGAATGTTTAGAGAGTCTGGTTCTTCTTTATTTCCATGTTCCCTAGAGGCCACTCTGCAGTCCCACCCCAGCTACCCCCCTTCTCCATTTCCAGGACATAAGACATTCTACTCCTACATCATGGGTATGTGGGGAAAACAAACCATCACCAAGACCAAGAAATGACTAAATGTCTCAAGAATTTGTTGGAAGCCTCATTTTTAAGTGAACATGCGATTACAGAGAGGGGGGAGAAAAAAGAGCCCTGTTTACACAAGCTGTCAGCGGCTCTTTTCTCTGTGGCTTGCTGGTGACATTTCAGTTTGGTTCTGTCTGAACAGTCACCAGATGCAATCAGGAAACACAGTGCTGTCTCCAAAATTCTCCGTGTTCTCCATCATTTCTGCCAGGTGCAGGTTAGACCACAAGGGTGCACATCCAAGTGGGTCTCAGATGATGGCGACATTTCAATTGTGAGGATAAGACCTAGTCAAAGGGGCAACCAATTTTGTTTGGCACCAGACAAAAACAGACCGATTGTATGGAATTAGGAAACCCAGTGAGCAGGCTGAAGAGCCAAGAACCAGGGGCAAAGCAGGAAAGCAACTCTAAGCTTTGTGCCGAGACACCATAGCGGTTGACCGGGAGGCCAGCGAGTCCCATTTGGTTCTCGACTTGTTGAGGTTCCCATTTAAGGCTGCACACGGGAAGACAGGGCTAATGGATGCCATCTGCTGTACAACGAAGATTGCTAAAGTCACGCGATGTGCATATGGTGCGGCTCCAGTGGCCTCGGTGTGCCAGTGTGTCACTGCAGGATGGAAAGGTACGGAGGAACACAAAACTGAGCCGTGCTGTTTTCGGACTCTGGCTGTCATGATGGGGAAGCCCAGGAACCCCTGAGTGAACTCTCAAGCACTACGGTTTACAAAAAAAAGGGAGGAAAAGGGGTTTTTATTTGAGAGCCATTTCCACTTGGAGCAACTGATGGCAGAACGTTACACATGAGAACAAAGGCTATCGGGCCATCGGTTTGGCCCATTTCTCACCCTTTGTTTGCTGTTTTATTTATTTATTTTGTACAAAAATGCAGTGGTCCTTTGCAACCTACCGACTAAGCAAAACGTTTGCTAAAAGGAAAAAAATGATCACAAATACATCAGTTTGGTAGGAATCATGACAGTGATTCAGATCGATCGATAGAGAAGGATGAGAGGGGTGGTGGATTGCAAACCCATTATGTGTGTAGTTTTTCTGAGCCTGCTGTCAGCACACAACCAGGCCACAGTGGAGGTGAAGAGTCCAGTGGCTTATCGGTCTCAATTCTGACTCCTGTAACCTCAGAGAAGCCATACTGTCGTAGCGAACAACTGCCTTCCAGGCTATCTGCGGCCTCCGAGCCAGTCCACCTGCTTGTCCATGGACCAGGCAGGGCCCAGCTGTGTTCCATAATTCTATAAAGTAGGCTGTAAGTAAAAAAAAAAAAAAAAAAACAGCCTTAAGTGCACTCTTGTAGTGGAGACACTGCCACAAAACGGAGTGAAATAAATGCCAGCAGGCGTTTGTCATCCTCTATGGTTGTGCAGGGTTGCAATATTGAAGGGTTACAAGTAAACAGTGCAATTTCTGGGTTTTATGGTTCCTCCGACCCCTGAGGAAGTGTATGACAAAATCCAAAATGAATGGGTGTAGCACTAAGACAAATGAAAAGTACGCACTGGCCCTACCACAGCATTGTATAATGACACAGTGACAGCTGTCCAGTACACGCTCACTGCAGACAGACCATGCAGCCGCTTCCCGTGGACCACGCTGTGGCGGTAGCCTGGGGAGGAGCTCTAATGTTAACCTTTGAGGACAACGGGTGTCCGGCGTCAAAATTCTTTCTTGTGTTTTTCGGCATTCTGACCTTCACTGCTCATGTGCAGTTGGTCATCGTCTGGACACTGCAGCCTACCACACCAAAAGGACCTGATTCTATAGCCTGCTTTCTTCAAAGGGCAGCCGTGTGGTTTGGCATTTCGAGGTCGAGAAGTGAAGGCTCGCATACTCCACTGTCCCAGTTCTTACCTACAGGTCACCACTTGATCCTACCCACGCAATGTTCTACGGCACCACCTTGGTCAAATAAAGGTCCAGGCACATTCCTACGGAGTTGGGTACAGGATCTGAGCTACAGTTCTTACTCTTGTTTCCATGACCTTCAGCCCCTGTAATGTGTGAAATAACACCAGATCCAGAAAAAAGTTATTAGAAATCCCTGCCAGCCATGAATGACAATCACTATGGATTAAGATGACACTCCCTATAAAACCGTCAGACATTGCACACATGTTTGTACGTATCCCTTGGCAAAGTGATGTCATGTATTAAGTAAAACCCCCTTGAGATATGTTAGCTAAAAATGCTGCGTACCACCGACCAGCCAAAGGCAACGGTCTCGTAAATAAAGCTGTAAACAAGGGACTGTCAGAGTTCTGTTTGTGCTTTTCTGTTCGGTTCTTCTCAAGCTCGACTGCCAAGTAGCACTGACATGTCGCACTGCTGGGGTGGCACATTTGTGGGGTGGAAGGCTCGCAGACCACCCCAGAGCAGCTCTGGCTATGGACGCCACCTTGATTATCTTCCATAATCCTGCTTTGACAGACAAAGATTCCTTGTAAGCTCGGAGGTCCACTGGGGTCTGAGAGAACCACACCTTGTTTAATCTCCACCCTCCCCTGCTATTCTCCACCTACCCAACTCATACTAAAATATGGCGGCTTCCCCTTCTGTTCTGCACCATAAAAGCAACAGACATCATTTCACCTCTGCGTTACGGCCTCAGCCTCACTTCGTAGAAGACAACACCGATTCTAGGAAAGACGCAGGTGTCGTCTTTATCTCATGTTCTTTATGTTATGTTAAGGTTCAAACAGTGGAGAAACCCTTCATCTGTAGTACAAACAAAAGCGTCGTCTTTGGGAGGAGAGTAGGGGGACCTACCAAGTCCACAAGATCAGAACTTTCTTTCTTTTTAAGTACAAAGAAACGCAAGTGGAAAGCAGCAATGGCTTGAGGCTGAGCGAGAAGGACATCTCACATGGGGACCGACTGGATGTAGCTGACAATGAGGTTGGGACACAGCACGTCTTTGGTCTTGCCCTTCCTTCGGCCGACAAGCTCATCTCGTTGTTCAGTTTAAAAATAGCACGAAAAAGGGCGCCCAGGACAAATGCGAAAGCAATATGAAAGATCAAAGATATTTGTGGAAGAAAAATGTCTTTTAGTGAAGCAAAATGAATATTTTAAATCATAATGTGGCGAGTCTCCTGCAGCTGTCAACACTGAATTGATTTCAGATCATCTGTGAATGCATCAGCATTGGTCTTTCTTCTCCACTTTAACAGCTTGTCGCAGTTAAGCGTGCCGCGAGCAAAGAGCTGTGGGGTTCCCAGATTTAGTACGTTGGACTGCAGCAGAGCTGTGGCACCAGCACTCACGCAAACCAGCTGTCCACAAACAAGTTAATGAATGAAAATCTCACCCCAGCACCAAAGTCATCTGCTTGCCTGCTGCCTGCTGGGTAACAGGAGACACCGAGGACTCAGCCGACCCACCACATCATTGTTGCAACCAGTCGAGGGCAGAAGACTCAGCACGTAGGCTGTGCAGTACAAAGGCAGCCTGATGCCTCACATGTGGTGTGCAGTTTAACTGGTGACATGCTAGACTCAACACATACACGGGCCTGTGGGTGTGTGACTGCATGTGACTGCATGTGACTGTGCAACTGACCACATCAGAAATGTTTGCTGGGAAGATCTGGCATGCAGAGGTCCAGAAATGGCTGGGATAAGTGCCGCCACTGGCTGCTGTGGCATCATCTGGGCATTTCTGGGGACAAAGAGATCATGGACACTTGATTCCAGGATGCCTTGCTGTAGCTTCTGCAGCAGTGCATAGCTTACAATGTTCTTATCCTACGTGACTACACCAACCTGCCTTCTAACTGCTGTTCTGAAACTGACGCTGAATCATTACGGTCCAGGCATTGACCGCTGAAACGTGTCCCTTTTGTGCAGACTGAGGTGAAGTAGGTCCGGTCTAAACTGGACCTGAGTTCAATGATTAAAAAAAAAAAAACCTCTTTGAAAAGCCCTTCAAAATTCATTACATCTCAGGGTCAGGGCTTCCTTGCACATTTGTACATCACTATGGTTGAATGAATAGAAGAAGTCTGTGAAAATTACAACCAACTCAGTGATGATATCCCATCATCAACAGGATTGCACTTCTTCTCACACACGTGCAAACCCTTGTATGCACAAAAAAAATGTGCTTTGGGGTCATGAGCCATGTGTATTGACCAGGTAGACAAAATGCTACTGAAAGAATGGCATAGACACACATACACGTTGTATAGCCAAAAGTGTGTGGGCACCTCAGCATCACCCCCACATGTGTTGATTGACCATCCCATTCTAAACCCATGGGCATTCACATGGAGTTGTTGCCCCTTTTGCTGCGATAACAACCCCAACTCTTCTGGGAAGGCTTTCCTCCAGATTTTGGAAATTTGTGCCCATTCTACCACAAGAGCATCAGAGAGGTCAGGCGAGAAGGCCTGGCTTGTGGTTGGTGTTCCAGTTCATCGGGGTTGAGGTCAGGGCTCTGTGCAGCCACTCAAGCTCTTATGGAGTTATGGAGCTTGCTTTATGCATGTGGGGGGGGGGGGGGCACAGTCATGCTGGAGCAGAAAAGGAGCTTCTTCTTCCCCAAACTGTGGCCACAAAGATGGAAGCACATGCTTATTTAGAATGTGTTTGTATGCTGTGTGGGTGTGGCTGAAAGAGCTCAGCTCAGTCATTAGAAAGGGGGGTCCACATACTTTTGGCCATATAGTGTATTTACTGCACACACGGGCACTGACAGCCTAACTGAAACCATCTAAATCAACATTTTTCCTGTCAAAAATAATCCTCATTGCCTTAAACTCTTTTGGAAAAACACAGTAACCCTAAAGTAAACTAATCTGTCCACTCGGCAGAATTCCATGTCAGGGATCTGGTTGGTTGTCGCCGCCTCTCCCTGCGTCCACCCACTGTCAGGTCTGAGAAGGCAAACGTCTTGGGAAGCCAGCATGTAAAGGATGCAATGATGTTTGCCCCCGGAGTGCAAATGTTGCAACTTCTTACAGCATTTTAAGATGAAACTATTCCCAAAGGCTGATGAGCAGATACTTCCATTCCTCCCCTGCAGCTACATTTTCTCTCTCTCTCTCTCTCTGTCACACGCACATACACACACACACACACACACACACACACACACACACACACAGATGTGCATTTGGTTTACCAGTAAAGGCCATTTTGCAATGTACAATAAGGTTAGAGGCCTGCTTTCCTTCAGCTTGACATGTCACTGCCAGCAAGCTTGGCTCCGGCTAAATTTGTGGCCTGTTGTCCTGTACCGAGTAAGCACGTGGGGGGATAATGTGGACCTCCAGAGCCAGACCCAAACTGATGCCACGCACCTACTGTCATGCCATGCTCGTAGCGCTTGATGATGTCAAAGGAGCTGTTCTCGTTGCCCTCCAGGATGTCGAAGATGATGTCAGGGGCTGCCACTGGCATGGAGAAGGACACAGGCTGCATGGCCTTCAGGAACACGATCTCTGTTGGAAAACAAATAAATGTTCTCCCAGTGTATGACCCTGGACTCCTTGACACCAAAGAAAGTAAAAATGCAGGAAGCCCTTACAGGTCACTCAGTATTTCTCAGAATTTGCCACCCAGTGCTGACATAAAACAACCAATCTGCATTGCCATTATCCTTTTTGAGAGGCTCTGGGTATCTCAACAAAGAAGGGATCGAAGAGAAAAGTGGACATATAGATGGCAAAACAAAGCAAAGCAAAACAAAATCTAGGTAGAAAGCTCACACAGGACAACTTGTCAGCATTCCAGTGAGACTCACGCAGCACAACAGGATTAGCAGAGGACCACATGGGCTGGTGCGCTGAAGGAACACCGGTGGTTCTGGTTTGTACCTTCTGGTTTGTTGAATTCCCTGTATGTGGGCATGGAGATGACCGTGTGCGCAATTGACTGGACTGGATCTTGGAAGCAGCTCACATCGTTGGGCTGGCAGGACTTCATGCAGCGGATGATATCAGATCTTTCAGTCTGTGGCCTGCTGGAGAGAAGCAAACGGGCTGCATGCCGCTGTAATCCGACAGAACCTGTTCTTACATGAGAATGCTGCAGTTTCAAATAACAAGCTGGGTAAGTAGTCAATATTCACAAAAAAAAAAAAAAATTGTTAAGCAACTAAACGGTAGTAAAGTATTCTCTACCTCGGTGTATTATGGGTGCATCCCATAATCAAAAGCAGTAAAAGCAGTTGATGGTCAATAGATAAAAATATGGACAACGTCTTCTACACCAAATGGCCAGAAGTATGTGGACCCCTGTTCTACTGACTGAGCTGAGCACCCATGCAGCATACAGACATATTCTAGACAATTTTGTGCTTCCAGCTTTGTGGCCACAGTTTGGGAATCTCCTTTCTTGCTCCAGCATGACTGTGCCCCCCATGCACAAAGCATGCTCCATAAACACATGGTTTTGCCCAGGTTAGTGTGGAAGAACTTGAGTGGCTGCACAGAGCCCTGACTTCAACTCCATTGAACACCTTTGGGATGAACTGGAACACCGACTGTGAGCCAGACTTTCTCACCTGATATTGGTGCCCAACCTCACTGATGCCCTTGTGGCCAAATGGGCACAAATTCCCAAAATCTGGGGGAAAGCATTCTCAGAAGGAGGAGGTTGTTCTAACAGCAAAGGAAAGGGGGGTCACTACATATCAGTGCCCATGGGTTTGGAATGGGATGCCGAACAAGCACATACGGGGTGATACTCAGGTGTCCACACACTTTTGGTCACAGCACATATGTCAAGACTGGAAGGAGGGTAAAAAAAAAAAAATCAGTTCAGTCATGAAGTTCCTGGTGCCACTGAGTATTTGCAGTCTAACAGTCCTTCTGTTTCGCTATCTTGTCTGCACTTGGAATGCTTCAGTTTCTCATCCGTTAATCTTGTGAAGAATATTTATCGATGCTGGCTTTCTGAGATGTTCATAAATTTGAGAGACCCCGAGCTGGAAACTCCCACGGCTCTCAGTTCCACTTTGGGCCGATTATTTAGAGCTTTGTTTGTTTCACGAAGGCGAGGTGAGAACGCAAAACAGCGTGGCAGGAAGATGGACCTCCTCGGTGGGATGGCAGACTTGCCGGTAAGGCAGGACGGCTCAGGAAGAAGGTGGCTTTGCTGTGGATGTGCATCTCTTCAGAGGCAGCGGAACCCCCGGACGCACCCCCCACACCTGCAGCAGTGCACGAGGTGGACCCGCTCAGCTCCAGAGCTCCCTTTCAAATCGCATCAGACTGCAGGGCGATGTGACAGCCTACCGCCACCAAACCAAGTGCTACGAATTTTATGATCTGCGCCACGCTGTCCACCAGGCCATCTTCTCACCCTGCTGGTGTGACAAAGTGATGCAGCGTGCGCGTCATAAATCAGCTTTTGGAGATGAGAGCGCCAACAGGCCCAACACACTTTTGCTGGCATCCAAGCTCCTGCTGATGACACTGTTGACGTTGGACAGATGTTTGGTGTAGATACAGAGCTGATGAAACACATCTGATGAAAGACAATTACGCTGCAAACAATGTTATCCGTGATCAGACATCTGGATTTGGGGACGCAGGAAAAATCGGCTCCGTCTAAATGAGTGCACATTGCTGCTACGCTCAGCATGTTGCCTTTTTGCTGGACCTCAGAACTGAAACAGAACCAGAACGCGGATCGAATTGCAGGCTTCTTTGTCATGAAGGGGATCAAGAAGGCCTTGAGAAAACATAAATCCAGCACTGGATAGGGGCTTGTAATTAGCAATAGGCTGGCTTGTCCAACTCTTACTTTGACGTGGGCCAAAGCCACAAAGTGCTCTTTTTTTGCATCTAATTCCAGCGCTTTAACACAGTGTAGAAATTCCGACAACGGGGTGAGGGGGAACCCAGATTAGCAAGAAAGAAATTAATCACACAAGCTGCTGTGGTACCAGAGAGCTCACAGGGAGACAAGTGGAAGGCAAACTGCTCCCCACTTCCCTCGCAATAAAGGATCTCACATTCCCGGCTTTTTCATCCGATGGCCTCTCCTCAGACCCAGCCCGACAGGAACCGTAATGTTTCGGACCGTAAAGAAAAACAGACCGCGGAATGGAAGTCTCCTGGTCAAGCGTGAGCCCTTTTTTTCGCATTATTTATAGTCGAGGCATTGATAATATCCCAACACAAACAGTGAAGGACATTATTCATTTTCCCTGCAGCGACGGTGCCCCACCGCAAAATGTGCAGACCACCGTCCAAAGACCAGACCCCATAACTCAGTGTCAGGAAGTGGAAAAAAAAAACGCACATTTATAGTAAGGCTGCCCTGACCAAAGAGGTGCATCCATATTCCTCCGCCGGTTCGGTTCTATCCAGGAACCTGGGCAACCTGGATTTGCCACTTAATAGACTTCTGGGGCGCAGTTTCTATTTCGACTGCATTTTTACATGCTCGGCAGGTAAATCCTGGTGCTGCACTAGCATAATTCCAGGAGGTGAGACATTTAAAGACAAAGAACTCTGATCACAGGACTGGAAGTTAGAGCACCTATAAAAAGTACCCCCCAGATTTTTTTGTGTTTGTTGTTTTACAACTTTGAGTCACAGTGGAATTATTTATGCCTTTTTGACACCGATCATCAGAAAAAGCAGTTACAGCCTTGAGTCCATGTGGACGCGGCTCTCTCAGCTTTGCACATCTGGACACCGCAATTTTTCCCCCCGTTCTTCTTTGTAAAACTGCTCAAGGTCTGTTAAGCTGCAGGGGGATCCTGAGTGAACAGCTCAAGTCCAGCCACAAATTCTCAGTTGGATTGAGGTCTGGACTCTGACTTGGCCACCCTAAGATATGAACATTGTTGTTTTTAAGCCACTCCTGTTTAGCTTTGGCTTTATGTTTAGGGGTCGTTGTCTTGCTGGAAAATAAATCTTGTCCTGAGTCGCAGTTCTCTTGCATACTGCAGCAGGTTTTCCTCCAGGATTTCCCTGGATTCAGCTGAAGTGATTTTACCTTCATGCTACCTTCAGAGTAGTTCCAGAGCTGCTACAGAGAAGCATCCCCACAGCATGATGCTGCCACTACCATGCTTGACGGTGGGAATGGTGTCTTTTTGATGATGTTCTGTGTTTGACTTACATCAAACACAGCAGCACATACGATGACCAAAAGGCTCAGTTTCGCTTTCATCAGACCTTAGAACATTCTTCCACTTGATTGCAGGGTTTCTCACATAACTTCTGGTAAACCTTAACTTTAGATGTCATATGAGATGTTTCCAGGAGTGTCTTTCTGTCTGGCCTACTCCCATAAAGCTGTGACTGGAAGCTGGACAGCTGTTGCTGCTTGCACAGTCTCTCTCTCATTTCAGCCATGGAAACCTGTAACTTCTTCAGAGTAGGTCTACTGGTGGCCTCCCTCACTAGTGGCCTCCTTGCTCAGGCACTCAGTTTTGAGGGTAGCCTCCTGTAGGCAGATTTAGAGTTATGCCATATTCTTTCAATTTTTAATGATAGAGTTTTTTGATTGACTGATACCAAGGGATATTTAGTGACTTGGATATTTCTTCGTGTTCATCCCCAAAAGGTACTTTTCAATAAAAGTGCCACAGGGTTGTTTGGTGTCTTCCTTTGTCTTCATGTACAGCTTTTTGCCAGGAAATTGATCCAGCAGCAGTTAGACCTTCCACGTGCTGGTGGTATTTATACTACACTTGCCCGAGACACACAGGTGGTCTCCATTTAACAAATTTTGTGACATCTAAAACCAACTGGCTGCACCAGTTAAGATTTGTGTGTCACAGTAAAAGGGGGGTGAACATTTGGGCAATCAATTATTTTGTGTTTAATAATTGCAACAAATTTAGGCCAATTTATAGAGATTTGTTATCATTTTAAGAGTCCTTTTGTAATGATCAGTGTCAGAAAAACCCAATTAAATCTGCTGTGCTTCAATGTTATAAAACAACAAAATGCAAAAAAAAAAAAAAGTTTAAGAGGGGTAATTATTTTTATAGATGCTATAAACACCCTGGAAAAGCTCTGCTGCTTGAGCATATTCCCAAATATGATATGTAGTTATATGAATTGTTGATGGATACGAACAAAGTGTAAAACTGTAACCCCAAGGTACAGGTTAAGCAAGCAAACTAATATGCAAATAAGCTAAAAACCTGCCAACACATAAAAGATTTCCCAGCAAAGAAGCGCTGACAGCGCTGCATGCATGGACCCCGGTGCTGTAGGACCCATTTGAACCAGTATTAATGAAATGGAGTTCTTCTGAAAAGCAGACAGCTCGAGGGTATTGTGGTCTGATGTGGCACCCGTGGTCTACAGTGCAGTCAGATGTGCATCTGTGAACTCTTTAATCACATCTGCGATTACAGAGCGGGGATCACGACAGATTAACAGTTATTGGGTGGCACCTTTCAATGAACAGACTGATTCTGAGGCACCTGATAGGATGAAGGCTGTTGACAGTAGTGGCCCCACCACAGCCGCACCCCCGCACCATCAGCAGAACTTTTGTCTGCAGACCTGTGGTCAAATAACAAACGGATCTCTGGGAGAACGGGAGACATCGGCGCGCTCTCCTGAGGTGGTGCCGACACCCAGGCTCACGTCTTAATTTCCTTTTATCAAAACCCTGCTCAAATTATAGCACATATACACATATCCATGGCAAAAGAAATGTATGTACATATTCTAACAGAAAATATTAGTGATGAGAAAGGGCAGACCAAAGCAGTTAGGGAACAAAAGAAGAGAATTGCGCTGTATGCAAGTATCTTTCAAATGGGATTTTAATAGAAAAAAACATGCTTTTAAACAAGTAAATAAACCATACACTACAGCCAGAAACACATTCCAAGCAGAGTGATCGCACACACATACAGAGGGCATTTGGGCTGCAAGCTCCCGCTTTGTTCCTCTGCCCTACAGTGCCACCTAGCCACGATTACACAGTTAATGGCATTCGGCACACTCGCGTTATTTTTACATTTTAGGGCCATTCGCTCTGCCATGATCCCAAACTGCGAATCATCTTAGAGGGCAGATGAATGGGAAGAGTTGTAGTGCCTGGAGGGGTACGCATGTCTAAAATGGAGCCAGACTGATAGGGGTGCTGGAGAGGTCATGTGTGACAAAGATGGAGATCTTGGCCAGGAAGTTGCTGGAAGTCCCGTAGCGCCACAGCCGCATCTCCACAGACAGCAGGAAGTCCCTGGGCTCTGTGATTGGCTGCTGCACAGCAATTGTACCACCAGAGCTCAGCTGTTGGACACTGAAGTAGCCCTCCTCATTTCCGCTGACCACAGCGAGCTGAACATCATCGCCGGGCACTGTGTTGGATGGGCCCATGCGGAAGACGATGGTGGGCACAGGTATATTGGTTGGAAAAGTGAGGTAGTAGTGGGTTATTCTCATAGGCAAGGCCAGGCACTCACTACTCTGATCGCAAGGCAAGCGTTCGCAACGACTGCAAGACATACGAGAAAAGACAAGACAGACAAGACCATCAGTGTGGGGCTTGGCATGCGGGGGCCACAGGGCCAGAAGCCTTCAGCCACTGCAGAATAGAGTTCCCTTCCCTGCCGCTTACAGGGCTGGACACAAATGGCTTTTTAATCAAATAAACAAACAAACAAACAAACAAACAAACAAATAAATAAAACACCCTGAGTGTATGGATAGCGAATGAATGGAAGAATAAAAAAAGAACATAGGGATAATAGGTGAAATGATGTACAGGCTTTCACTTGATTTTTCAGTTGCTCCTTTCACTGATACCACTTTTCCCTCCTCTGGTTTTAATTCAATTTCCCAAACAATATTCTCAGACACGTCAGTGCTGGCATGAAAGCATACATGGATTGAGTGGACCATGGAAGACACAGCTGTCAAAAAAACAAAATTTTTGAGCCCTTATGAATCAGACCTGTGTGAGGTGGCTGTCAGACCACACATCTGGTAAGAGTATTAAACAGAACACACAAACTTGTTTTGCAGTTGAGTCATCCTCGACGGAGAGAAACCTGTGACGGTAATGCACTATACTTCAGAAGCAAGATGTGCTACTTGGCTTCAGGACCATGGTCATGCTAAACCTTCATCAGTGGTTGGAGGAGGCAAGGAGGCAAGTCATTATCATAAAGTCTTACAAACATCTTTAAATTATTCAGTGATGCTGTCTGAAAATGCATGTAGGAAATAAGTTTAAGAAAATCATACTGTGTTGAGCTCTGTACTACCATTAAAACTAGAAAAGTCCTCCATCCATTCATGAATCTGTGGGAGGGAGAGCCAGGATAGAATATACTGCAAACTATTGAGACTGAAACAGGGAAAGTGTAGGGAAACTACTGGGAAACCCATTGCAGATGTTAGTGGCTATGTGAACATTTGGTTTGTCTTACAACATACTTTTATTGGAATTTCATGGCAGTGTATAATGGATAACAAACAAAAACAAGTAATATAGTAAGTGGCCGTATTCAGGTGTGCGGAAACAAGTTGAGAGACATTAGTACTCACGCTTCCCCAGAACGGCGATAGTTTGATGGGCACTCAAACGACAGGCAACGGAAACCCCCCTGTATGTTGAAGCAGCTTTCGGTTTCCGAACAGCTATGTGTTCCAGTAACACACTCATCAATATCTGAATATAAACAGGGGATGAATTCAATGAGGCATCAGTCAGCAAACACAAGCTACAGCTTTGGCAAGGACACGTACCAAAAATTTATAAGTGTTTGCTTGGTACAGTCATATCCAGTATACAGCTAACAACTTCTCTACACAGCGGAATTAGAGCATTTGAGTACAACTGCTTGAATTTTCCTTGAAACAAAAACCAAAGAAACGGGATCTTTGAGGAATGAAACATTCTCTTATGGACCTATGAATTAAAACGTGCATTCTTGGGTCCAGTCAAATATTAGAAAGAGGCAAGAAGGTGACTGGATGAGTTTTACTTGCTTGGTTCCCTTTATTAAACTTGGGGGACACAGCATCATGGTCAGTGGTTGCTTTGCTAGTGACAAAGGTCATCTTTGTAATGTGCATATTCTGTAAATGTAGACCATTGTTGTGATCATAGCAAAGTCAGGCAAGTCAGTCGGTTGGGATTATGAGTAGTTGGACAGTCATTAATTCTTCAACTGGACACTTCAAACAGTTTAAGTCAACTGAAATTCACTCAGCATGACTGAGCCAGGGTAAGCCAACCAATCCTGAATCATCTTAAACCGTGAAACCCAGTCTCAGTCCCAATTTAATATGATCCACTTCAGTATCATTCACATGAATCCTGGCCAACCATGTGCCCAGTTGCACTTAATCTACTTCAGTCCTAACCCTCAAAATATCGCCCCACCTATTTTTATCCCTCACTACACCAAGCCTTTTGCCCCTTTTTCTTCAACTATCACGGGGTCAGTGGAATCTTACCCTGGCAGCTCCGTCCATTGGGTGCCAGGTTGTACCCAGACTGGGGACAGGTACACTGGAAGCTACCAGGGGTGTTGTGGCAGCGGTAGGCACAGATGTGACCTCCGGCGGGAAGGGCACATTCATCTATGTCTGAGGAAGAAAAGCACTAAATTATACATTAAATAATATACTGATTCAGAGGAACTCAAGCAGATGCTCCCTGATCCATTCCTTGGAACAGAACAAGGACTGTCATTACATTACTTAAACAAAGATTTAAACCAAAATGGAATACCTTTATTTTTTTAAAACTGAAAGTGTTGCGGCACCTGGAGGTTGTGGTTGCTGACCAACAGCATACTTGGTGGTCGCACATACTGTATATTTGCCATCAATGACTGTGACCTACAATGTGTCTAGCAATGGTGTTCAAGCTACTTCTACTCGTGATTGGTTTTACTCTACATGAACGGCAGAAGCATCTTAAGTAACGTCTGAACGATGTGACAAAAACAAAAATCCCCTTAAAAATGACTGTAGTCCACCCTGCACTTTAACCATCTGACTAGCAGCCTTTGTAACTTTAGCTTGTATTGTAAAAGAACTTACATGATATATTTGGAAATGTTTTTTCTGCTGTTAATTGTTGTAATGCACACATCAACATTAACTGAAGGAATTTAGCACAGCTGCACCTCAAGCGTCAGAACTCAAAATCAACAGGGGTTTTCAGTTCTCTGTGCACATGTGTAACAAAGAGAAAATGTTCCAGACATCTTTCTCTTACCTTCACAAACAACCCCGTCCACATCACTGAGCTGGTAGCCACGGCGACAGTAGCACTGGTAGGACCCATACACGTTGGCACATTCCTGGCTGCAGGGGCTGCTCTCACATTCATTCACATCTACACCACATCAAACATTCAGTTTGCATGGCATGACAAGGTTTCAACTCACAGTTCTCAATTTAACAGCACTCCTCAAATAATTCCCTGTGAGTTAGTCATCCTTGTCTTTGTTTTCCACAATAAGCAAAACCAATAAACTTACACACTGAATCCTTCCATTAGCCATTCAATTTCACGACACTAAAGATTCTGTTAAAACTGATAAATGAGCTTCAGTATGCCATGTGTTTTCAGATTTAAAAGAAAACACCGGAAAACACTGTGCCATTACTTTTGCTATTATTATATTTAGATTCGGAAGATGTTTAAAAAGCTAGATTTTTTGAGATTGTGACAAAATAAATACGATGCCCTATGCTCCGAGCACAAACAAGCAGTATTTAACCATTTTACCATCACAGTTCCTGCCATCACTGGCTAGTTTGAAGCCCGGTGTGCAGCTGCACTGGTAGGAACCCAAGGTGTTCTCGCACTTGTGTGCACAGAGCCGTCCTGGAAAATTCCGGCACTCGTTGATATCTAGAAAAGAACGTAGTGGAACAACATATACTGGTGTAAAATATGGCCATAGCTGCAAATAAAATACTTCTGTGATATCTGAATAATTTTGTGAAGAACTAGAAGGCGTGCGAGACAATGAAGTCCGATTAACAGCACGATGTTCTAGTAGGAGTAGTCATTGGCGCTTAACATCGGGGTTAGCGATCAAATCTCTTCTGGTTACCACAGTTCTCTGCTAACCTTGCCTCTAGAGGAATGCTCCCTCCTATGAAGTCCTATGACTGATGCTGTTTTGGTTAAACTGTTGGCATGTGGTTATGTGCTGTTATTTTAGTACAGTTTTCTTTCTGCTAACAAATTAAACATCAAATATAAGCCAGTGAATTCCAAAATTACTTTAAAAACAAAAACAGTTGTGGCCCATTGTGGTGCCCCTGTCATCTCTACCCCACTTCTGGATTATCAGCAGCAGGTGTGACCACAGTATTTAATTGACTCATGGAAGACAAGAGTCATAGCACTATGGAGCTTGGTTTGGTGTTGATGCAGATGCAGTTAAAACTCCTGTTTTGTGCTTTCCTATGTGTTTGCTGCACTATTTGTTTTGCATCTGTAATAAAACACTGAGTGTAAGTTGTGCCACCAGCACAGAGAGAAATATTAGTGGTAGATTGTGCAGTTTTGTACTCAGAAACGTGGTCACTAAAGTGAGCGTTGATAAACATGGTCCAAAAATAGCATGTCTGCAAAACTGCAGTTATTGGCCACATGAGTCCAATTAGACATATTTGTGCAGAAGGCTTCCTACCCTCGCAGACACGAGAAATACTGTTGAAAATGTAGCCTGCCCGGCACTCGCAGCGAAAGGACCCCAACAGGTTGATGCAGCCATGGCCCCCACAGGCCATGTCAGGGCCCTGACACTCATCCACATCTGGGGAGAGAGCAAGCAATCAGAGCAAACTTGTGCAAACACTCCGCACGGACCTTGGTGTGGTTTATCTTGGCAACGTGCTACACGTCATTGCAAGTGGAGATAGAAGCGTACCCATACAGCGAGTCCCATCCTCATTCAGATGATATCCCCGTCCACAGTTAACGGTGTTCCTCTGACAGGTGTAGGACCCCACGGTGTTAATGCACAGCTGCCCTGGAGGGCAGGGTGCTGTCTGACTCAGGCATTCATTGATATCTAGAAGGAAGAGAGAAGCCATGATGCTGTATTCTGGTACAACGCAAGCTGGCCGAAGCGCTGCGCAGGCTGTGTGGCTCACCGATGCAGCTGCCAAGAGCTTCCTGGATAAAGCCTGGCCCGCATTGCACACGCGGTCGGCACCGGAAGGAACCCTGGGTGTTCTGGCACTGCAGCTCTGGTGCACAGTTGTGTGTCCCAATCTCACATTCATCAATGTCTGAAGGAGACACACAGATCCTGGTCAGAGATGCATGGCTTTGCTTCACACATGCCAAGAATACAACACAATAACATTTTATAGAAGCAAAACTTAGAGAAAATGTGTTTTATATCTCACCAATCCGTTTAAGATGATAAAAATATCACAAAAAAAATCTCAACTCAGACAAGCTATAAATGATTGGCACTGTAATAAAAAATTGACTATACATGACAGTATTGACTGTACATGACATTCTATTCCCTTAAGGTTCACTGTAGCCACAGAATAACTTCTGAAATCTTGTTGTGTCTTTGCCACATGTTGAACTGTTTGGTCCTCGTGCTCTTCACAAGACAACACGAGGGGGCGCCATGACTCACCTTTACAACTATTGCTGTCGGTGAGCTCATAGCCAGTCCCGCAGTTGATCTCACGCTGGCAGCGGTAGAAGCCGACCGTGTTGATGCAGCTCTCCCCAGTACGACAGTTGTGGGAGCCAAGCAGACACTCGTTGATGTCTGAGTCGGACGGGCCAGAATAGCAGTGGGGGTGTGGGACAGACGTGCTATTAGATACGCGAACTGTAGCAGGGACTTCTTGGTCTCAAGCTTCCGCCACAATGCCAGTTCTAGCATTATGAGCATTTTTAGGGAAGAGCACAATGGGACGTGATTACCTTCACAGCTGTGCCCATCTGGCTTTAATTTGTACCCCTTGTAGCAGGCACAGGCACCATCGCCCAGACAGCGTTGAGAGCATTTGCCACCCCCTAAAAATAACAGCACAAAGGCTCCAAACAGGATCAACAAGTCATAAAAAAACACAAGAATGGTGTCCTGGGTAACCACACTTCATTAAGGCTATGAAAGTATGTCCTTGACTTATATGAATAGCAGACTTTTTGCTGATTTCTTATTTTTCTGAAAAAAGGTAATGGACAGACCCAATTCAAATTGTGCATCAAAGTATCTCTTGATAGAGGGGCTGATGTGAAGTTTTTCAAAAGTGTTTAAAAGAAGTAAAGAGAAGCTGAACAAGCTGCACATGATCCTGAGGTTTCTACATCTACTGGTTTCAAGCCGTCAGCAAAGCGACGACTCTCCGCCATACTGTACCTCCACGTAAGACGTCTGGCTCTGAGTGCATGGGCAGTGGTTGTCCTTTTTACATTTCTTTTCATTATGCCTTGCATGCTTATTTTGGGTATAAGGGAGCTATGTGTTTTTGGGATAAAAGCCACAGGTGAGCACTAACACTGGTGTAAAAATAAATCAATAAAGCTATAAAGACTCCTACCATTAGACTAAGAATGAGCAGGCCTTGCTGTTACCTCCTACAATTCTTGAAGTACGGTCACTTGGTCTGACACCATTGCGTAGGTGCACATAGAATTTATAAAGTGCCCCTGCACTATGTCCTTTATTCATTTGCACTCTGTGTTGTTGTGTTGCACCTTGGCCCTGGAGGAATGCTGTCTTGTTTCACTATATACTGTGTACATGGTTGAAATGACAATAAAGTCCTATTTGACTGGACTTGACCTGGTTCATGTCCTTTAAGTTTTTCAGTAGGACACACACTACTTTCCGTATACAGTACTTTGAAAAAGTATTCACCCCTTTCCAATTTTTTCCTGCAGATTTTTCACATGTAATTTAATCATAACTTTTTATTAGGTCTTATATTATAGCAGTGCAATTCTAAAGTAATCCATTCCTGAAAAACCCTTTGTAATTTGAATGCTCATAAATTTAACATATAATCACCGCTAATTTCAGTGGTAATGTTTTTTTCTGCATTAATGGGCCCCAAAACCAACACCCATTTACCAAACCACATTAAGGTTGACACAATGACTTCAAAAGTTAAGAATAAATTTTATGAACATAATGTATGTATTTTTGGAGGTCTACATGTACTATTATACTTGTTTTCGATATAAGTGACCTTTGGGGTAAAAGCCACAGGTGAGCACTAACACTCAATGAAAAAATGTGTAAAAATGAAACAAAGTTATAAATACTCCTGCCAGCAGACTAAGAAGCTGCAGCATGTAAACTAGAACAGAAGGCCTTGTTTCGAGCCACTTTTTCATTTATTATTGTGTAATAATCTACAGCTGTCTATCTGCGCCTGTTCAACTCCACCTCAGCTACTGTATTATATACCATACACTTGGCAAATGAACACAAGCGAAACATACCTACACAAATACTGAGTTTATATATCTATGCAGTGAAGTAAAATAAATATTTAGCTGACATCTTTTTTTAAGGTGACTTACAGTGCCTTGCAAAACTATTCATGGGTATAAGGACCTAGTAATTATTACAGGCCATTTTGGAGAAAAACAACTGCTAAGCGAATACATATAAATGTCTCAGGTTGCTTGGATGCCACAAAATGTGCAAAATCCAGATTTGTTCCTTGTAAATGTAAAAACACACAATGTAAGACAATAGTAAGGGTATTATATGAACCTCCTCATAAACTGAATTCTTGAAACTCAAATGGATCCACCTCAGGGGTTAAGTGTGGTTTTTATGTCATTTCCAGTGTGGAGGAAGGTGTGAAATAAGACCAAAGGTGGTGGTAGTGACTGTGAAGGGGCAATTACTTTTCGCATCTATAATTTCATATTTCATTATGTTCCACCCATCCATTCATACGTTATCATTAACCACTTATCCTGGTCAGGATTGCAGTGGTGCAGAGCCCATCCTGGAGTCACTGTACTCTGGGCAGTGAAACTGCACTCTGGATGGAAGGCTTCTCCATTATCTTCCACACAAAGGAATAACACAAAAAACAACACCGGTGTCACTTTTTCTGTCTCAGACTCAATTTATATACAACTAAACTGACAAAAAGATATGGTGAAATTTAATATTAAAGGCCAAAAAAGAAACAAAAGTTAAAAGTGGGTAAAAACTTTTTCACAGAACTGTAAAATGGGTCTCCTACTAGCAAACTTAACAGGGACTCAAAGTTCTTTTTCTTGACTCAAGAAGTCCTTAGTCGAATGTGACACAAAATCATACGCTGCTTGATTTAAAGAGGTAATTGGGTGTGTCTGACGTGTCCAAATATCTACAAAATACAGTAGCAACTATATGAAAATGGAAGTTCATTAAATAACATATATTGTTATTAAATATATTGTGTGTAGAATATTTTGAACATATGAAAGACTATTCCGGGTACCAAAGTTCCGTTATATCAACCAGAAAATAACAGGGAGGTACTGACATTTCAGCAGTAGAACATTGTCTGTAAATGCAACATTCTATATATTACCGAAAAGACCCATTTGGCAACCTGCAGTTTTGGCATAGGTTTTGTGTGATGAAAACATAATACTTTCATAACAATTATGAAAAAATGCTACAAAAGCAATAAATATGCCATATATGGCTGCCTTTGATGTGGGAGAAGTAGAGATAGTCAAACCTCTGCATTGGTCGTCCGTGTCGCTGTCCAGCTTCTTCTCCGTACCAGAGACTGCATGAGAACACAAAGTTATACTGGATTCACATTGTAATCCACATACTTGACAGGAAAGACATTGATTATAACTAATAGCTAAACTGCATTAGAGAAATACTGCAGAGCTGAACATGTGGTGCAGCTTGATAACCTGTGTGTCAATCACTGCACCAATTCATCACACAGCCAAAACTTTGGCCTATATTCATCTTTCATAAAATAATGCTAAAACAGGATAGCAAGTGTCTCCAGCACTACAACAACCAGAAGAGAAAGTTCTCTTTTTGACTATAATCCCCTCGAAGAAAAGGGTGCAGACTTTACTGAAACATTTAAAGCTACCCTTGCATCGCTTGTACTACCATGCAGCCCGGCAGCCACAAGCTCTTCCTGGCATTGTGGATTTGAGCACGGTGTTTACCCGGTGTGGTGCTGCTTGGATCTTCTAAAGCTCCATCTAAACAGCAGGCACGGGACACACGGCCACACTGTTGGCTCACAGACAGGCCCAGGTCGCAGCTCAAATTCTGTCCCCGGAGGCCTTGGCCAAGCAGACAGCAGTCGCAGCACATCTGCAATCAAAGGTTAGAGGGCAGAAGCACAGTCAGCTACTTTCAAGACCCAAAATGTTCATCTACCTTTCTGTGCTCCACTATACAATATCCCACTGTGCTCAAGTGTTCCACTACAGAGAGTTCCAACAAACAAAGTGTCTGTCTAGGCAGACAACAATGTACCTGTGCTGTAATATACAGTTCACCTTCACAGAAGGCGGGAGGGCAAAGAAATGGGGGCATTCATGAGATTAACCAACTATTTCCATGCATCACACAGATGATTTTTCAGAATGATTTTGACATCATGATACAGTAAATGATTATATACAGTATATACCCTATGGACAGTGTTCCAGTATAGACCTCTATGGACAGTGCCTGCTTACAAGCTTAACTGGGAGTAAAAGGTAAACTTGTGACTTGTTAGAGTTAAAAGCAGTTAAATATGACAGTTAAAGTCTGCTAGAAGAAAATGACAGAATTACTGTGTAAACAGTAAAATGTCAATTATCTGAATCGTGCATTATCCAGACCACTGCTGCTCCCCACCAAAAAATAACATTATTTACTCTTTTAGAGCACTGGTTGTTATGCTGAAGTTAATGCATTTGTTTCCTATTATTTAATCAAGACACTGTATATGTGGAATAGCATAGAAATAATCTTTCAGTAGTTAAAAATTAAATGTTGGCCTTATCTGCTATGTGGACCCAGGACAGTTTCCTGTGTCCTTGACATATCATTATCTGTTGTACCACGGTGTATGTGTGCATGTGGTGGGGAGGTCAGCAGTCAACCTGTGAGCAATGAGCCACTGCACTATGAGGTTATTGCAACAGATTAAAATTTCGAACCATTCAGTGTTCCAGTTTATGGTTATGTTTC
Source organism: Heterotis niloticus (assembly GCA_018136845.1). NCBI lineage: Eukaryota > Metazoa > Chordata > Actinopteri > Osteoglossiformes > Osteoglossidae > Heterotis > Heterotis niloticus. The sequence continues at coordinate 16,192,366 of CM030900.1, forward strand.
AAAGTGAAATTCTGTGTCATTTTGCTTTTTACTGCCACACTGAGTTAAGAACAATGTTTGCAGGCAAAACAAACCACTGTGTGCGTCAGTCAAAGACAAGATGACTGTTATTAATAGACTGAAAAGGGTGAAACTGGTGGGTCTCTTGCTAAAATTTTTAATGTTTGTAAAGCAGTTGTATGTGACATGAAGAACAGAAAAAATGACATTTTGAAGTTTGCTTCAGTGCTAAACAGTGAAGATGACTCTAAAAAAAGTAAAACTAGGGAAAAAAACACACACCCTTGCAGTCTTGGTCTCACAGGAGCTTCCAGAAAGAAGTGATTCACAACGCTCCTCATCCTTGGCCATTTTGATACCCTTGGAACAGGAAGTGTCTTCCTGTGCTGCCATACAGCACTGCTCCTGAGCAATCCTGCCAGGACAGAGCAAAACAGTCATGAGCAGAACTAGCAGGGGGTAAACCGCCAGGTGGAAAACAGATGGTGGAAGCAATAGCTGGGTGAATGCTGGTGGGAGACAATGAAGCCTGTGCTTTCAAAGTGAAGCCACTACCACTGGGCTCATTAGGTCTTGCTTTGCCGCCCTATGGAATGACCATTTAATAAATAAATATATTTACATACACATTTCACTCATGATTTTCTTCACACCTTGTGGGCTGGTACGATGTATATAATAAAAAAAAAAACTACGTACAAAAAATAATAAAGATAAATTCTGTTACTGAATAAGGTCAACTTAAGATCTATTTTTAATTGGTCTACAGAGAGCTGCTACGAATACAAACAAATGTGAGGCCGAGCAAACTAATTCAGTGTGTCGGGGCCCTGTTGGCAAAACACCTGGTATATATTTACAGCCTGGAAAATATGATTAATAATATAAATGTTTCTGTGGACAGCATAGAAAAATGTGTTATTTATTAATTTTTGTCACAGAAAAAAAAATACACTGCATGGCCAAAAGTATGTGGACAACTGGTCATCACACCCATATGTGCTTCTTTGGCAAATTCCAAAGCCATGAGCATTACTATGAAGTTGTTCCCCCTTTGCTGCTAGAACAGCCTCCTCCTTCTGGGAAAGCTTTCCTCCACATTTTGGGAATTTGTGCCCATTTGGTCACAAGGGCATCAGAGAGGTTGGGCACCGATATCAGACGAGAAGGCCTGGCTAGCTAGGTGTTCAGTGGAGTTGAGGTCAGGGCTCTGTGCAGCTGCTCAAGTTCTTCCACAACAACCTGGGCAAAACCATGTGTTTTGGCCATATAGTGTATTTGTTGACAAAATAAATAACTTATAAGCATATTCAGTTCATTACTGTCACTGGAGAAGATTTTCATCACACAGGTTAGTTTCATAGACAAGGTCATAGACCAGTCCATAAATACAATGTAAATGGTCAGTAGCAGAAAAAAGGTTGAGAACCACTGCACTGGATGACATCTGTGCACCAACAATGGCCAGAAGAAAGTTGTATGTTGCATGTCAGGCTCACACCCAGCTAAGTTGCTTCCAGGCATTTGACTGCAGTTTTAACTCCCACACAAAGCTGGCAAATTAACATTAAGAGGCCACAGATGTGTGTTTGAGAACGAGGGCTGTGATAAAGAACACAGCAGGCCAAAAAAGGAGAATGCTGGATGGAAGTGGCAACCAAATTCAGACAAGCAAATTAAAAATGTAAAATGCAAATTCAAACAAGCGCACACTTCTTTAGTTGGACTGATAAATTTAAGCTTTTTCATTTAACAGATGCTTCTCTCTAAAGTAAAGCACGAGCAATATTAACTGGCATACATAAACTTCACACAGACCGAGCTGAATTCAATCCCACAGCCAAATGTACTACTCAGACGCCAACGCTTCAGTGCTACCTGCTAATCGACCGTGCTGCCCTCCATGCTGTTACACTTCTCTGTGTTTTATAGGAGTAGACAGAATCCTCAGTCTCACCGAGGACTGCACCGTGCTTACAAGAAACCCCTTTCTAAAAAGTGTGATTCCTCTCCAGTGCCCCGGTACAACTGCATTTCTCTTGAAGGACCCACACTGAGCCCTTTTTGAAATTTTCCTCCTTAATGTTTTTCTTTTCCAGGATAGATTACTTCTCAGGTTTCTCATTATTCCCAACTGCACACATCACTCCAAGTACCGCTTCACCTCCACGGTATTTCCGGAATTAAGTAATGTCAGCCCACTCCCCTCTTGCTACCTCTGAATTGCTACATCCCAAAGCACCCTCTTCCCATTCACCGTATAATCTGTAGAAATTCTGCATCGTTGCCGCTGCCAGTACAAATACTTCTGCCATGACAGTTTGAAACTCCATCTTTTTGGTTATGAACCTGTGGCAGCACAGCAATGTCTGCTGCTACTAGTATTGTTTCTGCTACTGTGATATGAGCTTCCAGCTGAGCTGAAAACCAGATTTTCATGTCAGAGCACTGGATTTACAGCTCACTCTTCCCATGACATCATGAAGCAGATTGAAGCAACCTAATGCCAGCAGGACATGAGAGACTGCTCACTCTGTACACCCTTCCCCTACCCAATGAATGAAATTGTTCTTAAAAAAGCTCATAAAGGGAATTTTCATCAATCAAAAATGTAAATGCCATCAGTTTCAACAGTAAAAATTATTACGTATTAATTTTTTTTTACACAGGGTGGCAAAGTGGCTCAGCAAGTGTCTGGGCTGCTCGGGCATGAGGTTGAATCCAGCTCCAGAGTCTGCATGTCTTCCCTGTGTTTGTGTACATTTCTTCTTGGTGTTCTGGTTTCCTCTCACAGTACAAAGCTGTTCAGTTTTATTGGTAACTCTAAATTGCCCATAATGGATATATTTGTGGACACCCTGTGAAAGACTGGCGTTCCATTTGGGGTTAGTTTCTAAGTCTGGTGCCCAGCAATTTCAGAAAAGATACCGGACTGCTGTGACCCAGCTCAAAATTAAGTGGTTATCAATAATGAATGGATAGAAGGAAAATTTTTTGCATTCAGCTTTTTCATAACACCATAATTGATACACTTAAATGGTCACAAACAAACCTTACCTGCCAGTTAGCTTAATTAGCTTAATCTTTCATTAAAAAGCACAAAAAATCGATTAAAACAATGAAAATTGATTCGCACTCATCAAACAAGTTGACTGGGGCCACGATTGCCATGATTATGAAAGTGAATGTAGCAAACAAAAAAGAATGAAGGATGAGACTTGCACTGCTTAGCTGCCAAGAGGCAGAAAACGCCACATTTGGTCCATGTAAATTGTAATAAATGCCTGCTAAGATAAAGTTGTAATGTTAAATGAAACTTCTCGTAAAATCAAATTCATGTCACCAGAATGGGTGTATCTGGGGGTGTGGCTGGACATGAAGACATGTGAGGGACTCACCTGCAACTGTCAGATGCAGAGATGAGAGGGAGAGATGCACAGTCCTGCTTTTCCACAGCTCGCACTTTCCCGTCTCTGCAGCAGTCCTCCAGGGACATCTGTGCGATGACTGTGTAGCACAAAAACACACGACACACATTAGAGCAGCCATGCACTGGAAGCACAAACAAGGTGGTGATGCAGTGGTGTCCAATCATTTTCGGGAGCAACACAGCGAGTTACATAAAATGGTTAAATAATGCATTTACTAAAAAATATGCAAGGATGGAATTCGCAAAGGTACTTTTTTGTTGTAAATCTAGCAGCTAAATGACAGTTAAGGTAAGTTTAAATTCTCACTGTATGTGCTGAGACTTGCATACTCTAATTTTTGTAGTTTCTTAACAACTGTGGAACTGTAAACTGTCATTGCAAATAGACAGAAATTGGTCCCATCCAAACAGTAGCTTGCATCAGATACACTTAATTTATAAAAAGTGTTCCCTTGAAACATGCATAATACTTCAAATAAACATGGTAACATTTACACAGTTGGGTAACTTTTACTAGAGCAGTTCAAGGTGAGTACCTTGCTCAGTGATGACACATACAGGAGATGGGATTTGAACCTGAGTGCGAAGCAGCACCTTAACCACTAACCACAACAGTAGCTCCTAGCATTATTAACTTAGAAAATACTTTGTTTCTATTATTATTTTTTTTATTTTTTATGTAACATCCCTCACTTAACCACTGGATGGTTTCTCAGGACAGCCTCCTCTCCCAGATTATATAAGAGGGGTGGACCCATTTTCTGCTACCTGGTTTAAATGATTGCTGGTGTCTTGATTTATGGCACTGAGAATCTAGTTACTGTGCTGAAGCAAACTTTGCATTTTCTGTCTCAATGAACTTTCAGAAGGATTCTGTTTGTGCGTCTAAGCAGAGCAGGATGGCTGAGTGATTACAAACAACCTGCAAGACAGCAGTCATTTTATGCCCCAATAAATATTTATAGCAATTTTCCAGCTCTGTACATCCAAGGTCATTTATGTCCAGTTTACAAGAGGATGAGATACTAAATAATATTTTAATGGCATTTCTTCATGCAGTAAAAAGATTTGTCACAATGAAATGGTCTGGGTACAACAAATAGCAAAGTAAATCAAACAGACTGTTTTGGGATTTTAACAAGTTACTGTAAAAAGTTTCGAGAGAAACTAAAATCATTAGAGGAGATCATTAAAATTTCTTTTTCTTTCCAGTCCTACAGCAGATAATTGAAATCGCACAAAAACAATGACACATAGAAAAGCAACCCAGGCAAAGTCAGTGTTGCACAGAACAACATGGGCATTTGGTAAACAGTTTGATCCAAAATAAACACTACAAAATATACTGTCAACAAAAGTCGCAGATTATGAAAAAAAATAAAAACAGCAAACGTTAATACTGTAATGATTGGAAGCAATGATAAAATCAAATGATAATAGATTGAAAAAACAGGATTAAGTAACCAGCCACAAGCTACACTGACCAACTGTGTTACATTTTTGACGCAAAATCAAGATTTTTCTTTACGATGAATCAAAGCAGCCCACAATATGAGGATCAGCTATGCTACGGTACCATTAACAAAGGTCTTACTGCTAAAATTGTTTGGAACTCAATGCTGATGGTCAGTTATAACTTGGGCAGAACCTACACAGCTCACTGTAGTTCAGGAGACTGGAAAACAGGTTTAGAAACTTTTTAAGACTTCCAAGGTAAACGATTAATTCAGAACATATAATTGCTGATATGACACCTGTACATTCATGCAATACTTATTTATCTTTTTAATTTGCCGGTTTTTCCACTATTACTACCGAATTTTCTTTAGGAACGATAAACCGCTTTCCTCAGTTAGTGGGATTTAATTTCTCCCAGAATGTCTGGTGGTGTGGACAGGGGAAGGGCTTTGATCTGTTTGACAAATGAAGGTGGGTGTACATTCTGTGTCTGCAGCTTCACAGTTTGACACTTTTTATGTTTTACTATATATTTTAGTTATCGCGCGATTTACACCTAAAACAACAAGAGTTCTGATGTCAGACCTAAACGATGACCTTAATAAAACAATTCAGAGCTGAAGTAGAGCAAAAATAAGTTAGCCTGCTGGCATCTGAGGTTGTGACACCATCCCATGGGGTAGGATACACACTGGCATCCTGCTGGGGAACCCTCATACCTCCTGATAGCCCCTGACCTCAGGATGCCCCCCCAGAGCCAAATGTCTCTCTGATGTCACCGCCTTGTGCTCTGTAGGTCCTTAGTACCGCATGGCAGGCCGAGAAAGACCCGGAATGACCACGTTTGGTGCCGGCAGGGTTCCAGCCACGTGCGGGGTGTGAACTCCGAGCCATGCTGGCTCACAAAGCACATGGATGCGGAATTCAAAGTAACATGAAAGTCTCACCACAGTAAACTTAGCAAGTTTACCATAGCTGGAACAAACAAAAGAGGGAGAGAAAAAAGCACTTTCTGAAGAGTAACCGAAATGCATTAGAGTAAAATGCAATACGAAATTGACTAAAATAGTATATAATAATAACACCGTTTTATTGCACTATAACAGTTAATTCAATATTGGAAATAACAGTCGTGAACATAAATAAAATAAAGACACACTCGGTCTTTAAGGATCACAGCCTAAACAGCTGGCAGCCCTCATAAAACCTCTGAGAAAAACTGCACAGAAAGATGGGAAACCTTACTGTCGAGGATGTAAATGTGTCCACGGCCGCATACGACTGGGATTTACGAAACATGTCGGCTATCAAAAAGAAGCATGTTATGCTCAACAGATTACGAAGCGAATTACTTTACACGCGAATTTATTCCCTGCTGCTCGTGCACCGCGACGTCGAGGTTGGAATCTGGTCGCTCCGTGAGGTAAACGTGGGCCCCGGGAGCGAAGCGTCTTATGAATGAAGCCGCGGCGCCGACACGGACGTCCTATCCAACGTCTTACCTCGGCCGTGGAGAACACAGCACAGCGACAGGAGCACCGCTCTCCAGGCCCCCATTGGAACGAGCGCGCACGTCGCAGGTACCGGGACACGGAGAAGCTCGCGCGGAGACTGCGGTCCGTCAGGTAGGCGGCCGTCCCGCGCACTGGAAGGTGGGGGGCGCGCGCAGCGGGAGTTGCCTCGAGCAGGGGGGCTTCGTCCCGCTAAGGCTGTCTTGTGCGAAGCATCGCTCCTGCGGAACCGAAATACGTACTTGCTGTTAAAAATCCATGCACATGCACATGTGTTGCAAATCCCATCTGTACTGTACTGGCTGAGTTACCCAGCGAGTCAGAATGTGCAAAGGAAAACAGTATTCATATATACACTGCCTGGCCAAAAAAAAAGAAAAAGTCACCACCTGGATTTAACTTAGTGTTATGATGTGGGGTTGCTTCAGTTGGTCAGGTCTAGGTTCAGCAACGTTATGTGCCCAAAAAATGAGCTCAGCTGACTACCTGAATATACTGAATGACCGCGTTTTTCCATCAATGGATTTTTTCTTCCAAGATGACAATGCCAGGATTCATCGGGCTCAAATTTTGAAAGAGTGCTTCAGGGAGCATGAGAGAGACATCATTTTCACACATGGATTGGCCACCACAGAGTCCAGACCTTAACCCCTTTGAGAATATTTGGGCTGTGCTGGAGAAGACTTTACGCAGCGGTCCGACTCTGCCATCATCAATACGAGATCTCGGTGAACAATGAATGCAACTCTGGACGGAAATAAATGTTGTGACGTAAGCTTATAGAAGTGATGTCACGGCGAATGCGTGCTATAATCAAAGCTAAAGGCGGTCCAACAAAATATTAGCGTGTGTGACTATTTTTGACCGGGCACTGTATACATAAACTGTTTTACCTTGAAAGTGGATGTATTTAGTACATAAGCACAGTTAGTGCTGAAGGACAAGCAGATGCCACCAACCATCACTCCCAGCCTCCTTTTGTTTGTTGGTCCATTCGTTTTCATCTTGATGAATCAGCTTGGAACTGCCTGAAGACACAGGTCTTCAGTGTGTGTAGCACCATGTGTGCATGGGATTGACTTTGCAAAAACCCTACTTGAGGTGAGAAGCACCTGCGTGCCATATTTCAAATCTGTGGCTTGAAAAACAAAGCTCTGCATTAAGAGCAAAGGCGAACAAATGGATGAACCGAGACTGGGATTTATGAATCACGTGTATTGAAGTTCGGTCTACTGAACTACTTTAATACATATTCCATGCTGAGCGATGTTTGTGTTGCATTTATTCTCTTGACTGTGTAAGGGAATTCAATGCTTGAATGGAATACAGTTTTGTAGAAAGTTACTGGGGACCTTTTATTGACTCAGGCATGATTTATTCTTTTTCAGTATGAGCCATTTCTACAATGGGACTGCAGGGCTGGTCCGGGCCATGTTTTCGCAGCTGACAAGCCCGCCGACTGTGAATTGCAGTGGCCGGCAGTAAATATTACTCCGGATTTGTCCAGAAAATATTTTTTAGCTCCTCAAAATGAGCAACTGTTGAAGAGAGTAGTTTTGTTACTGAAGTCATATGGAGCAACTTGTATTGTATATCCATTGCAACACAATTCTGACAGGCTGCGATAGAATCCTAGAATTCAGTTTCTGGGAAAAATATAACTCAATAAGCCATTTCAGTTAAATATATTCATATAGACTCCGTCATATATACGCTGCCTCCCACCCCACCACTTTCTTGAGATGCCCTCACGGGGAATTGTCATCTGTTATTTATTTATTTTTTACCCTGTTATGTGTCTTATGGTGTATGTCCTCTATGTCCAGCTGCTCTAAAGGGGAATATTCCTCCTTCCGGTCCCATCCTCCTGCATGATGGTGCTAAATGAAACCGTGCATTTAAACCATCCAGTGACAGCAGTGAAGTATATAAGGATGCAAGGGTTATTCAAATGAAAATGCAAAAAAGCTTTTCCTCAAAATCTAATTCAGTGAGCATCTATGAAGCATAGAAGAAGAAAAGGGCCCTGTAGAACAGGTCTACATATACAGCATTTTAATGACTTGAAAATGAAATCATAGTGAAGTGTGCCGTTTGACACTATACATGCAGTAATGCATCCCCTCTGTCCCTTTTTAAATAAACAATTAAGGTTTTCTATTTAAGCAAGTAAGGAAATTGTTTCTAGGTCTTGAGCTGAAAAACCATAGTCAGCAACAAGCCGCTAAGGACTTCTTTTTACCGTGATGTTTCACAGTACCTTAGGCCAGGATCCCTTTTGTAATGGATCAAACTGTCTAGTTAAACTGGGCCAGTTTGCAGTTAAAGCTGGTTATTACCCAGTGTATAATTTGTAACTAATATGCTAAATGATAGAAATGTTCAGTGTCCTTGCTGGGCCATGCCGGTATTGAAATTGTCACTAAAGAAAACTATTGCTTTTTCATTCTGGCAAAATGGGAGAACTTTCAACGAGAAGACGTAAACAGAACACACACGCACTACTGACGTCAATTAGAAGAGCAGAAATGCCGCAATTTCTAGACGTTATAAATCGTCCGATACGAGCAGAGGCTCTCTGCAGTTTCAATCGCTTCTCTGAATCCGGGCAGCGCAAATGATCTTTTAATCGGAGCCACATGTTCGCTCCACCAAGCAGCTGCTCCAGAATGGCTTGCAGGCACTCGCCATCCGCACGGCAACCGTGCTGTGGAGCCTCTGCGGTGGTGCTCCACACATCGCTCCTGCTTCCGTGTCATCCTCCATGGCTGTTTGTTACTTTATCTAAAGAACAGGGGATGCAAGGACAGTTTACTCATTTCTCTGGGTTATTATACTAGTTCCAGCTCTCTTAACTAAGACTTTTCCTTTCGAAGCAAAGTTTGCTGTATGAGCTGTTACTGTACCCGTGACTTAGCTGGTCAAAGATGAAGATATACAACAGGCATATGAAAACCTGTAGCTTATAGGGGCAGCTTTAAAAACGCCTTACAGCAAATCTTCTGTCTTTCTTCACCCACATGTAGGAGAGCAAGGCTGTATGTGGCTCATAACAAGAACCATATTTGAAACCTGGTTAACCAAAGTGCCAGAGAGATCTGAGAAGTAGCTCATGTTTGTCCATTCAGTACACTGTCTCCCATCCCACCACCTTCCTTAACTTGCCCCCATGAGGTTTTAACAAGAAACACATTTATGATTGTGGGAAATTTTTAGGTTAACGAAATTGCTGAGGCTGAAGTCACATGTAAATGGCACCCATCATCCAAAGGTACTTAGCTGCTTTTTAAGCCAGACCATCTCTAAGCTGACATAGCTGTGCCACTTAGCAGTTGGCCCCTCAAATGCAACATCCCCTGTGGGGTCAGATTCCACTCCACTGGCGAGTGTGTTTTTCAGTTGCTGCTACTGCATTTACTTGTTCTAAAAGTGGCCTTTCTTTTACCTTTTGTTTTACCAGTGGAAACCTACACATCAACTCCTTTTGCGAGTGCGGAGATGGAACAGTAAGATGTGGGATATCATCACTGTGGCCAGGAGTGTAGTGTACTACAGGCCTTGGATGTAATGTCCTTCTCCCATCCAGCCCTACCACAACCCTGCCCAGGACGAGCAATTAAAGATAATGGATGGAATGGTTGGATGGATGTTTCTAAACTGTATTGTCTGAGATAGGCAGATTGAAATAAAGGCTCACAGTTATTAATAGACAGGTTTCACTCTGCAGGACCGTCTGTTCTATTTGCCGATGCTTTCTGACTGAAATATGGGAAGGCGATACTGTTTTCTTGCAGCTCTTGCACAACCCGCAGTTGGTTTCTCTGGTTCCATGATTGCGGTTTAATTCCTTCTCAGTGTCTATTTGTTTTTCCATTTTGCATTTGGACAACTGTGCTCGTGGCTCGGGTTCAGCTCAGTGTGTATATGATGTCATCTGTCTGCGTTCTGTAGACACTTCTCATACGGGGCAGGTCCCTGGCCTCCACAGACACTTTGCGGGCAGCTGTGTTATTGCAACACTTGCACCGCCCTTCTCAATCCTGCCAGGATCTGTGTCTTGTCCATTTTTGGACTGTTGGCAAAATCTGAAATAAAGAAACCAACTTTCAAAGCATTTTCTTTCATTTTTATTGATCTACCTAATGTGGAGTTAAGTGGAAAGAGTAAGCTGTTTGTGTGCAGTTTCGGTGCAACCTGAAGGAAGGACACAGAAAAATCCATATATGATTAGACTGCAAAAGTAGTTTTAAATTATTAAAACATTTTATGTTGTATTACAGCAGAATCAGACTGTATTTGAAATAGAAATCTCATAACCATCATAACAAGGAAATCTAGAATTAAAAAAACAAGTTTTAAATAAAAAATGGTCTGAAAAATGGATAGCACAGGCTTCCTCTGTTGTAAGCGCTGAACAGGTAAGCTCTAAAGGAAGGAACTTGGTTTGCTCCGCAGAAAACTTTTGTAAATGTGGTACTGTCAGTCTTCCACTGTGAAACCAGTTGTGGAAAAATTCAAATGCTGATCATGAATTAGAGACATATTACATTGTCAAATGCAGCTTTTATGGTCGTATCAACCATTAGCTACTTTGCATTGGTTATCCCAATGCAGGAGTATGGCAGTTTGGAGCTGAAACTCATAGTCTGGAGACAGTCCCAGAAGTTTACTGTGATCAGCTAGGTAGGGTGCACCCTGGACCCACAGTTTAGAGCCACCAGTTTCCCTAAAACACAACTTTAGTCTGTCAGGATCAAAGCTGCACACCCAGACATGACCCACGCAAATATAACCAGAACCAGATTTGAGCCTGGGTCTCTTTCTACAGAGCTACCTGATACACCACCATGCTGCTTTTACATAAAGAATAAAAATACAATTGCCCATAAACAAAGTGATGTCAATCTGATTTCACAGTTCAGAAGTTGGATTCTCAGAATTTTCCTTTAAAAGTAGCACAAAGCAATATCAACGGGTTCACTGTATATGACTACTGTAGTCTCTGCACATTTACCAAACATGTAGGAGCCACCTACAAACCCTTCCTGTGCATAGTTTAGACGTTTCCAAAATCTCTATAATTAGACAGGTCCATCTATATCAGTGTTGAAGGAGAACATCAATAATGTCATTTCTCCTCAGTTAGATTTGTTCATTTATTACATTCTTCAAAGTGCACACGTCAGATGGTATAAGATTAGATTTAAACAACATAAGAACACCATTACCTAAAAATCTCACATCGTCGAAACACACAAAGTTTTTCTTGTACTACACTTTTGCTGGTATATATTACGTTGCACTTAACTACCTAGAGATGCTTCATTTTGGTCACAGTGTCCAGATCCTGCCTGTGAGACCACACTCTGAACGAGACATCAGTTACATTGAAAACATAAATAAATTCCATAAGTACAGCAGTCTCTTGGTATCTGAACTTTCTAAATTCAATTATTTGCTACAACTGCTAAATCAATCAGTACTTGTATTTCTGTATCCCAACAGAAACTTTTGTGATAAATTTGTATGGAAAGCTTATCAATCATGAAAAAAGTCAAAATGCAAATACAAATCTAATTTTAAAAATAAAATTTTGTACAGTACAGTGTACAGTAATACAATAGTACTATACTGTATATAGTGTAATAAACTGTATTCTACAGTGTTGCGAAATTATTTGAAGTGAAAGTATCCAAACTTTATAATGGCTCTTGAAAATAAAAACTGATATATATCACTATCTAAACAGAAACCTTTAATATAACAAATTTTTATCCAGTGCATAACCGTAATTTAAAAAAATCTAAAAATAAAAATCAAAATAAACTTAAAAAATATGCAAATAAAAACCACACTGTGTACAGTGGACTGTAAAAATTGTACTGTATGTATTGTAATGAACTGTATTCTACACTGTCATACAGTGGCATGCAAAAGTTTCTACACCCCTTGTCAAAATTCCTGTTACTGTGAATAGTTAAGTGAGTAGAAGATGAACTGATTTCCAAAAGGAATAAAGTTAAAGATGAATCATTCTTTTCAGCATTTTAAGCAAAATAAGTGTGTCATTGTCATTTTGTACAATTTCAGAGTGGAAAAAAGGGAAAGGAGTACCATGCAAAAGTTTGGGCAATCCAATAGATTTGTGGTCTCAGATAACTTTTACTAAGGTCTCAGACCTTAAAAAGTTCATTAGGGCTTTGGCTTGTTCACAGTCATCATTAGCAAAGGTGAGATGATGGAAATTTCAAAGCTTTATACTCTGACTCCTCAAACCTTATCCCAACAATTCACAGCCACGGGCTCCTCTAAGCCACTGCTTAGCACTCTGAAAAATTAGAATAACTGATGCCCAAAAAACAGAAGAAGGCTATAAGAAGATATAAAAGTGTTTTCAGGTAGCCGTTTCCTCAATTCATAATATAATTAAGAATTGGCAGTTAACAGGAACGGTGGAGGTCAAGTCGAGGTCTGGAAGACCAAGAAAGCTTTCAGAGAGAACTGCTCGTAGGATTGCAGAAAGGCAAATGAAAGCTCCCGTTTGACCGCAAAAGACCTTTAGGAAGATTTAGCAGAGTCTGGATTGGTGGTGCACTGTTCTACTGCGTAGCAACACCTGTACAAATATGATCTTCATGGAAGAGTCATCAGAAGAAAACTTTTCCTGTATCCTTACCACAAAATTCAGCATCAGAAGTTTGCAAATTAACATCTAAACAAGCCTGATGCATTTTGGAAACAAGTCCTGTGGACTGATGAAGTCAGAATAGAACTTTTTGGCTGCAATGTGCAAAAGTATGTTTGGAGAAAAAAGGGCATAGAACTCCATAAAAAGACCAGCTCTCCAACTTTTAAGCATGGCGGTGGAAAGATCATGCTTTGGGTTTGTATTTCAGCCAGTGGCATGAGGAACATTTCTCTGGTAGAGGGGAGAATGGATTCAATTAAATATCAGCAAATTCTAGAAGCAAACATCACACCATGTGTAAGAAAGCGGAAGATGGAAAGAGGATGGCTTCAACAACAGGATAATGATATCCAAAACACCTCAAAATCCACAATGGACTACATCAAGAGGTGCAAGCTGAAGGTTTTGGCATGGCCCTCACAGTCTCCCGGCCTAATAATCATCCAAAATCTGTGGATAGACTTCAAAAGAGTAGTGCATGCAAAACAGCCCAAAATCTCACAGAACTAGAAGACTTTTGCAAGGAAACAGGGTTGAATATTGCCCAAATGAGAATTGGAAGACTCTTAGCTGGCTACAAAAAGCATATACAGGGGGTAATATTTGTCAAAGGGGGTGTTACTAAGTACTGATCATGCAGGGTGACCAAACTTTTACTTTGAGCCCTTTTCTTTTTTTTTTTTATTTTGAAACTGTAAAAGATGGAAATAAAAAAGTAATTTTGCTTAAAATATGTCATCTTTAATGTAATACCTTTTAGAAATCAGGTCTTCTTTTCCTTGCTTAGCTATTCACAGTAACAGAAATTTTTAACAGGGGTGCCCAAACTTTTGCATGCCACTGTAAATTTATCTAAAGTGGAAGTTTGAAACATACAAGTCTCCATGCACCTGCGCTGGTGTCTTATCAGCTGTTTCTGCTGGTTTTGTGTTACTTTTACTGCGCAGTATATTTTTTAAATAAACATATTTATTAAAATGCTGGTTGTTGTGAAGCAGCAGGTTGCTCTAATACATTTTTTGCCTTTATTCATCACCTAACACTAAACTCCTGCATAACCCACAAGTCCAAAATTTCAGCATTCCACACATTTTCAGGGATGAATTACATTTGGATAAAGAAGGATTAGTGTATACGAGATAAAATTAAATTTATGCAGAAAAGACAGAAAGAAAAGTTTGGAAGATAGACAGCAAATGCTTGAGTATTTCTGTAATGGAGAGACTGTTCATTCCACCAAAACGTGGTTCAGTGAGCTTTCAGTTTTGGACTTCTTGATGATACAAGCAGACAACAAAAAGTGGAAGACCATAGCTCTTGCTGACGTGTAGGAACTGATCACACCCTGCAAATAACAGGGTGTTGATCCTTTAACTGCACTCTAGGTCAAAACCAGAGATTTCTACTTAGACAGCTACAGGAAGCCAATAGAGTGGTGAAAGGGAGAGACACAACAGAACTTTTTGGCAGGTTAAAGTCAAATGGCACAGCTGCTTCTGGCTCAGGTGTGAAGGTCTCAACATGGGAACACCACCAATCGTGAGTTACAGTAGTGCAGGCAAGGTAGCAACATAACTAAATGAGGAGCTATGTAGAATGTGGTAGAATGGAAGGTCTGTAAAAGGCATTTAGTTTTGTAGCAGATGCCTGCAAATTTTGATTTTGAGTGCAGACAGAAGCATTCTTGAGATAGCATTGAAAAAAGTGAGCTGCCCTGTTTATTCGAGTTTTAAGCAAGTGTCCTGGCCAGCAGAAATGGGGAGGCTTAGTTGTAGAAATATCAAGCAGCAAATAAGCTATCATCTGGGAGGAAATATGCTTTGACTGTGATGTGAGTATCTCTGTAGATTGGCACACAGTTAAAAGAAGGTTAATGTTCATGGTCATATGTGACACAATCAAAAGGGCAAGGACATGATGGCGATCTGAATCCAGCTCAATGTTTACATGCTCCCCCCGTGTTGATTTTCTCCCAGAACTCCAGCTTTTGTCCACAGCCCAGTGGCACAGTATGTGTTACAGGTGCACTGCTGCCTCCCTGGGCCAGTTAATGTGTGCATCTGTGGATTAATAAATGTGCTAGATATTACCTGCAGTCCTGTCCTGCCCAGCTATTTCTCGCCTTTGCTTGCAGCATGGACTCTGTACCTCCACGATCCTACCTTTGACAGGTGATTATCGACCGTGGATGAATAGACAAAGTTCTACATGGATTCTGCTACTAGGCTGAGGGTAGTTATTCAGTAGCAAATTTTGGAATGTTACCATGAGCTTGGGTGACAGGCTGGAGCTCAGAGTATCTCTGATTTTTATTTTTGGTTATGAACCCCAGCATTAAGTTCTTGAATGATTACATTCACATTATTAATATAACACTTTTCTCCAAAGCATCATGCAGCAATTACTGTGTATTTTGCTGACACGTTTATCCAGGTTGACTTACAAAGCTGCAAACAGTACGTTAAATTCTTGACAAGTCATCCACCTATGGACATGTCTGAGGAATGGAACATTAATACATACTATAGACAATTTTAAGTTACCAGTTCACCTAAAAACATACCTTTGGATGGTCAGTGGAAACCAAAGCACTTGGAGGAACCAAGCACAAATATGACATGAATGTGTAAACTTCAGAGAAAGCATGGAACAAACCTACTTCCAATGATGCAGTGCATCGGCCTTGATGCTTGAGGTACCGGCTGTTGTACCCTGCTGCCATACATTGTGGTTCTCCTACAACCAAACTGGTCTTCAGGACTCATCAGTTGGCCTCCTGCGCCAAAATTCATTGATGACAGTTAATGCTTACATCTGTGTTTTATAGTTTTGTAATGAAACTTATGAAGCAATTACAACTCCAAGGTGTGTAACCGATGTGTGCAAACTCTTCAGCAGCCCTTGTATGTCACAGTTTCGAATAGCATGGACAAACCACCGTGCATTATAAAAAAAAGCATTTCCAGGACATTTTGTTAACATCTTGCACGAACACAGCAAGCAAGTGGAGATGTCATCCTTTCTCTGCTGCTTTTAAAGTGAAAATGTGAACATGAGGAAAGCCAGACTAAACAATACTTTATGAACAGATATTATTGCTCCCTGGCTGTTTGCTTCAGGCCTGTTCCAGAGAATGAACAGCTGCAGTCATTATGTGCACTTAGAACTAGACTGTCAGCACTTGTGGACTATTTTTTAAAAGCAGAGTAGATAAGACAAGTCTGGGCAGGCCTATGCTGTTAATTCGTCGGCTCTGTTCCCACCACAACCAGTAATTCTCTCATACTTATGAGGTGGAAAAGAAATAAAAGGTAAGAACTGAGTGCAGAGGGACTAAAAATGTCCAGAACAAAAGAGAGAAAAGCTGCTAATAAAGGGTCAGTTTGTATAATGAAATGCTGAGGCATCTCACACTTTTAAAAGATTATATTCCAACAGTGCTTAAACATATATACTGTACATATAGTGCACATTTTTTAACTCTTACTTGTGTTTATGAAGACACACAGCCAAGTGACATTTGAAGTTGCTTCGCTCATGTCAAAGGGTTGGACGCGTCATAAGATGGACTCTGTTGAAGCTGTTATACATGTAAACTCTGAGGCAGCGATTAATAAAATCTAATGATAAAGTTAATAAATCTTATCAGGAGTATAAAAACTGTACTGGTATAAGGGTGGGTGTAGCAAGACACTGCATTTCCATTTATGCTTACAGTATACACATATGACCTAGTTGACAGCCTCCCTACTTACATCCTCAGAATTTAAATCAGTTTAAAATCTCAGCTCCCTATGTAACATTTTGAGTCTAACCATTTAATGTGGAGTGGACACCACCACCACTCCAGTAAGTTCCTCCTTTTTCCCCCAGATGCTGGAGAGCTGGGTCACATCCTACTAGTGGTAGGATGAACATTCTTGTAAGAAATGAATGTTAAAAGGCAATGGCACAAGCTGCTGTTGTGTTCAAATTGGCCACAAAAGTCTTTAATTAAAAACTAAAAACCTGTTTAATTCCAGCAGTTAAGAAGCTCGCTCGCTCACTCACTTCATCCATCCATCCACCTCCAAGTAATTTCTCTTTCGAATCTCAGCTAGGGCTGGGACATTTCTCTTATATGAGCTCCACTTTGATTTTAGTCAGAACATTGAGAAGTGGTAGATGACTGACTGATTGGTTGTTTCTTGTTCTGCCCTCTTGCAAGGCGAAATTAAATCAAATTTAAATGGGATTTATTCCACTCCTGTACAAGTGTTTCTCTATAATGATAAAATGAAATAAAGTGTTTAGATGTCTTCAGAATTATGCTAAAAATAAAAATCTGAAATGTACTTTATTGATAAAAAGAAAATTGAAGTATTTACCCCTTTTTTAAAAAAAACTTAATATTCAATTATCTTGACATTACAAATTATCTCCAAATGCAACATTAACAAAGTACAGGGTCCACCTGTCTTCAGGTGCTTGGTTGCCTAATAAATATCACTGAGGTCCTTAAAACAGCAGATTAGAGCAGGTCTTCTGTTACGAAGCCCAAGGAGTTGACTACTGAGTTTTGCGATGAAGTTCTTAGTACGGGGGGGGACTTGGAGAAGGTTTTAAAAAGACTGGAAAAGCTTGGAGCCTTCATAGGAGCACTGTGAAGTTCATTCATGTATATGATGCATAAATAAAGACCACTATTTTCATTATTTTGTGGGATGGGACTTTACACTACATTCCAGCCCAACCCAAAACCACCAGACAAATTCCCCAAATTTCACTAGAGCACAAAGAAAAGCCTATAAGTAAAAAAACACTTTGTGTGCGCTGTAGAGTTTAGAAGGATTCACCGCTGCAATGATTTGTTTACGTACAGCTTTCTTGCTCAAACAAAACCTGGAAGATCCCCGTTTCTGGACCCAGCCCCAGAGTGCCACCACTGGGAGATGCTGCAAAGTGACTCTCATTGTTCACTAATTCAACCTTTCCTGCAAAGGAACACTAAGACCAAAAAACAAAATTTCACAAAATGAAAATATTGCAAATCAATTCACATTGTTTGAATAAGCTCAGATTGTGCAGAGAGTCCAAACGAAGGCTGCGATGTCAGCAGGCCAAACCAGCAAATGTGGGGTGATGGAGATTAAGAACAACACAGCCCAATAAGCAAAAGATTTGGAATTTTAAATGAAACGCTTTCAAAAATCAGAATTCTTGCAACCAGAACCTCACTGCAAGACTGTAGCTGGGAATTGCATTGGATTGGCCTGAAAACTCACCCACCCTGTCATTAAATCATGCTAATTTAAGTTAGACATTTATTATTTTTTCACAAATAACACTGCATACGTCATCTTCACGTCACGAAAGTTATGAAAAAAAAAACAAGTCAGGTGTTATAGCTTCTATCCCAGGTTTTATTTTTATACAGGGATCTCCCACCTTGCAAATGTAGCGCATTCCTGGAAATCAGCTTGTGGGGTGAAATTTAATAAATCAAACATACACTGCCCGACCAAAAAAAAAGTCACCACCTGGATTTAACTTAGTGTTATGATGTGGGGTTGCTTCAGTTGGTCAGGTCTAGGTTCAGCAACGTTATGTGCCCAAAAAATGAGCTCAGTTGACTACCTGAATATACTGAATGACCGCGTTTTTCCATCAATGGATTTTTTCTTCCACGGTGACAATTCCAGGATTCATCGGGCTCAAATTGTGAAAGAATGCTTCAGGGAGCATGAGACACCATTTTCACACATGGATTGGCCACCACAGAGTCCAAACCTTAACCCCTTTGAGAATATTTGGGCTGTGCTGGAGAAGACTTTACGCAGCAGTCCATCATCAATATCTTGGTGAACAATGAATGCAACTTCGGACGGAAATAAATGTTGTGACATTGCAGAAGCTTATAGAAATGATGATGCCATGGCGAATGCGTGCTGGAATCAAAGCTAAAGGCAGTCCAACGAAATATTAGAGTATGTGACTTTTTTTTTGATTGGGCAGTGTATAAATGCTATCAATTTCAGTTCAAAAAGTAACTTGTTGTCCAGGTTATGTTTACAACAACAGTTTTCTACAAATGTTTTGGTATTATTTTCCATATAATCAATAGAGAGCAGCTGTTAGCCAAGCAGTCCTGTGTGAGCTGTGTACCACTTAAATATGCATTTTAATACTTGGGGCCTTTGGAGTGGCAACACAGACATCCTGCGCACTGCAAGCAAGCATCTGGGTGAATCTATTTTTTAATGCTTTAAGTCACTTTGGCTCCCTTTTTCCTATATGTACGTACAAGTCATCATTTTCTTCCACTACACGCGTCTCTTGTTATAACCGATGCCTTCCGTAATTTTTTTGGTGGGAAATGCATCCTCAGCTTCCAGGTCAGCCAGTACTGCTCCCCTTCCAGCTTCATGTTTCCGCATGCCTCTTCTATGGCACCAAGCAAATTGTCCATGACTGCCCTCAGGCTTCATATTCCTCACACTTTATCTTTTTTCAAAAATAAGACAGTAAGAGACACCACATTCGTAGAGGTGGCACCAACAGCAGTTTTCTTTTCTTTTCTCTTCTCCTACCTATGCTTTCACATCACATCTTTGCTTTTCTTGCCACGGTTGAGGTGACAATTACATCATATTTATCACTGAGATGAGCAGCCTTCACTCCCTTCTTTTCCACTTTCTGCAACGTAGAGCCCACGATACACTGGATTCATTGATATGAAACCACAGAATTGCACAGAAGACTCAACTTGGAACAGAATAGTGGCAGCATGGTGGCACAGGGGACAATGCCGTTGTCCCCCAGGGCCTGGGCTGTTGTGATGTAGGCACAAAATCCAGTTCAGTTTGTTTCATAGCCAACATGATCAAGGTTTCTAAAATGGTGAGCCTAAATTATTTGAATTGTGCTTCTGTGCAAGCTGCTAGTCTGCAATGTCCTGGTACCCCCATCCAAGGTGCCCTGAGTAGTGCGGTGCCCTGGAGTTGAACAGGTTCTGCACGAACACAACCTTAACTTGGTGTCACGCCCTCGGCTTAGCCGACTTTCGCGTGTGTGGTCACCCCGCCTGTCCTGGCAATGATGGGCGGGGCCACCAATTGAAGACTGTTTAAAAGCGCCGCAGTTCTTTGCCCGGCACTTTCTCTTCCTCTGGCCCTTGCCGTGTTCAGTTTGCGCTTGCACCCAGTGTTCGCCCACCGCAGCAACTCTGGTTCTCCCGTGTTCGCCTGCCGGGGTGGTTCCGGTTCTCTGTGCTCTGCTGTGTTCTGCCCGTGTCTTGCAGATGCCTCCTTCCCCCGGAACGTGACACTTGGAAAAGCCATTAGTTATAGCGAGTGAAAATACAACAGAATGCTAAGGGATCTACGCAATCGATAATACAGGAAACTGAAATATAAACGCAAGCATGAAAGTATTGCAACAACAGTGGACAAAAGCAGATCAAGGAACTACAGCCGTTGACTTGAATGGACTGTAATCCAACACACATTTCCACCCTCACTTTGCTGGAAAGCATTATTGTGGGAAATGTTCTTAATAAGTGGCCACCTCCTAAGGGGGCTAAAAAGACTTCCACCCCCCAGCCTTACCATTTTCTACCAATTTGCCATGAAGAACATCCTGATCTCCTCATTCTCAGCCTGGCATTGGAACTACATTGCTTCTTACTGGGGAGTTCTGCAGGGGGTAGTGAAGACTGCCCAGTCCATCACCAGGACTTCACTGCCAACCATCCAGACCACTTACAACAAGCAGTGCACCAGGAGAGTTCACAGCATTAGAGGAGACCCCTCTAACTCCCTCTATTGTAGCTTGAAGGTCAACACCACCACATTCAGAAACATCTTTGTCCTGCAGGGTGTCAGATGTTTTATCAAATTGTACTGTACATTTGTGTATCTGTAGAAGGGCAAAAAAGTGAAATTTGAACTTTAAGCCTTTCACAATGCTGTGGAATCCAGGATGCACAAATTTGCATTTGTTATGCAATAATATCATTAACCCTATGGTTACCAACCACAGATGGAACCCTCTGACAGCAGAGATGAGAGCTACACATAACTGCTAAACTTCTGAGCACAGAAGTCTCCACTCTCTGCTGCTTTTATTTTTTCTACTCCCCTAGGCCATACCTTATACAGTCCTGTGTTCTTGTCATTGAAGTTTAAGTTCCATGAGCCCCAGTCAGTCTCATTTTGTGCAAAGTATCAGGGGGTGTTATGAACGCATTTGGCACAATAATGAGAACCACTAAACAAATATGCATTTGAGAAAGCAAGGGAAACTTGGATAGACTTAATCAATCATGAAGTTGAAAGAACTTCCCCAAACTGTGGCCACAAAGCCGGAAGCATACAGTTGTCTAGAATATGTTTGTATGGTGCATGAGTGTGGCTGAAACAGCTAAGCCAGTAGAACGGGAGTCCACATACTTTTGACCATGCATTTTACCATTGCCAGTAACATTGTAATATGTTTATCTTGAGGCAATAAACTGATCAGTAAATTTGGCTTAGCAACACCTTTCCTTTAGATAGGGATGCTGTGACTTAAGGAAAACTGATTTAACTATACATTCAGCTTTACTGTATTTTGCTTTAGCCAATTGTACTTATTTGATTCTACATTTGCAGTTTAGGGATGTTGGAGGGTCGGAAAGGGGCAGTACCAGGAACTGCAAGGGGGACAGAGTTATAGGACCAGGCTTAGGTCAAAAGTCTTGGGCTCAGGGTCAGTAAAAGACCTGGGAATAGGAACATATGAAGAAACACAAGGTTGCCCTATGTGAATGAAATCTGCAAAATCAAGTAATCTTATATTTTATATCATAAAACCAAAAAGCACTAATTCAGGCTGCTTGCTCTTGGCATTAAAATTGCATGTTACGCTGTATGCTGATCAAATCGGTACAACCAATGCTTTGTTGCGGATGTATGTCCAGACTACAAGGCCGTGTACATTCCATGCTCTGTCCAAAAGTCGCCGAACTCGCACCCAAGATTATGGAATGACGCCAACACCCAGGTCACGATAACCCAGGTTACAACGCTCAAGGTAGCGAGATTGAAGTGAGAACAAACACCCAGCAAGAAGAAGAGTACAGGAAGGCGTGCACTTCTTACTTACTTACTACTGCCGTATAAATAACTGTGTAATGCTTCATTCGGGGAGACTCTTTTTCCGAAGGGACTCTCCCACACCGGTGTGTATTTCTATACAAAATAAAATGTAACTCTCTCTACACCCAAACTGTTACTTTATTTTTCTTCCATAACTACAAGGGTAGGATCAGTAACAAGGTACAAAAATAAAGGCATTTCAACACAAGCTTGATCAAGACCATTGGAGTTAGCTTTCTGAAGGCTTCTTCAGTCCCTTTATAGAGGACTAATCTGATTTTACAGGCCACACCTGGCTCGTTCTGCTTCTTCACATGCTCCTCCTCCTTGTCTGGGGTTCATCTAGAGACATCTCCATCTCCTTAACAAATTCAACAAATACAAAAAATAACACTCCCTAAATTTGTTTTGTACAGTAAAAATCTAAAGTGGTTATGACAGAACCTGGCATCTCAGCTGTGCACAGTCAATTAAGATGGGGGGGGGGGGGATTCTCTGACATTTCACTCATTCTTTGTAAAGCTTGATCTTGTTTAAATTCAGTTGCAGTCTTATTATGTGAAATTGCAAAGCTCACATCTGTGGTCGAGGAGCCACCCTTAGTGCTGCCATGTGTGACCACTCGTCCTCTTTCCAAATCCATTGGAAAACTGCAAACTATGGTACCTGCAGGGGTGGGTGTTAGGGTTCATCTTCAGGTACTTCACTGTTAAGCATAGAAAACCAGTCGAGTTCCTACTCACAAAGCAACCAAATATTATGTTTAACTATTTATATAGTTGGCAGCTTTTTAGAATTTTTTTTTACCAGCAGCAGAACATTTAACAACATTTATCTGCTTTTAAATGCAAATAGTGTATTTTTACAAAACATGTCCTTCACATCTTAGCCCTGTGATGTTGAGGTATGCAAGAGCCTAGATGTGGCTGTTTCCATGGTGATGTTGACACCTGGACATGGATTGTTAAAGTGAAACAAATGCCAGGTGTGGTCATTCCTGGCAATGAGGCTTTTACAATAGGAATGTGTGTTTAGAGAAGGAAGCTGGGGGGAGGTGTGACTGGATGTGATATGCAGGGTTGTCAAAGAGTTATGCTTGTGAATTTGATGTGAAGCTTTGAGCATGTTATTTTTTGTTATCTAAATGATGTATATTTTGGAAATACAAGTGTTTTTTCTAGTTACTATTTTCAATAATTTGTCCAGCAGAACAAAGAAGGACCCAGTTTCTGCTTGTTAACAGCAAACTTATTTTTAGTGCAGTATGAGGATGCTCTTGGATTGCAGTTGGTGTGTTTCCTTAATATAACCTTTAGAAGGACAGTTGCTTGTTTATATACTCATTTCTCTTTTTCCTGTTAGGAAAAACAAATAAACAGCTTCTCACAACTATGAGTTCTGTATTATCCACTTTGCTGTTTGTGTTTTTTAGTCACAAATAATGCTTGCAGTTGCCATTTAAATGCCATTCTCATTTTCCATTGATCTAATTCACTCTTGTTTCTTCATTTTTTTGTTCGAGTCTCCTGAGGTAGAAACGGCAAGGGGAATGTATAAACTCTGCCCAATTCTTGCTGAGTCCTTGGATCTGACGCACCCATAAATTGTGCTCTTTTCACAAGAGGCTACAAATGTATTTCTTTATTTGCTTTTCCTAGGCCTTTCTGCTGGGCCCACCGAGTATGAAGTGCAAAGGTAACTGAATACATGACTTATTAAGTTGGCTGTTCTGAGCCCTGCATATCTAAAATAGAGGCTTAGGCTCTCAGTTATAAAGGCTTTAATCGAGGAAGATGAGTCTGACTGCTGAGAACCACTCAATTTGTCTGAGTGATGGAAATAAAATACCTCTTATTGGACTGGGAACCTACAGTGATCCTCGCAAAGTAAGAGCTTTACATTTTTTTTCTCCATTAATTTTATTACAAATGCTCTGTAATGGTTATGTTACTGCCTTGGTCGCTGGGCTAAAATTGAGGACAGCCCTGCTCTTGTAGCCTTTCTTTTGCTCTGCAGTATCACACCTATGTTTTTATGTCATTTTGTCGGAATTTGGAAAGCTGTCTGAGGATGCGAATCATTTGCTTTGAGCCACAATTTTGAAGTCTGTGTTGTGAATGCAAGCAGGTTGAATGACAACCACCTTGTCTGACCCACTGTCCAGCTGCTTTCTGTTATTTAAAGGCACTTAGCATCTAGTAAACCCACCTAAAGGATGAAAAATTATTGAAAATGTTCAAAATTTCTTTAATGAAGGTCATCACTGAATGTCCTCCAAAAAAAAGTTCAAGTGATCTGCATCTGATCTGGTAATGCTTGTGAACCTGCTGGTTATTGGAGAAGTGGTGGAGAATAAAACATGGCAAGGGTCTCTTTTTACAGCACTAGCGCTGCTCAGCCTCCGATGGTTTCTCACCTGAACAATTAAGGTTCTCTTGCATAGATTTGGGGTGTGTTTCCCAAAACCTGTACTGTTGCTTCATGTTAAAATTTGCAGCTTCAGTGGTTTTATCCTTTTCAGACTCCCAAAGGAACGGCCTACGAGTCAGTGAAGCTGGCCATTGAGGTTGGTTACAGGCACTTTGATGGGGCCCTTGTGTATTTCAATGAGCATGAAGTTGGCCAGGCCATTCGTGAGAAGATAGCAGATGGAACAGTCAAAAGAGAAGACATCTTCTACTGTGGGAAGGTGTGTGTCTATGTAATGTACTTCTCTTAACCATAGAAAGGTTGTCCTATTCAAGGTGAAGGACACATTTGCATGATTTTTTTTCTAAGTTACAATTCTTTGCTGATGGCCAGTTGTGGAACACCTTCCATCCTCCGGAGCTGGTGCGGCCTGCTCTAGAAAGAACCCTGAAAACCCTGCAGCTTGACTATGTTGATCTCTACATTGTTGAGCTCCCTATGGCATTTAAGGTATGACACTTTCACAGCTCCATTGTGGTCCATGGTCCAGGTCTTGAATGTCAAGGTATTGTAGACATTGATATGTTTAGATAACATGCGGGACCAAACCTCATTAGCACAGTTACTGCAAACGTACCACTGTTGCAATGTTTTCAGATTTTGTGTGAGATGTTCTGCTCCTACAGCCAGGAGATACCTTTTACCCCAGAGACGAGAACAGCAAGGAGATTTACCACAAAACAGATCTGTGTGCTACGTGGGAGGTGGGTCACAAACCAGCTTCATGTGTTCATGGCAAAGATACAACTTCAAACATAGGCCACTTAAATTGAAAGTGCTCTGCAAATGGATATGACTGCCTATTAAACTTTAACGGTCCTCTCGACTGTAGGTTGTTAAAATCCCATTTAATAATGTGCAAACATGCAATGTTTTGTGCATTTGCCACACAACAGAACAATAAATTTGCACCAGCTTGGCAGCAGGCAGTCTAGCATAACAAATGGTGTTTGTGGATTAAGTTCATATTTCATTAATTTCCCTTAGTCGATATTGGGGAAAACTTTCAGCTCAGAACTCTGTCTAAATAAGAGATAAGAAATGGTTTGTTAGCCTGGGTAACAGTAAAATCAACAATGGCAAGAAATGGAAACCTACATATACAACCCAGTCCTGTTTCTGAACCCTAAGAAGACGCAGTTCTCTAGCAATGAGGCTAAAACTAAGCGATCCCAGTGTCTCCCTTTCCCAGCACTTTGTCTCAAGCCCTGCTCATGTGTCAGTGCAACTATTTAATTCTTTGTGTACTTGTACCTAATTTATATTGTGTATTTTTATGCTATATGTGGTTTTATGTACTTGTTGCTCATGTATTCATACTTGGTGCTGTGTGATATCCCCCCTGCAGCATCTGCAAAGCTTTTATTTTTAGAGCAAACACAGACGCTCCACATTTTATTGATCTGGGTATAATTGACCTTTGTAATGGTCTGTAGGCAATGCCAGTTGATAAAAGCTCCTTATCTGTGTTGTAGCCAGCAGGGCTACTTTGTACTTTTGCCGTGTGTGTGTGTGTAAACAATTAAAATGGCACCAACTCTTCCATTTCACTGTTTGCACTTTTATTCTTTGAAAGGCACTGGAAGCTTGCAAGGATGATGGCCTGATTAAGTCCATTGGCGTGTCTAACTTTAACCGCAGGCAGCTGGAGCTGATCCTAAACAAGCCAGGCCTTAAGCACCGGCCAGTCTCTAACCAGGTGTGTGTGTGTGTGTGTGTGTGTGTGTGTGTGTGTGTGTGTGTGTGTGTGTGTGTGTTACAATGAAATAACCATTTCAATACCGATTAAGTAATTTGCTGGCATACAGCTCAATACACAACACAAACCTTTTCTTTAAAAAGGTGTTAAAATGCTTTGATAAAATCATGAACAAATGGTCTGGTACATCAAAATGATGCACATATTGATAATACATACACCCACTGGTGTGGGTGTGGCCATATGTGGATGAAACTGTACATGTTTAAGTGCTAGTGCTCCAATGTATATAGTAATGTGATTACAGGTATACCCCTTTCATAAAAGCAAATATTGCTTTTAAATAGAAGTTTTATTCTCCCTGCAGATTGAGTGCCATCCATACTTCACTCAGCCTAAGTTGCTGGAGTACTGCCGACAGAACGACATTGTTGTTGTAGGATACAGCCCCCTGGGGACCTCCAGGGATGCTTCCTGGTAGGAATGGCTCCTCCTTATTCAAAAGCAATTTTCCATAAACTGGGAGTTCTGCATGCTAGCACAGTGATGTCTGGTGAGAACTGGATTAGGAAGGATAAAGAGGTTTGGTTTTGTGCTGTTCAACAGGGTGAATTTAACATGCCCCCCACTGCTGGAGGACTCACTCCTGGTTTCCATTGGCAAGAAGTATGGGAAGTCTACAGCTCAGGTGGCCCTTCGTTTCAACGTGCAGCGTGGTGTTGTGGTCATCCCTAAGAGCTTTGCATCGATGCGCATCAAGGAGAACTTCCAGGTGGGCCTGAGAGGATTGACTGTCTGCTCAGTGATGTCACAGTTAACCCACAAAAAAAAAGACAAAAACACTATATCTGTTTGTTCATTTACTGAGGAAAATGATCCATTGTTACTGATCGACGTTTGGCAAAAGTATGTAAAGCTTTGCTTTCAGTAACTGGTGTGACCCCCCCCCCCCCAAAAGCAACTAAATGTTTCCAGTTAGTATTGGTCAATCCCACACGTCAGCTAGGAGGAATTTTGGCTCATTTCTCCTAATAGAACAGCATCAACTGGGGTGTTGGTGGGCTTCCTTGCCCAAACTTCCTGCATGAAAAATCCGCATCCATCATAATTTATGCAGAATTGGACAAAATTCTAAAAGGTTCACAAACTTTCAAGCACCACTGTAACTGATGCTGTGTCCCTGTGTTTCCGACCTCTGCGTATGAGGACGTTTCCTGACATTTGCATGACTCTGTGCGCACACAGAAAACACCTACAGACATCCTGTTTTCCCCTCAGATATTTGACTTTTCCCTCACTGATGATGAAATGAAAGCCATTGAAGGACTGAACAAAAACATACGTTTCGTGGAGCTTCTCATGTAAGTGACAATGATTTTTCCCATGCTGTTAGACATGAGCTGGCAACCTTTGTAAACTGTTAACCTCTTTAGTATAATTTGGCTGAGTCTACATACAGAGGAAATATTTTTAAACTGATTTGGCTTTTAAATGCTAATGAAAAAATAAAAAATAAATGTCCAAGGGTCACAAGTGGGCAAAACTGTTCTTATAGTTAGTTTCTGTCAAGCAGATATTTTTTTTTCAAACCCTCCAGTGATTTTTTTTTTTTTTAATATTATATGTCTAATGTGCATATCAGTTCTATGGTTGTTGACTAAAGCAGCTGTAACTGACTCTTGTATAACAGAGGTTTACTCTTGCATGGTTTGTTACTACATGCATTCTGTCATGCTTACCACTATTTGCATGTCAAGCCATAGCAATTGTGAGATTTCAAAAATTTTTCCTTTTGCTTCCATAGTACAATAGGAAGGAGCATGCTTTTTTTTTAATGTAAAATGCACAATAGCAACACACACTAGCTGGGAGGATGACAATATATGCACTGCGCTGCTGTTTTACTAAAGTGTAATGTTGGGTCTTTGCAGGTGGAGCGACCACCCAGAATACCCATTCCATGATGAATACTAGACCACAGCACTTGACACAAGGGGGTCCCGGGAGTTGATGCAAAGTTTACCGAACAGCTTTACATTGAGGGACTTTTCTTTCCAACACTGTTCACATACTGAGTCATTTTATTTGTAATTTAACGTAGCACAAGACGTAAAGAAATCAACTTTCACTAGAGATGCAGGATTTGCAATGATGTGAAGGCCATGCTAGCCACTCGAACAGAACCTTGAACATATGAATTCCTGGAGAGATCTGAGGTTTTTAGAGCAAAAAGATGTGAAATACTAGTATACAGCAAATTCTTCCTCTTCCACCCTTATTCACAAACTATTAGTAAATCTGGAATGTATAATTATGAATTTGTATGATTTTACAGATTTTTAAAATTTTTTTAATTTTTTTTTTAATTTTAAATCTTAGATGCACAAACAGTTTAGAAAGCTGATTCTGTTTGCTCCGTAGCTGTTTGTTTCTTCTGTGCTACAGTTGCATTTGTGTCCATTAGAGTGCAGCACTGGATCACCAACATCTTTTCCCTACAAGAATCCTTTTGACTTTTACAGTTGGTCAAAATTTTGAAAAGCAGTGTCATAAATAGGGAGTGAATTTTATCTAGAATGTCACTCTGGACTTGTAGGACAGTCATTACCTCTCCTAACGGCAACATTTAAAAATATAGGATCTTTTTGACTAAGGTGACATTAAAAATAAACTGGTAAAATCCAAAGTTATTAAAAAAAGAAAAAGAAAAAAAAACAGGGTACTTGCTAGCCCCCAGCTAAAGGTGGAAGTGGTAGCTCACCTGTTTCATAGTCAAGACAAGTATGTTTTATAGATTGAAAAGGTTTTTAAATGCTTTTTGTGATGTTGAAGTGTAGGAAAGTTTGCATGTCAAGGTTATCTAAAACTTTGGTAAGACAGTATCTTTTTTTTTTTTTTTCTTTTTCAAATTGAACTCACGTAAAAAAAAATTCACACAACCAATCAAACAGCTAGAGAACTATACATAAATGAACAAGAAAAGAAAGGGGAGACAGGCACTGAGCAAAGGCAAATTCAAAATGGCTCCAATGGCCATGTAGCTCACACAAATTTTGAATAATTTATAGCTGTTAAGTTCTTATTATAAGATATAATTTTAATGTACTGTCAACAGTACAGATAAACTTTCTGTTAGTAAATTGGAATCCATGTATGTGATATTTAGCTATAAAGTATTTAAAAATATGCCTGTTTCTTTCATAATGTAGAAATCCAAACAGCATAGCCTCAAGTAAAAATCCCTTCCTAAGCTGTCAATAACAAACTTGGAAACATTAGTGTGATACAGTCTGTATGCATGATACAAAGGGAACCATCATTACCATCCACATCTTTCTTCAGAGTGTTGTGCTATCTCTACCTCATTCTGAAACAGTTCTTGGCTTGAATTGAAAAAATTGAGACAAATTTCAGAAAATTTTAAAAAATGCAAAAAATTGAGAAGTACCTGCATCAATGAAACAGAAGTGCTGTAAATACTGAAGTTCATACAAGTGTAACATTGGTGTACTATTTTCTGCCTTACGTTCACTTCATTTCAAAACGTTTGTGCAGTGTCTCCATGTTATTCTCATAAGGCGTATCCAGCAAGCTATGGCCAAATAGACAAAAATGAAAAAAGTAAGAAGGCTGGAAAAGGTCATATAACAGAACTGAAGATGAAAATAAAAGAATTGTGAGCATCTTAAGGTGATTGGTCTGTCTGTGCTTGTGCCCATCTACAGCTCACGTACACTTCCACAGCCCTCTGTTTCGAGCTTCGCTTGCTGAGAATATTGAAAAGTTCATTGCACTAAATTGGTTATTTTAAATTCTCTTCACTTAAAATTTCATTATTGAATGTCCATTGCAGCCTAGTGTATATAAGGAAAACAATGTTTTTGGAACACTGCCTAGAACCATACCCATTAATGACTTTATTATATTTTTGATAATTAGGTAATTGGTTCTAAAAGTGTTTTATGTCACATTGAAATCATAGGTTGAAAGTTATGTGGGGTTCTTTTGTTTTTAGTGATAGTTGGGGAAATTATTTTGGGGCTTTTGGATGGCCTGGGAATGCATTATTTTTCTCATTAGACATGATCTGAAAATAGATTTTCTGTACACACAATTCTGGTATCCAGATCAGTTTCAGCAAACAAACTGTGATTTTGTAAGACAGATGTAAAAAGATGCTAGGTTTGGATGAATAGGCTTTTTATGACTTTCCTGATCATGCTCTTCTGACCAGTTAATTGGCTCAGGATAAAAATAATCCAGTATTATTGGAGGAGGGTACACCAATTATGTGGACCCCTTCTATGACTGAGCTGTTTTGGCCAGACACACACAGCATACAAACACATTCTAGACAACTGTGTCCTTCCAGCTGTGTGACCAGAGTTTGGGGAAGATGAAGCTCCTTTCCTGCTCTAGCATGACTGTGCACCCCTAAGTGCACAAAGCAAGCTCCATAAACATTTGGTTTGCAAAAGCACAGAGCCCTGACCTTAACCCCAGTGAACACCTTTGGGATGAACTGGGATGCCAACTGCGAGCCAGACCTTCTCACCCTGCCTCACTGATGCTCTTGTGGCTGAATTGGCACAAATTCCTGCTTCAAAATCTGGTGGAAAGCCTTCCCAGAAGGAGGAGGCTGTTGTAGCAGCAAAGGGGCATCAACTCCATATCAATGCCCATGGAAAGTTAAACAAGCACATATGGGGGTGATGCTCAGGTGTCCACATATTTTTGGCCATGAAGTGCATGTGCACCCTTGTCCTATAGTCATTTTATTGTAGTTGTAAACTATTATAGTAGATACTGTGAATATGGTATTCTTCCATCCAGAACCACCGCAAACATAGCTGACAGTCTTCAGACAACATTTAGCTGATGTGGACATCCTGTTAACTACAATGTGATAATAGTCAACAGCTCTGTGCAGAATGTGGATTAAAACCTAGGTGGGCACAAGGAAATGAAGAAGTTCAATGTCAAAATGTGTCCCTTATGAAACAGATTTGTATTGTGTAGCAAAAGGTCTGTACTGAAAAAAAGTGAGGAGGTAGGTGACTGAGCTTTTGTTCATCAGGAAGATTAGAGATCAAATACCTGACTTGGAACTGTCAGACTGACTGGGAAATGCAGGTCAAAAAGGTAAATCCAAATCATATGCATATGAGCATATGCATCTCATTTAGATGAGATAAATCCTTCTGAGCTGGGACAGGACAGGTTCACTATATAATTTAATGTGGCCTCCAATAAACTAAGCAGGATGGGAAACAGCTGTTGCAGAGTCTTCAAAAGATGGTCACAATTGTTGTAGAAATACCTCATCGAATCAGCTGACTGGTTCACAAACAAGACTGTGAATGAATCCAACCTTGCAGACGATCAAGACTTTGAAAACCTTGAATGAAGCCCTATAGTTTTTAACAAACCAATTGCACCTTAAATGCCACAGAGGCAAAGGAACACCTAAGAGACTGAATGACTGTGGCAGTACAGGACTTGCAAAGATATGACTGTTGAATATTTGCTTTTATGCACTCTGTGTATATTAATTTAAGACAAAAGAAAAAGCAAGAACTGTTAAGCCTGTAATTGTAAGGTTTCTGAAAAACTTGGTAAATGGGTGCAGTACACATGGTAATAGCAGTGAACAAGGTAACACTAGGAAGCGGTGTAATATGTGTTAATAGGTGTTAATACTTTAATTCCAAGAAAAGGGGATGTTTTGCACTGGAATGAAAAAGGATGGCCATAAACCAAGAAAGTAAGGCATGCATGAGAAGTGTGGAGTTGCATGATGAAGAAAAGTTGTTTTGCTCAGCATCCTTGTGTTTCAGTGGGTTAATCCACAGTAGTTTTAGCAGTAAGGCAGCTCTACCAACCCCTAGTAACATGGGTGAGAGCTAGATGATAGTAATACTGCTAAAGTATTGATTTTGTGAGCAAATGTGTTTTTGAAATGAGCGTGGATATAAACATCGATCAGCTGGCTCACGAGTATAATTTGGTGGTAAAACAGGCCATGGATTCTTAATATTTGTATTTATATTGAGCCCAGTGATTCAGGGAACGTTTAGAGTCCACCATAGCCTTGATTCAATGGTTGATGATGGATGGATGGATGGATGGATGGATGGATGGATTTTAATCGTATGGTTCCAGATGCCATCTGTTTGTCAGAGAGTCCTGGTAGAGACCCCCTGGCCTTCAGATGGGTTGTCTTGCCACAATTTACAAAGAAGCAAGTCTGGCTCTTTCTATGTCCTTTCAGAAGGATGGATACAAAACGTTGCTATTTTGACTTTCACCCTCGCCAGCTCATTGGTCCTGAGTGATTTCCCACTCCTGGGGAAAACCTGGGATGCCAGCCTGCTGGCATCTGGTCATCAGTCCTTGCCATGTCGGTCATTTCTATTTGCGACAAAAATGCTTTTTAAGTGAGCCTCTGTCTCTCAGAACTTTGCATGTCCTCTCTGTGACTGTAAGGGCTTCCTTCGGGTGCTCCAGTCTGCTCCTGCTGTCCAAAGACATGTTTCAAAGTCATTTGGGCACAGTGTGTGATAGGGTGTGTGTGACCACCCTGTGATGCACTGGCATCCTATTCGGGGGGCAATTTCATAGCCTGGTGCCCTGTGATTCTGGACCTCTGCAACCCTGATGAGGATGCAGCAGTTAATGATAATGAATGAATGAATGGATGGATGGATGGATGGATGGATGGATTTTTAGTCCGTTGCCCTAAGTTGTGGGTTCAAAACCCAGCTCATTTATGCAGTGTTTTCATCTTCTTCCCATGTTTATGCAGGCTTCCTTCCATGATCCGAAGACTCTAAATACTGTACATAGTAATAATGGCAATAACAACTATCCTTTCCTAAATGATATGGCATGGACTGCTTCTACAGGAATTCTTCTGGAGTGCCTCCAAAAACAGCTTGGCCTTTTTTCATGTTAGGATGAACTGTTGACAAGTCTGGGAATGGCAGAGACAGTGGCCTTGCCCTCCTCCACTGTGGCGCACACAGAGTTTCTCCGCGATCTGTCTTTGCTCTAATAGCCTGACACCCATCCAGCAGCGAACCTCACATCAGCGCAGACCTCTCAGGCGCGCTGCCAGGCACACAAGCGAGAACAATCGCATGTTGATGCCTTGGTTATACAAGCCGTGACAGGGTGCCATGCTTCATCCCGCCTCGCCAGCGCAGCCTCCCCTGCTCTGTGCACAGGGTTTGTCAATGGCTCCAGTGTCCTGAGCTTCTGCTCATTTGTAAATGAGCACCATTTCTGGACTCATTTTGTCACGGTGGTGTAGACACAAATTTCCCCTTCAGCTTCAGTCATCTCGACCACTCATCTTGTCACTCAGTAGCTCCCGCGGCCTTTAAGCACATTGCTCAAAAAAAGGTAAGCTGAGCTTTAACCTTATTTGCACCTCAAGGTTCTTAGATTCAAACATTTGCAGGTTTGAAATCTGCCTTGCAGCCATATTTCTGCACGGCACCTTAGCATGTACAGTAGTGCAATTTAAATGCGACAAAATATTCATCGCTCGTGGAAAAAAAAAGACAGTTGCACTTTCTAAATTAAGAATTAAAGGCAGTAATGAGGGGAAAAAACCTAATATGGATAATAATTCTAATTCTGAAAACTAATAATGATAAAAGGTCTCTCAAGTGCTGCCTCATGGCTGCACACTTGTTCATCCAGATTAAAATGGTATTTATTAGAGTTAGGATTAAATCTGGAAATCTGGACTGAATCATCAAGTGATGCTCTGTAGTATTAAATTAACCTTTATTGATATAGCAAAATTTTTTTTGCTTAGAGTGGCTTGCAGGTGTAAGCAGTAAATAATTTTAACTTGGAGATTGACAGGGCAAGTTTGGCCGTAAAACAGCGCAACAGGTGTTGTGGAGGAGGACGCCGAGCTGTTGCTAGTATGAGCACGCCGCCAGCATCCCTGTGAATGAACTTGCGGAGACGGAATGCAGGACAGAAGGACTTTTAACACTTTTGACTGAGACTTTATGTTAGGGATTAAGAAGGAGAGGTGGCTTAGGCTGAGTTGAAAACCTGTATGTTTTTTTTGAAGTGCCATGACGTCCTTTATTGCATAGATCCACAGCAGCGTTGGGGATCCCTGAAAAACCGTTAAGTTTTGCCCGAAAATCTTGTTTATGTTTAATATTATTGCCGTGGTCACAACAATACAGACACAAACAGTGCAGTAGAACAGCATAGTGCATCCAGATGCATAGAAAATGGGCGAAAGACTGCAGCTTTGGTCGTGCTCAACTACATTGAGTAAGAAGCTCCAAAAGTGTCTCTACACATTCCAGATTTTGTTTAAATGATCACGTAGACCGAATGTAATTTTACTTTTAAGGAAGAAGGTGAAACATTCAGGTCTTGGATGTTCGTGGAGAGACCTTAACAGCAAAACAGATGTTATTGTTGCTGCTGTTGTATATTAAACAGTGGGTGAGCAGCAAACTTTTCCCCTATCGGAAGCAGTGATATTCAAAATTAAAATAATTCACAGAACTGCGATTCTCTTATTTTCATCTTTCTCAAACAACATCACCATCAAACATTTTCTCCCTCTGGTCTGGAGGAGATGCAACTAGATGTCAGTGACAGCTCCTGCGCTTGCTGTGGCTTTTTTGTCCCTACCAAAGCTTTAGCTGGAAGATAATATTTTATTTTTTAAAGCCACTGAATGATTGTGACTCTCAGATGTAAAGGCTTTGTTGAGACTTAACATTGCTATTTCAGTCCATTTTTTAATTTGCCAAAGAGTTGAATCATAGCAATGTGGCCAGGTAGCCAATATAAGAGCAGGCAAATGGACATGGGCACAGGTGCATGGTTATTGTGCATTTATTTTTATTCAGTTTCAAATGATTGCTTTCCTCTGCAGTTCAGCCCTCTGCCCCATTAGCCTGAAAAATACCTTCAGATGCGGGGAATTGGTTACAACCGAACCATAAAGCAACTTTTGGGCATCTCAGACATCTTGTAAACTTTCCCCTGCGACCAGTACTGACAGCTTAGCCTTTTATTTTACACACGGTTGCTGCACTGGGATGAGAGTGCTGGTGGTTCGCATGACATCAGTTTATACCACAAAACGTCTGTCCAAAAGAACAATGCTAATGAGCTTCCTGGAAACAGGTAACCCAAGGACATGACAAAGTAAAAGAAACGTATGTAAACGCTATTAAAAAAGCTTTTCTCAAATAAAGGAAAGCAGTTAAATAAAGAAGTGGCAGGGAGAGCAACGTGAGCGCTGCAAGTTAAAAGAAGTTCAAACAAGCTGAACAATTTGCCAGTGAGGAGGAAGGAGAGGCGCAGTCTTTGACCGGAATAATAACGCGGCCCTCTCACGGCACAGGAGCCCTGTGAGGGAATCCCAGCAAAGCGGCCACACGGCCTGTGAACAAGCGGCTCCAGGGTTGCTAGGACCCACTTCGCTCCATTCTCAGGCCCTGTTGTGGGAAAGTGTTGTGAATGGGGCACTGGGCCCGTGAGGAAGTGGTGCGGCCCGCAGGAATAAAGCCCCTTTTGGGGGAATGGAGGGGGGATGAATTGGAGAAGTGTTTGGACCCCAAAGTGATGTTTTGCTTCTATCCGCCAGCCTTGTCTGCCCTGAATCCCGGGACCGTACTGCTCAGTGGGTGTGCACCAAGCTTTGTGTGTGTGTTTGTGTGTGTGTGTGTGTGTGTGTGTGCACGCACAAGGTTTCACAACCAGACCCACTGGTGGACAGTTTTAGGGGGTGGAGGCAGGGGTGGGGCTGTAAATGGTTAAATATTTATTCCCTTCAACCTCCAGCATCAACCCTGCCTGGCAGAGAGATGAGGGCAAAAAATGTGTGTATAAAGGTTACGCAACCAGACCTCTACAGGCAGGCAGCACAGACCTCTAGTGTGTCACCCCGAGCCAGAGAGGACAGCCCCCATGTTTCTGAATGGGACTTCGAGCATGGGGTGTGGGGGTGGGGGTGTGAGGTGGGCTGGGGAGGGTGGAATGCAGCCACAGCAGAGCTGGGGCAGAGGGGGGCAGGGGGGTTCAGCTGGCTCACGGTTAGAATTACACAGATCTCCTCCCCTCATGTCCACTGGTTAAATAGTGCAACCTGGAGGTTTACTGAAGAGTTTGGGGAACCGTTTAGCGGTGGAGGCCGAGACCCGGACATCCAGCGAAAGGTGAGTCCTGTGCAGTGCTGTCTGCTCCCCACTGTGCCGCCTGTACATCTGCCGAGCCACCGAACTGGCCAATAAGTTCGATTTCAGCTTTCGCTGGTCCTGGTGGCAGAGCTGCTCACCATGATTTACTGCCTGAGTATGTGAACATGCAAATGTCTGCCTGTGGTGGTGAAACCACAAGCTGAAGTGATGTTTGTCCTGGGGGTTCAGTTCATTCCTTTTCTATGCAGCTAATTGCCCAATTGCTGTAATGTTGTTTAGAGCTCCATGTCAGCCTGCTGAGGACAGCATTTTATAAAATAAATGCAATTCTAATATTGTTCAGCTGCTGTAGTGCAGTGGCAGTTTGTAGCGTGATTAAATATCCGTGAGATGCCAACGAAAAGGTAAAGTTAATGAAACCCTTCCATTAAGAGCAAGTTAAAATATTCTCGGCATTGCCGTTTTATTTACATGAATGAGTATGTTAGCTGTAACAAAATAGTGACATTTTGATAAATATGAATAGATGCTGTTTGCGTAATAAGAAATTATTGACTACCTGAGCGCTGATGTTTCGTGTTTGATGGTCGGTAATTTGCAAGCACATGCACTCAAGAGAAGTTTTTTGGATTCGAGAAAGTCTGAAAAATTTATGTGAGAAAATGACCCACAGAAATTATAAACTAACAAAAGTGTAGTTGCATTAATTCAACTGAGCTGTTCAAAAGCAGCTCTCTGGGATGGACTAGGATGCCTTCCAGGGTTTTTTTCTGCTTGCCCACTGGCCCTTGCATGTGGGACAAGGCTGCAGACCAGTGTGACCCTGAACCGGACTAGCAGTTCCTGACAGAGAGCCAGAGAACGGCAGCTTTGAAGCATATCAACCTGGAATTACCTTTGCAGAAAGAATAACGCAATGGGAATGAGAGCTACTTTAGCATACGTGAATACAGAGCAAGAGTCGTGTCCTCATGCGACTGTGGTAAATTAGCAATGCACTGCCATAGCATTGTGGTAAATTCTGCTGCTAGTAGAGGTAGAGAGAAGAAGAGCTTCTGCTCTCAAGTCACAGAACCTTGATTTATTCTTTTTTTGCTTGCCTTAACCCACAGAAGGCAGTTGTACGTATTCCATCCACTGTTGCTTCTGTTGTTTTGCACACATTAGCCATTTGCACACATCCACTGCCCCCAGCAGACGGAAGACCAGTGCGGTACCGCTCCTTCTTGTATTTGCACCAATTATTAATGCTTAAAAATAAGCAACCTTGTGAATCTCAGCACTGCTGTGTGCAACCTAAAGTCTCACCACTGAAGTCCTCCACAGATCTGTGAGCTTCAGATTTGATGACATTTCATTATGAACTTCATAACAGCCACAGTTTGGGGGCTCAGCTTACTTCACTGGGTAAGCCAAGACAGACCTCTGGGAGCTTTCTTCCCCCACAGCAGTTCGCTTAGATGTTTCTGCAATGCAAGCGGTGCCAGTCTATTTTTTGTAAATTTTTTGCTACCTGCGAATTCAACACATGCTGAGCAAATGGTCACCCCAGGCTGCTTGTTCCAGCTGTGGGAGGACTCAGGTGAAGCTACTTGTTATGTAGATGGCTTCCTGTTTTGTGAAGATGGCTAGAAGTGAGGAGAGCTGCTCAACCCAGCAAATTTCCATGCAAAGCGGCTGAGCTGACAGTGCTGAAACAATGGCCATCTGTTCATAAGCGGTGCTAGCTTGTCTCAGCGTAGCCAATCCTCAGGCTGCCTGAAAGGACTCATTGAAGCAGAAGAGATGAAGGCGGGTCTTTGCCTTTCCCATAACCTGTACTGCGTCCATTGATCGAACATCCGGCTATTTCTGGCTCAATTGTCTTCGAGGTCCCTTTTCTGTGCACCACACAGGTAAGGAGCGCGCCAGCCATTGTGGCTTTAGCCAAACAAGGTTTTGGACACAAGTTTACGCCGGTGGTCTCGCTGTGTGTGCAGTCCGAGTGGTGGGAAGAGTCCTGGGAAAACCGAGGGGAGCTGGAGATCCTGGCAAGGAGGTAGATCTTTGGCTGCTAGGGAACCTGAGCCAAGGGAAGCATTCCTCCCCCATGCCAACTCTCAAAACGCCCTTAGTCAATGAAGACTTTACTATTTTTGTCGCTAGCTCCTTGTGCCCTACCCTACATGATCCAGTGCACGGTGCAGCAAGCATTCGTCTTCTCTGTTACAGGTGGACACCAACCTGATTTTGGTTTGACCTTTCTGAATTCATTTGCAATTATTGCTGTTCAGTTGAGAAAATAAGACTTGAACCCAAAGAACCAGTTAACAGACAGCTCGATACTGCAACTGAGGAAATTTAAACTAAGGTCCTTAATGGAGGCAACAACAGCAAGGCTTCTCCGGGGACTTGAACCCGTCAGCTGTTATATGACGGTTGCATATCCCCAAAGGGAACATTCGCGCTTCTCATTTGGGCTGTTTTTATTCATTAACTGTGTGTATTAATAAATCAGAACATTGCTGCATCTGAGCCTGTACAGAAAAGCTTTCAAGCTACCCCCACATCTTGGAGAAACATCATTTAAGTCCATCTTGCAGACCTAGCCTGCATATTCCTGCATCACCGTCTACCCCAGACACTGGAAAAGCATGAAATGGTTTCGAAAATTTTCATAAGATGTCAACGTATAATTGCAATATTTGCAATAATTGAGAGTGTTCATGGTTTCTATGTGGACTCTGCCACTTGTCCGTTTCCTGTTTTGAACAAATCCTGCGAGTGTGAAATAAGAAAAAGGAAGAATGCGAAGAACTCACAATAGCACGGTCTTTGTTTTATTCTTTGCTGAGCGATGAAATTACTCTGCTCTTGCATTAAAGTTCCAGATGATAAATCTGGAACTTTAATGCAAGAGCAGAGTAATTTCATCGCTCAGCAGTTCTGCAGTGTCTGGGGTCTGTATGGTATTTCAGTAAATTTTCTGAGTAAATTTTACTAAAAAAATGAAAGTGCATATTTTTTATGTATTTTAAAGTGTCTAAATGGGGCTCTCCAAGCACACGCAGGTAAGCGTTGTTGGAAAGGGTGAAATTTGGTGCAGCTGTGCTGTTAGGTTGGGGGCTGGTGAGGCTTCCAGTTCGTAAATGAATGAGAGCTGAGATGATCTGTTGCTGGTACTGGAAGGAGCCACCCCCAAACACCCCCACACAGTGGTTTCCATTTTAGGTAACAGCTGTCTGTGAGCCCCTGACCTCTGCAAAGCTTGTGCACAGTATGTGTGTATTGGGTTGAGTCCCTCTCAAAATGGCCATGCAGCTGATATTGAAGCACTGCTGATGTAGGACTTAAATCCAGTTCTGATAAAGAAGTTTAGGATAGTGTTCAAAGTATATTCAAAATTACTTCAAACTATTCAAAGCAGCAGAAGAACATTTCCTCGTCCTTCCTCCCCGCTGCCATCAGGCTTTACAACTCCACTTCTGGTCATTCATAAACACAGATGTGCAATAACTCGTTGGTTTACTTCCCATTAGTATAATTTTGGTAGGTAGAATGTATGATATTTTACTTGTATGTGGAATGAGAACTTATCGTAGTTTATTTGATATTTCAATTTATATTTATTTATTGTATTTTCTATTTATTTTATATGTTTATTGCTACATTTGTGCTTCCTGTTATTTGGGTCTTTGTCTATTTGTACAGGAATTTCCTTTGGCATAATGAAGTTTTTCTGATTCTGATTTCAGCCTGCATGTTCAGTTCCTAGATCAGTGCCTATGCAGCAGAGATGTGTCGATTGGTATGGAGAAATGCAGAATTATACAACTTCAGTGCTGGTGTTTCCTGTACGGAGGGAGTATTCATGGAGGCACTGGGGT
This sequence comes from Heterotis niloticus, assembly GCA_018136845.1. Classification (NCBI taxonomy): domain Eukaryota; kingdom Metazoa; phylum Chordata; class Actinopteri; order Osteoglossiformes; family Osteoglossidae; genus Heterotis; species Heterotis niloticus. Next base: position 16,232,793 of record CM030900.1, read on the forward strand.
CACCTGTGTCATTTTTGTTCTTCGCAGACAACATGGGGAGTGTGTCCAAAGCAGAGCCCTCGAACGGCCACAACCAGCCGCTTGACATCGTCCCGCAGGTGGAGGAGAAGATAAAGGACAGAGGTCAATGGAACAACAAGGTGGAGTTTGTGTTGTCGGTGGCAGGAGAAATCATCGGCCTGGGAAATGTGTGGCGGTTCCCGTATCTGTGCTACAAAAACGGGGGAGGTGAGCCACCTGCTTCTTTCTTTGCAGACAGATCAGCTTTGGTTTAGGAGAACATGGGCACACAAATAACTTTGCTTACACATGTGGATCCAGGTAGTCCCTAATTTACGACCAGGCTTGGTCCCGACGACCTTGCCATCAGAAGTCAGAAATCCCCTTATGATGGGTTATGTAAACCCTAAAGATGTATTAACACTAAACATCCAATATTGTATGACATGGCTTTGTTGTATATTTTTGGATAAATTCATACATGATTCATTTCAAAATACCATATTAGCCCAAATACAAGATGGTTTTTTTTGTGGGAATTGCAACTAAAAAAAGATGGGGTCATCTTATATTCAAAGGGTAGACATAAAGGTCAGATACTGTACAGCATCAATAGGTGGCGTCACTTATCCACTGGTATCAGTTATGCACAGAAATGATCAAATGGCACCAGCAAATGTGAAATATGACGAAACCTCAAGATGTCTGGATTAACTAAGGCCTAAGGAGGAGTTATGATGCCAATTTGAAGATAACGGTGATCAATGAGGCAGAGGCACCAAACAACTCTGAAGCAGCCAAGAAATTTAAAATTACAGAATGTTGTGTTCAATGATGGCGAGCCCAAAAAGACCATCTTAAAAACGCAATTATGGTAAATATGAATAAATATGATTTTTCTTTCTAAAGGTAAAATATAATTTTCCCAAAACCTTTTTCCAAAAATGAGTGTTGAAAAATGCAGAGAATATTTTAACTTGCTCTTAATGGCTTATGTTATATTCAGGCCAGTACTGTAATACTAACATACCATTATGTAAATAGAAATTAAGTGTAGTATTATAATTGTATTTTTGTGCTTTACTGGTATATTCATTTTTATTTCTCAATCTATTTTCTTTTTCTTTTTCTTTTCAACACCACCAAAGCATTCATTTTTCACCTGCTGGCCATTGTTTAAATAAGAAACTGCTTGCAATAACAAATGTAGCTTTCTGTAAATAAGGCAATGCTGATCATTCATATATTTATAAAGCACCTCAACATAACACACACACACACACACACACACACACACAGACTTGGGAGGCAGCAAGGTGATAATTGCAGTTTTTACAGCTTCTTCTATTACATATTTTTGTAGTAGCAGACTCAATTTTTGCTTCATGCATTGTTTTGGCTGTGGAGTGATTTAAAACAATAACCAAAACTGCCCTGTTACAATTAATGCAAAATGTTAAAATAACTGTAGGGTATTTGGGAAAATTTTAGCATACCAAGGACACCCAACTCAGGAATGCATGAAACCTCTTACCACTGAAACTGAAGATATTCATGTATACTCTATGTGGTATGAGAGTTTTGTTGAAGAATTTCTCAGGAACACGTTACTTTCTTGGTTGTGAATGCAGAAATATACTTTATTAATATTTAAACAGTATTTATATAGAATAATAATGATTACTGACAAACAGCAGAACCCTGACTGAGACCCAAATGCTAACAAAAGCAAGAGCCTCATGGTCCTGCTCTTATCGTTCTGCAGACAACTTTATGTCTAGTAAGCAATGCAAGCCATTATGACCCAATGTCAATATATAATAAGTCCAAGCTGTTGCAAGTCGGGAATTACTGTACCTGTAATGTGACTTTCATATTGAAGTGAGGAGGACAGATTCAGATACAGATGCTCTGTTTATGGGGCAAAATATATATATTTTTAGTTATTATAGTATTTTGGCACTTGACTTCATGGAACAAAAATAAAGCATGACCATTTGTACATCCATTGAAAGAGCAGTTGAAATGGACATGCACACTTTTTAAGTTCTATTATTTTGGACAGACTCTTATAAAGCAGAACCAGTTTAACAAGCAAACTTACGCAGGGGGCCTATAAACAGGCACATATTTTTTGCAAATACTATTTGGAGGAAGAAGGAAAAAGGAAACGGGAACCGTTTGACAAAATGTAGTCGAGTTTTATTTTGAACACGACAATTCCTTTTCTCCTTCTGGAAAACGTGCAGCACAAAGGACCTTTTAAAATAATTTTTCTTTTACTCTGTAACTTTGAAAATGTGTAAAATTTCTGGAATTCTGGAGACTGACCGGAACTTCTGTGTTTGATTTGCCGTAAGTCAGCTAGCCGGGGCTCCTCTGCAGGTCAGAGGTCAACTCTCCCAGGTCACCAGCAGCTGCTGCTGACAGAAAAGTGCGTCAGAAACCCTACTGAATTTCACATTTTGCCACTACAGGAAGGATATTTTTTCCTGTCATCTCATATTGATCATTTTCTTTGTGGACATAATCGTACTGACTGAGCTGTTTGAGCCACACCCATGGAGAATATGAACACATTCTAGACAACTGTGTGCTTCCAGCTTTGTGGCCACAGTTTGGGGAAGAAGCTCCTTTCCTGCTCCAGCATGACTGCCCCCCCCCCGTGCGCAAAGTGAGCTTCATAAACACATGGTTGGTATGGAAGAACTTGAGCGGCTGCACAGAGCCCTGACCTCAACCCCACTGAGCACCTTTGGGATGAACTGGAATGCTGACCATGAGCCAGACCTTCTCACCTGACCTCACTGATGCTCTTGTGGTCGAATGGGCAAAAATTCCCAAAATGTGGTAGAAAGCCTTCCAATAAGAGTGGAGGTTCTTACAGCAGCAAAGGGGGGGACAACTCCATGTTAATGTCCATGAATTTGGAATGGGAAGTTCAATAAGCACACATGGGCGTAACGCCTAGGTAATCCACACGCTTTTGGACATACAGTATAGCTTGGTATTTTTCTGGGCCATTTCCAGGTGAGTTCCTTACTCAGGGGTACTACAGCAGGAGTGAGGGTTGAAGCAGCAACATTCACCATCCTGCTGGCTATGACATCACTATTTTGCCACTATGTGGATGTCTATTATACAAAGCAACTTAAAAAAATAACATATCACATGATTGCTGCCACTTTTTCTTAACAAAAATCCCCCCGGTGCTCCTCTAGGGGCCTTCTTTATTCCATACCTCATCTTCCTGTTCACCTGTGGGATTCCGGTGTTTTTCCTGGAGACATCTTTGGGCCAGTACACCAGTGAGGGGGGTGTCACCTGCTGGAGAAAGATCAGCCCACTGTTCGAAGGTGAGCCCCAGCTGTGAGTAATGCCTAAACCATGCTTATTGTGCTGGACAACATGGCTGCCTTCAAGTATGTTGATCCATGGACGTAAAAAGATGAACAATGTGCTCCACCTGATGCTGTGGCCTACAAATGACAAAAGGAGTCTCTGACAAAAGGCCAAGGGAATCTACACTGCACACAGTGCACAGGCCACCCTCACATTATTCCCTCCTGTAATTCCATGCTGAAAATCAAATTCAAATCCAAGTCCAGAATATCACAACACCTTCTTGCAGCGATGTAAAAATTCAAATAATGTATGATAACTGATCACTCTTATCTGTGATAAATTCATAGGAAATCGAATCACACGTTGCTTTTTGAAAGAATTATTTGCATGTTGTCATTATTCTTCTTCAGGTGTTAAACTGACAGGTAAGCCTTTCTTTCCAACATCTTTTTGCACCTTCTTTAAATTATTGTTTAAAATTATTTAAATTTATGCATCTAAAATTATTATTATTTTCGCATTATTAAGACACGATTTTTTATACTGTGACAATTTCTTGCTACACAGAAATTAGAAATTTGAGAAATTTGCAGGGTAGAGGCCACTGTTGTTCATTTCTTTGATATTTTTTATTTACTAATTTTTAACTTCTATGTATATTTATTACACATTATTCCTTATTTATTTTTCTTAATTTCATTACTTATTACTTAATTTTCTATATTTTACTTATATATTTTATTTGCTGAGGATGTCTGGAAGCAACACTTTTCATGGTCACAACACAGCTATGCTGCCTGTTAGTGCACCCATGACAAATAAACCTTGAATCATCCAAAGGAGAGGAGTCTCTCCTTATGTGATGCTCAACATTATCAGAACCCCCCCCCCCATCTCAGTACTCAGGTCTTAATAACATTTATTAAATGACAGTTTTATCCAATGTAGAATTCTTATTAAACATGCATGCTTTAGAGAAACAATTTACAGTTTAAATGTAATGCTAAGTCATACTTGGGATTTATAAGTGCGGAAAAGTGTGACACTTGGTTTGAAGGAATGTGACACTTGGTTTGAAGCCCCAAGATATGAAACATATATTTCTATAGGATAGGGTAGAATAAAACTTTATTAATAAGGTTTGGTGAACAAATATTTATTTTTTCTTTGATTTTCAGCCTAGAATAAGACTTTGTACTGCTTTTACTGCTGCAGCTGGGAGTTTGGTTTTCAGTGGGATTTTGTATGTAATCCATCCTCAATTTTCCAGATTCTATAGTGGAGGAGGGGTCTAAATATGGCAAGAGTTTATAAGAAGGTATAGATAATAAACTAAAATCCATTTGGGGGTGTAACTGAAACACACACGCACACACAGACACTGGACAGTGAATTATATGCAGTGAATAAGGCGCCCATACAAGTGGTTCAGAGCGGCGCTACAGGGGTCTAGGGGGTGCTGTGCTGCCTTCATTGTCAAAACAATGGAGACAGGTGGATGGTTCTTTACTGACACACAGCATCAACATCAGTTCATACATCATTTATGCTCAAATGAAGTTATTTTCTCCAGAAAGTTAAAAATGTAGTGAAATATTTGTATATAGGTTTTGGAATATTTAGTTAATGGCTTTTGTCCTAGAATATTTTTACATCCATAAAATCCAAAATCTGCTAAATCAAGGGTGGACTCTAGTTCTAAACTCATTCCTCACTTATAGAAACAGGAAACAACACCACTCTTTGTTCCTGTCCATTGGTCCAGGTGTTGGCTATGCAACCCAAGTCATCGTGGCGCTCCTCAATTTCTACTACATTATTGTCCTGGCCTGGGGGATTTTCTACCTCTGTTACTCTTTCTCCTGGGAGCTGCCCTGGTCCTCCTGCAACAACACCTGGAATACACGTGAGTACCGAGTTGCTCCGCATTACGCCCTCTGTTTGGCTCTGCGTATCATTAGCTTTGCAAATCCTGAGCCAAAGAACTTTCCTACACATTTTTAACATTAGCAGCTGTTTTGATGTACTAACTCCAGATACTTTTTTCCATTTATTTATGCTCATTTAAATATAAAACACTGCTTTTTGAGAAATCCTTTTATTGTATTGGCCATACTTGACCACATTCTCCAATAATCCAGAAACTGTTTTTTATTACAAATGAATTGATCTCATTTGTAAACTCATTTGTAAACACCAAAACTGCTGAATATGTTTGGTGATTTGAGACATATGGTGTCCCATGAAGTTCCATAAATGTTCGGCAGCTTTGCAATGTATTTCAGAGTCCGGCGGGTACTGCCAGACACTGTGAATATTGAGATGACTGTCAGCTACTAGAGACTATTAAATGGTAGACATTTTTTCTAGCCTTGTCAGTGAATCCAACGATCTTTGAAAGTATTTGAGCACACAGTGTAGCTGCATAAATGTTTCATTTGCACTAAATATCTACTTTTTCATTCTGACTGGAGAAACTGGTGCTCGATTGCCGTTCATTCTGAATCCGGTTGTAAAATCTGTTGTTGCTGCACATTAAGATTCGTGACCATCCCATCTGAACTTGTTTTTTTTTTCTATTGCATACATTTACTTGTTTAAAAAGTACTTTTTCCAGATTAAAACCCTTTATCGTGGGAAAGTGAGGACCGTTGCTGACTGAACATGAACTTTAATGTAATGTATATGTAGGATACAAATGAAACGTTTCCAGTTCTTTGGAGTAGCACTGTTCAGCCAACATTCTCCACTGTGTGTCTTCTGCTTGTTAGCATCCTGCATGGAGTTTCAGCGGAGACAGGACTCCTTGAACCTCAGCAGCCCAGAAAACACCACTTCCCCTGTCATTGAGTTCTGGGAGTGAGTGCCCGACTTGGCGAACCACTGTGCTGCTCTGACATGTGTGGGAGGCGATAGCACCAGCTCCTCCCCTTTGTATCTGCAGGAGGAGAGTCCTGAGGATCTCCTCGGGGATTGACCACATTGGGGTGCTGCACTGGGACCTGGCACTCTGCCTCCTCGTGGCCTGGTTCCTGTGCTACTTCTGCATCTGGAAGGGTGTGAAGTCCACAGGAAAGGTTGGCTATCTGGTGATTTGTTGACTCAGTCAGTCAGCAGAACAGGTGAAACCTGGGAAGAAAACCAGTTTTGTTTAATCACTTTTAGCATGGAGACAACCTGTTTTTGGCCACCTACAGTTTCACAGTTTCCCTCTTTTATCTGCTTTTCTCTCATGGTTTTCTTGAACACTTACTGTGGGAGATGACTTAATGAAAACTGTGTGAGAATGAGAACTTGGTGGTCTGGTGGCCTCAGACGCATTGTCAGCACATTGCTTGCGGCCTCCAGGTGGTGTACTTCACGGCCACATTCCCCTATGTCATGCTGCTCATCCTCCTTGTCCGAGGCATCACGCTCCCAGGGGCTTCCAGGGGAATCCAATTCTACTTGTATCCAGACCTTGGCCGACTGGCAGACCCTCAGGTACACAGCTCTTCCTTCATGGATGAGGCAGAAATGCAGAACTAACGCGGTGAAAAAACTACAGTAACTCATAGAAATGTTAGTCTAATTCTGTCCTTACCTGTGGCATTGCCAAGTCCTCAGTAACTCACTAACAGGTATACCCCAGTCAGAGGGTTCCCAGGTGACCATTTTACTTTGTTTTACTGTGTAGACAAGGTCCATTTTGACACCAGTGGAACTACAGCAATCCCTTGATTTGCAACGCAATGCCTTGCTGAAAAACCATTTGTAGGCCAGAAATGTATGAACTGAGAACACAAAAAACTTTAGAAGGACTCAAGCTGTTGGCACTTCTTTGTGCATTGGTGTTTCAGCAGTGGACCTGGAGCACATCTTCAGAGTTAAAGCTAGCCTGCTGGTTTAACTGGTTTACGGTGGTCAGTGGGACAATTGGTGTGCATCAACTTACCTGATATCATTAACGTAGGAATATGGGGTACTGGACTGGAAAATTATATCCACTTAACCAAATTATCCACTTATAGTGTATCCAGTTATCAGAACTTGCATTCCTTTGAACTGAATAACTATCCATTAGAAAGCAGCATAAACTCTCAGTATACAGGTGGTCAGCTGCACTTCCTCCATCTATGGTCTTCTTTTCAGATAAACATTTTCCACTTTCTTCTGCAGAGAGTCTGGTGCCCCATTTCAAATGAAAAGCAACCTTGACCATGAGTAGATGCATCTACATAAATGGTTTGCCCCTGGGAGTTCACCTGAAAAGTTGAAGGTGTTGCTCTTTTCTGACCAGGTTTGGATGGATGCAGGGACTCAGATTTTCTTTTCGTATGCCATCTGCCTGGGCTGCCTCACGGCCTTGGGGAGTTACAATAAATACAACAACAACTGCTACAGGTGGGTTTCTGGTTGAGATGAGAACCTTTCTCTAGCCATACTGTGCTGTTGCTTGGCTGTTTAAAAAAAAAAAAAAAACAGGATTTTGCAATTGAAAAGAAATCTGAGTTATTTCTATGCACCAGTCTTAATGGCTTTTAACATTTTCACAAAAGTTAGAAATCTTTCTTTATTAAGTAAGCCTGATTAAGCCTATGAGCGAATAAGATTCCTTGAATTTAGCATCATTGTTCACTTTTGTTTTGCCTTGTAAATGTATCATTTTTAAAATTTTTCCAAGCCTGTGTCTGTAACCCTGTGCTTCATACAGTTTTCTGTTTTTGGTGTTCATGCCAAAAATTGTGGAACCCAAAATAATAATTTTAATATTTATTCATTTAGTTACATTGTGCATTACACTAAACAGGTGAGACAGAGGGGACCCTCCCCGTCTTATCTAACATGAATAAATATGTTTTAAAGCTAATTTAAACCTGAAATTAACATTTTATGCTTAATTTTAACCAACTTTGTTTTTTGTCACTGCTATGGTTTTTATACTTGATTTTGTAATTTGTTGTGTAATTTGTGGTTCTTTGTACTTGAGGTGTGTGTGTGTGTGTGTGTGTGTGTGTGTGTGTGTGTGTGTGTGTGTGAGAGAGAGAGAGAGAGAGAGAGAGAGAGAGAGAGAGAGAGAGAGAGAGAGAGAGAGAGAAAAAAAACTCCTGAATCTATTTAATATTAAAGTCTGGCCAGATCACCATGTCCATCCACAATGTGATGTGAATATAAATTAGATAAAATTGTTGATCCTGTTTTGTGCTTAGATTTGGAGGATATAGGGTCAGAAAACCTTGAACCAGATGGAAGTTGAAAGAGTACATATTTAGGATAGCTAAAAAGTAGATACAGTGCAACCAGAACACAACCAGGGGTCAAAGTAAAAAAAAGTCCAAAGAGTTTATTTGTTACGTACATGGTTGTATACCATGTAGTGAAATGTGCTCTGATCCAGGATAGACTGTGCATGAAAATTTACAATGAAAAATAAACAAACAATCGAACACCAAGAAGAAAAGAAACAAAAAGCAAATAGATAAATAAGTAAAATAAATTTAAAAAAAATAAATAAATAAGTAAAACGGTAAAGAAACCTTAAGGTGCACTGGAAGGACAGTGACAGTGAGGGGAGTGGTCACAGAATATTGAAGACCCTGGTCTGTGAGGATTGTGATAGCATGTCCGGGTTCAGAAGTCTTATCTATAAAGATAAAAGACTGTAGTGTTTGTGTAGTCCTGAGCCTTTTCTTCATAAGATGCTGTGTGCTTTCCTTCCAGAGACTGCCTGGCTCTGTGCTTCCTAAACAGTGGCACCAGCTTCATCGCTGGGTTCGCCATCTTCTCAGTCCTGGGATTCATGTCTTATGAGCAGAATGTGCCCATTTCGGAGGTGGCGGAGTCCGGTAGGTGAGCCGACCTGAATGTGTTAAGATCAGCTTCTGTATAAAGAAGCCCTAAGACAATGGTATAATGTGGGATTTGCTGTCATTTGCATTTCTGACAGAAACAACGAAGTCTTTATCGTGCAAACGCACCTCCAGGTGCAGGGTGTTTTCTCCAAGAACATCTTGTAGTACATCTTTTGTACATCTAGACTTCTGTGTTTCTGTGCACAGATCTGGTCTCGCATTCGAGGGAATCCTTTACCCATCGTGAATGGAAAGTAATTAATGGATAAGGGAAGGAATCGCTGCTGCCCACTACTGGCCAGTCAGGAAATAACCTAGAGTAAAACAAGCAGTAATAATAGATTTTAATGTTGAAATTTACTCATTTAGCAAAAGTTTTTGCCCAAACAGCAGACAGCATTAAGTTGCTGTTATTCACCTATGTATACAGGTGAATCATTTTTACTGTGGCCATCAGTGCCTTTAGCAAGGTGATCGAGATGGAATTTAAACCTGGTACCTTCGAGTGAAGTGATGCCACCTCTAAGCCCTTCACCCCTCATAGGGTAGCACTGCAGCACACCGGACTCAGGCTACACCCGAAGAAAAGTTGCAGTAGGGACATCTCCATGTTCAGGGCTGTGGTAGTCTACAAACAGGTTCCTTGACCATCCTCATGTGCCCCTTGTTAGGTCCTGGCCTGGCCTTTATCGCATACCCCCGGGCAGTCTCCATGATGCCCATCTCCCCACTGTGGGCCTGCTTCTTCTTCATCATGATCATCCTACTGGGTCTAGACAGCCAGGTATGTAGCGCTGATGATTTTAACATTTCTGCATTTATAATGTGAAGGAAAATCAATCAAGTCGGTGCTTTGGAGGTAGAATTTTGGCATCTGCACTATAGGGCTGAAAATATGTGGATACAAAATCTAGGGAGTTTATCATAGTGCATGTTGACTGTAACAAATTTGCTCTGTTCTATCACCAGTTTGTCTGTGTGGAGAGCCTGGTGACAGCCATGGTGGACATGTACCCATCTATGTTCCGCCGCAAGAACCGCCGGGAGCTCTTCATCCTGGTTGTGGTGGTGATCTCCTACCTGATGGGCCTCATCATGCTCACCGAGGTACAAACACAGTACCTAGTCCCATTGGGTGCTGGGAAATCCTCTACACATTCAAATTTTGCAAATTGCAGTCCTGCTTACAAAGAGACAGCAAGATGACCCTTTGAATGAGGACATGCCATACATTCTAATAAATACACTGTGTATACTGTGTGTTTTAAGACTGGACAGAAGGATCGGTTCTCACCACAAGTAGAGAATGACTTCAGTAATGCAGAATGGCAAAAGGAGTGATAAATACATGAGCTTCATGTAGTGTTCCTAAAAGCAGCTTCTGAGATTGCTTACATGTAAAAACCATGTAGTTGGAATGCTGGGGTTGCACTTCTGACTGCTTAGCTCTTGCCTCCACAGGGTGGAATGTATGTCTTCCAGCTCTTTGACTACTATGCCGCCAGCGGGATGTGCCTTCTCTTTGTGGCTATTTTTGAGACGGTTTGCATCGCCTGGGTTTATGGTAAGTGCAGGGTATCAGTGCGATCAAATCCTACTTAGACAAAATCTCGACTGTCCACCCAGTCTGTGTCCTCCTCTCAGTATCTTAGCACACGCTTTAGTCTCACACACTCTTTCTATGTCCTCAGGAAATGATCTAATGTGTCAGCCCTAGGGCTGAACAATGTGAGGGGAAAAAAGTATCTTGATATTTTTTTAAGCTTTTTTTCACTATGTGATGCATATCCCAATAATTGCGCATTTTCTGAGAAATGGTTTGTAAACAGGCTTTATTTAACCTGAGCTGATGTTCAAAACTCATGCAAACTTTTTTAGGTGATGTCTCAACATCAGAGAGCAAGTGTGCAAAGAAATTTACTCTTGCATAAAAAGTTAAATGTAACATTCAAACAAAATTCAAAAAAACTTCCTTGAAAATACAATAAATTTGAGCATATTGGTCAAATGATATGGCATAATGCAAACATTAAAGAAAGTATTTCTCACAAATTCATATTGGTGTAATCTGCTTATTGTAACAATGTCCACAGATAATAATGTACAAAAGCTGAGAGTGAAACAGGGTTTGGATTTAGATTAGGATAAGGGTTAAGGTTAAGGTTAGTTCAAGATAATGTAACATGTTAGTCTTGCTATTAGGTTTGGCAGTTCTTTTTTGAATAAAGTTAACAAAATAACTCTCTTTGTCTGACATTAGGGTTAAGATTAAAGCCAAAGCACCTCCATGTCAATGAGTGAATTTCTTTTAGGAACTAAACCACCTTCCTGCACCATCTGTTTCTCTATTGCTGCTTCTATGTCCTCCATGTTGCTAGTCGGTCACCTGCCCAGGTTATCGGAAAACATTTGGCTTCAATAACATATTGCCTACAAAATTATAATGAATATATTTGCCAGCAATCTAAGTATTGCCCACTCCTAATTAGCTCTTTAAGTTTTTCAGTTATTTTTTCATTTCTGTAAAATTATGCCCATTTTATGAAACCTATTTAATTTAATTTTGAACAGAGAATCCTTTATAGACTATTCGTCTATCCCATCCATTTATTATTATTAACCACTTTATTTTGGTCAGTAGTACCATGGTCCAGAGCCTGTTTTTATAAAATATTTATTTTTCATAACTGATACAAAAATGATTCAGTATGCAATTCTAATTTTTCCCTGAAAATAATGTGTTTTGAGCCCATCAAAAAACCTCTATAACCATTAACACATGACTTCAGCAGGATAAAATACTGTAAACAACAATTACGTCAATAGAAGAAACTTGATTCCATTAAATTACATCTTTAAAATGCATGGTATAGTATATACAGTGCAGGATATTTTGCATGTTATCGTTGCCACCAATGTCACTGTGTTACACACAGGAGATGAGAGGGTGCATGAGGCTTTGTGGAGTGGAGGTTCAGTGTTATGAACTGTTGAATAAAGGGAAGTAGTGTATTAGAGTAACCCGCCGCTTCACAACAACTGGCATTTTAATAAAGAGGTTTATTTAAAAAATTACACTGTGTAGTAAATGTAACACAAAACCAGCAGAAATGGCTGATAAGACTAGCTCAGGGACGTGCAGACTTCCACTTTGGATAAAAATTTGTTATAGCAAAGGTTTCTGTTCCGATACCTATATATCTACACACACATACTCCCAACTCAGAAAAAGTTGGGACAGTATGGGAAATGCAAATAAAAACAGAAAGCAGCAATTTCTAAATTCACTTTCATTGTAATCCATCACAAAAAAGTAAGGACAGCATTTCCTCACACATTTGTGGGAAAACTGGCAACCCTTGGCCCATCTTTGCTCCTAAAGGGCTAGGCCTTTCCTAACAACACAAGTTTTTCCTTTTAGGCCTTTTTGGGGCTAAATTTCCCCATCCAAACCTTTTTTGGAATGTATTGCCGACCTTCAATGGCAATAAATCACTGCTTTCTGTTTTTATTTGCATTTTCCATATCGTCTCAACTTTTTCGAGTTTGGAGAGACTGCCATGTATTTAAGCTTTTTTTAAGCCACCCACTCTTCTCTCTGTGTTGTCATTAAGGAGCCGACCGTTTCTATGATAATATTGAAGATATGATTGGGTATCGGCCAAACCGCCTCATAAAGTATTGCTGGATGTTTTTCACACCTGCTACCTGCTTTGTAAGTGACATTAAAATTATTTAAACATAAACATTAACATAAGCAACAAGTTTTTTTAAACTGCATGCATATAAAAGTGTAATTTTTGCAAACACAAGAAATGCCTCTGGTGATGATACGGCACCCTGTGTTGGTTTTCTCCCTATTGTTCTAGGGCACCTTTGCTTTCTCCCTCATCAAATACACACCCCTAAAGTACAACAATGAGTATGTGTACCCACAGTGGGGCTACGCGCTAGGCTGGATGCTGGCTCTGTCGTCCATGGTTTGCATCCCCCTCTGGATCGCCTACAAACTTTGCACCACCAAGGGCACTCTGAGAGAGGTAACCCTGTGTGCTTAACTATTCACTGATCATTGACATTTCTTTTGCTGAGTAATTCAGGGTAAGTACCTTGCTTAAGGACCCGGCAGCAGAAAGAAGGATTGAAGCCCAGGTCCTCTGAGTGTAAGGGAAGGCAGCCTACCTACTGTTACCTGCTTACTCTGAGTGACTTTGGCTTTTCTCTTTTTATGCTTCTGTAAAACACTTTGAAGGAACAGAATAGCATTTTTTGGGACTCTTTGGGTATATTGGTAGTGCTTAGATTCTTTTTATGCTTCATCTCTCTGTGGTGTCCAGCGCCTGGCATACCTCACCAAACCCTCTACAGACTTGCCCCGGACCAAGCGGGAGCAGGAGAAGCTGCTGGCCACCTACAGCCCCAACGATGGCGCTCCTCGCCAACGAGTGCAGCCCACCAAAGATGGCTACCTCCCTGTACACGACAAAGAGTCGCACTGCTAGGCACCCCCGTTCCTCGCCGCCACCATTACTGACCCCCCCTAGCCTCTCAATACCTCATACACTACAGCCAAATAAGCAACAAGTGTAGAGAGACAGACTCAGGACTGCTCTGCACTGACGGGGCCAGAACCTGGTACAGGGCTTTTCTTCTGGTGCCTTTAGTAATTTGTAACTTTGCAGCATGTCTGGCACCCCCTCTGTTTGGATGCTCTTGTTGCATCTATGGTGCTGTTTGGCAGGGTCTGACTTGTTGAATGAGCAGGTAGCTTTTTTTGTCCGGCTACAGAACTGTGAAGCTAACTTAGTCACGTAGTGATGGTGGATTTTTGTGGCATTTCTAGTGACCACATGTGCTTTCTGAGGAAGCTTGTTTCTCCACTATAAGAACATTACAGATGTTCTTTACCACAGACGTATTACAACCGCCAGCAGTAATGTTTAATAAGAGCTGAAAGCTAGAGAAGTGCAATTTAACACAGCATAACAATAGCAGGACAGCGTTATTTTGCAGTGGATTGTTGAAGTTGGGACTGACATGTGCAGATTTGTGCACACTCAAACACACAGTCATACTGTACAGTAATATGTAGTTCTTTACATAATAAACATATTATCAAACACACTGATACACAGAAACAGTGTCAGAAGTAAACATACTGTAGATACTCATTCACCCTGAAACAGACCCAGGTGTACACACAACACACACACACACACACACACACACACACTCTGAGATCAGAGTACATGAGGACACACACAGGTATGCAGAACACCTTGTCTTAAAAAGACACACATACAGACACACAATAAACACTCCAGACTGGTCGGATGGATAAAACTGCTGTGCAGGGAAAACTGATGAAATGCAGTGCAGTTATCTCTGTGTTGGTGAAGCGTGACTGTATGTGGACACCTGTTGTTCAGAGTAGTTATTTTTTTAAAATATTGTTAGCTGAAGAAATGAATGTACTGTAACCAATCTACCACTGTGTTTGTTGTCCAACCCCTACTGTACACCATGTTTGTTGTTATTTACTAGATTCATTTTCACTGACAGCACGTATACATAACTGGACTTAATAATAACATTTCCTTACAGAGGCATACAATTAAATTATATTCAATTAATATTTTTGTTGATATGAATTCCTGGATTTATTTGTGATATTTTCTTAATTCTCTTAATTTGTCTAATTTCAATTAGTTTGGATTGTTACAGTGAAAAAATTGCATGTATACATGAGTTATAAGAGTAAATCTGTTTTATATTGAAGATGAAGCAATGTAACTTGATCCTTTCTATACATCTTTTTAGTCAGTCAGCTCTGAGGTTTGCCTTAATTATTAAAATTTTATATTTTGAATGTGATAACATGTATTATACTCATGCTTATATGGAAAAAAGCATTAATGATAGCTTAATTCTTTACATAGTATACTGAACTTCATACATATTTAATGTCAAAATGCTGAATTGATTTTTGAGATACAGTTTTATAAAATAAAGAAATATTTTGAAGGAGAGTGAGCTATTGATAGTGACATATTTTGAGGAATCATAAACCTGTATATGTTTCACCTAATGCATATGTATAGAAAAGCAGAAATCAATAAAACACTTCTAGAACTTTACACAATTGCTGTGTTGTCTGCATGTTGTTCTCTTACCTCTACTTTCTTCTGAATGTATGGGGTTGATCAAAAAATACTAAAAAAATATATATTATAAATATTTTGTATTTATACAGAGCTGCTTGAAAGTAAATGGACCCTTCATATTATAGATTCCTACAGAAGTGCACGTATGGATGAGAAAATATCTATTAAATAGATTTCATCAAAAACAATCTTTTTAATCTGGCATAATAGGTGTGTAATTACCAGTTCCATATGTTGGTTTGGAGGAGATCGTGCGTAGTAGAAAAAAAGAATTAAAAAGGAATTAGTGCAGTTGCAAAAAGGAAGGAACACCAAGTTGCATTGGTTAAACCAACTAAGTACATAGCATCAGGTGGGTAAATTACTGGGAACCAAATTAACCAATCAAACAAGAAACCAAGATAAGAGTCAGGGTGGTACCCTGATAAACAGAGACAAGAGACCTGGTCAGTTTGGTGGCACTTATACAGGTGAATGCAAACATGCCAAGGGAAAGGAGATCTCAGCACAGCACTTCAGGGAAGGCTATCTTGCCCGCAACCTGGCCTAGAAGTGGACATCCTTCCAAAATATCACCAAGATCCATGAAAAGTAGCAAATCAGGCAAAAGCCAACCTAAACATAACAGAATTGCAGATCTCCTTTACTGTATCTCAGGTAGCTGTGGTTTGACAATAAGAAGAGCACCGAATCAGAATGTCATTCATAAGAGGGATGCTAGGAAGATGACTGCTGTCAAGACAGAACCAAACTGCCCATCTTAAGTTTGCCAGAAAGCACCTGGATAAACGTAACAGTTTCTGGAAGTCCATTCTCTGGACAGATGTTTCCAAAATTGCCCTTATTAGTCAAAATTAAAACTGCTTTGTTTGGGAGAAAACTCAACACTGCTTACCACAAAAAGAGCCTTACACCAACTGTCAGGAACCGGCTAGGCAGAGCCCGCCTACCCGTCACAGGTGTGCCAAATCAGCTCATTGACCCGGAGATAAAGGGTGCAGAGGTGAATGGCACTGGCATGGGATCTTACTGTAATGGAAGCTCTGTGTGCATGCCTCCCAATAAACCTTGTTGCACCTCAGCTCCTTATGTTGTCTCTGCATTTGGGTCCCTTACCTTGTTCCTGTGAGAATCCTCACACCAACAGTCAAGCGTGGTGGGAATGTAAAGATCCAGGCATGCTTTTCCCCATTTGGACCAGGATGACTCTAGGAAAGAACCATGAATTCTGAGGTATACTGGGGGATTTTTGAATAGTGCATCATCCCATCTGAGATGCAGTGGCAGGACCTAAAGTAGGCAGAAGCTAAAGCTGGGCCAAAAGTAAATTTTCCAACATAAGAATCACCCGAAGCTTTTAAGCAAATCTACTGAAGAACTGCTCAGGAGAAAGAAGATTTTGGATTTATTTTTTAGGTGTTTTGGATTTGCTAAGTTAAAGTCCTGTCCTAAATCCAACTGAGATGCAGTGGCAGGACCTAAAGTAGGCAGTTCATGCCAGACACCCCTTATACCTTGACCAGCTGACAGTACTTTGAGGAGCAATGGGGAAAAATCCCTCCATATAGACATGAGACTGACTAGTGGCTACAGGAGATATTATTGGTGTTTTAGCCAAGTTACTGCTGCTAATGGAGGTGCCACAAGCTATTGACTTAAGGGCTTCACATTTTTCCAGACATGAAATCTGAGTTTTTTTAAATTAACACAGCGACACAAAGCAGCAGAGTGAGGACTTCTCTCCATGTAAACTGGCTGAATGGTTATAAATCTGAAGACACCCATGGTTCAACTTAAAGGTGAACAGCCTGACTGAAGCATCACTACAAAACAATTATTTCTCATAATTTCTGTAGGGTACCAATAATATTGTCCATATCGTTTCAGAATGTCATGGTAAAATAAGCAAGAATTCAGTTTTTTCACAGCTTTTTTGCTTTGTTCCACTGCAAACCATAGAAATCCATGTATGAGTGAAAAATATCTATTAATTTCAACACTTGAAGAATGAAAGAATGGTGCATTATTTGAATAAAATGCATAGAATCAGATTTATTTGGTTAAGTACGCTCAATACTATAAGAAACATTTTCTTCAAGTTACTCCTGCTAATGGAGGTGCCACAAGCTATTGATTTAAGGGATTTACATATTTTTGCACACACGTTTTTTCAAATGAACTTTTATTAAACAATGATAATATAATGTTGTTACTGTGTCCTTTATTTAGAATGCCTTTCATGAATTGGAGTTTAGATACAGAATTTATAAGGCGCGGTTGAGCCTTCCGGAGGTGTCATGGGCCTAACTCGACGAAACACCGACGAAGGAAGGTGCCCACTTGATAACCCTGAAGAAATACCGCGCCGTTGCTGCGCCATGCCATGTTTGGAGTTATAGTTAGTTGGCGCTAGTTTTGATATGTTAGCCATTGTGTGGCGGCTTTGTAGGCGTGCTGTGGGTTGGCTGTAAGATTGCCGTGGGGGTTAGGACAGAGTACAAGGTTAGATGGATAATGGGATCCCTTTTATAATCCGAGTTCTTTTATTGGCACTGTGTGTTGAATACGAACCATATTTTATACAAAAATCACCATTCCTGTAGGGTTCACATACTTTCAAGCAGCAATATGGCTGAAAGTATTGGTACTCTTTTTCAAAAAAGAAAAAAAAAAACACAATTTTCTTCAATAATTGAAACTGACAAGGGTATTTGGTATCCACTGATCTTTATTTCACATTTAATAAAACAGACTTAATGCTCAACAGGTACCAATACTTTTGGTTGTGTGTATATAAATGTGCAGATATCTGAACGTAATTGGTTCCTCGAACACTTTGACACGTGTTGCCCAATTCCCAAAGTTATCGAGGTAAATCATATAACTGTGTTTTCACAGCACACGGTTACTTTTTTATTTAGTATAATACATTAACGTTTCTTTCCTCATTAACAATAATAGCGGAGTCAATAGTCAAGTGTATTTAAAAATGAAGACAATTTTGTAACGGCGCTGTAACGTTAATGCAAATTACTTGTATTGTGCACGTGGTTCGGACGTTATGTCATTATGTCTATATTTGATTGGATGTCCACTTGTTTATGTAGGCATTCAGTTGAGTAGCATTCTGGGAAATAATAAAAGAAGGGGGAGGACCTACCGTGGGACGGGGTTAAGAGAAAAAGTTATGAGTTGGTGGGGTTTTCAGTGGCGGTGTTGATTAATATCATAGATCATGAAAAAAGGCAACAAAATGTACTGTAACTGTTTTAATGGGCGTCACTATAATGCACTCTTACTGGGGGACCTGCCCGCTGAACATAAGTGAATTAGATTTTTAATATATTAGCATTAATATTCAGGAATTGGTGTTGGGATTACCTGAACATTTTTGGATGCTCACTGACTAATGCCCACCACATAGTGGGCGAGTTTGACTGCTGGATTCAGAGAAACCGTACACGTTTTATATTCCTTCCTCACGTTTGACAGCATCGGATGGTAGTTTGCGAAGCTACAGTAAATAAGCGCTACTTACCCATTACTATGGGTATAAACGATTCCTAGGATTCTTTAAACCTTCAGGTTAAGGTACAGTTTGTAGGGGAGGTAGATGAGCCGGTCGCCAAAAGCGGGGCGGAACGGAGATTTGCGGTCTCCCTCCGGTGCAACGCAATGTCAGCCGACGCCGGACAGAGACGGCGGCTACACCGGCAGCGCGAGGACTCGCCGTGGTGGCGGTGACGTGTCCACCACGTGCTCGTCGCGGTGCTCGCGCTGCGCGGCCGCCGGGTCTCCAGCGCTGGGTGGCAGAAGGTCGAGTTCATGGCCGCCTCTGCCCCTGTGTTTCCCCGCTGTGGGTCGGCCCTTGTCACGGGACTGCCGCCCAGCTCGTTCTCTGCGTCGGAGCATCGAAGCGGCGCCGTCACGATGAGCCCCGGCAGCCCGGAGACGGTGAAGCGGCTGTTGGACAACGTGCAGACGGACCTGCGCTCGCTGTCCATGGAGTGCAAGAAGAAATTCCCCCCGGTCAAAGAGGTACCGAGTCCGCACGCATTGTGTGGAATTTCTCGGCACCTGCGCCGTGTTTCCCTGCATTTGTTTCGCCGCTGTCACTGCTGCGGTTCTCCTTGGGAGCGACGCAGGTTCTTTAGTGAACGGAATTCTGACTCTGAAGAGGTTTGCGGATCTGACTGGAAATTTTAATGGCGCGCTGGAAATTCTACGCACTATGCCGAAATAATACGCACGTCAGAAACGTCACCTTTTTTAAAATTTTTATTTTAATACCGCTGCTGTGTCCACTCGATGCTCATATTGCTTAAATATGCACAAACACGTTCGTATAAAACTGCACTGTTTGTCGAACAGTTAATCGTATTTTCTTAAAACTTTGCTGTTTTCAAACTTTCAATACTGTTCTGTTGCACGACAGTAGTCTGATCTTCCTGCACCTCAGCGTCCTAGAATATGCAAGCGTACTTGACATGAAAATTCATATTTCTTTCTTGTTTAATACAGTCAAATGTACAGTTTTAGGTTAGGCTGCAAACGAACATCTTGTCAATATGGCTTAAAATATACTTTGTAGTCCTGCGAAGGGGCCTCGACCACCACTGGCACCAACACCCTGGCATCATAGCCAGCTTAATAACTGGTACAGTATTGGCATTGAATGCTGGACACCTTGGTCCAAAGCTGGATTTACATCAGGAATCTCAATACACTGATTTATGCCTTTAGGTGGTTGACACACACTGTCTGTGACACCTTGCTTGTGAGCAGAGACTTTCCTCCACTCCCAAAAACCTGAGGTGGATGAGTTGAGCTGCAGGTTTGACAGTTTAATGTAATTAACCAAAACAGAGGTGTTCATTTTATGATGGAAGAACACACCTGTACCTGGCTGTGTCATAGCAGATCTTTTCTTAAAAGAAGCTGGACTCACACATGCTAATGTACAGTGGATATAAAAAGTGTACACACCCCTGTTAAAATGCCAGGTTTTTGTGGTGTAAAAAAAGAGACCACAATAAATCATTTCAAAACTTTTCCTACCTTGAATGTGACCTATAATGTGTACAATTCAATTGAAAAACAAATCTGTTAGGGGTAA
The DNA here is from genome assembly GCA_018136845.1 of Heterotis niloticus. Taxonomy (NCBI): domain Eukaryota; kingdom Metazoa; phylum Chordata; class Actinopteri; order Osteoglossiformes; family Osteoglossidae; genus Heterotis; species Heterotis niloticus. The sequence goes on from CM030900.1 coordinate 16,253,249, forward strand.
AAATATAAAAAATGTACAATAAGCTGGTTGGATAAGTGTGCACACCCTTAATACTTTGTTGAAGCACCTTTTGATTCAATTACAGCATTCAGTCTTCTTGGGTAGGAGTCTATCAGCATGGCACATCTTGACTTGGCAATATTTGCCCACTCTTCCTTGCAAAAGTGCTCCAAATCTGTCAGATTGCGAGGGCATCTCTTGTGTACAACCCTCTTCAGGTCACCCCACAGATTTTCTATTTGATTTAGATCTGGGCTCTGGCTGGGCCATTCCAAAACTTTAATTTTCTTCTGGTGAAGCCATTCTTTTGTTGATTTGGATGTATGCTTGGGGTCATTGTCGTGTTGAAAGGTGAAATTCCTCTTCATCTTCAGCTTTCTAGCAGACGCCTGAAGTTTTTGGGCCAAAAGTGACTGGTATTTAGAACTGTTCATAATTCCCTCTACCTTGACTAAAGCCCCAATTCCAGTTGAAGAAAAGCAACCCCAAAGCATGATTCTGCTTCCACCATACTTCACCGTGGGTATGGTGTTCTTTTGGTGATCCAAAGTGTTGTTTTTGCACCAAGTGTACCTTTTGGAATTGTGGCCAAAAAGTTTAACCTTGGTCTCATCAGACTATAACACATTTTCCCACATGCTTTTGGGAGAGTTGATGGGTTTTTTTTTTTTTTTTTTTTGCAAATTTTTAGCCGAGCCTGGATGTTTTTCTTTGTAAGAAAAGGCTTCCGTCTTGCAACCCTACCCCATAGTCCAGATATATGGTGAATATGGGAGATTGTCACATGTAGTACACAACCAGTACTTGCTAGAAATTCCTGCAGCCCCTTCAGTGTTGCTGTAGATCTCTTGGCAGCCTCCCTGACCAGTTTTCGTCTTGTCTTTTCATCAATTTTGGAGGGACGTCCAGTTCTTGGCAACGTCACTGTTGTCCCATATGTGCCATGGTATATCCAATGCTGTGGACATTTTTTTTTTTTTTTTTTTTTTTTTTTTTTTAATTTTTTTATTTTTTGTACCCTTGTCGTGACTGATACCTTTCAACAATGAGATCCCTTTGATGCTGTGTAAGCTCTCAGCGAACCATAGCTTTTGCTGTAGCAGGCAATTGAGTAAATGTCAGGAAAATCCTATTAGGCCAGCTGAACTTTATTTGGAGTCTCTTTAATTGATGGCAGGTGTGTACCCATGAAGAGTATGTTTGTTTAGTAGGTGCTGTATTGTTCTTTCACATCCTGGAACTAGCTTGTTCATTTAGTTGTTTACTATAGCAAACACATAAAATCTTAAGCTCTTAAAGAAGTTAGGTGGGGTTTTGGGCATGTTTTTGCCCCCTGTCTAGAAATCAATTTCCTTGTGTTTTAAAGGGCTGGAGGACCTTACTGGTAATGGGAACCTGAAGTTTTCCTTTTAAAAGTGTTTTTTAAATGTGTAGCCAAACGGAATAAGTTGCACATCACAGAATGACCCTAACAGCCTTTGTCACGTTCTCATTTTGAACTTTTGAATTTTGGGACCAAACCTCTGTCCATGTCCAGCCTTCAGTCACGTACATGCATATATAAGCATACCTTGCTACTCCTGTCCCTATCTGCAACATCTTGTTCAATTCTACTTGTTGATCTGTTCATCATGTAAACATTTCCAGTTTTTATAAACTTCTGGTGACTTTGTTTATTCTATCAATAAAAGCTGAAAGAAGATGATTTGTTTACTGGTCAGGTTTGGTGAAAACTGCAAAGACAATTAATAAAATACTTTTAAGACATTTTAACAGTTTTGTTAGCTTCAGAAATACTGAAATAGATTCCCTGTTGTTTAAGGTTACTGAAAATAAAAATACATTCTGTTTGCTCAGTGTTGTTAACTGGTTAATCCAGATCAGGACTGTAGTGGCCGATACTCAGGATCATCAGACAAGGATTATAAACGCTGTTACACTGGGTTCAATTAGGGTGGTCTCACTTCGTCTTTCGGCTGCTCCCGTCAGGGGTCGCCACAGCGGATCAATTGTTTCCACTTCTTCCTGTCCTCTGCATCTTTCTCCGTCGCACCCACCACTTGCATGTCCTCCTTTACCACATCCATAAACCTCCTCTTAGGCCTTCCTCTCTTCCTGTTGCCTGGCAGCTCCATCCCTAGCATCCTTCTCCCGATATATCCAGGATCTCTCCTCTGCACATGTCCAAACCAATGCAATCTCACCTCTCTGACTTTGTCTCCAAACCATCCAACCTGGGCTGCCCCTCTAATATACTCATTTCTAATCCTGTCCATCCTCGTCACACCCAATGCAAACCTTAACATCTTTAACTCTGCCGCCTCCAGCTCTGCCTCGTGTCTTTTGGTCAGTGCCACCGTCTTCAACCCATATAGCATAGCTGGTCTCCCTACCATCTTGTAATTTTGTTGTTTTTTTTCCCCTCTTTATTGCCGTTGGAATGTCTGAGCACCTCAGTACAGGGCAGTTTCACTAAACAGATTGTTGTGGAGTTGTAGTGTAAATGTGTTTTCTATTTTACAAAATATGTGAATAAAGTATGAAAAATACTAAAGTTTTTATACTTCAAAGAGCTAGTGTGTGTCAGAAACTTTACATTTTAGCTTGTATTAGTGTACAGCGACACAGTTTTATGGTGTATAGAAAAGGCTGTCAATGAAGACTCCAAGTAGTTGTACTGTTTTTCTGCTAATATTTGTATTTTAGCAACTGCATGCAATGCTCATATTTTTTGTTCCATTAGATACATACTGAAACAATTAATAAACTGTTCTTCAATATTTATCCCTCATGAAACACTTTGCTCAAAAATCTAATGGTATAATTCATTTTAATTTGTATAACATATTTGCAGACCTCTTATTTTTGCTCTGACAAGTTATTGTCAGAGTGTATGAGCTCACAATAAAAATACTGTTTGGAAAATATATGTATAATTTATAACCCAAGCAATGTTGATATTTTTCAAGGGGTTTGAATACTTTTGCAAGGTACTTCAGATGGTTTTGACTTGATGTTGATCTTGTTTTTTTTTTATCCTGATGCTTATAGTCCAATGAAAAGCAGTATTTAAATTTTCTCAGCAATAGATGGATGTGTGTAATACTTTATTTTTGACTTGAATAGATATTGTAGCTGAGCAATATGGTACATGCACAGTATTTCATGTTCAGTTCAAATAAAGAGCTCAGTTCAGTGGTACAGATCTCCTAAGTGCTTATTTAGCTCAATGGATTAGCCCAGGCCTGTATTACATTTTTATTTATAGTTTGTTTACTTTTCTGTGTTAAGCTTAAGCAAACCAAAATTATGATGGGTTTGTTGGTGGTAAATTACTTCTGCAAATGGTGCAGTCATTTGAGGCATTAGCATGCTCTTGGTTCAACTGCAGCACCACAAGGCTACTTAGTGTATGTTTTTATTGAAAGAAATTTGCTCAGTGGAAACTTATAAAACAGATTGCTTACTTCAAATACTAGTTGAATTTGCCCTGGGAGTGGATATCTGTAAGATTTTGAGCATTTTGTGGCTTTGTGCCACACATTGCAAGCTTATGCAGTATGAAGGTACTTTGTGGTATTGTGAAAATGTCTTAATATTTTAGCATATAAAATATTTGACAGTAGTCTACTGAATTTATTCTCAGGTTGACCGATCAGTGGGTGATAGAGGAATTTTAACTTCCGCACTTGAAAGGTGTGTAAATTGTTGAAGGGCTGAATTTGTCTTGACCGCAGTTATTTGTGTTTCACAACATTTCTTTACATCATCTTACTTTGTCCTATACCCGTCATCTTTCCAGCATTAGTTTTAATTCCCTCCATGGAATCACACCACCGACTAGTCTGATGCTTCTGTTGCTTGGAAACCAAGTGTCCTGTGGGTCTGGTTGTGGTGAAGACTACAGGCCTATTGACTTCAATTTATGGCGTTTGTTTGTTTCTGAAAATGCTGTGTGGAAGGTCAACACTTCACTGGCTAGTTATTTTACATTCATCTAAAGGAGATAATGATACATTCCCAACCAAAAACCCCAAGCCAGCATTCACCAGTGTCACTAAAACAATGTCAAACAGTGTTACTTTTTACAGTTTTTAAAAAATTATTATATATTTTTTTACAAGCTTTTCCTTTTTTGGTCCAATTTTGCTGAATTACATTTTATTTATCAGATTAAAATGGAGACAGTCACAGTCATATAGAAATATTGTCAAAAGAAATATTGACAAAGCATGTCCCTTACAGATTGCCATATTAAATTACAAGGACATATGGGACAGGAATGAGCTTCTAGTACACTGTACAAACTTTGATTTAAAAAAATATATATATAATTATTGTTTTTTTATTTCTAGCAGACAAATTTCTGGTGCTGCATTATGACTCTGCAATAGTGAGACATCTGTTGTACATATGAAAAGATTAACTGCATTACAGTGCAATTGCGCATACTGGGGTTTACCAGTAACATGCAAAGATTCTGCTTGAAACTTGAATCTTGATGAAATACTGACTGCATGTCAGCTGTTTCTGTCTCATTGCTTCTGCAGTAATGGAGATGCTGGTGAAACCCTGTGATTTGCATCAGCAGTGTAGCATGACAGTAGAGGCAGTAGAACCTATTTACTTTAATTTAAAGGGGATAATTATTTAACACTTAATTTAAAAGGAGAAGCTGACTGACAATAACAGACTGTCTGAGCTTATAGTAGGCTGTATGCAATGCTGAGTCTGCTGTCTTCAGACACCTTGATGACTGGTGGTAGTGTTGAAGGAAATGGTGAAAATGAGACCGAGTAAATATGCAATGTATAATTATAGGTGTTAGTTGTGGAAATGTGACATTTGGTAGCATTAAGTATTGTTGTCAAAATGGAACATAAATTGTCTTTTGCGAGCTGGATGTGAAACAGAAGCACTGCCCAGCAAGATCATCCATGTGAGATGCCATACCCAGTTCTTCACAGACTCACTGTAGTTTTGTCTTCGTTATCTTTCAAGGTAGCAGAATGTGGAATTGTCAAGATAAAAACCATCACTGTGAGGAACACGGATGTCCTTGCAGGTGGGTGAACCAACTCTGAGGTAGGGGGCATGTAATGAGTATTTTAGAGAGGTATGAGGGAAATTTTGAAAAATGCATTTTAGACAGTGATGCCTGGACAGAAAGTCCCTCACAGAGTCATCCAGTTATGTAAAGACAATCTTCACATCTCCAGAAGACTCGTGTTTCTCTGCTAAGTGGGCTAATGTGTAAAGGTTGAGTTGGCGGCAGCTGATTTTTTAAAATGTTTCTGGCACAGTATCTGTATTAATTATTTAACACATAGTTCACCTCGTGTTTATGTACGCTGTACAAGTATAACTTGCTACCTTCATATTGCATAATCATATGCTTTAGTTCCTGTGAGAAACTTTCATGTGTTCTAAACACCATCCACGTCCTGTGTCCCTATCATGTCTTTATCTTGTCCACACTGCCTTACAGCACTTAAAGAGCACAGCTCAGAGGTTGTGCAGCCCTTCCTCATGGGCTGCAGGACCATGGAGCCCAAGATTACACAGCTCTGTCTGGGTGCCATACAGAGACTTGTGTCACATGACGTTGTGTCTGAGGTACTGCTCTTGGAATCAATAGAACCTGTTCTTATTTTGTGTCCTACTCTGAACGTGCCAGTGTCAGTGTACTGTGTTATGTGCTGTTATGTTTATTTGTGTATGGGTGTGTACATATGAAAATTTATGAGGTTTTGTGGTTCTTGTGGAAGTGTGTCTTTGCACCTGTATGTGTAAAAAAAAAAAAAAAAAACCGTGATCTGAACAGGCTGCTGCAGGGAACATCGTCAACATGCTTTGGCACCTGATGGAAAATGGTCTGGAGGAGTTAAAGCTACTGCAAACAGTCCTGGTTTTGCTGACCACCAACACAGTTGTGCACGATGAGATCCTGTCCAAGGTACCACATGAACACCGTCACACATTATGTAAGCACAGAATTTTTGAGAGAGGTATTGACCAAGAAACCAGTCTAATTAATGGTCAAAAAATGTGCAGAATTCCTGAACTGGTAGGCTGCAGCTTGATAAGGTCATATTGATATCCACATTTTATTAGAATACAGTTCCCATAATAATTATAGAAAAGTCCAGATTTCCCGTTTCATGCTTATTAAGGAGTGGGACTAATTTACCAGGTATTTGAATATTTCTGTGCAGGCCATTGTTCTGTGCTTCCGTCTGCACTTCACCAAGGACAACATCACCAACAACACTGCTGCTGCCACGGTGCGGCAGGTTGTCACTGTCATCTTTGAGAGGATGGTTGATGAGGACAAGAACTACCAAGGTCAATATGTCATGGCTAAGACTGTTTTAAGTGATGACTGAATGCGGTTGCCATTCAGTTTGTGTGGCCTTGCTGAATCTTACTCACATTACTTTATTGGGACAAATGGCAATTTTGTTGCAATTTGAAAGTGTTATGTATTGTGTGACTGAAGTACGTATTATAAAAAGATGTATACTAACTGTAATTTCTGGCTGTGATGTAGTTCATCTGATTAATGTAATTTCCTTGTCATCTATATACACTCGCCCATATACTTTGTTCCCATTTACATTCAGCCCTCGTATGACATGGACTTGTATAATGAAAAACTGCAGCAGGAGCTTATAAAATTTACATCAGTCATTATGCTTATGCTATATGCCTGGTATAATGAGTAGTATGTATTTAATACCTGGCTCGGTATCTGAGTTGAAACATCTCAGCATAGTTGGTACTAGCCGAGTGCAGCCAAAGCACATCAGAGAAATATTAAAACGTCACTAGTATGAGTGTGACACTAGTAAGCAGCACTGCATTCTCATTCATTGCTTGTTTGCCCCAGGTTCAAACCCAGTTTGCGCTTCAATGATTTTGTTCACTTCTGCTCGGTCAGCAAGTCCTCCACTAATAGTTCACGACAGTATCTCCTCATTAGTATAGGTACATTTGTTGTTTTTTTTTCCTATTTTTACTGATTTCATATTTTCCTTTTCTTAATAGAAATTTAACTATTTAAATTTTTGTTGCTATTGCTACTAATAAGGAATGAAACATATGTTACTACATAAAGTAACTGCATGTAATCACACAAATTCAGGTTAATTACCTCATTAACAGTGTTTAAAATGCTCATCATACTGAAATGGGTGTTTTAGAGTTTTAGGTATTTTCTGGGGAAATTTATTTTTGTGATTTCTCAGATGAACCAAGAGCAAATCACAATGTTCTTTTTCTTCAAGAAATAATGCAAATAGCTTCCCAACATTTGAGTTTACTATGTTCCAGCAACTCCTTTGAAGTAGTTACACTCAGATACTGAGGTATAGATGTATTTACAAACATGCTGCAACAATGCATTATGGGAGACCCATGTTTCCCTCCACTGCTTCTATAACATTGATAATAACTTTATCCAAATGCACATCATTTTCAGTAAATGCTGTACATTTGGAGGCATCGGATTAAGATGTTGGTGATTGGAAAGGAGCAGTAGGCTGGGAGCCAATTGCTAAATGCATTATATCTAAATTCATCCTGGTGCAGGCTGGAGTAGGTTTTACCATAGTGGTAATTCAGTCTCCTTGTAACAGGAATTTGGGTTAATGAGATGATTTCATAGGATGAATCTGTTATGTGAGAAGTGGGTCCATTTTTAAAAATGTGAAAATCCTGAGGAAATGTAGAATTATTCATTGAAAACCTGAACTAATTCTTGGCTTTCCAGTTAAACTTGCATGGGTAGGCAGAGCCTGGCTATGCATTTTGTTGTGATCATAACCTGCTTTACCCCAACCCCTGCAGGAATGGAGGAGCAGAGACAAGCTATTCTGGCTAACAGCAACCATCATTTGGTTACTTCTCTGAAGCCCAGTGAGAAGGATGCTTACATGCTGTTCCAGGTGGGCATGCTGAGCAGCCCCTTCTCCAGCTTCTTATCGCCTCTGACTTTTGAAGAAGAATCCCATCTCCGAAACTCTGCAGAGAATACTGTACATAGCACATATCAAACAATCTTTTATCTCATATCAAAATATGGTAAAATGTATTATATATATTACACCTTTACACATATTAAAGGTATTATAATCCATGTAGATGTACTTGGTCCATACATTAACTTAGCTTGTGTTTTGATGATCGAGGGTGGGAGTGTCATTTTAATCAAAAAATATTTGTCATAAAGGACCTTTGCCAGCTTGTCAATGCCGATGCTCCCTACTGGTTGGTGGGCATGACAGAGATGACACGCACATTTGGCCTGGAGCTACTGGAATCAGTGTTGAATGACTTTCCGCTGGTTTTTCTTCAGGTACTTCCTTTCCTGTCTCATTTGTTCCAGCGTGTCCTACAGCTTCCTTCTAGTTGTGCACAGTTTACATGCTGTAAAGTGCTGTTTCTTATTTCCATCTTCCTGTGCTAGTGTTTTGTTCTCTTGTTAACTTTTTAACTGTGCTCCATAAAACTGCATTTATTGTTTACTGTTACGCCGGAGGTGGGGGAAGCAATTGCGATACCCAAGGCTCAAGTCAGCAAACGTTTACTCTCCGCCTCCGGGTGCTAACGCTTGAGCAAAAGTACAACGCAACTGAACAGAGCACCAGTGCAGTCAGGGCAAAATACAACTGCTCAGGGAAAAGATTGCTCAACTATAACATATGATGAACTTGCCACGGAGGGTGAGTTTTAGGAAAAACTGAGTTGAAGAGAAAGTAAACTCAAAAGTACTTAGAAGTTCAAGACATGGAGTCTGGGACCTCCTGTGGGGGTCAGCGGAGAACTGAGCGCTGGGTGCGCATCCGAGTAAGACTTATATACTGTTCGTCCTTGGTTCTGGATATCATTCAGCACTCAGTCTAGCAGCAGGGGTGGAGAGGACGCATCCGTGGTCGTGCTGCAATGGACGCCGGCCATGGGCGTGACATTTACTCATGTTAGTAGTGTATTTATGAAAACAGCATTTTGGGTGGGAAATGTTAGACTGTGAGACAGATTAGACTTTTAGAGAGACTGTTACATTTTAGACAGACAGACAGTTTGACAGATTTTATGTATAAAAAGAAAAATGTCCACTAACCTTCACACTGCCCCATATCCCAATATTTCTAACAACTGAAATTTTGTTACCCAGTGTCAGGTCATGTGTTTTCTTAGTGTAGAATTTATCCAGTTTCTCCAGTAATTTACTACTTTGTATAACTCCCTACTTTTACTCTATGCAGCACCAGGAGTTTAGCTCCCTACTGAAGGAGCGCGTGTGCCCCCTTGTCATCAAGCTCTTTTCACCTAACATCAAGTTCCAGCGAGGCAGTGTCCCAGCAGTGCCTCCCTTGGCCCCTATGGAGAAGCCCTATTTCCCTATCTGCGTGCGGCTTCTGCGTGTGGTCTCTGTGCTCATTAAGCACTACTACAGCCTGCTGGTGAGCTCCCTTTCCTTTGAAGCCCCCCTCAGTTCCACTATCTCCTTTCATTTCAGGCTCACTTCACCGCATCAACATCTCTCTGTCTTGTAGCCTTGTTTACTCTGAATGTATGTGACTTTGGAGAAAAGGAATTTTATATGACTAAAATGTAAATGTCGGCAACGTGACAGCTTAGTGAACAAAGCACCTGGCTTTTTCAGAGAGGAACTGAGCAGTTAGCAGAGACCAGGCTGACAGACACCGATGAGCCAAGATGCCTTGTGCATGCATCTGTGGCTTCCAAGTACTCAGGAAGTTCTATGCATTGTAAATGAGGAAACGATGAGAACCCTGACCAGTGAAGGTTGAGAGGGTGTAGAGCATGTTTGTGACTGGTGTGAGCAATTGGGTGAAGCTTTGGTTGCAGTTTTTATTGGTATGCTAGCTAATACTCAGCTAGCATAAATAAATCTTCAAAACTTCTGAAAGCTTGTAATGGAGAGAAGTTAAGTACTCAAATGTATGTAAGTTGGGGGATCCACTTCATTGATTGTACTGAGCACTATGTTTACCAGTCTTTATTCCAAAAATAATGTAAAAGAGTATTGCAAAATAATATTTATGAAATAATGCAGTCTGTAAATAGTTTTTTATGTTTTTTTTTCACTGTATTTTAAATACCTGTGTATACCGAGTCTTCAATTTGCAAACAATTGAAATCAGAAGGGTGTATATAACTTATTTTGCTTGTGAATTTAAGCACTGCCTCACAATAATACAGGTGTCTATTGATTTGTTCTTTGACTAGGTTCTGCTAAAAATTTGATGGAAGACTTTATTTCAATTTCTAGCCTCCTGCCCTGGAAACACTAAACACGAGACAGTGTGCACTGTGTACATAGGTTACGGGAATATTTTATAATAATAATAATAATAATAATAATAATAATAATAATAATACAATTTATATTGTGAACTCCAGCATCTGTCCCCTGTTTCCAGTTCAATGCAATCCTGATAAGAATGAGCTGTTAAGAATAAGAGATGGATGAATATTTTCCTATCCATGTTGTTGCCAGGTGACAGAGTGTGAGATCTTCCTGTCCCTGCTAGTGAAGTTTCTGGATGTGGAGAAGCCACCATGGCTGCGGGCACTGGCAGTGGAATCCATTCACAAGCTTTGTGCTCAACCCCAGCTACTCCGGTAGGATAGCCCAGAATTATACCAGCGTTGTCCATGGTCCACGACACCACCGATTTTGAGGAAATCTCTGCCACAGCACCAGCTACATTTCATCTGTAGTCTTCAGTAGGCAGCGTCTGGTGCAGTTCCAGTTCAAATGTGCTCTTTGACACCTTTGCAGTGAGGCCCACAGTAACAGTGCATCTCTTGTGTATTGGGAAAAGGTGTGCCCAGCCAAAAAACACTGCTGCTTTCACTCCCAGGCCCAATCATCAGCCCAACTCCACCTCCAATCTCACTTCCAAGTGCCTGAGCCAGACTAAATGCACTGTAATGTTAGCTTGATATTTTTGTCAGATGTATGGATTTAGATTACATTGTCTCTAAATCCATGATTATTTACCGCCCAGTTGGAATAGGGTTTTATTTTTTCTTGTATACTTTATGCTATATTTACTTTATTGAGCTGTCTAGTGTCTTACAACACTGATTTAAAAGTTTGTACAGCTATGTGAATTACTATTAAAGTAGTATACTCTAGCAAGTTACTGATGATTATAGATTCTCAGTTTACAGTGTACATTTGCATCAGTTTTCCGATGTAACCTTACTAATACCAGAGCAATACTGTAAAAGTTGTTATAAAATAGCAGATGGCCACCATTGAGCATCAACATGTATGGTGAAAATGCTCCTGACATCTCAGTGTGGGTCTTTGGGTATCATGGTGGTCACAGCCATCTCCATGCACTCAAAGGACTCAGGTTCCCAGTCTTGCTCCTTCTCTAGCACTCTTGAACAGGGTGCTTACTTCAAATTACTACAGTAAGAACTACCCTTTTGAATGAATGGGTAAAACTGTAAGTATCTTAGCATGCAAAGCTACCATCCTCAGAAACTTTTGAGGAAAGTTTCAGGTAGATAATCCTAAAATATTTGCTGTTTTATAGTCAGACTGTTTTTATGTCCCAACTTATGTCTTTTTTCAGCTGTTAACAGGGGGATGTGTTTTTTAGTTGCATAAATTTTAGTCTAAGGATTAACTCTAAATTTCAATTGGTGGACAGGTCTCTTGAAAGGATGCTTTGGCAGAAAATAAGCTTTTGACTTCATTGGGACTGTGGGACTGTGTTTCATTGTTTTATGATTGTGTTCAGCTGGGTAAAATGTCTGCATCTCTGCTCTTAATATTGAATGCATTTTGGTACCACAATGGGGGGTAAGAGCTGTAGCAAATGCCATCTGTGATGGGGCTTGGTGATGTCATTACAGGTCCTTCTGCCAGTTCTATGACATGAAGCCGCACTCGACCAAGGTGTTCCGTGATATTGTCAATGCGCTGGGCTCATTCATCCAGTCTCTCTTCATGATTCCTATCTCAGGAAATCTTACATTTGTCAACATCCCACAAGGTAAATGGGCACGCAGGAAGGCAGCATCAACACGCGCATGTGCAAACCCTAGGTCAGCTCTCTCCAGCAACACCTGCGTCTGTCCTATCTAGCAACGGTCCTGTCACTCTTCTCTTCTTTGCAGTTCACTTGTATTTGTAGTAATTTACCATGCAAAATGTGACCTTAGAGTTAAATTTACAAGAATGTCAAAGTAAGCAATTTATTTTGTTGAATGCATAAATTTAAAATAAAGTTGTAAAAAGGCTTAGCAGTTATACTTACAAACACAAATGCACAAAACTCATAAGCAGTATCGTGCTAAATATGGCGAACAAATGTCATTAAGGCCTTTTAAGAGGTTGTTTAAACAGAAATAATCTTACACAGGGTTCCCCTCAACAGAACCTGGAATATCAACCTCCAAGTGTTCTTTGTAATGTACCAGTGAGTTGTGACATAAAAATACTGAAGGAAAAAGAAAAAAATATACACACACACACACACATACATATATAAAATCTCCCTCTCACCTTCCCCTAATTGGGGGGGTGGTGTGTGTGTGCGTGCGTGCGTGCGTGTATGCCTTCCTCAACCTTGGGTCCTCTACCAGAGGCCTGGGAGTTTGAGGGTTCTGCGCAGTATCTTAGCTGTTCCTAGAACTGCACTTTTATGGACAGAGACCTCAGTTGTTTTACCTGGAATCTGTTGGAGCCACTCTCCAAATTTGGGAGTCACAGCCCCCAGTGCTTCTATTACCACGGGAACCACTTTGGCCTTCACCTTCCACATTTGTTCCAGTTGTTCCTTCAGGTCTTTATATTGCTCAACCTTCTCATGCTCCTTTTTCCTGATGTTACTGTCAGCTGGGATTGCTACATCTATCACTACTACTGTTTTCTCCTCCTTATCAACCACCACTATGTCTGGTTGATTGGCCAGCAGCTGCCTGTCTGTCTGGAACTTGAAGTCCCACAGGATCTTAGCTTTGTTGTTCTCAACCACTTTTGGAGGTGCCTCCCATCGGGACTTTGGGACTTCTAGCTCATACTTGGCACAGATGTTTCTGTATACTATCCCCGCCACTTGGTTATGCCTTTCAGTGTATGCTGTCCCAGCTTGTATTCTGCACCCAGCTACTATGTGTATAGTGAAAATATATACTCATAAATAGCATTTCTAGGTTTTACAGTAACTTCATGTATTAATGCTGCTGGTGTATCTAGTACTGTGGTATATTCTATGATATTTTATTCACTTCGGAGAGGTTCAGGGATTCCTTTGATAAGATGCTGGTCACGAGTTCCTAGGTGTGGCTCATGTGTTCAAGCAGCTGCATTGCTGTCTTTCTAGCTGGTTCCGGGTCTGGAGGCCAGCTGTCATCCCAGAGTGGCCCAGGAGCAGCAGGTGTGAGTGGAGCCCTGAGTGTGCAGGCTGCCTTTGAGTACTGTGGAACATGGATCCCCATTATGGCTGTTGGTGTGCAGGGAAGCACCAAAGCCACATAGTGAGTGACTCATACTGCACAAGAGTAGCCATGCATTCTGCTCTACATGGCATTAAATATTCAGTAGCCGGATGGCTGACTGTGTGGTGCTCACAGTTAAGTCCAGCTGTGATATTCTGCATTCTGATGCCATGGATCTGACTAAAGGCGGCTTTGATGCTAATGGAATCTTAGAGCTGACTGTACCACGTTGTAGTAGCTTCCAAATCTAAAATTCATGCAAGTTACATACTGAAACCACAAAAATGTATTTACACTGTTACATTTTGCTGGAGATTATTTGTTTATATTTATGAATTGTGAGCAGCAGTTAAAATCACAGTATTTTTAGTTATTGTCTGAATTATGAGCTACAGTATTTTATATTATAAAGTGTTAAATGCAATGAGCCAATTTTGAGACAAGTGAGCACACATTCGCAGATGTTATGTAAAGATGTTGGATAGTCAGACACCTTGTCAGTATAACACACGACCACAATCATTGTGTACTGCTGAAGCAGTGGACACTACTGTTCTTCATGGTAAATCACGGTTGTCATCTGTACTTTCAGCCTGGAGATGCTGGACAAAGTGGAGCCCCCCAGCATCCCTGAGGGCTTTGCACTGTCAGTGGCCTTCAGTGCCGTGCTGGACCTCGTGAAAGGCATCACCTGCATGATTGAGAATGAGCTGTCCCAGTGGGAGGAGGTAGAAACCACGTGTCAGCAGCAAGGTTTGGAAAATGGGAAGGAATCATGTGAGTGATGTTGCTGAGTGTTCATTCAATTTTTTGTTGGTTATTTTAAACAATTGTCTACATGTTGTGGTGTTTTCAGTTTGAACTAACCCCTACAACTTTGGATTTTTCAGTTTCACAGCTAGTTTGGGAGGAGATGATTGGTGCATGCTGGTGTGGGCTGCTGGCTGCTCTCTCACTGCTGCTGGATGCCAGGTACTTGCAGTCCTGTTGCTCTGTGGGCTGCCAGTTGTACTGTAATACATGACAAGAGATGGCGTGCTTCTTTTTTGATATTCGTGAAAACTTGTAGGGTCCAGGTTCAAGTCCAAAAAAGGACACTGCTGCTGTATGTTGGACTGAGATAGTAAGCATAACTATTCAGTTATGTATGTACAATGTGTGTGTATGAGTGTTTGTATGCATAAAATTATAAATTACTTTAGAAGTGTCAGCATTTAATAATAACAATAATTATAGTAATAATATTATCCTGACTCTCTAGGATGAAATGCCATGTGTCCATTATACCATTACAGCACAGATGAGTCGACCACAGAGAGCATCCTGAAGGCAGAGCTGGCAATGGTGTCACTGTGTGGGCGACTGGGAGTGGTCACACCTCGTGACGCTTTCATCACCACCATCTGCAAGGCCTCTCTACCTCCACACTATGCATTGACAGTCCTCAGCAGCTCTGTTGCTAGCCTGTCCAGCAAGTGTGAGTTCAGTCTAGCATATTCCACCTGTACCTCAGCTATTTCCTTTGCTCATCTTTACTCCATATTTCTTCTGACACCCCTTTGCCCGTCATGCATTCGTTGCCATTACCCATACACGTGTACACATGCTTATGCCTGTATTGTCTGTTATCTCTTCTAGTCAATATAAATAATGCACTTGTTATTAAATACTTTAGCTACTTTACTGAGCCTTTGCTTTTAGTTTACTTAAATACGAGTCCAAATCTGAGGTTTTTAAATTTCAGTGCAGGCCCACGATGTGAATTTGAGTAGTAAAAATAGCATCTCAAATTCGACAACATTCTGCCATTTTTTCC
Organism: Heterotis niloticus; assembly: GCA_018136845.1. Lineage (NCBI taxonomy): Eukaryota > Metazoa > Chordata > Actinopteri > Osteoglossiformes > Osteoglossidae > Heterotis > Heterotis niloticus. The sequence continues at coordinate 16,268,553 of CM030900.1, forward strand.
CCAGCACCTCTGTTTCCATTTGCCTCTTGTATCTGGCACCCTGCTGTTGTATCTCAGACTTGAGACTAGTTTTACAATACTATTTTGAACTTTTATTTAGCCACAGACTATCTCCATGATACAAATATTCTTACCTTTACAGTGATTTACTGGTTTTTAGAGCATGGTATTCTTACTGTATCAAGGTTAGCACCCTGCACAGGGGTGGGGTTTGAATTGGGAACTGCTTAGCTGTAAGCCTCTGTCATGTTCTGTACTCGCTCTGTAGCGCTGTCCCTCCAGGGCCAGAGCATGCAGCTCCTTGACCCCTTCAGCGAGTCTCACCAGCAGGTAGTGGCTCTTGGTCAGCCGCTCACAGTCCAGCAACAGGGAACTGTGGTGGTAAGGAGAACACTCCTCTGTGATGTGGCTTAAAGTGAAGGTGTTATCTAAATGTAAACTATTTTTATTTTTTTAATCTAAAACTGTTGCATTTCTCCAGCTTGACTTGTGCTCCATAATCTCTGTTTGAATCAGATCCAATTTGTTTATCCTCTAAGCATTAATTAAGCTTGAGTACGCATTGTGTGTCCAGAAATGGAAGCTACTGTGCCTTTGTTCCAGATACTTAATTTAGTTAGATATCCACAAAACACATTTTTCATTTTCCCCTCTTTCTGAAAATTGCCCTCTTTCCAGCTGACTGCAAAGAACCTGCAGTGCATGAGGACCCTGCTGAACCTGGCGCAATGCCATGGGACAGTGTTGGGGACATCTTGGCAGCTGGTCCTGGCCACCCTGCAGGTGACATGTCCCTTTGGCTCACTCCTTTGAGAACTTTGCCAGGGATAATCCCATGAGTCTTCACTCCATTTATTTCTCCCCCTTCTGTCCCTCTTTCTGCTGTCCAGCACCTGGTATGGATTCTAGGCCTGAAGCCTGGAAGTGGTGGTGCCATGAAACCTGGGAGGACAGTGGAAGCATCCAACACGGTTAGCAACCAAATTCCAGTCGGACCATTAGGGTGCCCTGCCTGTGAGCTGACATAAGGCTTCTCTCTGGGAGCAGGTACTGACCACAGCTGTGATGACTGACCTCCCAGTTATTTCCAGTGTCTTATCCAAGCTATTTGAGAGCTCACAGTAAGTTCTCCTCTGTCACTTCATTTTGTTTTTGGCTTTGGCTAAGTTGTTTTTTTCACTGTTTTTTGTTTACCTCTCACCTGTTCCCTCTGGCTTTCTGCAGGTATTTGGATGATGTGTCTCTCCATCACCTGATAAATGCTCTCTGCTCACTGTCCACAGAAGCAATGGACATGGCATATGGAAATAGCAAGGTACAGTTGATCCAGTTATAAATGATTCAGAAATAGTCTGTATGTCTGTTCTATATTATTTTACATAGCATTTGCTTTACATGTTTTACTGCATTTTAAGTAGCCTGGTTTGTGTTATCTTATAAAGAGTGAAATTACTATATCCAGAAAGGCAGATGCAGTCCAGGCCTTCAGCAGTATTATTCTTGTTTGTGATTTTGTCTGTGTGTCCTTGTGTCCACATCCAGGAACCCTCTCTGTTTGCAGTTGCCAAGCTTCTAGAGACTGGTCTGGTCAACATGCACCGCATCGAGATCCTGTGGAGGCCTCTAACTGGACATCTCTTGGAAGTGAGTGAGGTTGTCCACATGAAGGCTGTCCACCTTTGGTCCACGGAGCTTTTGGTAAAGCTGAATGGAAAGTTTGTTTATAGATAAGACTGCTTTTATTTGCTGCTGTTTCTATTGAGATTTCGGATAACCTCTCCATATATCGCTACCTTTCTGTACGGTAGCTGGATTACCTAAGATCTCAGAAGGCTGTGTAAGTGCGTGTGCACGCGTATGTGCTTGTTTGTCGCATGTCTGCCTTCACTTATCTGTTTCGTAATCTTGTTTGCTTCCATGTCTGTCTTGCAGAAGGTAAGTTCGGCTGATCTTCTTGGCCATTTATCCTTCTGCCTGATTTTTTTGATGCAAGAATTGTCCTCTGTCTGCTGGTTTCAGGATGCTTTTAAAATTTGCAAGTGTTCTTCCATCAGCTTTTTAAAACAATAATTATGGGGTCTTAGTTTCCTTTAAGCTGAAAAATATACTGAAAAATATACTCTGCCTCAATCATTTGGGAGCACATGCATGTTAATGCCCAGGGTGTTGAGGGGTGATAAAAGTGGAGGCAGTTTAGCTGCACTAATCCAGTGTATTTTTAAATAAAGTAATTAACACAGTAATTAATGTTCATCTTTTTCTCCTAGTTAATTTACCCATTTAATTTTAATGACAGTATTTATATTTGGAGGGATTTATTCATGGAGCTGTTAAGGAGGGGGGAGCACAAGCACAGATTCACTGGGCACTTCAGAGGTAGAATCATATGGAAATATTACGCATCCCCATTTTTTTTGCATTTTTAGCACGTTTACTGAACAGGGTAAAGATGCAACAGTCAAAGGCAATATGTGAGCAGCCATCAGCACAGTGCCGTCCAGTGCATTCTTTTAGCTTTCTTACATTTATGAGTGGCAGAAATCACATTTGCATCATGTCATCATTTTCTTTCCATGTTTTCTTTCTTCCTTGCTCCCCTTTCCCACATTATGTCCTTACCTCCACGTCACTCAGGTGTGTCAGCATCCAAACTCATGCTTGAGGGAGTGGGGGACTGAGGCAGTAACTTCCTTGATCAAAGCAGGCCTGGCATACAAGCATGACCCTCCACTGTCCCAGAACCAGGTACAGTCACGCCTGAGATGTGCACAATGAGTGGCATTTGAATTTTACAGGGACATTTATGTAATGTGAGGTGACTTTTACATTTATTCACTTAGTAGACACTGCAAAGTAAAATATAATGATAATTAGTGTTTTGCTGATCGCATAGAATTCAGTCAATAAGCTAAAATGGGGTTCACTTCATTCAGAAAAGTATTAGTTATTTAAGCTTTCTTTATTCAGCAGTTGGGAGTTCATCTGCGCACAGCGCTGGGAGAGTTAATGCTCTCATGCCATACTTAGCTACACCAAAGTGAAGGTCCCTCTGTTATACATCCATTAAGGTGTTTGTGTGATTTGCAAGGTAGTACGAACACCCCCTCTGCATCTTTGATGATTTACGAATGCAAAATTTACGAATGCAAGCTGATCATACAAGTTTTATGACAGGATGGAGGGGTGTGAGACAAGGGTGAGGCTTATCACAACAATCGGTTTCAGGCTCTATGCTAGGCACAGCAATAAATCTACTTTTCTCCTAGACTGACACCTTTCTTTCAATGTGATTTACAGTGTTACAAACAATACAGTAATTTTCCAACAATCATTCACCAATCTATACTGTTGAGCAGCATAATAGACACACACACTTACTCAGTACAGGCCATTTAGAGTGACCAGTCAACCTGAAATATACATGTTTGGACCTCGAGTGGAAGTCACACTTTGTCAGATTTACCTTAATCATCAAACCATTAATCATTCAAACAAATTGAAAAATTAAATGTGAATTGGAAAACAATACATCAAACAATAGAGTAAATGGAGAAGAGAGAAATAATCATTGTTGAAAAACAGGCCATAACTATATGTATAAATGCAAATTGATACACCAAATTGGGTTGCGGTCGTGCGCCACATGGGTGTTTTTTTTTTTTTTTTTTTAGGACATGTAGCCTAGCACAAATTTGAGGGTAGACAATATAGCGCCCTCTGTCTGGCTCTGTTCCAAACTACATACTGAGGTGGAGTCTATGAACAATGCAGCTGCTGTATCACACAGACTGTTCATGTCTGTGGGATGAAAACCTAATAAATATTATATGAGTGCTGATCTGGGCTTCGCTAGAGAGAATGAAAACACTGGGTGAGTCTCCATAATATAGCCTTTATTCATAACATAGCCTTTATTAAGAGCTGCTCTTTTGTCTCCATACTGAGACCTGTTAACCACCCCAGCCCGTCTACCCACACATTGGAACCATGCAAACCCCAACAACAAAACACAACTATTCAGTTTGGTCATTTGAGTTAACATTTACATGCAACACCTTCATGTAGCGTCCGACACAACAATATTCCCGCCCACCCTCTCAAAACCTAGTCGAAAGTACACTAGTGTGCGATTCACAATTATGAGAAAATAATAAACATCTGTATTTTTTTTTTTTTTTGCCTTTCTTTAAATCTTTGTTTTTTGTAGTTTTTTTAAGGTCATATTTTTTCTGAGGAGATGGCTGGTATTAATTGTACCCAAATACTGACAATAATGATTGGCACAAACAGCAGGCACTGAATAGCACTGAATGCTTAAGGGCAGCAGCTACTGGAATGTGAGCACTGGTATACTTAGTAGTAAACAGTGGCTAAAATAACCAGACCATTAATGTGATGGCCGCTCCGGCACCCACACAGATGAGTGGATAGTTTGAGTATATTTTTGTTTGTATTTTTATTTGTGTTGATTTGTTTGGGTGGTGACATGTTTGATTGGAATTTGTTTGGGGTTTGAGTGGAGACTGTTGTGGGTGGCTGGTTTGGTTGGTGGTCTCTGGGGATTGGCCTATCCAGGTACCAGCCCGGACGGAGGACTGGAGGAAGGAAATCGGGCCTTGGAAAGCAGGAAGTGGATCCAGGGCCAATAAACCTGCTGCAGCATAGGGGGGAGAGAATATCGGTGTTGACGTCCATTTGGTTTGGATTTCCTGATTTGTGGTTTTATTAATAGTATTTTGATTTTGCTGGATTTTGTTATGTATATGATTTGGTTAACCAATCGGTGTGTAGTGGTTTGTCTGTTTGTGTTTGTATAGTTTTGGTGTTCCCCTATCGTATGTAGTTGTATGTGAATGGTTTGATCAGCCATTATTAAAGCCCTATTGTGTGTTTGGGGTGAGGTCAGTTATATGTCTAGTTGATTTGTACTGTTGGTTTGGGGGTTATGTTCAGTTGATCTTTTTATGGGCCCAAATTTATTTGTTGCTGACATAACTACCTTTTTTGGAATAAATGATTCTTTTTAACAATTAACCCGTGATTCCTTGTGCCTGCTGATTCGGTCCCTCACAATTAAAAAGAATTAATTCTTACCCATCTAACATATGTAAATTTTTGCTTCATTTAGTAAAAATCTAAGATATTTAGTTGGTAACTTCTGGGCTGATACAAAAAACATGGACATTGGGAAATAACAGCTTAGTTAATTAAGAAAAGAACCCAGTTAAAAGAAGAAGTTAGTTATGAACTTCCAACCACAGGTATGCTTGCTGAGTGGCTGTTTCTTGTACAGCAAAAATCAAGTAAAATCAGGATTTGGCATCTGCCCAGTTAGCCAGCCAGCCTCAGCCAATATTTAAAGTTTAATATTATATTAACTTGTAGGACCACAAGTGGGGTGATGTAACTTAAGAGAGCTGAGTTTTACAGTTGCTGCCATAATCTTTTCCCTGTTGATAAGCAATACAATGGAGTCTCCAATACTCCCAGTATTGATATTAATTTTGTATGGCTGGTGATAATATTTATAAAACCTTAATTTTTCCTATCCATCAGACATTCCAGGGAAACTGCAGCCCTGAAAGCATTTTGTCAAGTTAGTCTGCATATTGCCAAAGCCAAGAAGCCTCACACCATCACAGGGCAATTAAAACCATGCTTAAGGGATGTATGCATGGCTTCTTGATGAAGATGCAGCCAAAAAAGTTGATTCTATCAGTGTTGCTAAAAGAATAAAAGATGTCAGAGAATATTCAGGCATCTGTCATGGGGAGCATATTAGAACACAAAAAATTTGCTCTTCATTTGGATGAGTTTGCTGATATTTTTGGAATTCCTCAGTTGATGATACATGTAAGATCCATTCAGGGTAGCAGATTGCCATTTAGAAGAGCTCAAGCTTGACTGGCAAAATTGTGTTGATATTTGCATTGATGGTGCTTGTAGTGTTGGGTGGATGCAAGTCAGGTTTTGTTTATGTCCAATCAGTGGTCCCCAATGTAAAAATCACACACTGTACCTTGCATAGAGAGTGTTTGGCTAACAAAGCATTTCAAGCCAACCTTGGAGATGTTTTTGATCCAGCAGTGAAGGTAGTGAACTTAATGGAGAAGAGGCTTCTTCAAAGTAGGCTTTTCAAAGAGCTTTGTAATGAAATGGAAGCGGAACATGAGCACCTGCTCTTTCATTGTGAGCTGAGGTGGCTGTCCAGAGGTAAAGTCGTGGAGGGGTTGTGCAAGCTAAGAGAAGAGGTTAGGTCCTATTTGGACAAAGATGACCCCTTGGCTAAACTCTTATGACCAGTTGTGGTTTGCAAGGTTGTCCTACCTTGTAGATATATTCAGAAAGCTCAATGAGTTGAACGCAAGCCTTCAGGGAAAAGGATGCACCATTTTTGAATTTGCAGAAGGTATCACAGAATTTATTGCATGCCTTGGATTATGGAAGTCACAACTAGAGGCAGGTATACACACCAGGGTTCCTATTCTGCTTTGTTTACATGAGCAGATGGCTATTTCTCTCTGTAAGCCATTGAAATTGGGCATCTGAACATATTTCTGCCCTCCAGGAGAACTTTCAACCCCACTTTTTTGACCTGCAAAGTTCTGAAAAATACCAGTGGGTGAAGTGTTCCTTCCAAGCGACTCCCTTATCAGATGTAGGACCTGCTCAGGCAGAAACAGAAGCACTGGAAGCAAGTAATGGCAAAAAATGCTTTCCCAGAAAACCTCGCCAACTTGTTTTTGTGTTTCTCTACTGAAGCAGGCAGAGTTCTCCAGCTTGACATTTTGATTCAGTTTGGGATAACTTTCTTGTATGAATCTGGCTTTTTTGACACTGACAGTTAGAGAACAAATACAGGAACAGACTGAATGTTGAGTGTGACCTGATGGTTGCTCTGCCAGAAACTGAGCTGAGAACAGACCTGCTTGTTGAAGCAGGTTCAAATGAAAAGAAATTACTTCTCAAATATGCACCATTCACATTTTCCATAGTTTTTTGTATAAGAGCATTTACACTGGCAATGGCTTTCAGGAATCTATTCCTTGTGTTGAATTATTATTGTTTCATTAACAATACGTTTCCTTTTCACGTTTCTGTTTTACTAATGTTTATTTAAAAATTATGCTTGAAGTTAAACAAAAAATGTTTACTTTTTTAAAATTATACGGCCATTATTATTTGCCTTTGTGTGGCTTTCCTGACATTGTGTTAATAATCCTCTTCTTAGGTCCCAGTATGGTACCAATTTTATGATTTGGATCCTTGAATTAAAAAGTTTAAGAACCCCTGTTACATACAAATTGAAACTTACTTTTTCAGTTATTGCTTTGCTTTGCACAAAATATAAACACACTTTAAAACTTTCTTTTCAAATCAGCATATTCCTTTGCCCACAGCATATGTCTCATTGTTCTTCCTACTCAGAGGGCCAGGAGAAACGCACTGGAAATGAGCGCGTGCCTATTTGAGTGTAAGCAATATGAATGAGTTGGTTATTAACTGAGTGTTGTCTATTAGTCTTAGTCACATTGGTCAGTAAGCAGCATTTGGATCACTTCTCTGGGACTTTCACTGGTCATTAACCAGACCTGTGAACCCACTCTGATCATGGTGTTTCTCAGGCTTAACTTAACTTCAATGCAATACAACTGATCAAGCATTTAATGTCAAGCTTGGGTGCTCACTTAAACAGATGCCATATCTTTCATCCAAATTCCCAAATGTGTTTCTGAGGCCCAGAGCCCCAACTTGGTTGTCTTTGTCAGAAATGTTTAATGCATCCTTTAAGAGCTTTTGGTTCTGTAGTTTGTCGGTCTTTTCTCAGTGGACTCTGCTTTGGTCCTTTTCCTATTTAAAGGGGGTGCTAAGGGGAAAAAATCTGATAATAACCAGTGGCATATGTTGAATTCACACAGTGGCGGCGAATTATCAACAGTTGAAGTTAGAACAAATCAACAAACTATGAATCTCTGTAGTGGAGTCAGAATTTATGCGGCTATTTTGGATCTCCAATCGTAAGTGGTTTTAATAGCCTACAGATGTAGCAGGTGGAGGAATAAATTGATTCCATTAGTAAATATGACACTGGAGTAGACTGAGCAAGGTAATGGTCTCATGACTGTCCAGTACTCGGCTGTGTCTTCTTGAGCCTGTACTTACCTGTAACCTCTGACCCTGTGTTAGAGGCTGCATCTCCTTTTGTTCAACCCACTGTGGGAGCTGTCCAACACTGTCCACCCAGATGTCCGACAGAAGCAGCTGGAGTGTGTACTGCAGATCCTGCAGAGCCAGGGAGACAATCTGGGTGCCAGGTGGCCCTTGGTTCTTGGTGTCATTGGAGCCATCGGCAACAGCCAGGGGTAAGAGGAACCGGGTCTTCTCTCTCAGTCTCTGCTTGGAGAATAGCCTTCACCTTACAGCCACAGTCAACATTTACTGTATAAGGTCCTGTGTTTACATTTTAAAATCACATAGCGGCTGGAATGCTGTGTTGCTTGAAAGAGTGCTACATCACCCAAACTATGGTGTGGAACATTAGAGATTCCTTACGGTAAAAAAAAAAAAGACCTTAGAACACAACTTTCTAAAATATAGCTTGGGGTGCAGTATGGTGGCCTCACAAAGATATTCTTCTAAATTTTACTTTCCTTAATGAAAGAACAAATACACTTCCAATTTTCAATATCAACTTGTATCATAATCTGTATCTGAATCTAATTTGTCTCTGAAAACCCTTTGTTTGCCATGTTTCCAAACACTGAACACTGCCTTAGATAACAATTGTGTTTTAGTTGTAGGCATAAACTGAATATTTTCTGGATTTTTTTTTTTTTTTTACAGTGAAACCTTGATCAGAACCGCCTTCCGTTGCCTGCAGTTGGTGGTGACTGATTTCCTACCCACCATGTCTTGCATGTGCCTCCATACTGTTGTGGATGTGGCCGGGAGCTTTGGACTTCAGAACCAAGAACTCAACATCAGTCTGACCTCAGTAGGCCTCCTGGTAAAAATATTTCCAGTTCTGAACTGCTTCTGGGTTACTGACTGGCCAATACTAATGGGGTGGGTTTGGTTATGCAGATGACTGGTGCTCCAGTGCATCTTACACTTGATCTTGGGAGGCATTAGTAATTTTTTTTTACTTTTTGAATAAATGTTTCTGTTGTGTATTTAGAGTTGTATGCATGCACTTGAAATATTGAAATGAAATAAAGTTATATTTCTTTTAGTATTGTTAAGGAGAAAATTTGATCTTGATGAGGATGCAACGAATACAGCAATTCCTTTTAATGTTACTTTTACAGAAAAACATTTTTACGCTGGATTGGAGTTCCATCCAGGTGTAGTTTTATAGCCTAGTGATTCTGGGACAGGCTCCTGATCTCCACACTCCTGACCAGGATACAGCTGTTAATGATAATGGATGGGTGATTTCCTTTTAGCTATGTGGTTTCATTACGCTCCCTATCTGAATGCATTTTTTTCAAGTAAATAGAATGAACATTTTATATTGATGCATTTTATATGATGGAAGATAATAAGACACTATTAACTGATCTTTTGCTTTGTTCTACTGCCCTGGTGAACAGTGGAATATCTCAGACTACTTCTTCCAAAGGGCAGAGGCCATTGAGCAGGAACTGAACAAGGAGGAAGTCCTGCTGGAAAAGCAGGCCAAGGAGAAGGGAGTGGCTCTTCATAGACCCTTTCACCCAGCCCCACCCTTTGACTGCCTGTGGCTGTGCTTGTATGCCAAGCTGGGTGAGCTGTGTGTGGACTCGCGACCCGCTGTGCGGAAGAGTGCCAGCCAGACCCTTTTTTCCACCATCTCGGCCCATGGCACCTTGCTCCAGCCACCCACCTGGCACACTGTTATGTGGAAGGTACTCAAACCCCAGAGTAGCCCATACTCATGTACAGGTTTCTGCTGCTGGTTCAGCTGCTCTTTTAGGTTTCACCATTTCCCATGGACTTCTCAGCTTTACATGTCTTTGGATCCATGCTTTGCCATGTGTGCTGATGTTGGTTGTTACTGCACTTAGTCAGCTATGTGCTTTTGTTTCGTTGGTGCCAGTTTTGTAGTAGTTTGTAAAGCATGTTGATTGAAGTCAGCATGTAAAGCATGTTGATTGAAGTCATCGATTGAGTGTTGGTGTTATATGTGGATATGGATCTTCTTGATGGATGAAAAGTAAGGTCTGGCTGTAACCCTTAATGTCCCATGTGTCAGGTTCTTTTTCACCTGCTGGACTGTGTTAGAAGGTTGTTCAGCATGGCAGATAAGGAAAAGATAGAGTCTGGGGGTGGAAACATTCTCATCCATCATTCCCGAGACACAGCTGAGAAGCAGTGGGCAGAGACCTGGGTACTAACCTTGACCGGGGTGGCACGCATCTTTAACACCAGGAGACATCTGCTACAGTCACTTGGTGGGTGTGGAGTCACCTGGGGCCAGCTTTTTATCGTTTACATTGCTTTTTACCGTGAAATGGACTCTGATATACATGTGCACATCTCATAGTTGCTCTGTCCACAGGAGATTTCTCCAAATCCTGGGGGGTTCTGCTAAACCACATTCAGTCTGCTGCCCTCAGCAAAAATAATGAGGTCTCACTTGCTGCCCTCAAGAGCTTTCAGGAGATCCTGTTGATAGTCCCACCCGTCAAAGACTTGGAGAACCCTGAACCAGTGGATGCCATGGGAGTGCTTGCTTTCTCTAAAGTAGCACCAATTTCTGGGCTTGGCCAGGCCCTGCTGTACTCTGACTCAATATCAGACAAGCTTTCCTTCTGCAGTGAGGCAGAGCAGCATCAGGCCTCTCCCACTGGGGGTGAGATGGAGGACTCGGCACTATGGTGGGCGGCCTGGAACACTTGGTACCACACGGCAATGGAGAGCACACAATTACCTGAATCCCCTGAGCAGCTGGCCTTCATCCCCAGCCAAGCTTTCCTCATGGCCCTGGTGCAGATCTTCCCAGCCCTCTACCAGCACATCAAGGCCAACTTCAGCACAGAGGATCTAGCGAAGCTGGGCAGCATTTTGCACAGGGCTGTGTCGGTGCCCCTCAGGTCCGACACATCTCCCTTCATCCTGCCCTCTTTTACTGAAGCTGTGCTCACCAGCCTGCAGGAGGCTGTGCTCAGTGTCCTGGATGTCCTGCAGAAGGTGAACAGCAACACTGACACAAGAATGTAACTTTGAAATGCTTGATTATCCTTTCTGTATGTCATCATGTATATTTTTTGTCCCTTGCTTCCGTGCTTCTGTAATTAATTTATGTTTCTGCACATACTGATCTGTTTGTGTATGTCTGAACCTGTCTCTGACAGCCTTTGTCTTTCTTCATTTGTCTTTTCTGAACTGTGAAATGCAGGCCATCGGCATGGGTCCAGACAACATGCAGGTCCTATACCCAGTCGTCTTCCAACAGCTACTGAGGTTTGCTGAGTTCTCCTGCAAACCCTCCCTGTATGGTGGGCTGGAGACCAAACACAGCACAAAAGCAAAGTTCAGCCAGGTAAGCTCCTCGTGCTGTCTGCTCCACGTTGCGGCTGTGGGCCTATTACACACGGTCACTTGCTTTACTTTTATTACTTTAACAGGTGACTCTCGAGTAATAATTACATGAAACCTTTATTCTAGTGACATGCAGTGCCGAAGTACACTACACTAGACTCTACACTGTCATCCACTCATATGTTCAGCAGCAATATAACACACACACACACACACACACACACACACACACAGAGTACAGGCAGTTTGCCTTAAACATTTGTCTTTAGACTGTAAGAGAAAACCAAAACTTTTGAGAACACCTACACAAACACAGAGAAAACATGCAATTGCCCCACAGGCTGAAGGGGGCCAGAACCTATTTCCAGTCACACGGGCCAGGTGCTGTCCAATTCCAGCACTCCCTGTTGGGCTACTGCGTCACCAGGCTTGCATATTCTGTTTTGTAATGGTGCCCAGCCTCGGAGATCATACTGTCAGCATGTCTTGTCCTTCCATTATAGTTGTGTCCTCTTTCTGTGTGTTTTAACTCCAGATGCCATCCTTACATTTGAGCCATTCTTCAGGTAGCAAAGAAATGTGTCCGGATGGGGTTAATTCCTGCCCTGACTCAGTCTCTCAATGTACTTAAAAAATACAGGCAGTCCTCAGTTGTTATTGTGCACTTAGTAGTTGTAGTTGTAGTTTTATAGCTGCTACATTCCAGTAAGCCATGGGCCACTGCTTTACAGAAATGTTTACATTGTGTATTCAAATGTTCCTGTGTAGCCCAGTGTATGGAAGTAATGGTTTTTAACTTTTTAAAAATTATTTTATACGTGGATTTGATTTCTGCTTATTGCTTTTGTGATGATATCCAAGGCGCAGTTTGTTCGAGACCCTCCAAAGCAGAGTACAGGAGTTGATCCTCTGGTAACTGTGCGATTGGTCCGCAGGCCGAGTGGGTGGCATTAAACTATGTTCCCTTCGCGGAAAGGTGCTTGGAGGTGCTGGTGGAACTGTACCAGAAGACCGCCTGCCATAAGGCAGTTGTCAGCGATAAGGTCCTGCAGAACATCATCAAGGTACAGGTTTTGCCTTCCCATAAGCAGAATGCCTTTAGTCACACCCTTGCTTCTCTGAGCCCCTTACCAAACCACAATATACAGTCATACCGCATTGTCTGCTACCTGTAGAGCCATTTTGTTGTGGTGCTCATGCGGTAGCTTCATAGTGATGGTATGCGCAACTCACTCAGCACTGCATGTTGCCTTTCTTCTTTCTTACTGTGATAATCCTCATTCTCCTCACATCCCTGTGGTGCCTGTGTCTGCTCTGGTCAGCCCCTGTGGTGGTGTACTGTTTTCTGTGCTTTTTGTGTGTGTGTGTGTGTGTGTGTGTGTGTGTGTGTGTGTGTGTGTGTGTGTTACCTCCCTGCCCACACTCCCGCTTTTGGCCTGTACACTCTAAACTGCCACCGTCCTACAGAGCTTGCAGACACAAACTCTCACACACGTTTTCCTCTGACTGCACGAACACCCTGCACCTTTTTTTCGCCCAGCATCTCACATTTTATTTTAATCTCAAAGTCTTTCAGCATTTTATTATTTTTCATTTTTACCCACCCTCCAGCTGTCACATGAGCAACATACAGCTGATCTGTCTATATTTTTGTTAATACATGGAGTTTTGTGTGTGTTTGTGCATGTCTTTTAAATCACTGCTGCCACCAAAACATGTAAAACCAAACCTGTCTCTCATCACAGTACAGTATACAAAATTAATAAAACCTATAACATCTGTTTATTAAAATATATTGTAGTTACTTATAAAAGGAATCAGTAAGAACACCAATATACTCAAAATAATTTATTCTCCTTCTCAGTTCTATTGGCAGCCAGTAGTTTATTGTATGCCAGCAATAATATGACTTTAAGTGACCCTAGTTTGAGAATTTGTCATTTGTTTCTTTGTCTGTTGACACTTTGTTTTCTGTGAACTGTACATCACTTTGGAGGAAAGCATCTGCTGAATTAACCCACATCCCTCCCCGCATTTGCAAAGATTTTGTGTGAGAGACTAAGGGGAGTCTATTGCGTCTAACACTGGAAGTCATCTTGGATTAAAGGTGTTGGTTAAACACTAATCATTTATTGCCTCTTTTGAGAAAAGCAGCTGCTAAGTGGATAAATATAAATGTCTACAGCCTCTCGGCTCCTTGAAGACTCATGAAATCTAAACGAGATCATCGTAAAAGCAAGTAAATAGCTTATAAATCGAAGTAGTGGTATTAAATGGAACTCCTCGTAAAGTCAGATTCTCATCACTCAGGGTATGAATGTTATTTTATAATTAGGGTTTTCAAACTTTTTATTGCATATGGAGATTTAATGTGTGAAATTACACCAAGCAAGAAACTGAATTGTCTTGGATTGTAAAACACCCATGCAGAAACACACTATTTTTAAAGAAACTCTATTAATACATTTGTTTTTACTATTTGTAATAATGGTAGGAGAATCCGAACTTAAGTGAAGGTTTGTCTAAATGCAATATTTATTTCCCAACCCCACCCCACCACCATCGCCACTCTCAGAATGCTATGCTAAACACTGGGGAGGAAGTTGGGATCAAGTCTTTAAGTTTGCATAAGTGCATATAAGCAGCAGCAGAACTTAGAATGTGGCTGCATTAGTTAATTTCAGTGGGTAAAGATATTTGCTCTAGAAGCATCTGAAGTAAATGCACATTACAGTTGATGAGCCTGGAGTCATAATCAATATTGAAGAATTCTAAAGGTTTCGCTGCAAATTCCTAAAATACTTGATCTGAGTGCTGTGTTCCTCTTGGCTTTTGCAATCCATCTGCCTGCAGACACTGAGGACACCACTGGGTCTGAAGTACTCCTGTCCATCAGAGAACACCTGGAGACTGGCTGTTATCTCCTTGTTGAAAGTGTTGCATACTGGCCTACCAGTGGCCCACCAACATGCCTTGTCTGGGAAGTTTGACTCCATGTGGCCAGAGCTTGCACTTGCCCTTCAGGACCTCTTGTTCTCACAAAGGTGTCGTGTCCATTCACCATTATTGCTGCCTACTAACTGATTGGTTTCGGGGATGGGCTCCTGCATGCAAATAGAACACATGAACAGTTGGTCCTTGCTGGTTTTGGTTAAGTTTAATGATAAAGATTTGCTTATATTTCTCACTTTTCTCCAGCCTGCCGCCAAATAACATATCGGTTCAGGAATTCCAAAAATACGAAGCCATTGATGTGGAGGTAAAACTTAATTTAACTTGCATAAGGTTTTCTTTGTTATCAAATCACATCCATTGGTATCAACATTGGAGTTTCTGGCTTTGCTAGGTGGTGCAGCTGATAAGCACAGAAATCCTTCCTTTCTCCAACTTCATCCCCAAAGACTTTGTTGAACAGATCCTGGCGATACTCAATAAGGGCTCCATCCATTCACAGTCCTCATCTTTCACAGGTCAGTAATGGCAAGACTAACATTTGCATCTTTGAATGTCATATTTTGGAGAAAGTATTCATGTCGAAGTACAAATATAGATTGTTTCAAGATTTTCATGTTTAAACTGCACAGTGTACTGTGTATTTAAAGTGTGTCAGGCCACTAACTTACATCTATTTGTCTAACAACAATTTGGTAAATATTTTTTAATCTTCAAACAAACCCAATGTGTTCCCCTGTATTTGTGTGATAGTACTAGTACCGCTAGTACTGAAATGTTTGTCTATTTATTTAAACCACAATGTGATCGTGATCACTGATGCTTTGAGTGCGCCACTGTGTGTAAAAGCTGTGTCGCCAACACCTGTACTGCTCTACCGTGCTTAAAATGAACAATTACTGATGTTAAATGCTGGCCTGAAACGCTGCTCTGAATGAGACTGTTGAGCCAAGCCTTGTACAACTGTGACACACAGAGTCAGACATGCAGCTTCGAGAGGAATTCTCCAAGGCCTGCTTTGAGACTCTCCTGCAGTTTTCCTTCAGCAACAAGGCAGCCAAAGCCCTGGAAGGCTGCATCTCCCACACAGCCCTCCTTGCATTCCTCACGCGTTCCCAAGATATCCTGCGGCGCTATGTGGAGGAGGGACACCTGAGTGGACAGGGTCCTCGGCCCAGGTGAGTGCCATGGTATGATTCCGGAAGTCATGTGGCTATGCCAGCTTCCCCAGTAGTTAAGTGGATTTGTCTTTATTTCTCTATGTGAAGTTCTTTATTGGCAAAGTTAAATCATGTTAAAGGGTCAAAACTGAGAACTTGTAGCAAGGTTAGCAATGAACACAATGACAAATGGGAACACTGTCACAGGATGGGCACAGGGCAGTGATGGGGACTTTGAGCCAGACCACAGATGGGAACTGAGAGTCTGAAAGAGCAATCCTTAGAGACACAGTAGAGCTCAGTGGACCCTGTGATGAGTCTTGTTTACCATGATGGAGAGATGGTGTGTGTCTTTGCAGGATTTGCCCTAGTGGCTGTGAAAGTCCTATGTTCAGGGAAGTTACCACTGTATTTCACCATCACAAGATATAGAGTCAGTTTTCTCAATTTCTATCAGTCTTCAGTTTTCTGGTTTCCCACAATGACTTGCTGGCTCACTCAAAATACGTCAGATAGACCGATCTGTCTTTTTAAACATTGTGGAGGCAACCCATTAAAAAGCAGTTACAGACAAGGGAACAACCTGCCCAAATGTTTGTTTTTTCAATAGCAATGTTGGTACAGTTATTGTGAACAGAAGAATTGGTCCCTGGCATACAAACTTGAGTAACAAATGCTTCACTTATCCAGACTTTTGAGAAGTATTTACTACAACTATCCCCAGTATACCTCCTTATGTTATCTTGATTGAACTCTTCTTGTTTTTAATACCAAAAATTCAGCTTAAGTTCAGAGCTCCCTATATGACATTTTTTATCCAGTGTACCAAAAAAAGAAAAAATCTCCATTTACTTTCCTAATGCTTGACGCAACAATTCCCAGTTTAAATCTATGCTAGTAGCAGATGTGACAGCTGAGAAATTTAAAATAATCTGTGGTGCGAGTGAAGGTGGCCAAATATGCTCTCAGTCCTATGTGAGCTGTGAGTGTAGTGTGTAGAGCTCACGCTTGTGCAGTGCTGCCTCAGAAGGCCTTCTCATTTGTTAAATATGGCACGGTCCCCACCCTCTCCACACATTAAAGTATTTTGCTATTTATTTCAGTGCATTGTATTTATTTATTATTGTTTTACAGGACTTTATTGATATTTAGGAAAATCGCTTTGGGTTTTTTGGGGGGTGTTTTTTTAATTTTCCCAGTTTAAAGTATTTTTATTATATATTTGCATGCCAAAGTGTCACCCGCTGTGCCAGGAGATAGTGACTGCAAAAAGTAAATGCTGCCTTAAGTTTTTTAAGAGTGTAAAAGAAACAAAGAGAATGTGAGCAAGCTGTAGATGATCTTATCACTTCCATATGTGCCAGCTGTTGCCTGCAGTTCAAGGTAAATAGCGTACAACTAACTGTGTTTGATATTTCTTCTAACTGTGCTAATGAATTTTGTGTAATGTGTTGAAGGATGGAACGGATTTAGGTGTTGTCACTGGGTACCAAAAGCCTGCTCCAGCTCTGGCTGGGGTTCATCGTGTGCCTTTCCCACATATAACTTGGCATTTACAATGTACTCCTAGCTGGGGACTCACACAGGCATGTGCATGAGGTGCCCCAGCTCACCAGCTGGAGGTGCTGTGGAGAGAGCTGTAAAGCTGCCCACAGTACATTTCACCAACAGACATACTTCTTGAAGTATAGTCATCTAGTCCAACAGCACGGTGTTTACCAGAGTATGCTACACTGGTAGCTAAGTATGGAATTGATGACGAGCCCCTTGCCTGTTCTGTTTCATGTTTGACATACAAACTTTTTGACTTACAAACCATCTCTTGGTCTCAAAGTTGGAACCAACTGTACTCGAGAGTGAGAATGGTTTGCAGTGGACAAGATAGCAGGTTTACTGTCTACCACTGACCGTGTTGAAAGGCGTGATTTAAATCTGAAACGGAATGTTCTAGCTTTCTATTTGTTCCAGGCAAAAAGTGACAGAATTGATCTCCACCCTCAAGGCCATCGGCACACTGATGGAATCCCTCAAGAAAGCTGAGCCTGGCAGTGGTAAGTCAAAGGTATTTCTTTATGCCATTTATAGTTCTTTTTTTAAACATTGTTTCCACTGTTCTACCACGTATACAAGTTTGACAAATGTTGTAAACTGTGTACTGTAACACTATGTAGGATTACATGTTTCAACAGGACAATTAGACTATTATTAACTGTAATAAAAAGTAAAATATAATATAAAAGTTATTCTCTGATGAACACTATATAGACTTATTAGACTCAGACTATTCTGCAAATGTAAAATGACAATACTTTCTTAATTTTTAATGACATTCCTTCAACTACAATGCCTCTGTTTCTCCAGTGGAAGCCAACACATGGGCACAAGTGATGGCCCTCTATCCAGCTCTCGTGGACTGTGTAACATGCTCATCTGCCGAAGTCACGTGTGCTCTCAAGGAGGCACTGTGGCTGTTTAAAGACTTAATGCAGCCCCCGGTGACAAGAGTTCACAATGGAGAGTCATGACTGAGGTGTCTGGCATTCACAGGCAGTGAAGGACCTTCTGTTTTTTAAATAAGGACGCTACCTGTACAGTGAAACAGTCCTGGGTTCTTCATGGTGGACACATGGGTTAGCACTGAGTCTCAAAGCCCTACTAAGAAATAAAAACAAAACTGACAATAGTTTACACTAGTTTATCTAAAAGTCAGTGGGTCTGACTGCCTGTACAACTGTTACAATTGTTTTTCCTCCATTTGCAAAAGCACTTCACTAAAAGTGAGCTGTTATGGTCCTCCTACTGTGCTCAAAAATAAAGCAAAAACAATTCTCATGAAAATGAATATTGAGGGCTTTATGCAAACGTTTACTGTACATTCCATGACATCTTGGGCCATGGGGATGGTCCATTTTAAAATAAATGGTACAGTTATACTGTATGTAACATTTTCTCACTTTTTAGTGAAAGGAAGCTGGCTAACATCTTTTCTTCAGACAATTTGCGACTGATAATAAAGCTATGTTGAAACTGTACAGTAAAGGTGACAAGGGTTTGTTCTTCGGGCCACAAGAACAACGCTGCCCGCTCCTCATGATCCTAAACTACTGTGTGGCCTTCGCACTTCCAGACCATCATCCATTTTAGAGGTCTAGGTTGATCAGCCACAACTCTTACTGCAAACAGGCAAATGTATAGCAACGGCCGCACGCCTTGTTTTTGCAGTCATCCCTGCAATATGTGGACATGAGGAACTTCCCGCTCGGTGTCCAACAAAGCTGTGCCTTGAGCTTCAGGTCTTTGTCAGCTAGGAGACACAAACAGCTGAGATAAGTACAGTGCTTCATAAATGGTGCAGATTTTCCTACACACGAGGTTACTGAACTGCTCTGTGATGGCTTGAAGCTCCAGCATGAGGGGTTATTGTTCTCGGCAGATGTGTGTTCAGGTTTAATGAACAGCAGGCAAATGTTCCACTGGATGTGAGCGCCTGGGAAGAGGTTACAGGTTGTCAAGCGACAAGCTTGAGGGATCTGTTCGCTCTAAGATGCTCAACGTTTGTGTGTTTGTCAGTGCCTTGCAGTCCCGCCCTATCCACGGTGTCCCTGTCTCACACCAGTTGTTTCCAGAACAGTCTGGATCACTGCAACCCTGCATTGCACAACTGGCTGAAGAAAATGGTGGAGAAAAGAAATGGCAAATTGTGGTCCCTGAGACCTGCTGTACTGCGCACGTTTATAACACGAATCTCTCTTAAGCTTTACACCCGGAAGCCCAGGTAAGCCCTCTGAGGTACAATACAACAGGCACGTTCTGCCGAAAAGTGGCGTTGAGATTAAGTAATAGTTGGTTCAGAAATGACTGTGGTTATATGGCTAAATGTGTAAATTATGTAGTACTAACGAAATGAGTGACGTACAGTATTTATGACTTTAAACAGAGGTTGCTCGTTTTCGTGGACTTAAACCTTCAATAAAACTCTTATTCCCACGATGCACCGCGGCGCCGGCCCTGCTCGGTGACGCCGCACGCGCCAGTCTGACGTTTCCCGCGAATTTCATCCGGCGTCACTCGCGCTTCCAGACGGAGGAGCTGCGCGGTCCCGACGCGGTTCTGCGGGCACGCACACGCACGCACGCAGGGGCGCGAGCGTCGCGCTGCAGCGCTGTGCGCCCGCGCAGAGAGGGCACGTCGTGCTCGTGCTGAAACAGCGGCGGGGCGAGTTTGACGGCGCGACGGACGAAGGCGGGAGCGTCTCAGGCGGCGGCGCCCTTTCGAACGCAGTTGTACGGATTTTTATTTCCTTTTTTTTTTGACACCGGGACGAAGACTGGCACGTGTGCACATATTGAAGCCGCTTTCTGTTGTGCAGCAGAGACCTAAGCAAGATGTGCCGTTGGGTGTTGCAACTGTGTGATGCGTGTGGCCAAGGTGCGCCCTGCGCTCGCTTCGTGCCCTCGTTTCTCTCTGTCCTACTGTACGTTATTCGCGCGTTTCTTAATGTCGGGTTTCTTCTCCTCACGGCGTCTGCAGCGCTTGCACGGCTGCTCTGTCCTCGCCAAGATGCCCTTTACTCAGTCTTTACTGTTTGTTTCTACCGCGGACCCGGTTCTGCAGGCTCTAATCACATTTTATCTGTACGAAGTGGAGCCGGGTCGATTTATTTATTAATTTATTTTTTTAAAGTAAAATCCTTTTCAGTTGTGCATCTAAATGTCATTGACTTGTTAACCCGGTTGTTGTCCCCTTGTCCATTATCTAGTTGCTGAGGCGATCTGTCCGGACCCGATGTAACCATTTCTGACGCGACAGCTAATAGTGGTTAAAAAATGAGAAGTTGCTGACAGAAGGGGGTTGGGGAGGAGAGGATGAAGGTGGCGCTGGAGCACCGAGCCCTGGCTGAGGTAGTAGTTTGTGCTGTTGGTCGGGTTGTGACATTGCCCGCTATGGCGATGACTGCGCAAGCTACTGCCTTGCTGGTGCTGGTGATGGGCATCAGACGCGCACTCGACCCGGGGTCCACCTGGCGTCCGGAGGGAGATGGGAGGCCGCCCGGCTGCCCTCCTTGCTCTGCCCGTAAGTGACGTTAGCAGAGCATCCGCGCTGTATTCTTCTCTACGCACATTAATGCCACGTTTTGCTGCCATGCTCATAATAAATGTTTCTTTTATCATTCATGTGCAAAACGTATCATTTCTGGTTGGGAATTTGCGGTCTGAAAATGCACATTTAACGGCCACATTACTGTCTGTCTGGCCATTTTATGGTAAATTATGTAGTTTCGTGCACAGCGTTTCCAAGGTTACGTTATTACAACTTTTTAGTTGCTTACACTGTTTTACCCATTTACACAGCGGTAGTGCAATGGCTCGAGCTCCTGGTTTGATTTTCACCTCCTGCCTACTTGCCCTAAAATGGTCCAGTAAGAATTAACTTCATATTGCAAGTTGCTTTGGAGAAAACTAAATTAATGTGCATGTTTTCTGCACTGAAGTGTTCTCCACCAAGAAGGACAGCAGCGTTAACACAAAATAATGTCCTGGATTCTGTCTGGTGGAGAGAGTGAGCTGAGGAGTACTGGTTGTAAAACACGGTCGAATCCGCTGATGGAGCCCACGGTGAACGAGGAGCCAAACCCATCGAGAGATGGTTGGATTTGGGCCGTTTGTCACAGCGGATTGAGTGACCCAGTGTCACAGCAACGTTGGCACGGTGGTTCGCATCCAGGAAGTTTAATCTGGGGGGACTGAGTTTAAAATGGTGTCAGCGGTCCGAGAAGAGATGTCTGCCAGAAGAGGACATTTGCTGTGTGACTGGACTCTCGATGAAGGAGGAGGAGGAGGAGGAAGAATACAGAGGGGGAAATTTGGCTGCTTTTGGTTCATTTTACTGCCATCCTGCCTGACAGATGAATAAGAGGGAAAGAAAAGTAGTTTCTGCCAGACTCCGGCGCACCGTGCACTGAACGGACAGCGTGAGACAGTTGGCAGGAGCGCTAAATCATGGGTAAGTGGTATTCACAGTAAATGGGGGTGGTACATCCCTAGCAGCAGATGTAAAGTTCTAGTTTGCTAACAGTCTTTTTGGAAATTGGCACCGTTTTAGCAAAGCGCAAATTAGAGCAGGGTTAGTGTGTGGAATTCGCTCACGTCTTCAAGCAACATAGCTAATTTTTTCAGTCCAGACAGCGGTCATCTTACTGTTATGAAGAGAACTGTGATGTGGTTCAAGTAAAGCAGTCCCTTCTAACATGTAACTACCCTCAGGGATTTTTGACAAAATAGGATAAAGTTAACCAAGTAAAGAAGCTGAAAGTTGTACTACAGAAAAAATTGTCTATTTTTAACATTTTTGCAATAACTATTTAGCTAATTTGCCAAGTGTTGCATTCTGAAATACCCAGCAGCTGAATCTACCATATGTCTGTCTGTTCTTTATATGCAGCTTTGTTTTTCAAGTCACCGACTTAAAGCGTGGCAAACGGGTACCCCTCACCCCAAGTGAGGTTTTTGCATAGTCCAACACACACACTATTGTAAGACTCTGCGCCAGCCTGGTCTCAGCTAATTTCTCAAGAGGATGGCAAAAGAACCACTCCTCACACACGGCGATGTGTGCCTTCCAGGAGATCCCATCTAATGTTGAGGACAAGCGGGCCATTTGCACACACATCAGGGAGGAGTAGTGGGGGTGTTGGACAAGAAACTATACATGAGATACGGCACTAGACATACAACATAAGGGTAATAAGTACGCACGGGTGACATTTCATTTTTAACCTTCTCCCCTGTCCACTTGACTATGAGCAGAGCATCACTCCATGCAACATCCTGCTGTTCAACAGCACTAACAATACTTATGTAGAAAGTACAGTTTGACATTTGTTATGGATACTTTCCACTTCCTGACCTGAGTTTACATAAAAGCTAAACATTTTTCTGTGGCATTCTTAACATGATAAGGGGTAGCAGGGTCAAAATAATCCAGACGGCACAGGGCAAGGAAAAATGCGTCATGCGAGAGGCAAAGCCATTGCAAGTTGAAGCCAAGCAAGCAAGCCAGGCAGGCAGGCAGGCAGACACCAAAGAGTACAAAAATCAAACAACTAGAAAACCCCCTAGAAATGAAAACAGCACTGTGAGTCTGTGTGCTGGGTGAAGTTCAAGATGCTGGTATTTACATTTTTCAAAGCTGAGTGGCTCATAAACCAAGACAAAGATGAGTAATCTGGAGTGACAAACACAGTACTGATTTTTGAGCACTGTCCCAGGAAGAGACATCGTGGGCTGCTGGGACTTCTTTCAGTGCTTTAAAATATTCAACTTATTTTGCCTTTTGTCCAACTGCAAAGCTTCTAAAGCTGCAAATCTATTTTATTAACGTCCCCAGGTGCCAAATCTAAATATCACTGAAACCTGAGAGGGGGCAGCGCGTGGGTTCTGTCTTGACCTCCTTTATGTCCTCATGTGCTGGCAGTACTCTTTCTTGAAGAAGAGTTGAATGTTTCACTTTACAGTAAGAGCAGCGAGGTGAACAACTGCCACAGCAGCTGCTGGACTCTATGCAAAGAAAAAACCAAAAAGAACATCAAAATATTTGCCAACTGGTACTGTGCTGGACTGCATCACAGCTAAGCGACGTGCAATGAAAAGGTGCTCGAGAATAAATTTGATATTAAGTAGTATTGCTGTTAGGAAAGGGAGCAATGTTCCTGCTCGAATGCAGCAGCTCCAGATGAGTTCTGTCCTAGTTGTGGACTTCACCGAGTTGTTAATGAGTATTTATTTCTCCGATAGACCAACTGTGCTGGCTGCAATGCTTTTTCATGCCGGACTGTCGTGGTGTCTGGTAGCTGTTTGTAAATCCATCCTGTGGGTCACCTTGGGCGAAGGGGTTCCGAAAGCCAGGTAGCTTAGTAAATAATTTAACGCTTGAATGGATAAATCATTGCACGTAGCTTAACGTTACAACAAAGTTTGCACGGCTTGAGTGGTGGCTGCACCAAGTCAGAAGAACATGCAGGTGAACGAATGGTGGACCGTGGTTCTCTGGCAGCCTGGGCCACGTTTGCGGACCCTTGAGGACCTTCACGCTGCTGTGGACAACCTTTTCCTTTTATGTACTGCTGACGGCCATCGATCAACACGCTTGCGCCCTTTGCAAGGTTATTTCTTTGAGATTTATGGTAGGATTTATGCTGGAGCAGAAGAAATCCATTTTAAAATATTTTATCTGGAAAGGAAATAACTTTCAAAGCATGTAAAGTATCCAGTGCACATGCTCAACCATTTACAGTTCTGGGCAGCGGTGTTTTATTGTTTGTCCTGCCCAGCTCTGCAGACAATGCAACGTAAACGGAAAACGCACACAAGCGCCAGTCTGCGCAACGGCAGTCTGAGTGGCGCCGATTTGCGTTTGTGGAGGGAATGATGGATCCGGCCCAGGCGTTTCTGATGGTCGCATTGCGGCTCGGATCGAAATGCCTGCGAATCAGTCTTATGTAGGACAAAATATACCTTCTCATTCTTGGCAGCCTTAGAATGGACCCACACCCCTTCCATCTTCTGTCTATTTTGGGGTTTCCAGCATAATGGGGAGGGCTTCAGGGAATCGCTGCCAGTCTCAGGTAAGAACAGATCTGATGTCCTCCAGCTGGCCCCTCTGGCAGAGGTTGCTTTATCCTCATGCAACAATTTACTGTGTTACTGTTGTCATGCAGACGTAAAGGTGTTCTCCATGGAGACCGTGGTGGTACAAACAGCGGTGGAAACCACAATTCTTCTCCTGGACTGTTATTTGCAGTTCGGTTAGAAATCCTTTGGCTGTGGCCTTCACAACAGAGGTGGCCAAGGACGACAAGTTGAGCTCACCGGCAGAGTGAGACCACTGGAGGGAAGAAGCAGCACTGGTTTGCATTTGCAGCTTTGGTAGAACCAACTGAGGGAAGAGGAGAAACGAGAGGTCCAATGCATCCTACCAGACACGCATGCCTTGCAGTTGACAGCTGCTCACTATCATTCCTAAATGTGTAATGCAAATAATAAATATTGAAATTATGACATTTTTCTTGTGTGGATGTTTCCCTTGTGGCAAGTTTGATACAATACATACTTGTAGATGCTTTAGTAGTCCAGCTTGCGGTGTTCCAGCAGGCCTCCTCACTGTGTTCCTGAGGAAAATACTTGGGCAGAATTTATTTGGCAAAGTCCCCTGCGTTTAATGTGCAACATACATAAATAATATACAAAAAGAAATAAATGCTTTTTACCCTCATGCACAAGTTGCATAAACAAAACTGCAGAAGCAGTTACATGATGAGGTACAGTTTCACTCGGTAGGAATATTATGCGGAGAATTACACCAAAAGGCAGAAAGAATTTCCAGTGTTTTCAAGAGTTTGAAATTTTCCAGAGTAAAAATAGTTTCGAGTTTTCCATTGCGTTGTTTCAACCTGCTTGAAACAGGAATTGACACACCGGTAGAGAGAGCGAGAGAGAGAGATGAGATGCTCCTACTGCATGCTGATGCCCAGCACAAGCAGCTGACCAGATGGCTCTGGTTGTCCCTCCCAGGGTGACTTGCAGGCTCCGTTGTGGCCTGTGTCAATGCAGCTACAGTAAGACCTCTGTCTGCAGTCTCATCACGGCATTTTACACCCCCCCCCACCAAGTCTGCTTGCTTGAAAAATTCATTTCAAAATACATTTTCACTGGATGACTGCAGACGCTATTTTAGCCGATCCCTGCACTAGAGGGTACAGTGCGGGTTTCCTTACTTTTCCAATGTGAAAAATCACAAACTCAGCCAATCATTTCAATGTGAACAATTTGAGTTCCTAGGCTCACAGTCACCCTATGTTCACTCAAGCAATACTATCAAAAATGGAGATGCATAAAAACATCTACATGAAAAAAGCCATTTCCTTAAGTTAATAATATTTTGCTATGCAATAATAATAGAATGCAGATGTGCTAGATAAATAGAGAATGACAGGATGGCACACAAGAATCATGGAGCATAGTTTGAAAGGAAGGTGTGGAGGCGGTGACTGTGGCGCCACCACTGGGTCACCTGGGTGGCTGCTGTGTCTTTGTAGGTCCCACACAGCAAATAATAAAAAGGTCTCAGAGTCAGGCTGCACATTTAACACAACTTCTACTCAACTCTGAAGGCCGCTATCATACAGTCTCTCACACACACGCAGGTCCAGTCAGGACCAAATTATGCTGGTCAATGTCAAACCCAGCAGACATGGCAAAGTGCAGCGGCTGCCGACTTTGAAAACTGCCCAACCCCGGGCTCTTCTTACTCATAAACGGGAAACGTCTGCCTCATATTTAGTTCTTAATTGGGAAAGGGTATTTATTTCACCTGCATATGCAGAAACTCATAAAGTCAATGTCTCATATGTCAACAAACAACTTGTGGACAAATGAATAAAAAAAATTCCAAACAGGAAAATACACTTTGAGAAAAACAGGCAATATTTAGGGGGAAAAAAAAAAAATCCCTTGCTAGCCATAAAGCATGGAGGAGTATCTCTTACATTTAGTGCTTATGTTGCTAAAACATCACAAAACAAGTCATAAACACACCTCAAAACAACCATGAAATATCCATAGGAACGAAACATTAAAGGTTTTAAAATTGCCTGTACTGTCAGATGAACGTTATTGAAAATCTGCGAGGAGAGCTTCAGAGCGGAAAATTTTTCCGAGCTGAAACTTCCGCAAGGAAGCGAACGGAAAAAGTGCACAAAACCAAAAGAACAAAAGGACTTTGCAGAATAGAGGAAACATTTGGAAGTTGAGATTTCTGCCACAGGAGCGTTACTAAATACGGTAGGTAATTTTGAATACCAAATTCATGGCTTTAATTTTCATTCTCTTATTTTCAGGAAATAAAGAAAGTTACTGGCTTGTTAACTTGGCTCCCCACAGAGGCTCTGTTGACTTTTCACACGGGGCTTCTGTGAAGCCCCCCAACATCTGTATGCAGAAGTTTGCATTTCTTTTTTGCACTTTGTTATATTTTCATAAACGCACCACTTTAAAAGTATGATAATAAAGTAAAAATGAAGTGTTAGAAAGAGGAAGCAGAAACAAATTGGCATTACGCCATACAGTTTTGTCACAGAATCCCTCTGACTCACAATCACACCCGCTGCAGCGTAGAAGATTGGACTCTCAAGTGGGCAGAGAAAAATAAATCTGCAGCTGAAATATAAACATGGAAATGAAATGTTGGTCTGCAAAACAATTTTTTTTATTATCCCCAGTGCACTGTGCTATAATAAGCACCAGCACTCAGTTAATGGGGGCCTTCACTGTATGGCCAAAAGTGTGAGGACACCTGATCATCACACTCAAATGTGCTTCTTGAATCTCCCATTCCAAACCCTTGAGCACTGATATGGAGTTGTTTCCTCCTCTTGGCTGCTATAACAGTCCCCACTCTTCTGGGAAGGCTTTCTTCCATTAGAAGGGGGGGGGGTCTACATACTTTTGGCCATATAATGCATTTGTTAGAACAAGGCACTCCAACTTGACATGGAGATTTTGTAGTCACACTGTCCTGTAATTTGCACTTTCTACAAAATACCTATGTGGCTAAGCCAAATTTGACACATTTGGTTAAAGCTATTTTACAAGCTATTCTTTATAACTCAACAGCACAATGAGTGGTTAAATCTGTCATACCGAAAAGCTTAAATGAGGCTGGTGGCTGTCCTTATAGTGAGGAAACATCACCCAAGCAAAAGTTTAAACACACCACATTCATTTAGGCATAGTACCTTAAATATACCAAATGATCTATGGAAGAAACATGATAAAAACAGGAATGGTGATGTTTAACAAAGAACTTAGCCCCCATTATTCCATTTGGCCAAGTCTCTAGGAAATCAAGCTTTCAGTCTCAGTCTCGCTTGCAGAGGAGACAGCAAGAACATTCGCACGGTTCATAGTGGTGTACGCAGGGCCAAGCGTTATGTTTACTGAACTGAATACTGGAAGGGGGGCCCCAGTGGGCTACATGCAGAGAGCTGGATCCGAATACTCGTCTCTACTGGACTTGGCTTCCGTCTCTGGAAAGATGTACTAGCCCAGTGCCTGGGTTGCGGAGGTGATATGCGAGCTAAAGCCAGATGGCCTAGCCAGGAGGCATGGAAGACGGAATGATTACTTTCTTGAATGACTACTGACCTTTCAGCTAAGCTGGAAACAGGTAATGGCTGACTCAGGTACTGAAGTCATATAAGCACCTTTTATTACATGAATCGGAGTAAATCACGTCCATCTCGTAATCCCAGGAAAATCATCTATGAACAACTTTGTAGGGCTACGTTGCACCTCTAAGGGAACAGAGTCTATGGGGTTTTCAGAGGGAACCATACAAGCAGTGACCTTGTGAGCTTTATTTCTTTACATCTTGAATATTTAGAATTAAAATTTCAAAATATGCCAGTACAAGGTGTAGTTTCCCTCCCGTTCTATACTTCCCGAATAGATTATCGATTGATTTCTGAAACAAATTTATCCAATTATGCGAGGAACAAATGTAAATATAAATGTATTAAACTTATATACAGTGACCATGGAAAAAACTCAAATGCAGACGTGTGGAACTGTGTCCCGAATTTGGTTAACTGAGTTCTGCCTTTTAGAGTTCACAATCCAGGAGAGCGTTACTGCACCCTGTTATTTTGATGACACCGTCCCTCAGCTGGAGATGCTGGATGGTGATGAAGGCACTGAAGGAGTTAAAAACATGACCTTCACTGTGTTGTCAGTTTTCTCCAGGTGAAAAAAATCTTTATAAACCATGCTTTTACTCCCCCTGCCAAACCGCTCTCCAAACACAAATACACTGTATGGCCAAAAGTATGTGGACACCCCCACAGCATACATACATATTCTAGACAACTGTGTGCTTCCAGTTTTGTGGCCACAGTTTGGGGAACAAGAAGCTCCCCCCCGTGCACAAAGTAAGCGCCATAAACACACAGGTTTGCCCAAGCTGGCGTGGAAGAACTTGAATGGCTGCACCGAGCCCTGACCTCAACCCCACTGAACATTTTTGTGACGAACTGGAATGCTGACTGGCAGCCAGACCTTCTCACCTGACCTCACTGATGCTTTTGTGGCCAAACAGTCACAAATTTCCAAAATCTGGTAGAAAGCCTTCCCAGAAGGAGGAGGCTGTTATAGCAGCAAAGGGGGGAACAACGCCATATGAATGCCCATGGGTTTGGAATGGGATCCCAAAGAAGCACACACGGGGGGGGGTGATGCTCAGGTGTCCACACACTTTTGGCCATACTGCGGCGTGTTAATACAACACATGGTCACTGCAGTATTTAGGAAACAGCCAAGTCACTGCTGTCCTTTCTCCATCTGTGGTCTACTGTAATAATTTGTCACCATCTGGAAAAATGCCACTATTCCCTCCTTCCCAGTGATGAGGAAACCCATTATCAGATGACCCATAGCAAAAAAACTGATAGAAGACTGCTGCCTTCCCAGTCGCATACAACATGCTGAATTTTTTAAAAAGTATGTAAACAGCGAGAAATAATCGTACTCATCAAGGGCCCCTAAAGATGTCTGAAAAACACGCAGGAATCCTATCCTCCGAGTATTTATCCTATGCAAATCTTCAAAGTTAAGCAGTGAATGTAAATACGCCACCTCCGCGACAGTCTGATCCACGTCCAACAGCGCTAGACTTACGGGTCGAGCTCATGCAGCCCATACACTAAGACACGAAAACTGGACTGGCACGGCTCAGAGCCACATGTAAAACAGAAGAACGGAGACTGTGGAATGAACTTCAGCTGAACTTTAAGTGTGATGAATTAAAGATTTGCACAGCTGCATGGAAGAACCCAGCCAGACTTCAAACAGAGAAGTGTGAGCGAATCCCGAGTAGTGCAGACATATGCAGCCGTCTCCAGCAAAAGCTGAATCCGTACAAGTTTGGCAACTCAGTCAATTTAACCGTTGCAAAGTTTTGGTCTGATTGCTTTGAACTGTTTCTCAAAAGAAACTGGGTGGTTTTTTAAAACTTGTATAAAACCAAAACTACTGGGAGGGGAGGAGAAAAAAAAAAAAAAAAACTATTGTTACAACCCGATCCAGGGTCAGGACGTAAGCTGATGGTCAACATGAGCACACCGACTGCTCCTCAGTTCTGCTTGTGCTTAGGATTTCAGCCATAAAGCATGAAGGAGGATCTGGAAACATACAAGCAGTGATCTTGTGAACTTTAGTTTCTTTAAATCATGTCCGGGTATAAGGAGTGGCTGTTTGTGTGTGTGTTTTGTGTTAGGCAGTTAGGGAAGTGGTTTTGTATCTTTCGGTTCTATTTATTTTGTGTAGGTAAGCTAGTCTGGAGTTGATTTCACTTAGCCTGTTTTGTTTATTATTTTGGCATGGGTCACTCCTGAAGCTTCACCGGTGTAGATACACTTTTGGGATCTCACACACACACACACACACACACACACACACACACACACACACACACACAGTGTCTAAGCTAAAGCACTTTGTTTGCTGGGATCTTAACCTCACCACTTTATTGCGTCTCCTCTTACAAGCCGCTCTGAATGACTGAAATTATTTGCCCTGACCAAGGTTTGACCCCAGAAAGCGGTTAAGTTGAAACGTTCTCCCTGTGGTCAATGTCCACCACAACAGGATTTTGCAGGGACAAATTATGTTTCATCTAAATGGAGAAAAAAAAAAAAGACATTAAATGTTTAAATGTTTCGCAGAATCCTAACGTTATTCTCCAATATCTGTACGTTATTTAAAATTTCTTTTGAGTGTCCCTTCTGCTAGGACATGGTTATCCTCCTCGTGTTGCAGCAAGGCTTAGCAATACCCTATCAATTTTGAAACAGAGTTAGAGGTTCGTAACTAAAATCTGTGGGAGTTGTTGTGGGGCACAAGGGTACATTTGTATAAGTGTTTGCTGGGAGAGGGGGTGGGAGGCTTGGGTATTTCCAAATGTGGAATTTCTTCAGGCTCTGGAGGAGAAATGTCCTGGGTTTAATTCCTCTCTCCTTTGGCCCAGAAGCCTCTTAGCTGGACTTTGAAGTGCTTCATTCAGTTCTCATGGGACCTCCCCTCCAATACCTGCCTACCCAGACATCTCTGTCTCCCCTCAAAGCTACCTCCAGCGATCTTCATTTTTCCACGGTTTGACTGAACTGTGAGTCAGAGCACACACGCCAACAGCAAGCCTTTTACTTTGCCTTGGTCACAGATGGAGCAGCAAGATAGCCACCGCACACCAGGAGACTCTGACCTTGACAGCTATTTATTCACATCTAGCATGTGGAATTAATTCATCGCCAACGGATTTCTACTACTTTAATGTTATTAAACTAGCACGGTGGCCATGCGGACAGGGGTTCCAAGCCACTTAGTCTACATAGAGTTTACAGGTTCTCCCTTTACTCACAAAGGATTTATCCGGCTGCTCTGGTTTCCTCCCACAGTTAAAAGACAGCATACAAGTACATTAGTGAGTCTAAATGGCACATTGTGTGTGAGGGTATGCTTTACATTTCTCTGCTGTATAAATAAGTGAACAATTTCTAGAGTTGATAGTGTATCAATCATCATAAACCACCTTGGAAGAAGGTGTCACCTAAACATTACCTCACAGGCATGATATGTATGTCTCTTTGAGGAGATGTTTCACTAAATGGTTAAATGTAAATTTTAACAACTCCACACACAATTGTGGTTATTAGCAAAAGAGCTAGCAAATGGAGCTAACACTGTCGCATCTGAACCCTAGTCTTAGGTAGGCAGGACCCTCTTTTACCAGTTAAACCCCAATCAGTACCTCACTGTGTGGATCACAACACTGCATTTACCCCAAGGGAAAAAAAATTCATAATCCATGGTGTAGTCCATAGCAACCACACATTCCGTACATTAAAAACATCCATCTCACCTAGTAAACATCCTCCATCTCCTTCTTCCAGGAAGAGTTCATCATGCTCTCAGCAAAAGCCTTATGAACTGAGAGCACCCTGCTGTAACCACACTTCCAGCAGGAATACTGCATCTTCACTGCATAACACATTTAGCTTGACACTGAACACACTATAGTTTGGTTCCTTCCTTTTTTTTCCTTGATCATATAAACATCAAGGGAAAGTTCCAAGCCTCTTACTAGGATTTAAATTTGTCTGCAAAGTTACTAATAGGGCTTGGTTTTACCTGCAGAACCATTCATGTGACGTCAGACCTCCACAATGACAAAACGAAGACCAAAGCTCTGACAGGAGCCTGGAAAATGGAACCAAACTTGAAGAGGAACTTCAGGAAACATTAGCAGCAGCACAAGGCAATGCAATTCAATTTTTTTACTCCAAAGACAAAGGAGAAAGGGGGAAGAAAAAAAAGCTCTAACACTTGTACTCTCCAAGTTCAGGTCTGTCTGGTTCTCAAAAACTATTTTGGGAAGGAGACTTGCTGTCTGGGCCACTCTTTTCCAGTAGCCTTCAAAGAATTTAATATCAGGCTATAAATCCAAACATGTTACCTTGTACTGAATGTTTACTGTGCTTTAGGTAGACTAATTTCAGGACACCTGAAACATAACTGACTTAAGTAAAAGTCTATTAAAATATGCAAGATCTCAGTTGTCTGAATGTTATATGCCATATGTTGTGCCCTTTAGCATCTTCAAATAAAATGCAAAAGCAATGTTTTTTTTTTCTTCCCAGATATACCAGTTGCCAAAAATCCCAAGAAAACAAATGCACTCTTTAACAGGACTGACACTAACAATTCCTACACAAGAAGCACTGCATGTCTGTAACCAGAGCTGCTTCTCTTATGTCCATCTTCTCTAATGAACCAATTTAACTTGGCTGCAACGGGAGGAGCTGCAGCAGATCAAACAGCATTTTTAAACCACCTGTTAAGATATTTTACATTTTTCAGTTAGTTTCAACTTTGTTACAAGACTCTGTGTAAACCACACACTTCTCTGGTTGCATTTCCTGCTGAAGGAAAGGAAAAGCGGAGTGTTTGGTCTCCAGATTCTCAGCTCTTTAAAGAAAGTCCCCAACATGCAGTTCGGGGGTCACAGACTCAATATCAAGCCATCATCACCCCTTTTCATCGTTGCACGTTCACCCCAGCAAGGGAAGGAATGACCTGTAGCAAAGCGTCCTGACGCAAACTCCTGCAACCACCTGGATTCTCCTTCATTATCAGGCAATGATGAAAAGGCACCCAGACCCTTTGATGACTGGCTGACATCAATAAAAGGCAAAGGGACAGAAAGAGAGAAGAGAAGAACGAGCCTGGGGCTTGGTTTCCATACGCTCAGCCACAAGGAGTCATGAGAATATTGTGATTGAGGAGAGAGAGAGAGAGAGAGAGAGAGAGCGCTATCACTAACACAAAGTTTTCTTTGGGTGGGGAGGATGGGTTGGAAAAGAGATTACATCTAAAGAGCTGATTATGAAATATGTCCATACTCAAAAAAAAAAAAAAAAAAAAACAGCATATAAGTCTCCAGTTAGCCCACATTTTCAAAAATCAATTCATTTTAAAAATCCACCATATAGCTTTGGCCTCAGCCTGACTTTAAGGGTGACCCCCGGATGAACTTGTAAAAAATACATCACAAGCTTGTGTGGTACGACAGCCCAAAGCTTATTACTGCAGGTCCCACATGTTTGCCCACCCTTGACTGCCAGCTCTGATCTCAGCCTCACTCCACCCTTCCGGGCTTCTCAGGCTTCTACTTGATCCTATCATGGAGTTAAGCAGCACAGTGAACACTACGAGCACTTTAGTCAACTGACTTGGCACGCTACACTCGGAAGGTTTTTGCCCTTGTATGATGTTCTGGATACGAGTTCCTTTAATTTGAATTCTGGTTTAATTTTACGTGTTTGATTTTATTTTAGCTCTTGTGAAAGTACATTCAGAACTGGGTGCACAACATCAAAACTAAGAGGTAAAAGAGGCAGTCTCCTCAGCGTTTCATATAAACAGGTAGCAGTTTCATGTGGGTGAAAACAAACTGCAGTTTCAAAAAGTAATGGTGGGGGAATGGCTACTATTTTTTAGGACTGTGTCCAGATATCTGGAAGAAATGATTTTCCACTTTCCCTGTGACTCTTACTCCTTCCTGTGTCTACTGAATTGTCCACGTTCTCTCCAAACATTACTGGACTTACCCAGCACCATAACCACAGGCTGGATCTTGTCATGAGCCAGGGCATTACTGTTTATAACCTGGATGTCTTTTCTCTCAGTTTACACTGATTTTTTTTTGTCAAAGTGAGAACACTCCACTTAAAAGAATGCCCTGCAATTTTTAGCAGAATCTGTAATCTCCAGGTTTGGGCCTTGCTATAGTATAATGCAATGTAATAATTTAATAGTAAAATTGAATAATGCAATGAGAAGAAAAAAAAAAAAAACATACGCTGACACGAATGACCAGTTTGACTCAGTATTCAATTTTCACCCAGCAGGTTACTGCTGAGACACTCTGTGATTCATATCTGCAAGCAGAGCAGTCAAGGTGAAATGCAAACCCACGGAGACTGCATTTCTCCTTCACTTTGACATTATGAGCTTTTACTTTGCTCTTCTAAGTTGCCAGGTGACTTACCTAAAGTGCTATTTCAGGTGCCTTATCAACAACAGATGAGTATGGTGGCATTTGGCACTTTGTTGTAACATCCCTGGTAACTTTGGTCAGTGCTCTGTGTAACTAAAATACTAGATCCCTCCAAAACAAATTCAATTAAATTCAATTTATTTGAATTGAGCATTCTTTTCAAACAGTGTTGAACAAAGGATCCAAGAGACATGGAAGAAATAGGTATAACTGTAAGATTACAGTTTAAATTTAACAGCTATAAGTAATAAACTAGCCACAAAAGCAATAAAGTAAGCCAGCCGGGAGCCTATTATCACTACAAGATCACCTTATGTATTTATCTATCTAGCTATTTGCTGTTTGTTTCTTGTCTTCTTGGTGTTTGGTTGTTTGTTTGTATTACTCAATTTTTTCTGCACAGTCTCCTATCCTACTGAATCAGAGCACATTTCACTACATGGTACACTCACTAACCATGTACGTGACAAATAAACTCTCTTTTGACTTTGATCTTCACATGCAGGTATGCAGATCTTGTTCAACGTGGTATTTAGTCATCAGTAACTTTTACCATATACTGCTGCTGTCATAGCCAGACTTGTCTGGTATAAGGAGGGGTTCAATGCCCTGCACTATCACAGCCTCCCTGGCCACCACTGGGTGCCAAGAAACTCAAACAAAAAGGGAATGGCAACTAATGACATAAAGAGACTAGAGAATTTTACACTAGAAAAAGCAGAGGTGCAGCATGCAGGACACAGCATCAGTCTTTAGTCAAATGCTCCGAAACAAAGAGGTGAGTCTTAATGCTGGATTTAAAGGCTGAGGCAGAAGGGTGACTCCTGACAACATCTGGCAGATATTTCCAAAGCTTATGTGCTCTACATCTAGGGATACAGAGGGATGTCCACCAGCTTACCAATCACAGGTACTTTAAGCTAAGGTGCATCTGGTGACTGAACATTCTAGAACATAAGAATCAATAATCTTGCCGTGGAAAGCTGGAAAAAAGCCATTTGCTGCCTTATATGTCAGAAGTAAGGTTTTAAAATATACTATAAACTTAATTCACTGCATTGGCTTCTGGTTAAGAGCCGGTGTCATATGGTCATGGTTGGAGTGACAGGTCTAGCAGCAGCATTCAGTATTGACTGTAGCCCAGATAGCAAGTTTAGGGCAGTTGATTGTAGGCAGGATGTCTTGAAGTCTTTAGCTGTAAGATGGGCCATCACCAAAGGACAAAAATATTTGTGCCTCGGACAACCACTGGTCTGAGCCAGAGATTATGAAGAAGATGATTATTTCCTAATAACCATGGACTATCTTTAAGCTGCTCCTTATTTGGACTGCTAGGGCCTATTCTAGTTCAGTCTCGCGAAACAGTAAAACATTTGTCTTAAAGTAGATCTAGCAGCAGCACTCAGTATTGACTGTAGCCCGGCTACAGTCTGGTATGGACAACGTGATGACAGAGCAGTACAGTAATCCATTCTGCTGGAAACAAAGGTGTGACCCAGCTTCTCAGCATCTACATAAGAATTAACTTAGTTATATGTCTCAACTGAAGGAGGCACAAATTTGGTGCAGCAACAAATAAATAGTTTTTAACACACTCAGTACACTTGAAGTTCAATCCACTGCTGCTGAAGGTTGATATGATAACAGCACCACCACAAATATCTTACTTTTTTAATTAACACTGGTGTATTACTCATCCACAGCTGTGTATAAGCAAAGCAGTTTGAGAGATTCTGTGATGGATCATCTTGCTTAAAAGAAGCCAATATCTGAGTGAAAACTCACATTACACTAATAAAAAATATCAACCAATGGTAGTATATAAAGTGAAAACAGTAACGGACCCAGCACAGAACCCTGACCCGAATCATACTGGACCTTGGACATAAATGAAGGGACTCGGTCATCAAACGACAGCACAAGCTGTTGATGATGAGAAATGTGGCAATGGAACCATTTAAGAACAATGCCTGTAGCCCAACCGGGAATTCATGTCTACTGAGTAAAATATTATGGTCAACAGTGTCAAACACAGCATTCAAGTCCAATACCATCATAACTGAGGCATAGCCAGTGTTACAGGCCATCGTGGAGAGGCCATGAAACAGTCACTGCACTTTAACAACAGGTTTAAAAGGTGAGAAATGTGATGATGGCTTCGCAGTCAGACTCAACGACCAATTTAATACTACAAAATAATACACCTTTCTAGCACCTTCTGCACAGGTTCCAAGTGGGGCCACAGCAGAAAGTTCCATTTAGATCACTAAGATGGTTCAACACTGAAATGCATTCGTTTTACCTTTCACACTGTTATATTGCATTCATATTCTTACAATAAAGTACAGTCTAGCTTGGCCAAAGTGCACTTAATATTAAACAAACAGAAAATAAAAGCAAATATTAATAATTAAACACTAGCAGAACAATTAATTACCATTTTAAAACACAAACTATTTGCAGAATCATCGTTCAGTTGATTTTCACAGTGAAAATGTGCAGGATTTTACAGAGTAAACTTTGTCCTTGAACCAAAAATACCTTAAATCTTACTAATATTATAATTGGCATTTTTACAAAGTTATTTAAAAGCAAGTTATACAGTTTTATAGTCAATTAGCCACCTGTAAAAAGAGGTTTAAAAGGTGAACTACAAGAGCACAGCTTTGGACTGCAGGTTAGGGCAGCCACCCTCCTTCGCCCCCTACTGGCAGGGGTGCTCTCCTATATGTAAGTGGTGGTGCTTGGAGGACCAACCCTCAAGCAAGCTCAAAGTCTGTGGTCCAATACGCTGCTCCATACAAAATGCATTTTTAATGCATGTTTTTTTGTCATAAATTTTGGGAGCTATGCAATAGCAATGTGTTTAAACTTTACAGATTATATAACATGAGTTAACAGATGTGACTTGGGAAAAATGCTGTGTTTGGATCTGAAATCTATATATGTACTGTATTTTATTTTTAAATGATTTGTGGCTGTGGAGCAAGGGAGTGCTTTGTTATGTGATAATGAACTGAGTAAAAAATCTTGATAAAGCGGCTTTTGCAATTATGATTTTAACGTGTTTTGCGTTGTGGAAATAGATGTTACTTTTGTGATTGCAATTTTCAATGAAGATTAATAAAGACGAGTAAAAAAATACCATGCTTAAGGTTATAGAAACACTGCAGAATATACTTTTTTTAAATTAATTTTTAGTAAATTTCTTCTTAGCACAAAATCTACCACATATGGTGTTTATAAATATAAAAAAAAAAATTATAAATACTGTATAAAGGATAAATAAGTATAAAAAATAGTATAGAAGAGATGTGCAAATGATTCAGTGCAAACAATATAAACAGAGTGTAGACATGCAAACATTTCTGGTGGTCAGTGGTGGTGGTAGTGATCGGACATGAGCTGTTGCAGTTCTTCAGTAGGAAGCTGTTCCTGCACCTGGGGGTTTGGTCCCTCAGGCTGCAATAGCATCTCCAAGATGGCAGTGCTGAAAACAGACAATGAAGACGGTGAGAGAGGTCTGTGGTCATGCTCCAAGGACTGACAAGCAGTACAACAGCTGGAAACTGTCGGCCAAAGAGGATTCCCCCTTGGCAGGGAAGGAAGCCATCCCACACTCACCACACTGCAAATGGGATACTTTGGAGGATGAAGTAAGACAAGACATAAATAGCTAAAAGCCCTAGGAGATGATTCACATATTCAGCAGCTGGAGGACTCAGACATAAGTTCTACATCCTGCTCAGACAGTTGACCATGCAAGCAATGAGTTCCAGAGATGCCTGAGTGCTGCAGGAGTGGTACCTCTAGATGAATAATGCCTTTCCCCTCACCAGGGGAGGAGCAATGGCTCTGAGATGAAGACCCTGAAGAAGTGATTTCTTTAGCTGCTGTAAATAGGGACTGAAGGCAGATGATGAATGTGCACAGTGGAATGATCTCGCACACCAGTCCTGTCCAGCTTTTCAACAAGAGAAACTAAATGGTGTTTATTACAGTTGCATATAATCCGAGGCACCCCTCAGAGAGCCTACAATGGCATTTTGTACACAGACCTCTGCTATGTGATGAATTAACAAGGTCGCAGTGTCGATGGCTTACTTACAGCAAAAGAGTTGTGAAGAGGAACAAACACAAGGACTAATACATAAAGAGTGTAAAGGAGTTCTCAGAAACAGGATAGAGCAGAGCAGCCACAAAGCTGAAACAGATGCTTTCACACATTCTGAGATCAACCAGACATGTTTATAGGTTCTTCTACAGCAGGGGCTCTCAACCTGGGATGCTCAGTGGGTGGGCACACAGAACTGTCACCCAGGTCGACATGGTGGTGGAGGGGGTCTCACAGACTGAAGGTGTCAATTCAGGTGGCAGGGCACAATGCAGCCACATGCCTGTACTCCATGCAAAATGGGCAGGCTGGAAGCTCTAGTTGTGTTGGCATTGTGTCACCTCATGTGCTTAAACAATGTCCCTGATGAGGCCAACTGGTCACGCCTGGTCTTCATCAGTCCTTTGAGAGCTAGACAGGGACTGGAAATGGGGAGTTGTCCATCATAGTAACCCCACCCCCAACCTGTGTTGTCCTGCCCCCCAAGCTCACAGTCCTCAGCCTGAATTCCACTCCTGCTGGAGCACCTTTGAGCAATGCACTTGTGTTGAATTAATGTTGTAAATGCGATAAGAACCATTTACAAATTGTTGTAATGTTATCTGTCATTGTAAGTTACTGAGAATTAAAAACACAAGAAAAATACTACTACTACTACTACTACTACTAATAATAATAATAATAATAACAATATAGTTTCTGTATTGCCTTGACTGCTGAGGATAAGTGTTGCACAAAAATGGATGGATGGATGATAATAATGGAAATGGATTAGAAATCAGCTCACTCTGTGAGGAGTTTATATTTATGTAGGCTTCTGTCAGGTATTCTCATTTCCTCTCACAGTCCAAAGACATGTGTTTCATGTGAAGTGTTAATCCCAAATCACTCTTAGTGACACTGTCTGTGTGAGCTGATGGGTGTATGTGACTGCTTGGCATCCTGGGCTGGCATCTTGCTCAGGATGCAACCTGTTTTGTTCCCTATGCTTGCAGGAGACATTGGGACCATAGTGACCCTGCTTTGGACTAACAAGGAATGAATGAATGAATGAATGAATGAATGAATTGTCAATCAGTGAGCCAGCAGCAGAGAGGTTGGTTACATCTATATGTGCCTCCCATCAGCTCGCATACAAACTCCACACAGACTAAAGCATCTTTAAATCCCTATGTGATCCCAAAGTCAGAAGCAGAGTTTCCTGCAGTGTGACTGTTTCATGTTGCCATAGAAATTTTTTCACACAAACTTCCACCAGGTGTTCCTGCTTCCCTGAATAGTCCAAACACCTGTTGCAGCTGAAATGGTGGCATATGTGTAATGGAGTGGCATCCTGCCTTAGGTGAACCCTGCCTCATGCCCTGTGCTTGCAGGTGAGGCTCTGGCCAAAAGAGAAACCCCACGGACTGTTTATTTACCAGTGACTGCTACCTGAAACACACAAAGTAGAAAGCTGAAGGGTATGTACAGTCACTCGCTGAGTCTTTTTTTCATAATTTTACACCGATTATAGCTGCAGTTAAAGCATTTATTAATTATTAATGCTTTCTCTAGCTATAATGTGGCTTTTAATAGACAAATGGCATCATTAGAAATCAGGTGTAAAATGTCAGTAAAGAAATGAGGACGGAAAGTCCACATGAGTGTGAAAATATTCCTTTTCCTATTTAAATAAACTCATTATGCAGACTAAGCCAGGAAATAACTCAAACCTATGAGATTTGTTTAATGATATAAATCATTCATCAATCACTAAATTCATTATAGTCACACAACAAAGACTGTAAAATTGAGTTTCATTTTAAGGTAAATTTTCCAGAACGCTCCAGGACTTAAGTTAAAAGCTTAAATTGTGTGTTAAAGCATCAATCCACACCTGACTGACTGCCGCTTGCAACCTGCTTGGCCACAGGAGCACAGGTGGTCCCTCGATCACTACAGTGTGAGAACTAACGCACAGCCTGAAGGAGGCAGCAGATAAGCAGCGATCAGGGTGTGAACCCGAGGATCTGAATGATGTGTATCTGCGCTGACCTTAGGTGATGGATAGCTGACTGTGTTTTTCAGACCCTGCCTGGAAGCCCAAAACATGACAATAGTCAGAAGTTTGAATACACTATCTAGATTTTTTTTTTTCACAAAGCTTTTGTTTGCAGGAAATCTGTGAAAATATCTCACAAAATATTTCCGCCGCAGAAACTGCAAGAGATGTTTCGCACCCCTCTGCTGCTTTGCTGTGACTCCTCTGTCCAGGTCATGTACAGGTCCCGCCCAGGGTGTCTAGATGTACTCAGACTGTTAACTGATACTGTAGTTGTGCCTGACAGATTGTGGTCTTCCCAATGTCTCCCGTACAACCTCTATAGCAGGACACCGAATACCAGACAGCCTGTGGGGTGGCTTTGGGGTGTGGGGCTACAACAGCCTCGCTCAAAGGGCATCACCCCAGCTTTACTGCCCTTCAAGGTTTCTTCAGCAGCTAAGACAGAAGATGAGGCTGCAGGTAAGGCTTACAATCAAAACTTAACTTGTAGGCTTAAGGTGTGGATTCTGCTACAGTATTGGTAACTTAAAAAGGAAAAATATAATAATGTATCAGCAATACAAAAAAAAATGTAATTTTTTTAAAAATTTAAAATCCTGTTACATTTAAAGCAAAAATATATATATTAAAAAAACTATAGATATATTTACAGGTCCAAAGGTGGACTGAATTTAAAAGCAGCAACAATGAGCACCAATCTAGGATTCACCCTTTTCTTTCTTCTCTGTCTAACTAAACTCCTGTTTCAAACACAAGACATCTCAGGAACGTCTAAACGCACAACAAGAGGCCGACTGATGCAACCGACAGAGCCAAACGTCAGCGTGTCCTTGTGCCGAATTCCTAACCAGCAGGCTACTGCACTCTCACTGACTCACCATGATTCATTTCTGCATGTGGACCAGACAGGGTGAGACTCCCACACCGGCTGATAAATATCTGCAGCGGCATTAACACCACCGCAGACCTAATTTGTGAGCGAAAGACTTAATTATGAAAATGGATTAATAAAAAGAAGCAGCCCCGGGGCCAGAGTGCTAAACTGAGGGACTAGGCAGGAACAGTGAGTTGACAGGAAAGTCTGTCTACACAAAGATGGAGTAGAAGAAGGGGAAGGAGGTTTGAGGTGAACAGATGACTTTTCATGCTGCAACACAAAGACGGTTGAGTGGAAGGACAGACAGAGTGCTGCAGGCAGAGGTGGAAAGAACAGCTTAGTGGAGGAAGATCAAGAGTGCTGATTCCTCAGGAACATTTGGAAACTCGCGAAAGCCACCAAACCGCAGCCTTTTTCCCAGCTCCGTAAAAACTTCCTTTGATTTTCACACCTATTAGTGTTTCTCCTGTTCTGTGGGAGAAGGTAGGATATGTGGTTCTTCAGTTTGCTCCCTAACAAACTAGGGCAAACTACATCCTCTCGCTGCATAAATTTCACCTTCAACATCTCCAACGCGCATCATTACTGGCACAGATTTAAAAGCAGTGCGCAAAGCAGCTCAACAGCTGAGCAAGAAACTCAAGCTCAGTATCCAGGTGCACTATGAAAATGAAGCAAATCAAAAACACAGCCAAGAGAAGAAAGCAGAGGCAAACATTTGGTTCAGAGGCATTTTCAAGTAGAAACCTGACTGTAAGCATCACAGAAAATGACTAGATTTAGTGTTGGTAATCCATGACTTGGGACTTGACTTGAACTTAAGACAAAGGCCCTTGTGAGGACTCAGTATTCCATTATCTCAATTGTTGTTAGTAATGTTATTATTATTTCCTTATTTTTAACTATATGTACATGATAGTTTATTAAAAAAAAAAAAAAAAAACACTGTACAACAGAGGTTACTGGACACTTCATCACAATTCAGCATGTGCTGGCCGGAAAAAAAATTTCTGCATCAACCAGGTTTTAACTATTGTAGAGATACTGTTTAGTTTGGATACAGTTAGTTATAGTTATATAGATAGTACTACTACTAATAGTAGCGGCATAGATATAGTTAGTATAGTTTAGTTTTGAATCGTTAGTTTTGGATATTCACAATTTACACTACACTAACAACAATAGAAAGACATTTGCGAAACCTTTGCTTCAAAAAACAGCAATATGACCAGGGCATCAAACTTAAAAGTTTTAATAATGACTGAGCTATGTAACAACTTTGATAGCTACACACACTACAGACAGCTTTCCTTCTTTATTCAAATGTAAGCTGTCTGGCATAGAATTTTCACATAATGGAAGCTTTCTTAGAAGACACATGTTCCCTTAATAATGTGGGGAAGATGACAGTGACAGTGCACAGCATCGAGAGAACAGCTGAGATACAACTGCAGCGCACTCATTGCCTTTCCTGGCTGCTTCAGTTTTCCGTGGTTGGAAATCCAAGGGGAGTTTCGCACTGAAACCTACAAGGCTGGAGTTACTCCTCGAGTGTAATTCCGCTTTTAATTTGAGTAACTTCTCTGAAATTAAATTTAATTCTGATAATGCTCCACTGTCTTAAAGCAATACTTCCGCATTCCAACACTACACATCGTCTTGTCCAAACTCAGTTTAAACATTTCACTATCACACGCTTGGGAACTTTTTCAGAAAGGTTTAGCGGAAGGAAATTTTAGGTACAAATTATTAAGACTCATGAAAAAATATTTTAGACAGAGAGATTATGGATTGTGTGAGATAGCTATTTATATTTTCATACACTCACAACCACAACATATAATTCAAGTTTTGGCACCAGATCCAGTATCACCCTTTCTGCCACCATTTGCTAACTGATGCACCACAACTTGAAAAAACAAATCATAACTCCACATAGCAAAAATTTTAGTTTATTTAAAAAGTATTAATACATATAGTTTCCAGCATGAGAAAATTTTAACTGTTTTTTTTTACATTACCTTTGCATTCTCCAGCTTTGTAGTATGCACACAAGCATAGTATGAAGAATATCTAAACATACAATACTGTAAAGTCAAAGTAATACATTGAAGTGTAGCAATCCAGAAAAATCTCCCAAAAATGCACAAAACAAATTCTTATTTTTTATAAATTTTGATTTCAAAGTACATTACATCATTATGTGTCACTTCATTTTTTTCCAGTTTGTAGCTTTGTTTACATGTTTAAATTGTTCACGTACTTGTATTGTTATTTCACAATAAAAGTTAGTTGTAACTCTTCTGTGTGACCATTGGCCCCCTGTAAACACTGTTCACAGTTGCATTTTGTACATTTCAAATCATTTTGTTTGTTTGCTTGCTTCTTCATATATTTGCTTGCTTGTTTGTTTCCTTGTTTGTTTGTTTACTTGCTTGTTTATACAGGCATGGTGCTACATTTGGGCAGAAAAAAGGGCTCAGGTTGAAGCAGACTGCCATCTAGTGACCATTTGCTTGAGGCACCACACACTCCAGCCAAAGAGCGGTGGAGAATGCCAGTGCAGGGTCCCTTTGCCAGCCCCTCACACAGGTAAAACCCCGCTGCCTTAGTAAGACAGCCTAACAAAGAGGTGCTTGTATCATCACCATGGAACACTGGTTTCTATAGAATGGACTTCCAGTAAAAGAAGAGCTGCTGCTGCATTCCTGAAATTTAGGGTTTTCATACTGAAATGCTTATAAAATATCCAGCTTCACAGACAATGCACATAATAACAATGTCTACATTCCGCACACTTTTAACACAGTGATAAATTTGACAGATTTGTGCACTTTCACCACCCTAGGATGGCTGTGTTTGTCTGCTCTTTGTCTTTCCCCTTTAATGATGCTTATTTTGATCCACGACCCACCTGACTAACTCAGTTAATCTTCATAAATGGCCGCTGGATGCCCAGTTAGTAGCCCCACCTCTCAAACCCCTCTGATGTTCTCTCTTTTCTGGCAGACATGGAGTTTGTTGTCCCCCTTGGCTAAAGCAAAGCTGTGTTGTGTGCTGAGCAGCGCGTGTCTTTGTACAGACCTGTGTGGTTTCATATCGATGTTGTTTTAATTCTATTGAGAAGAGTTGCTAGGCAGGTTATGGGAAACTTTCTTTTGGCTTTGCCACCTTTTCTTTTCCAAGGTGGAAGGTAGTTGGGTTTCTCTGACTTTCTTACATTTTCTTAAGCTTAAGTGGATTCTTTACTGCATGTCAAGGCCCCTTCAACTTCCTCTTTTATGCATTCCCCTGTACCTTTGGGCTCCATACACTCTTCGTGTATCACACTCCTTTCAAGAAACAACATCTGCA
Organism: Heterotis niloticus; assembly: GCA_018136845.1. Lineage (NCBI taxonomy): Eukaryota > Metazoa > Chordata > Actinopteri > Osteoglossiformes > Osteoglossidae > Heterotis > Heterotis niloticus. The sequence goes on from CM030900.1 coordinate 16,313,240, forward strand.
CCCTGGAACAAGGCCCTTCCATTAATGAACACCTTCTTTTTTAATGTTTATGTGCAGCTCCTTCACCTCCACACTAATAAAGAGCCAAAAGCCCAGTAGGGGTTGAACACTATTCATAATTCATCATAAAGCAGGACGGAAGCATCAATCTAGTATTTTCATCTTGCATGCAAGCGTTCTTTTTAAGAAGCAGAAGCATAATTAGATTTATCATCTAGATAAAAACAGCAGCACTTTTCCCTTGTGTATTACAAATGAGTCCCCTGTAATTTCAGTGAATTGGGACATAAAATATGGATTAAGTCTTGGCCACATTGCTTGTATTTTTACAGAACCTGATTGTGAGATGAGGACACTAGCATTGGAGCTTCTTGACACTTGTAGGCGAATCTGTCCAGTTCACCTGTGAGTATAAATGGTGTCAGGTAAGGGTAACCAGGTGAGTAATATATAGAGTGGTCTTCACAGTAAAACAATGGGAATCAGATAATTTGGCTTGGGTATCTTGTGAAAATTTGGGAAGGGGACAGGGCACACCTAACTGGGAGGAGGTTCCTGGACAGACACCCTGGAAGATCCTGGAAAACCCTGGCCAGACCTTGGGAAGAGTTTGGAAAACCTTGGCCAGACCTTGGAAGACCATGACCAGATCTGACTAAAGACTGATGCTGTATCCTGCATGTGTCTCGGTCCCAACGGGGACAGGGCATGGGACTCACGTGCAGACACGAACAAGGGGCTAGGGTTAACAAGGACAGAGACGTTTAGAGAACAACACTGTATATCGCAGGGAAACCACTTGGTGCATTTTCAGCAACTACGGTTTAGATCCCATGCCGGGGCTGTCTAGCCCTGTGTCTTTTAACTCTGCGCTGAGGGGTTGATACGGTGCAGCTGCTGCATGTGAGTGGGTCCTGCCCGGCCGGTTCCTGACAGCATGCTGTATTTCTGCATCTTGTCTTCTCGTGTAAAGTTGTCTAGCTTTTGTTTTTCATTGCTATTACCCTTTCACTAACAGGAGCTGATGACCACATGCCATGAGGGACGACATCAGCAGACCTGCACCTCTTTTTCAGCCTACAGTGGCCAGGACAATGGGGCAGCCACTGACTCTTGGACCCCCAGAGGTTTATTTTTCTCCATCACTTTCTGATTCAGAGTTTTTGTTTTTCTCTCCACAGCTGCCTGTTATATCTTTTTCAGCTAGTTTAGTTCTTACATTCATTTCTGCCATCTATTTTCATATTTTATTCAGCACTGTGTGTCACTGTTTGGGAAGGACACTTTATAAAAATAAATAAATGTTCTCTTATTCACTGCAAATGCTATTTCACACAAACAATACAAACAAATCTTTCAAACTTGAAACGCAAAAAAACCTCTCAAACTTCCTCCTTTCATTGACAATAATCCAATCTCCTAATGGGCATGAAAGCAAGAATTTATTATTTAATAACAGGGTTTGTTATCAGAAAAATGGAAAGAATAATGCTGTTCCCTACAGCTCACTGTAACACTAAAATATTCCACGGTATAATTTCGGGAAACTCGGTGGGCGTTAAGGCTCTTTGGAGTTTGACTGTCTCTTGGATGTGGATTGTATGGATCTCTGGAAGGGTCCTGGGGCTGAAGCAATTCAAAATGGCCATCTTTTGAAGGAAAAACTGTCCAAAAGGAGTTAGGAAGGTGGTACATTTGGCTAACTATTCAGACAGAGGTGTCTGGAAAACTCTGCACTCCAGCTAAGAGCAGCTCACCTCACCCCACCTCTGCTACTTCAGGAGTCTGAATCCATCTTAGTCAGTGTCGAGTTTGTGTTATCTCTTTGTGTCTGTGGGTTTCCTTTGGACACCCTGTGATGACCTGGCATCCCATCCAGTAGCAGTTTCACAGCCTGGTGCCCAGTGCTTTTTTATAAGCTTTGTGACAACACAAAGACCCTCCATACTCTTCAGCTCTTCTTTCACTTTGCCCATTTGGAGGAGGAATCCTTCTACATGCGGTGAGGGAGTTATGGATGGACCATGGCTGCCGAACCATGCCCAGGCCTTGATGCAGCTTTAGGGAGCTCTCCCTGATCTTTCAGTGTCTGCACTTTTTGGTCTAGAAACTTTGCTGAGTTTTGCAATAGCTGGATGCCCTAATAGCACCGTATGTTTACAGACTTGGAAGTGACGCAGGAATGTTGTATCTTTCGGTTGTGAGGAACTTCTGAGTGCGATTGCCTTAATGTCTGCAAGATTGATCTCATCACCAGATCCCCATGACTGGAGTTCCCATTACTCATAGCCGGCAGCAGAACGTTTTCAAATGTACGTAAAACAAACTACAGTTCATGTCTGTCTCAGTCTGAAAAATGGTCCCACAAGAAATTTTCCTTGCTGGTCAGTGTTCAGGAAATGGCTGACAAGCTGCATGGCACCAAATTGTAGCCCAGCTTAGAGCAAAGATTAATAGGCTGCGATGCAATGAATGAACTGAATGCGAATTTTAAAAGTGTCAGTGACCCTACTTTAGTTGTACTTTATACAAAGAGCACGTCAGCTGGAATATGAATGAAATTGGAAGGGGGGCACCGAAAATGGATAAATGTGCCGAGCCTGTAAAAAATTCACCCTCTCAGACTTTTCTCCCATTTTTTTTTTACTGTGTCAAAGCCATGAAGCATTTAACTGAGAATTTTTGTCACTTATTGACATAAACCGTTCAGCAGTGTCAGAAATCCACACATTTTTCTGAATACAGTAAACAAAATGGGCAGAAATAAAAGCATACAAAAGCAGATCTGTAAGCACTTTTTATAAGTACAGTATTGTCAATGTAGTAAATGGACTGCTAATAAGAAACGTTTATTATTTCTTAGTTCAATTTCCTATCAAATGCAGCTGTGTGTGTTTTGCTTTGCAGCCTAGTTTAACCTGCAAAACCACTTAATGAGCAAGAAGAAATCCAACTGTTCCCAATGTTTCATTTTATGACAGTTAGGCGCCCAATGATGGAGTTGATAAGTTACAGGAGTTAATGATATAGGATGGATGAATGGATGGATGGACATCTGGATGGATGTTGTTGGGGTTTTCCTGGGGTTAGGTTGGAGAGACACATTCTTCAGCCATACCCTTTTTCCCAACTGTTTTCCTGGCTATTTTGACCACTTGCTCATCCACCCTGCTGTTCTGCAAGGTCTTCACCACAAAGGATCCTCTTCTTTCCACTAATTTATTATTATTATTATTATTATTATTATTATTATTATTATTATTATTAGTAGTAGTAGTAGTAGTAGTAGTTGCAGTATTATATCTGGACCTTGTGTATCTGGTCAACAGGAACTTCTTTATGTGTGGCAGGAACAGACTTACTTTCCTACAGGAACACAGATGAGAAAATAATATTTGCCAGAAGTTTTGAGCAAGAGCGCAAGCATGAAATGGATGTGTTTGGAAAGGCTGCTGGGGGGCAGGGGGGGGGGGGCTCTGTACCTGAAGCAAACTGATGCAAACTGGAGGAAAGAGGCTCCGAGTAGACAGGCTGCACATTCGCTGAATGGTGAACCACCCTCGTTCTACATGATGACTAACTTCCTTAACCCATAAGTGAACCTAAGTTAATTCCCCAGAAGGTTTTGTGAAGTCAAAAAACTGCATTTCCTCTGCAGGTTCAGGCACAAACCACTCATTTATCCTTTTTAAAATAAAATAAAATAAAATAAAATAAAATAAAAAGCAACAAAACACATTTTCCTTGCATGCGGTGAACTTCATAGATTCAGGAATTGTAGCAAGACACTTATTGTACCTCTGTTATGTTCAGCCAAAAAGGTATTAACAAAGGGAAATGGCAAGAAATGTTTATCAGGCAGCACACAGCCCTGTGTCTGTGAAGGAAAAATGCATTTCCTTCACTCTGGTCCTGCACTAAGTGGTCATTTCTACATCTCTACCCTGGGGGTCAAGATAGACATAATCCTGAGTCCGTGTGCTAACTGGGAGCCGTATTTATTTACAGGGAACAGCGCGTGTGGCCCAGATCACAATGCTTGAAAACAGGAGTTGGCGGTTATTAAGCGCATTTACCTTTTGCACCTGCACACTTCCATGCGTATTTTGTTAAAATGGCATTGATTCTCAGTTGGTTTGCGTGCAGTGAATCAGAGGATCTTTCATGATCGCACCTGCACCGCCTGATATGCTGTTTTTATTCTGCTCATTCCGTCAGTTGCTGCTGAAAATGGTCAAACGTGACCAAGGGAATAACTTGGAGTTGGTAAAGTTCGGACAGATAGTTCTGCAAGGACTTGGGTTCGATTTATTTATGAAGTACCATTCTGATGAAGGTGAAGCAGGACACAATTTTGCATTATTCCTGACAAGCTGTGACTGAGCAACACAAAGTTCTGATGGGTCTCACCAGAAGGAGACATGTTAACCCTTTCATGGTACTAACACACTTCTGAGCCCCGTATAGGAATACGACAGTTAGAAGTTCTATACAACTTTACAGCAAATGGTTACTAAGGGTTAACAGTAAAAGCAACTTGACTTGTTTTAGAAAAAACATCACATGCAAAAAGTAATTAAGCACATTTTGATTTACAAATGATGTGACAGTTATATATGTGCCAGTAACTATTCTGAGAAGTGCAATTTCTTCAGAAAATTTACTTAACTACAAGAGTCAGAGAAAATAACTCATTTCTACCCACCTCTGTGTAGGAGCGATGTAGGGATCATGGAAGCCATTTTGTAAACACCCTGAATGGGATGTTGCAGGGTAGCAACACACACACACACACACACACACACACACACACACACACACACACACACACACACACAAATAGTCACTTACCCTATGGGCTATGCAGAGAACCCAGTGGACTTGATGCCTTTAGTCTGTGGGAGGAAACCAGAGCACTCAGGGAAAACCAATGCAAACAAACATCCTTTTTCACTTGTATTGAGAATATGTTTTACCAAAATAAAAATATGAGGGCACAAAAAATAGCTAATAAAGCGGATTCCCTTCAGCTTAGTTTAAGGAGAACATTTTTTCTTTGTTTAAAAAAGTGATTGAACTTCCTATCAGTTCAGTATGAGGTTACGCAAGAGATGTACTGTATGTTGGAAAATACGGTGGTATCAGGGTAGCTGACAGTACTTCTCTGTGAGTCTGTCTCTATTGCTGAAATAACTGAGATGTTTTCTCTGAGCTCTGTGTTGGGAAAAGCATTTGCTAAAATGCATTAATAAAAATTTAAATGTAAATGGTTCAGTCAAAGGGCACATACTAGTTTTTAACTGAACTTTGACCACAATTCCAGTCTCTTTATCACCATGCTGCCTGGATCAGCCATAATATCCAGAGGTCTAATATTTCAGTCTTAATAATCAGATTCTACAGGTTTTTACCACTGTTGCTGAAAAACTCTGAGCTGATTCTGCAAGTGGGAGGCTAAAACCCTCTAAGAAGATTTTGCTGGCCTGCTTCCTAAAAAAGAACTTAGTGATTTTTTTTCTAGAATGAAAAAGCAAAGTTAAGTCATCTTAAATGTGAATGGCAACTACCTGGCAAAATATATAAAGTTTTTGCAGTGGCAGTTTAAACCCCATACCTAACATGAATGCAAACTTAGTAGATGCGGAAATATTTGCGCTCAATGCTTACAAGTAAACGTTAATTCTCAGCATATTATTTCTTCAATTCACTTATCTATTTTTTGTACAATTGCCACAGCAAAATTTATCCCAGTGATTAATCTTCATCTACTTGGCGCCATAAAATTTGGGTAACTGAGTGGAAACAGAAGCTTTTTTATTTCCAAGAGTGCTGCCCAGAGAGGAATGGTCTCGATAGTCCAGTGCTGCCATACATTAATGACGCCAAGGGTTCATTTACAATGCAGGTCTGTTTAGCATCATGAAGAATTCGGCACGGCATCCTGCTAGCGGGGAAAGATGGGAAAAATAATCACTGACACCCCCTCTGTGATGGGAAGAATACAGGACAGAATTTTCATAAAATGTGACTCAGATAAATCAGTGTTGGTCCAAACATTTAAAAGTTGAAGAGGTTGGTTGTTGAGGCAGTGATGAATAAACAAACGCCATCATCCAAACAAAAGTATCCTGGCTCCATTTGCCTCGGTGTCTGCCACTTACCTCCAGAGGCAGGAAAAAAGACCAGTATGAAGCAGCAGCAGAGGGGTTAGGAGACCAGGTTTGTGGCCCTAGTGCAGGGGAAGCAGAGGCCAATGCAACTCTCATAGGGGCTTTTAAACATTCCACCGTGCATGAAAGGATTCCAGCAAAGTCAGCTTCACCTGTGTGAATGCTACTGCACAGGGTCACCCAATTCACTGTGATTTAAACTAGACAGCTGACACAGCAAAGCTCACAAACCTCTTTGCTACACTGCTGTCCATGAGAGCCATGCAAGAGCTGTTAGTTTTGATGGTTTCATTTATTTGCTGTCATTTTTTTGAATTTCTTTAAAAATTCTGCTAATTTAAATGCTGGCGGTGAGAAATAAAACACAATACAATGCAATACAATACAATACAATGCACTGCCCGGCCAAAAAAAGTCACCACCTGGATTTAACTTAAATCAAGTCATGTCAAGTCAAGGTTTATTTGTCATGGATGAACAACACAGCATAGCAGTGTTGTCACCCTGAAAAGTTTTGTTTCCGGGCATCCTCAGTAATATAAATATGAACATAAATATGTAAAAGTATAAAAAAATACAGGATATAGGATAGTTAAATAAATACTACAATCAGGAAAAGGAAAACAAATAAATAATAATAAATAAAGAGAGTAAATAAATAAGAATAGGTATGAAGATATACATGGGGGAGTGGGGGGGAAGACACAGCAACCAAACCTACAACAACACCAACAACACACCACTGCTTATCTTACACAATGGAGGGGACAGGCATACAGACAGACAGACCCCGATCGACTGTTCCCACTGCCCAGGAAGGGGTCAGTGGTTTAGCAGTCTTACGGTGAGGGGGAAAAAACTGTCCCGGAACCTTTTCATCCTTGTCCGAACACTTCTAAAGCATCTTCCGGATGGGAGCAAGGAGAACAGTTTGTGGCTGGGGTGACTGGTGTCCCTCTGGATGGTAAGTGCCTTCTTCTTGCAATGCTGGGTGTGGAGGTCCTGCAGGGCTAGCAGATCAGTCCCGGTAATGCCCTGTGCTGTCTTGACCACTCTTTGCAGAGCTTTACGGTCTGACGCACTGCAGCTGCCATACCAGGCCGTGAAACAGCCAGTCAGGATACTTTCAATGGTAGATTTGTAGAAGTTGACAAGTATCCTGTTGTCCATGCCGAACCTCCTCAGCCGACAGATGAAGAAGAGGCGTTGTGTTGTTGCCTTGATGACGATGCCGGTGTGCCGTGACCAGGACAGGTCCTCAGTGATGTTAACTCCGAGGAACCTGAAGCTGTTCGCTCTCTCCACTGGGGCGCCGGCTATAGAGATGGGCGCATGGCCATTCCCCTGCTGTCTCCTGAAGTCCACGATCAGCTCCTTTGTTTTGCTGACGTCGAGATGGAGGTCATTGTCCTGACACTATGAGGTCAAGGTTCTCACCTCCTCTCCATAGGCCCGCTCATCGTTGTCGGTGATCAGGCCGATGACCGTGGTGTCGTCAGCAAACTTGACTATGATGTTGGAGCTGAGCGAGGCGACGCAGTCGTGCGTGAACAGGGAGTACAGCGGGGGGCTAAGCACGCAGCCCTGGGGGGTCCCTGTGCTGAGAGTCAGCGCTGAGGAGATGGTGTTCCTCAATCTCACTTGCTGGGGCCTGCCTGTCAGGAAGTCCATGACCCAACCGCACAGAGTCGGGTTAAGTCCTAGGTTCCTGAGCTCAGCGACCAGCTTAGAGGGCATGATGGTGTTGAATGCTGAGCTGTAATCGATAAAAAGCATTCTCACATATGTGTTCCTCTGTTCCAAGTGGGAGAGAGCCTTATGGAGAGTGAAGGCGATTGCGTCATCAGTAGACCTGTTCGGTCTGTAGGTGAACTGAAGTGGGTCCAATGTGACTGGCAGAGAGCCAATGATGTGTGACCTGACTAACCGCTCAAAGTACTTCATGATGATGGATGTAAGTGCAACAGGACTCTGGGTTTCTTAGGTACAGGAGCAATGATGGTTTTCTTGAAACATGGGGACAACAGATTGCAGCAGGGAAAGGTTGAAGATGTCAGTGAACACACAAGCCTTAAGAACCCTACCAGGGATGTTATCTGGTCCAGGAGCTTTGTGTATGTTTATCCTTTTAAAGGATTTACATATATCTGCCCTAGACACCTGCAGTGTGCAAGCATCCTGGTTCAGGTCCACGGCCAGGCGTGGGTGGTTCTTCTCAAACCGTGCATAGAAGGTGTTCAGCTCCTCAGTGAGGGGAGCAGACGCTTCTACAACACTGCTGCTTTTCCCTTTATAGTCCATGATTGTTCTAAGCCCACTCCACATGTTTCTGATGTTGGTAGAGAGACTCCACTTTGTCCCTGTACTGCCTCTTAGCAGATTTTATTGCTCTTCTCAGGTTGTAACGAGAGCACCTGTAGCCCTTCAAATCACCGGAATTAAAGGCTGCTGTCCACGGATTTCACCGGTCACCCACGGTTTTTGGTTGGGGAAAGTTTGTACAGTAACTCTCGGAACAACATTGTCGATGCATTTTGCAATGAAACCCGTTACTGTTTCGGCGAGTTCCTCCAACCTGTTTTCCGCCGCCTCCCGAAACATCACCCAGTCTGTCTCGCCAAAACGATGACGTAGAGCCTCATCTGATTTGTCCGTCCAGCGCTGGATGGTCCTCATCACTGGTTTTCCTGCTTTAGCCTCTGCCCATAGGTGGGCAGTAGCAGGATGGAGGCGTGGTCTGACTTGCCGAAGGCAGGACGGGGGAGGGCCTTGTGTCCACCCCGCAAGGGAGTGTAAACATGATCCAGTGTGTTCCCATCACGTATCGAAAAGCTAATGTGCTGGTGGAATTTTGGCACGGCTTTCCTCAGATTGGCGCTGTTGAACTCGCCAGCCACAATCACAGCAGCTTCCGGGTATAAAGCCTCCAACCGCTCAATAATACCGTACAACTCGTCGAGCGCCCCTGCGGTGTCGGCTTGTGGTGGAATATACACGGCTGTTAAAATGGCCGATGAAAATTCCCGGGGCAGGTAGTAGGGTCGGCATCTGATTGTGAGGTGCTCGAGGTTAGGGGAACATCCAGAGGAGATATTCTCCACATCCAAACACCACAAGTTGTTTACCGCGAAGCAGACACCTCCCCCTCTCACCTTCCCCGACTCCATTGTCCTGTCCTGCCGGTGTATTGTGGGGTGTAATGGCGAAGTCTGGAATCGAGGGGTCCAGCCAAGTCTCCGTGAAAACCAGCACATTGCAATCTTTGATGTCCCGGTGAAAGGCTAGTCTGCTTCTCAGTTCGTCTAGCTTGTTATCCAGTGACTGAACATTCACTAGAAGAACACTAGGAAGAGGAGGACGGTTTGCACGTCGTCTCAGCCTGACCAGAACGCCAGCTCTTCCCCCGCTTCCTCCTCCGGCGCCGTTTACCAGGTATGCCAGGTAGACTGAACAAAGAGTAATCCAGCGAGGTCACTGTGTCCACTGAACTTTGCTTGGCTGTGAAATGTGTGCTTGTTGCAGTTCCGATGTCGATCAAAGTCTGTCTGTTGTAGGTGACGATAGCGTTTGTAAATATAGCGTTATTATGTAAAGTTACTGCTTTAACACTTAGTGTTATGATGTGGGGTTGCTTCAGTTGCTCAGGTCTACGTTCAGCAACGTTATGTGCCCAAAAAATGAGGTGAGCAGACTACCTGAATAAACTGAATGACCAGATTTTTCCATCAATGGATTTTTTCTTCATATTCCAAGATGACAATTCCAGGATTCATCGGGTTCAAATTGTGAAAGAGCGCTTTAGGGAGCATGAGAGAGAGACATCATTTTCACACATGGATTGGCCACCACAGAGTCCAGACTTTAATCCCACTGAGAATATTTGGGATGTGCTGGAGAAGACTTTATGCAGTGGTCCGACTCTCCCATCATCAGCACAAGATCTTGGCAAAAAATTAATACAACTCTGGATGGAAATAAATGTTGTGACATAGCATAAGCTTATAGAAATGATGCCATGGCGAATGCGCACTGTAATCAAAGCTAAAGGCAGTCCAACAAAATATTAGGGTGTGTGAGTCTTTTTGTTGACCGGGCAGTGTATATATAAACTGTTTTAACTTTAAAGCGGTTGCATTTAGTACATATTATTATTATTATTATTATTATTATTAGTAGTAGTAGTAGTATGACATATATAGATAGAATAATATATATAGATGAAAGGAAAAGTCTGTTTTTAATGTACATTTAATGTATTCCCTTTGTGATGAGTTTAGGAATTACTTGGGCAAATAATTGGGGTTGACTTTGTGGCCCCAGGAGCACATAAACATTTTTCTTATTGAAATTAATAATGTCTCTGACTGAAGAGACTTAACCCTCCAAACTCATTTCCAGGAGTGTGCTATGCTCATAAATGAGTGGAACACTGTAATTTGGAAAATTTTGTAAGTTTTACCACTTGTATGTTATTTATTACAGCTTAATTCCTCATCAATAGTATATATTTTTTTTAATATTATAGTTCATATGTGTAACTTTTTGTGTAACTGCGTTTTTTATGATCAAAATTAGCAAACCACCCAAAGTCTACAGAAATGTCAGTTTTTCACATTACAGAGGAATGAGGTATCAAAAGGTGAATTGCATGCTCCAATAAGTCAGCCCCTCCACTGTACTCTGCTGAATGCAGCTGTTAAATGCTGCAGCCTCTCAGCAGGACGATGATCCCAAGCGCAAGGCTTAAGCAATGTTGGAGAGGCTCCGAAACAAAAAGGTGAGTGTCCTGCAGCGGCCCAGTCAAACGCCTGCCATCCATCATCCAGCCAACCTTAGCAACCTGCAGCACATTTGCCAAGATGAATGGGATAAATACATCCCCAGCGGTGTCCAAAGCTGGTACACACAGTGTTTACCCAAAAACACGCAAAGCTGCTACTACTGCAAAATGTCGCTCTACCAAATATGTATGCTTAGACTTTGAATACTTATGCAAAATACTTGTGCACTTTTTTCTAAACATCTACAGACAAATAATTCATATTAGGTCAGAAAAATCACTATTAAACTTTATGATTTCACAATAAAAATACAAAATGGGAAATACAGTTTGTAATCCAGGCAACATTGACAACTTTCAGTGGGTTTGAATACTTTTGCAAAGTGCTGTATATGCTCACTGCAACTCATCTGTGGGCTTCCTCTCATATAATTACGGTAAGAAGGTGCAGATACAGGCTTGCGGCCTACGTAATCGAGGGCATTTCTAAACTGACAACCCAGTTTAAACTCTTGCTCAGTTCTTTCTCAAGGTGTGGTGTTTACAGGCTTATCCACCTGAACAAGATATAAAAAATCCTGCTGTACACTCACAGCCAGAACCTTCTTGCTTAAAATCTGAGAAAATGCAAATGCTATATTTAAAGCATTAAATATATTCATCTAGGGTACAGTATATGGCACGATAACCAGAACTTCACTCCTGACAAAATACTGTAATTAATCTGGTCTATGAAAAACATGATTAAAAATGGGAACAAAAGTGGCAAAAAACAACACATATAGCATTTTTGCAGGTTAGGCTGCATGAAGCTGTGAAATTGAGTAATATTTTAAAAAAATTACATTTTAAAAAACAATGACAACAGGACATTAATACACAGGCAAATTTTGTCTAAGAAAAAGTGCTACTTTATATGACAAGCACAGACGTAAGCATTGCTGTATCATTTATCGTCATTTTAGATGTAGCCTTCAGACATTGTTTTCACACGGTGTCACATATATTCACGTGGTACCAAATATATAGTGGAGATAATATTTACAAATAGTCTCACCTTTAAGAACACATCAACATGAGATTTAAATAATTGGCGTTCTCTAATCTCACTCCTTCGCTTTCACCGGTGTTCGCCTCCATCAGGGTGACGGTGGTCCGGAGCCTGTCCTGCCATCGGTGACCAACCAACAAGCAGGGGGTTCCACCGGCATGGGACACCACACTTAATAAAGTGTAAAACTGAAAGGTCAAAATTTCCCAAAAACAACACATTTTTTGATGTCAAATATTAGCCTGATGCTAAATTAATTTTCTCAATTTGTTCAAAATGTGAGCAGTTTCAGACATTAAAATGTTAGCTGTTTTGAATTAAAATGTTATTTTTTTTTAAAGCAGGAGTTTAACAGGAGGACCAAAACAAATGTGTGCTGCTCTAATATATTTACGGTATCTTGCTACCCTAAAGTTGTCAGCTGTGTTGTAAGATAAGAGATCACGAGATGATGATCAGCTTCTTGAGCTGATGCCTCAGTAGATCCCTCAAAAGGGGTTTTTCGCACGCAGATCAGCGCAGACAGCTGAGGTGCTCTCAAGAGGTCTTGAAAGACTGCCTAGTCATTCTCCACCCGCCTCTGGTGATTTGCCTGCTTCAGACCGTTGCCCCCTGGGTTTTTCTCCGAAAATCCCACCATCAGGTGTCCAGGGGCCCGCGTTTGGCCAGCTGGGGCGAGCGGTTCGTGAGGCTGCACGTGGGGCTGCGGTGGACAACCCTCGTGAGCAGGGTGCTTCTCCTGACGCTGCTGTCCGAGTCCTCCTTCCAGAAGGTGTGTGCGTAGGGTGCGGCGCGGCGGCAGGGCAGGCAGAGCGCAAAGTGATGCAGCAGGTGTCCGCTGAAAGCCATGTAGATCCAAGGATTGCAGCAGCTGTTGAGGCTGGCGAGCAGCGCCGACAGGGTCACGGCCATGTTCTCCGAGTCTGCACACAGGAGAAACAGCGAGAAACAAAGCCACGGAGTAAGAAACACCGTAAGAAGCGAGAATCCGGCATTACAGGTTGCTTAAGAGCACTGCAAAGGTAAAAATATGCAGCGTTTGCTTGAAGGAAGTTATTAACTTTGCCCATGTGCCCCACACACATAATAAAGTGACACAGCGATGCAAGTAACAAAATTAAATCTAAAATACAACTTTTTTTTTCCTTTTTTTTTTTAAACAATGCATTTCACCGGTTTACCTGTACCCATTACAGCAGCCCTGCAGTTTGAATTACCTTTTATTATTATTATAATTATTATTATATAATTTTAGCTTTACACCAAATAATCCAGATTTTCCATTTTGGGGATTTAAGTATAAATAAGACATTTAATGCATTGGCGGTAACTTGTATTTGGAAGAGACATTTAGGGCCACATTTTTCGACAGAAGCAGCAAACTTTTTCAGTTTCCATTCGCTTTTTACGCGTGTTTGTCACCTGTTAGTGCGGCTTTACCCGCTTTTAGGATGGCAGGAGAACCAGTGTTAGAGGAGGAGGTTTAAACCCGTATCTGCCCGCTTATGCACCTCGAAGTTCTTGCAGCCGTCATCCGTCGCGGCGGCCGCGGGACTCGACCTGAGAACCTTCCGGGAAGTGCGCCCCCTGCCGGCTTACCGTGCCAGGAGAAGTCGTCGTCCCACACGGACCACATCTGCACGACGAAGAAGGGCGCCCAGCAGACGACGTAGGCGAGCACGATGACCAAGGTCATCTTGACGGTCCTCAGCTTGGCCCTGGAGATGGTGCTCACGCTGCTGACCGCGCAGCTGCCCACCAGGGCGCTCTTGGAAGCCCTCTCGGAGCCGAGCCTCTTCTTGGTCTTGTACCTCATGTTCCTCCAGATGCTGCGGCAGATAAACCCGTAGCAGATGAGCAGGATGAGCACGGGGATGAGGAAGATGCCCGCCGTGATCCACGTGATGTAGGCTTTGACCCCCCACGGCTCCACGAAGTGCCCCCAGCAGTCGTACACGCCGGAGCCGCTCTGGATCTCGCTCAGCGAGAAGATGAAGTACTGCGGGCTGCTCAGCACCAGGCTGCACAGCCAGGTGCCCGCGATCATGGCGTAGGAGCGCCGCGTCGGCTGCCGCACGGTCGTCAGCGGGTGGCAGATGGCCGTGTAGCGGTCCACGCTCATCACGACCACCATGTAGGTGGAGGCGAACATGCCCAGAACCTGCAGGTGCTTCACGATCCTGCACAGGAAGTCGGGCCCGTGGAAGCGGAATGTGATCTCCCAGCAGAGCTGCGGCAGCACCTGGAAGAAGGCCACCACCAGGTCGGCCAGGCTCAGGTGTTTGACGAACAGGTGCATGCGCGACATCTTCTTCTTCGTGTTGTGCATGGCCAGCAGGACGCTCAGGTTGCCGACCACAGCCACGGCGAACGTGGCGCTCAGCACCGAGATCTCCATCTTGGCCACCTCTTCGTTTCGGCCGAACGGGTCGCTCTCGTTCCTGGGAGGCGTGTCGTTGCCCCCGTGTCCGGCCATCTGGGGGAGGAGGTGGGTCGCATCGGCGGGGCTCGAACCCGTCGGGCTGCGGCGGCGGCCACCTGGAGAGCGCTTTTAAAGCGGCAGCGCAAGTGCGAGCCCCGCCCGGCGCCACCTCCGGTAAGACGAGAGCTCCCCGGAGGACGCGTGTAAACATCTATTTATTTAATCCTGACATTCTTTCCTCGCTGTTAGTCGGCAGCCTTGTGGGAAGTGAGCGCGGCGTTTGTTAGCGGGACTGTCCGTCACTTCGGCTGTCTGCGAATTCTCTGCTGCACTTTTCGCTTAACTTTGTGGCTGCTGCGTCAGCTGCATTTATGGAGGGGAACAAACGCTGGCAAACAGGCATTATTGTCCGACCAATGAACTGTTAGAAAATAGCAAGAGCTTCAATGCCATGCTTTGTTGGTTGCGAACTGGGTCTACTTTATCGAAGACCGAATTGCGGAGGGAGCGTGAGTGAGTGATGTGGCAGTGAGGAGTGAGAGCGCGGGAAAAGGAGTGCGAGGGCGTTGGAGTGAGCGGGAAGCACGTTTGTAGCAGCTGTGCCAGGCCTGGAATTATATATATTTGATTTTATTTTAATAAATTGGTTGAGTGTTCCAGTGAGAGTCCTGTCTTGAAAGAGTTTTATTTACACCCTTGAAGCCACAAACAACAACAACATTTATTTGTATAGCACATTTTCGTACAGAATGCTGTAGCTCAAAGTGCTTTACAAGGTGAAAAGAGACAAGAATAATGAAGGGTAGCCCAGTCAATGAAAGGGTGCTTACAGATGAACAGTGGGGTCAAATGGCCGGGAGGACAGAAAAAACAAAAAAAAAAAAACTCCAGTTAGACTGGAGAAAGAGAAAAAAAAAACAAAATCTGCAGGGGTTCCAAGGCCAAAGGACCACCCAGCCCCCACTGGGAATTCTATCTAACAGAGAGATTTCTTAAACAGTCTTTTCTGGATTGTTCTGCCGCACACAATGAAGATGGTGCCATGGAGAGCTGGGACATCTGCCTTCGTACCATCGATTGAAGGGGCTTGTTGGTGCTTAGATTGGGTGGTGGTGGCGTAGGTTGCCACCACAGGAGAACCATAACCCAGAAGTTATTATTAACAAAAAAGGAATGTTACAGGTGTAAACTAAGGGCCACTAAGCAGACATCCCATCCTGCAAAAACTTATTTCAGGGAGGTACCCCACCGCCCCCCCCCCCCAAAAAAAAAAAAAAAAAAAAAAAAAGCCAGGCTGACTATGTCAGGACGTAATTTCTTTAATCGCATACCTCAACTATTAAACATACATCATACATATTTGGCTGGCAGACTCAATAGCTAATACCTATACGTTAATGCAAACAGCTTTTCTAGGCCATTTCTTTTGCAAACTTTCCTTGTACTGTAATGTAGTTTGCTTCGCAGATTTGAGCAGTTTGCCAGACGTCTCAACTTCATAACAGTCTTTGTCAATGAATTTGTTAATTTTGCAAGACATCAGATTCACAAGCGTTTGGTGAGACAGCTGACTCCTGAATTCTGTCTTAATGTGACCCACCATGCCGAATGCCCTTTCTACATCAAAATTAGAATTTGGCAACACCAAAAGCAGCTTCATCAACTGGCAGAGCTCTTTAAATCTCAACTGCCCTGTGCTCACAGATTTTACTTTGGACAGCTTCCCCCAGAACTCATCAACTGGCAAACTTCTGTAGTTTGGGACCAGTCCTTCAAGGTTAGTTGAGACATAATCCAGGACTTCTAAGTGTAACTGTTCTCTGGCATCTTCCTTGATCACATTTGGAAATCTCTCTGCCAAAGTCAAAATCTGTTCTGGATTCACCTCATCTTAACTCTCTGCATTGACCACTGACAGATTTTTCAAGATTTGGCCATTGATATTGGCCTTTCCAATATTTTTTGAAAGTGCCTAACATAGAATTCTCTGGCATCTTTAAAGAACTGTTTAGACTTGTAAGAGGGCATCTCTTGTGCTTCCTCACTTAGCAGCTGCCTCCTTGTCAGGTACCCAATAAAAAGCTTTTTATCTGGGCAGTCACATCTATCTCCTGAATTTTATGTTCTCTCAATATCTTTGGCTTAATAAATCTGCTTGCTATGTCATGCAGGAGCTCTTCTACACTCTGATCCAACTTGAAGAGGGCAGGTGCCTTATTTTGAAAAATCAAATTGAATTTGTCAAAACATTGTGTGACATTATGGAGAAAGCATGAGCATACTTTCCTTTGTGGGTCTTTCAGAATATGTGACGACTTCTGATTTTCACTCATTGACTCAACATATGAACTAGAGGCTGGCCATTAGTGGAGCAGATGCACCAAGCCTTTTCCTAAAGAAAGCCAGTGTGTAGGACAATGCTTTTGTACTCTCTGCTGGGCAACATTGCAGAACTCTTGAAACTGTTTTAGGTTTTCTTTTCGTTTGGAACTTTTCTCAAAGTAGTAGTAGACGTCAATGAGCAGTTCTTCAGGTGACACTGAGAGCTTCTTGGCAGCGGTTTTGGAACACATGTTGACCAGGTGAACTGGACAGCCAACACTGTAAATATGAGGGGCCTGCGCTTTCACTCTTGATAAGACAGAGTTGTTTTTGCCAGTCATCACATTGCAATTGTCCCTGCTAAATCCAACACAGTTGGAACATTCAAGGCCTTTGCCATGCATGGATGATGCAATGCAGTTTAATATGTTTTCAGCCTTGGCATCATTGCACACTGGCATGTCTACAAATCCAATTGTTAGCATATCACATGTTTCACTAAAGTACCTGGCTAACATGGCACATTCATTCTCACACATTATATCATTGCTTTCATCACCCAAAATACCGTATGGCCTTTTTTCTGTACGGATGAACTTGTGCAGATCCTCTGAACATTCAGGTTCCAGTGCTATGTTCACAATAGCTGCTGTCTTGGTTGATAAGCAGGCATTGTTTTTTGCAATTTCTGAATCTGGAAACATTTTCCTGAATAGCTCGCCTGTGTGTTTACACACTTGGACTGGCAGGTTATGCTCAACAATGAAAGATGTAAAGTACACCTCATCTCTAGTGACTTCCTCTGTCAAACTTTGGTTTTCTGCTGAGAAGAACTGTGAAATACTTGAGCAGCCTTCCCTGCGCTTAGCCTCCCTAATATGCTGTGGTCCCTAAAAGAAATAAAAGCATACGGTAGATCCTTAATATACTTTGCAATAGTTTGTTTAGTAATTCTGTCTAATCTGTAAACCAAGTTGGGTAGGCCTATATGCAGAAAATCTGACATTAAAATATGTACTCATATCATTCAACTCCTAGAGTCATTTTTATTCTATTACAGCTTTAAGTGAGTCCACAGGGAGACTGGCCTCATGACGTAGCTCCTTGGCAGCTGGAAAGCTAATTTAAATGACGTTAGCTTTGATAATGAACAAATGACATTGGTTAAACTCACCTCAACATGTCTTTTACAGACATTTATTCCCCCCCATGGGCAATGCTGAAATCACTGTTGCAAACAGCGCAGCACACAACACTTTCATTACTTTTTACTGTCACGAGGCAAGGGTACACCTTCGTATAATCTGAAGTGAAATGCGTTTTATATCTTTTTCTTTCGGGCAGTCTGCCATGTCAATGCTGGACGATATATTAAACTGATAGATCAGAGAGAGAGGTCAACTGTAAAGCCCGCCCCCAGAGAAAACTGATAGGTCTACAGAAAAAGAGAGACCAATCAGGAAGCTCTCTCTTTGTTGCTCTTTCCTTTCATTAGTCAGTCACTCACTCTCCTTCTCCAAAGAGTCTCGATAAGCTCTGGGATCTGTGCTCTCTCGCTTTAAAAAACAAATTCCCGGGATGTTCTATATAATTTGCGGGCGTCGGGGAGCCACTATCAATATGCAGGAGACTCCCGGAACTTCTGGGAGAGGTGGGATGTCTGACTAAGTAACCTTTGTGCACAATTGGCCTTAAGTTCAGTTTCCTTGAAAAAGTTGGGGAAGTAGAGCTGAAATAGGCCTATGCTTTTTGCTGGAGAAATAGGGCCTCAGGAAGGTATGAAAAGAACGTATAATTTGTTGGTGGTTCTGGCTGGGTGGTTCAGGTCTGTTTACACTGCAGCCTGTGCTTTTTTTAAAAGATCTGCAGGTTGGCTTGGAAAATTCAGGGACTGCTTAAAAAGAAGTCATCTCTCTACCTGTCCATGCACCTATCCATCCATCCATCCATCACCATTAACTGCTATATCCCAGTCAGGGTTGTGGCGGTGCAGAGCCTATCCCACAATCACTGGACGCTGGACCATGAAACATGCACTGGATGGGGCTCCGAAGAAGTTGTCTGAAGCGAAATAACCACAGTGGGATAAATAACAAAAGAAACTAAATTTAAAAAGAAATGAAATTATTAGCAGGTTATAAATATTGAAGGAAATATTTCCTGCATATATCTCAGGACCGAGTAAGCAAATTAAACCCATTTCATAATAATGTGGGCAAAGAAAATGAGGAAAACAGGCATCCCGCCACTGACAAGAATATTACGCTCCCCATAAGGTGAAATCTCGTAAGCCGGAAATGCGATTACCGTTACGGCACAAATGGCTCTCGTTACGCCTAAGCGTGAAAAATCTGCCTCGATTCGGTAAAGGCTATTAAATCGTTTCTCTCATATAAATTGCAAAAACATGTATGCCAAAGACTCATGTCCTGAGGGATACCTCGTGTTTTACTTCTCACATTTGTTCATTTATCCAACACGTTTTTCCAGAGCAACTTAAGCTGCCCCCAGTTAGGCAGCATTTCAACCACAGCTGGTCGAACCCCTTCACTACCTGCTCCCCTATATTCAATGATCAATCTGTATTAAGCTAATTTCCATAAATATATACATTACAAATGTGGCCTGATACTTAGATAAAGTATAGTGTTGGTCTACGGGTGTGAGAGGTTCCCACTGTATCGGTTACCCCGTTTTCAGCAATCTTCTGTCTACTTCTGCTTTCCACTATGTATAAAGTATTGGCTCATAAAGCCACTGGTCATGGCAAGTTAGCATATCTGTTTATTTCTATTTCTATCATTTTAAGGTGCGGTTTTATAGCTGGGACTTATTACTATGGTGCGCTGCTCATGGGGCTTCTACAGATATTGAGCCGTCTGTATGCAAAAGCAGTGCGGCCTGGAGTTCAGCTTCGAGATTTGTTCCTGCTGACTGCATGCTGGGGGTCGCATTAAATCAAGGGACACAGTCGAAATAACAGTGACCCCCATCCATAGAGTTTGTATTTATGCAGAACAGATGCATGGATTCCAGCCCAGCTGAGCTAATCTGGTTGTCATTCACTTTTCCGTAACTGTAAAGCTGCCCTTGAATCAGTGGTTTGCGGCTGTAAAATAAACAGGCATTTTTATACAAGTTGGCAATAACCTGTGCAGAAATATTCAGGCATACAGTATTGTACTGTATGTTTTACACTCTTAGTTTGGGTGGGCTGATCTAGATTTTTGGGTACCTTGGTTTGCTTTCTTTTTCTCCAGTCAGAACCATCAGCTGAGGGCAGCACTGATTCCAGCGCTATTGTGGGCGTGGTTGTTGGCAGCTGTACAATTTAGTGTTTTTACATTTTGTACAGTTTTTTGGCACAACCGGACTACACAACATCATGCATTCCAGCTAAAATAATAAGTACATACATACCTGTTTAATAGGTATCAAATAGTGGCTATGGAGGCCTTGTGTATGATTATCAACTTAGAAAAGAGCAAAATTAAGCTAGAATTTGATAACAGGAAATGGAGCTGAACGTTCTGAGCAATTTGAATTGTAAAGGAAATGGGGAGCTAAAATTAGCCAAATTTCTTTACTGAGTTGTTCAATGAGGGAACTCTGGGAAATGACTGGAAGCAGGAAAAGTATTGCCACTTTGTTTTACCATTGAGTTGATAAAGAACACTGTATAGCTGAGAAATGCAATTGTATGGGTTTGTGAATGGCAAATCCATCTTAAGTCCCGAGTCATGAACGATGCAACCCTTGGGCCCAGGTTTTGTGTTGGTGTCTCTATGCAGGGCAACAGTATGGGAAGCCCCAACCATCTGAACCATAGACTTCTTGTCATTTTTACAGCAGCACATTGCATGTAGTTGCCCTTGTTGAAGAGTGCAGAAAGGGAGCCATTTGTGGCCGAACCCAAAGCAGCCATTCAGTGGTGTGCGTGAGACAAGGGAAGCTTTCAGGCAGTGCAGACCGCAGCGAGGCCGCTTTCTTGTTGCTCTGGGTCATAGCGAGTGCTGCAGCACCAGAGCTCATCACTCACAAAGACCTGTCTGGTTTCAAATCCAAGAAAATTCAGTTCAAGGTTCTGCCATGGAGTTCAAGCCAAAACTTGAGATATGGGAATTTTAAAAAATGATTTAACAAATTACACACAGCAAAAAATATTTTGAGGATGTTCCTTTTTCGCGGTATTGACTGTCTATAACTGCTACAGAACTAAAGTCAGAGGAATATAAAGTAGAAGTCATGGCCTGGTGCTGCTTGCTGCATATAAATTAAATATTAAAGCTTATTTATTTCTCCATGGAGAAGCTATGGAAGAAAAGCAGTGAAACAAATCAATGCTTGAGAAGTGGCCTATATAATGGTTATAGCAGCTACGATATATAAAAAGTAGAGGTCAAGCTAAGTCAATAGCCAATAAACCCTTCCAGGCAAAACTGTGGCTTCCATGTTCACATTTTGCAAAGATGCATGTAAAGGAAGTTCAAATAAATGAATGTTTAGGACCGCTGGAGTGAAAAGGAGGACAACAGGTAATAAGGAAGGGCAAGTAAGTACTGCAAGTGACAGTAAAATATGACAGCAGTCACTATGGGTCCAGTTTGACTCAGTGGGACTTCCACCATCATTGAGTGGGCCAGTGGTCTGGTCTAGTCTGGTCTGGAGAGGATGAGAATGTGACAAAATATGAAAGGGTGGAATCTGGATTTTTCCACCTTGTGTACAAATTGCTATGAGCAAACCAAATAAAAAAGACAAAAGAGTCAAACAGAGGAGTTCATGAATTTGCATCAGCTTTTGCCTTTTTACCAGCAAGTTCCTCCTCACAGTTGTGAAAATTGTTTGGTCTTTGGACATTTGTTCTGAAATGTATGTTGCCTATGTTTTGGCATTTTTCTCTCTGTCTGCCTTTATTCATTCCTGTGAGTTGTTTGTAAAATAATGGCACCTAATTTTGTGGAAGTGAGTTGATCTGAGTAAGTTTTGCAAATAAACCACAGTTTGCAAATAAACTTTGCTCTTGACTTGCAAAGCTTACAAATAAAAAAGGTTATTTTATTTAATCTAATTTTAGCTTACGGCTAGCTCAGCTGATTAACCCTCCCCCCCGTTATTAACAAAAAGCTTTTGGGTTTGATCCTCGTATGAACAAAAAAAAGAATTAAAAATCTTACAAAATGAAATTTAAAAAAATGCTCTCATGTACTTCTCAGCGTATTATGTGCAAAACAAACTGGCATTGGTTGGCCTGTACGGTTGGTAATGTAAAGGTTAGGGGTTCAGTACAAAGCGGGGGCCAGATGCCTCAGCTGATTTCCTCAACTGGTTGATAATGCAAAGGTTGTGGGTTTGATCCCTATACAGACCAAAAAAAGAAATAAAATTCTTATAAAAATGTTAAAAAATATATTTTTTTTAAAAATCTGTACTTATTAGTTTAATATCCAGCCAATAATAGTGGGACCACTCAGCTCAGTTGGTTAGAGAGCATGGTTGGTAACAAATTCAAATAAACAAGTAGATGTTGCAGCTATGAGATTTAATCAGGTGATGTTCCTGTCGGAAGTCATTGTTAAAGAGTAAATTCCTTTCGGCTCAGGTGATGCTCTGTGGTTTGCACTGTGAAGCTTCCTCCTCAGCCCACCCATGGCTGCTTGGATGTCTGAGTCTTCAGGCCATCAGTGCACTCACTGACTCCTACCTGTCCCACACCACCATGCAGAATGGTAGTGTCACGTTCCCGATCGGTTGTAAGGCGTAGGACCCAAATGCAGACGAGAGACGGGACATGGGATGCCAACACTCCATCGTTTATTCAATCAGCCTTGGAACACAGAGGCAGTTTAACAACTCGAACGATATCAGTCAGGTCCCGCGCCGGTGCCGGTCGGTGCAGCCTCTCTTATAGCCGCGTCGCGTCGAACATCTGGAACAGTTGCGTCGCCAACATTCGGAACAGTCGCGTCGCGTGGGGTCGTCACCGCGTTGTCATGCTTTGGGACGACGCTTCTCCTGACAGATAGTTTGCACCACTTAGCATATTTTCACTGCAGTACCAATGAGAATCCACACAGCTCTCAAATCTGGTGCTGATAAGCCACTTTATTAGGTACATGTAAAATCCAGCCGCAAGGGGATGCACAAACTAGTGCATTTCTTTGTGCCGGTCCCAAGCCCGGAAATGGAGAGGGTTGCGTCAGGAAGGGCATCCGGCGTAAAAATTTTGCCAAACCGAATATGCGGACAAAAATAGAAATTTCCAAACCGGATCGGTCGAGACCCGGGTTAACAACGACCACCACCAGCACTGCTAGCCAACAGGGTGCTGGCGGAAATTGGGCTACTGCTGGCCAAAGAAGGAGGAAGAGAGGAGGAAGGCATGTCCGGAGGAAAGAGGAGAGGAGGAAAGTTAAGAGAGTGGACATGAGGGTGGGAACTTTGAATGTTGGTGGTATGACTGGTAAAGGGAGAGAGCTTGCTGATATGATGGAGAGAAGGAAGGTTGATATATTGTGTGTGCAAGAGACCAAATGGAAGGGGAGTAAGGCTAGGTGCATCGGAGGGGGGTTTAAACTGTTTTACCATGGTGTGGATGGGAGGAGAAATGGGGTTGGGGTTATCCTGAAGGAACAGTATGTCAAGAGTGTCTTGGGGGTGAAGAGAGTGTCTGACAGAATGATGGTTATGAAACTGGAAATTGATGGTGTGATGATGAATGTTGTTAGCGCATATGCCCTGCAAGTTGGGTGTGAGATAGATGAGAAAGAAGAATTCTGGAGTGATATGGATGAAGTGGTGAAGAGTGTACCCGAGGGAGAGAGAGTGATGATTGGAGCAGATTTCAATGGACATGTTGGTGAAGGAAACAGAGGAGATGAGGAGGTGATGGGTAGGTATGGTGTCAAGGAGAGGAACGCAGAAGGTCAGATGTTAGTGGATTTTGCAAAAAGGATGGACATGGCTGTGGTAAACATGTATTTTAAGAAGAGGGAGGAACACAGGGTGACGTACAAGACTGGAGGAAGATGCACACAGGTGGATTATATCTTATGCAGGAGGGCTAGTCTGAAGGAGACTGTAGACTGCAAAGTGGTGGCAGGGGAAAACGTAGTTAGGCAGCATAGGATGGTGGTTTGTAGGATGACATTGGAGATCAAAAAGAGAAAGAGAGTGAGGGCAGAACCAAGGATCAAATGGTGGAAGTTGAAAAAGGAAAACTATAAGGTGGAGTTCGGGGGGGAATTAAGACAGGCACTGGGTGGCAATGAAAAGTTACCAGTGAGCTGGACATCTACAGCAGAAGTGGAAAGGGAGACAGCTAGAAAGGTGCTTGGTGTGACATCTGGACAGAGGAAGGAGGACAAGGAAACCTGGTGGTGGAATGAGGAAGTACAGGAGAGTATACAGAGGAAGAGGCTGGCGAAGAAGAAGTGGGATAGACAGAGAGATGAAGAATATAGACAGGAGTACAAGGAGATGAGGCATAGGGCGAAGAGAGAAGTGGCAAAGGCTAAAGAAAAGGCGTATGGTGAATTGTATAAGAGGTTGGACACTAAGGAGGGAGAAAAGGACCTATACCGATTAGCTAGGCAGAGGGACCGAGCTGGGAAAGATGTGCCGCAGGTTAGGGTGATAAAGGATAATGATGGAAACGTACTCACAAGCGAGGAGAGTGTGTTGAGCAGATGGAAAGAGTACTTTGAGGGGTTGATGAATGAAGAGAACGAGAGAGAGAGAAGACTGGATGATGTAAGGACTATGAATAGGGGAGTGCAATGGATTAGCAAGGAGGAAGTTAGGACAGCTATGAAGAGGATGAAGAATGGAAAGACTGTTGGCCCAGATGACATACCTGTGGAAGCATGGAAGTGTTTAGGAGAGATGGCAGTGGAGTTTTTAACCATATTGTTTAATGGAATTTTGGAAAGTGAGACGATGCCTGAGGAGTGGAGAAGAAGTGTACTGGTATCAATTTTTAAGAATAAGGGTGATGTGCGGAGCTGTAGTAACTACAGAGGGATAAAACTGATCAGCCATAGCATGAAGTTATGGGAAAGAGTAGTGGAAGCTAGGTTAAGAAGGGAGGTGACAATTAGTGAGCAGCAGTATGGCTTCATGCCGAGAAGGAGTACTACAGATGCGTTGTTTGCTCTGAGGGTGTTGATGGAGAAGTACCGAGAAGGTAAGAAGGAGTTGCATTGTGTCTTCGTGGACTTAGAGAAAGCATATGACAGGGTACCTAGAGAGGAGCTGTGGTATTGCATGAGGAAGTCAGGGGTGCTAGAGAAGTATGTAAGAGTGGTACAGGATATGTACAAGGACAGTGTGACAGTAGTGAGGTCTGCGGTAGGAGTGACGGATGCTTTCAAGGTGGGGGTAGGATTACATCAAGGATCAGCTTTGAGTCCTTTCTTGTTTGCAATGGTAATGGACAGGTTGACAGATGAGATCAGACAGGAGTCACCGTGGACTATGGTGTTTATGGATGACATTGTGATCTGTAGTGAGAATAGGGACTAGGTTGAGGAGACCCTGGAGAAGTGGAGATATGCTCTAGAGAGAAGAGGAATGAAGGTCAGTAGGACTAAGACAGAATACATGTGCATAAATGAGGGAGGACAGAGGAATGGTGAAGATGCAGGGAATAGAGTTGGCGAAGGTAAATGAATTTAAATACTTGGGATCAACAGTTCAGAGTAATGGGGAGTGTGGAAGAGAGGTGAAGACGAGAGTGGAGGCAGGGTGGAACGGGTGGAGAAGAGTGATCTGCGACAGAAGGGTACCAGCAAGAGTGAAAGGGAAGGTCTACAAGACGGTAGTGAGACCAGCTATGCTTTATGGGTTGGAGACGGTGGCACTGAGCAAAAGACAGGAGGCAGAGCTAGAGGTGGCAGAGTTAAAGATGTTAAGGTTTGCATTGGGTGTGACGAGGATGGACAGGATTAAAAATGAGTATATTAGAGGGGCAGCACAGGTTAGACGGTTTGGAGACAAAGTCAGAGAGGCGAGATTGCGTTGGTTTGGACATGTGCAGAGGAGAGATTCTGGATATATTGGGAGAAGGATGCTAGGGATGGAGCTGCCAGGCAAGAGGAAAAGAGGAAGGCCTAAGAGGAGATTTATGGATGTGGTGAAGGAGGACATGCAAGTGGTGGGGGTGACGGAGAGAGATGCAGAGGACAGGAGGAAGTGGAAGCTTTTGATCCGCTGTGGCGACCCCTAACGGGAGCGGCCGAAAGAAGAAGAAGAAGATTAGGTACATGTAAAAAGCTGAAGGTCAGACCTTTTGTTATCCCCAGCACAGCATGAATTCCGCAGCAGGGTTCTTGCTCCATGTTTGACTGACACTTCTGCATTTTCTGTAGATGTTTTTTTTTTGGTGGACCAGTCGTTCTGCTAACATCTCAAACTCACCCCAAAGATGGCCTACTGGCTTTTGAGATGGGGACTGTACAGGCCGCTGGAATAAAGACCTTGTCACATTTGTGGGAATCATCTTGAGATGTTGTATGCTTTGTGATATGGCACATTGTCCTCCTGCATATATCAGTTTGAGAAACAGCAGACTGGCCATGATGTAATGGGCACATCTACTCAGCATCAGTGCTATGCTGATCTGATGATGTTTCAATGGTACTGAAAAAAAGTGCGCCAGACAGCACCACCGCCAATTGGTACCAGCTAGGTGTGCTTAATAAAGCAAAGCATACAAACACATTCTAGACAACTGTGTGCTTCAAGCTTTCCAAGCACAGTTTGGGGAAGAAGGTCCTTTCCTGCTCCACCATGACTGTGTCCAACCTCAGGGATGCTCTTGTAGCTGAATGGGCACAAATTCCCACAGCCACGCTCCAATATCTGGTGGAAAGCCTTCTCAGAAGGAGGAGGCTGTTATAGCAGTAAAGGGGGGACAACTACATGTTAATGCCCATGGGTTTGGAATGGGATGTTCAGCAGATATGTGGGTGACGCTCAGGTATCCACACACTTTTGGCCAGGTAGTGTATATTCTGTTATTCGCAGTACAACTAGAAAGTGTAACACAAATACATAAATTTCAGCCCAGGGGCAAACTTCATACAGAAGAAAGAGGCAATGCTTTTTTTTCCTTCCCTTTTGTTTTCTTTGAAATGCCCCTCCGGTTGTTTCAGGGAAACGCTTAAGAGGTTCACAGGAAAAACACACACAAAATAAAGAACTAAACAAATGCCAGGTGAAACATGTGCTGCTTTTTGATAATTTACCAAACTTTATTGGTCTTATGCAAGCAGAGGATTTTATATACAGTAAGTAGGACAATAAAAGGCGAGGAAGAGAGGAAGGCCTAAGAGGAGATTTATGGATGTGGTGAAGGAGGACATGCAAGTGGTGGGGGTGACGGAGAGAGATGCAGAGGACAGGAGGAAGTGGAAGCTTTTGATCCGCTGTGGCGACCCCTAATGTGAGCGGCCGAAAGAAGAAGAAGAAGAAGAAGAAGTAGGACAATAAAAGAGCCCCATCTCCTTCCTGTCTTGTGATGCACACAAATGTTCTGTATGAATAAATTCATTTTTTAATTTGTTTCTCAAGGCCGTGAAATGAGCTGAGGGTTTGGGAGGCTTTTGGGAATGCAGTCAGACAACAAGGCAGTGTCACTCAGAATATAGTCACTACTAAATTATTTACAAAACATTCATACTTTTTATAATAATAACACCCATGAATTAAACACACTGGTTTAATTAATACCTTCATGTCCACACAAAGATCATGACAACACGCAAGTATTTTATACGGCAGTGCCCCCGTATCCGCAGGTAAAATGTCCCAAGATCTACCACCATTATGTGAAACCGTGGATAATACCGAACACTATATATAACATGATATTCATGTGACATAAATATGGTAAAATTTAACTGATAAATAATGCACAGTAAAATGTTACCAACATTAAAGTAATAATAAAGTGTACTGTACACTACATTGTACATTTACAGTGTGCTTTCTCTTGCTATTTTGCTATGTATGAAAGTAAGGGATTCTAACGTTTTAGCCTAATCCTCAAGAGACAACAGAGCAATAAAAAAAATACAGTACCTGTACTGTACAGTGTCATGTATAGTTTCAAGGGATGACAGAATAATAAAAATCATGCTTTTCCATCACGGACCGTTCTCACTTGGCACGCGTTTTGTAACTTACGAACTATTTATTTCTTTAATTTTCCTTTTTTTTCGGATAACTGAAACCATGGATACTGAAACAGCAGATATGGGGGCACGGCTATATATACAGTACATGTGACGGCCTTGGTCTTCAGGCCTGTTGTGACCCCAAGGTGTCTTAGGGCTCAAGGGTGTAACATTAAGTTGTCTGAATATCAGTGGTTCAGATGGGGACAAGAAAAATGAGCAAACAATGGGAATTTTGGGGGCAACAGTAATTTACTATATGCACTGGTGAGAGGTGTGATAGTGGTGGAAAAAATGTATATATTATACATTACAAATACATGTACACATGGGGAATATGAGTGGTGTTCAAGGAAAAAATAAATCAGAACCAAACAAAACTGGATACAGCAGTGCAGACATTTGTGTTTCCCTCCATAACAGCCTACTCCACTATCTCAGTCAACAAGTGGAGCTCTGGTGAAACCTAACTGGCAACTGGGTTCTGCTGGCTAACCACTAGTGATGAAGACATTTAAGCAACGAGGATACATCGAGAAAGAGAGATAGAGAGTGTGAGTCTCACATTGGTGCTACTTACTAGTTTAGTTTCTGTCACATTGCTGACACTTGCCCCTCAGTTTTTACAAAATATGAATGTCATATTTTAATGTATTCATATGTTTTAATTGTATTCAGTAATTCTCATTAACTCACCGCAAAAGACAGGAGGCAGAGATGGAGGCGGCAGAGTTAAAAATGTTAAGATTTGCAATGGGTGTGAGGAGGATGGACAGGATTAGGAATGAGTATATTAGAGGGTCAGCACGGGTTAGACGGTTTGGAGACAAAGTCAGAGGCGAGATTGCGTTGGTTTGGACATGTGCAGAGGAGAGATTCTGGATATATCGGGAGAAGGATGCTAGGGATGGAGCTGCCAGGCAAGAGGAAGAGAGGAAGGCCTAAGAGGAGGTTTACGGATGTGGTAAAGGAGGACATGCAAGTGGTGGGTGCGACGGAGAAAGATGCAGAGGACAGGAAGAAGTGGAAACAATTGATCCGCTGTGGCGACCCCTAATGGGAGTGGCCGAAAGATGAAGAAGAATTCTCATTAAATCACCACTATAATGAGGGAAGGTGATGGTTGGTGTATGTCAGCTTTGCAGGACACTGGAGGGCTTACACCATAGAGGTGCCCGGTTGTTCTAGTGGGACCAATTCACCCTCTTTCGGGAGGTTCAACATTGAAGGTTTAAGCTGCTGCCGCATACAGGGATTGCTCAGACCACCCCCCTCCCCCTGCCCTTTCCTAGTACATGTGCACTGAAAACATGCAATGTATACCTTTCTTTGTGTAAATATTCCAAAGTAGGAAACCATTCTCATGTGGAAAAAAATACAGAAACGAAGAAAGAACAACTGCATAACAGAATATCTGCAGCTCAGTTTCTGAAAGTTACTCTGACTAAATACCTCTATGAACATCATGTTGTGTAACAGCAGGACAATTGTTTAGCAAAATATTTGCAGCCTAATTTCTAAAAATTTTACTGAATAAATACTTGTGTTTATCAAATGTTTTTAGATGAGAGATGAGAGCTCATTTTTGAGATTGGGGAACAAACCTTTCAGGCTAAAAAACATGCAAAAAAGTGTAAGTGATGGGTAGTGGACTGACCTCCGAGGTCAACCCACACATTTGCCAATGGGTTTAAGTGATAGGCATGCTTCAGGCCTCCCATACTTCTTGAGGACCTTAAGGAACATTTCTGCCATTAGATTCTCAGCGGTCCTTGGGAAGTCAACAACACAAAGTCTTACCGTAATCATGATACATTTGAAAACAGTTCTCGTTTCACCTTGCCATGTCAGATACAAAAAGGGACGCCCTTACTGACCACGGAAGGTTGCCCAGAAATGGAGTCACCTATCATTGCATTGACTCTCCCCCCCAGATGCACTTTCCCCCAATTAAAATGCTCGCTTGTCAACCAGTGAGCTGAGCTTTGTCATTGTCCCCAGCCTGCTGGGGTCCACTTCCATGGCACTGAGCTGTTTCACAGTTCATCATTAAACAGCCAGCATGTTCAGCAGCCATAAGGTAAAACCTGCACTGTTTATTAATGGGCTGTGCAGCCAAACCCCAGCCCTTGCGTGCACGTGGTTCCTGCTCTCAGGTCACTTCTTTGTGCAGAGCTGCACTTCTGGGATTCCCTTACTGCTGCCTGCCATACCTGCTGTCACCCATGCCTCTTTTATTCCCATATGCACTGTACACGGGACACTTTGTGGACCAATATTACATCTGCCAAGATACAGGAGTACATGTGAGGCCTAATGAACACTACGGTTTGCTCAGTAGGCCTTTACATGCTTCCCATCTGTATCCATCACTAAGCCGTATGTGGGTAAACACATGAATGGTCCAAGTAAACACAAAAACACCAATTGGTAAATCACACGGGGCCCATATGGTAGAATCGGGTCTATACGTACAAAGAATTCCCTCCTTTTGCAAAATAAGCATGGACTTTCCTCCCAGATTCATTGAAGACACACTGCTGGATTAATTCTTATTGTATAAAAAGTTTAAATGCAGAATATGTCCTTAATGTTCGTCATACAGAACTCCCAAAACGAGAAAGCTTAAATGGTCGTGATAAAAATTCCATAGTAAATGTGCACTTCTGTTTGAACAATGAAGATCTTAGCTGACATTTTACAAAGTGCCTAGCTGGAAACCTTCTAAGCTCTGAATGGTCTGAGAACAGGCAAAGGACAACTGACAACTATCCTGGACCACTATGCACTCAACATAGCAGAATGGGTAGGAATGAAATGCAGCTCATTTAAAAAATCTGAAATGATCGGTTTTACAAAACTTTTGTCAAGATTTATCTAAGACATTTTTTCCAGTGTAGTAATAATGAAACTAGAACCTCTGTGCTGTCTGCATGTGTACCAACAGCAGGACAGTCGCTGGGCTCTTTTGCATGCTGGCTACAGAAGTGGAAAATATAAAAATACAGCGCACTAAATATTCTGAATACACCGTTCAGTGTAAATGCACCAGATTGAGGACGAAATATCTCCAACCATGCAAAGTGAACCCAGACTGGTGACTTTTCCCAAAGGATGATGAGCACACAAACAGTTGGGCGTACAAGCCAAGGATGTCGAGAAAAGATGCCACAAGAATTTGTGTTCACGTGAAAATTGGAAAAGCAAAACTGGAAGTGTACTGAAAGTGGTGTGTTTTGAATAGCAGAAGGTACTTTACAAAGGACCAGAGTGTCTGTCGTATCCCGGGAAAGCAGGGGTCGTGACTGGTGTAACAAACATCTGCTTTTTATTATGTAAAACGACGAATAAGAAGAGATGGTACAGAAACCTGCAAAGGCACCCAAGTGTTGTAAAGCAGCAACCCCAAAGTCTGAGAACACTAGAGTTGCTATAACCGTCTCCAATCTTCTGGGAAGGCTTTCCACCAGATTTTGGGAATTTGTGCCCATTTGGCTACAAGAGCATCAGTGAGGTTGGGCACCAATGTTGGGTGAGAATGCCTCGCTTGCAACTGGCATTCCAGTTCATCCCAAAGATGTTCACTGGGATTAAGGTCAGGGTTCTGTGCAGCCACTGAAGTTCTTCCACATCAACCTGGTCAAACCATGTGTTTATGGAGCTCGCTTTGTACATGGGGGTGAACAGTCATTCTGGAGCAGGAAAGGAGCATCTTCTTCCCCGAACTGTGGCCGCATAGCTGGGAGCACACAGTTGTGTAAAATGCGTTTGCATGCTGCACGGGCAAGGCTGAAACAGCTCAGCTCAGATATTAGAAGGGGATCTGCATAGTTTTGTCCACATTGTCTATAGTTAACAAATAACAGCTGACAAATTAACTATTAAAAGTTTGTTTTTTGTTGTTTCCATATCACAGCCGAAATTGCTATGAATATAACACAGTTATATTCCAGTTACACACCCATTCCTGTCACATTAAACTACATCAACAGGAGCTGATAACCAACTTGGATCTTTATGTAAAGATTATTCTAGTGCTTTTCAGTTTTTTATATTTTTTGGGTCTCTCCCTCGGCAGTCATAAAACCAAATAAGTTTGGTTAATAGGTCTGGTTTCATAATTCCCTCCTAAAATTATACTTTAAAGTTCAAATCACTGCAATCCTCTGCAGGTGAATCCGTTTCATAAGCTATTAAACCTCTTAGTTGATGTTTATATTCTTGTATTTGCTTCATTAGAAAGAGAAGTAGTATTAGAATAAAATAGAGCAGCAAAGTACACATGTGCCTGCTCCAGTAAATCTAGAATTGATTTCAGCACATTTCTTCATTCATCTCCCTGAACTCTTGGCCATGTAAGGTAACTTCAGTTTATTACTCTACTTGTACAAGACAGCGGTGCAGAAACACTGAAGGATGCTAGGCAACAACTCATTTTTCCCTGGAAGAGTTGTTAGGACCCCTTCTTGGTGTAAGGCTCAGTCAAGTGCTAGGGGGTGAAGGGGCCACACATAAAAATGGGAAAAGGGGAAGGAAAGTGTTGAGTGTAGTTATTGTCCAAGGGATTTTTGGGAAGGGTTTATTGTCAGGTGTGTTAGTGATAATGTGAAAATATGCAAATACACTGCCCAGCCAAAAAAAAAGTCACTCACTCTAATATTTTGTTGGACTGCCTTTAGCTTTGATTACGGCACGCATTCACCATGGCATTGTTTCGACAAGCTTGTGCAATGCCACAACATTTATTTCCATCCAGAGTTGCATAATTTTTTTGCCAATATCTCATATTGATGATGGGAGAGTCGGACCGCTGCATAAAGTCTTCTCCAGCACATCCCAAAGATTCTCAGTGGGGTTAAAGTCTGGGCTCTGTGGTGGCCAATCCATGTGTGAAAATGATGTCTCTCTCTCATGCTCCCTGAAGCACTCTTTCACAATTTGAACCCGATGAATCCTGGAATTGTCATCTTGGAATATGAAGAAAAAATCCATTGATGGAAAACCCTGGTCATTTAGTATATTCAGGTAGTCAGCTGGCCTCATTTTTTGGGCACATAACGTTGCTGAACCTAGATCTGACCAACTGAAGCAACCCCAGTTCGTAACACTAAGTTAAACCCAGGTGGTGACTTCTTTTTGGCCAGGCAGTGTATAATGGTATAGTGCACTAAGGTGTGCCAAGTGAAAAACTGACTATTTCATTGTGTAAAGAACAAAGTCAACCTACCTATGTTTTACACCAGAAAGAAAGGCAAAGCCCAAAGGAAGTCTTCCACTGCTCTAAATTAACAAACCAAAGCACACAAATAGGGAGGGGCACAGCTTTCCATACAAAACCATACATACGCAACGCACAAGTATACAAATGCACACACACCAACTACAACAAATCACTGCTCAAATGCACACACAACAAGCAATGAATCACAGATCTAACTATGCACACACCAAGTAAGCATGAAACCTCAGAAATAAACAGGTAGATGTCTAGGGGATGAACAAAAGCTGATTGGTCCAGATGGAGGAAGTTATGGCAGGACTGCTGATGATGGACGTCAACCAGAACCAATGGGAGACAGCAGAGCCGCACAGGGATGTAACAAGGAAAAGTGGCTTCATAGACCAGAAAGCGCCAGAGAAGCTGGGACAGATGTGTATGGTATGGCATCCTCATGCTTTATAGTTTTTATATTTCGGTAGCATAGTGGCTAAAAGCTCCCACACTATAGTGACACTTCTTCAAATCCCACTTTCTAATGTAGTCAACAAGGTTTTTGACAAAAATTGATCCCGAAGTAATTATCTAGTTATATAAATGGGCAAATAATTGTTAGTAGCTTAAAGTCACTTTGGGGGTAAGGCATCACCTAAATAAATAAATCAACCGTAGATGCTTTTTCGTGAATGCTGGGCAGCAAAGTTGTGCCCTTTGTGTTGAAGAGCATTTTGAGGTGGAGTGATATGATGGGTTTAAAAAAAAAAACTGCTTAAGGGGTGGACTGACCCCACCCCAGCAAGAGCTCAGACCAAAAATGTGCCCCCAGTGATGCAGCAGCAGTGTCAATGTGAGCGTTGTGACTGAATATTGAACGACCAGTGTTACCCCCATCACACTGGTAATTTGTGTGTCAACAAGACAACATCATGAACTGCTGCCTCATACCTGCTCACTTCCATTCCTGCTGGGGTGACCAGCTATCAAGCAGTTTGACTACAGGCACAGAAGCTTTGAAGATCAAGTATCCCAGGTTTTATCTGAATCTGTATGTATCTCACTTTTGCATGTTTTGCCCTCGTCTGAGTGAAGCGAATTCTTGCAGCAATGAGACTGGATCACTGGGTGATAAGACCCAGGGTAAAGTGGCCGAGGTGAGGGGAAGCTTCCTCCTGAGGTCATCAATAGTGACATTACTATCTCATTACAAGCCAGACTTTTCCATTTCCGACTTAATGTAACCAGCAGATACGAAGCTGTCTGTTACTGCGCCTCTCTTAGATGTTGTGGGTTTTTTCCTAATAATTCCCATTGGGTTGAAAAACTCAACTGTTGCACATTTCTTAAATTTAGACAGCATACGTGCACAATTTGAGGTTCTCACACATTGTTGCTGTTGCCATGAGCTATTGTGTACAGCATGAATCCAAAGCAATTTTTAGACATTTCTTGGACCATTTCCACATCAGAAGACATTTTACTCCATCCTGTGTTTCATCTAAGGGCTAATAGACAATTATTTTCTTTCCATGATTCAGTTATAAAGGTGGGTCTCCTCAAATAAATGGTGTTTAAGAGCAATGTTCCAATTCAATTTGGATAACAGCCCAATTGTCCTATTAAACCCCTTTTCAGTCTTTAAATGATATCATTTCAGTGTTTGGTCAGTTTATTTTTGTCACGCCCGCGGGTGCTGCGAGACCGCCACATGCACGGTCTCTCCGCCCCACCCCTCGGACTGAGCGCCTGCAGGCAGCACACTCAATTGCAGACGCTTTAAAAGGGCCTCCCGGACCTTTACCGGGGGCTCAGTCTTCTGTCCCGGGGCTTGCGGGCCGGAAGGCGTGGAGGAAGCAATCGCGGGACACGAGCAGCTGGGAAGACAAACAGGGAGTGCTTTACTGGCACAATGAGTAGCAAAAGTTACAAGTGAAGAACAAGGGCGTGCGTAGCAAAAAAGAAACAATGGGAAAACTCGGAAATTTTGCCGCCGAACACTAGAGACACTGACAAAAAAACCACAAGAAACAAGGTACTTTAAACCAAAAACAAGCGTCGCGGCAGACGAGCTGAAAAGCACAGGAGAACACAAAACTTCGGGGAGAATCGACAGAGAAAAACAGTAACTGAGCAGTAAACTAACAGCTAGAACAGTAGACGTGCACGTGGCGGTCTTGCAGCACCCACGGGCATGACAATTTTCAGTCCTATTGAATTTGCAAGAGGCACAAATTTAGATTTCTGAGCTTGAAGGAGCCGCGAATAAGCAAACTTTCCGCTCGGTTTAGTCAAAACAAAATGTAAACCGAGCCTTGGTTTCAGAGTTTCTAATGAGAGAAGATACCACTGCTCAAACCAAATCAAAAGCCACTTGCAGAGGAAATACCAACCAGTTATTTCAAAACACTAATTTTATCATATTAAAAACATTCCTGGTAGATATGCACAATATTAAATGAAATAAAAAGTAGTAAGTCTGGACAAAATCATTACTTATTAAACTGCTTCAACACCACTGTTCTTCTACACAAAAGTGGTCTTCAGCCTATCCCACAAGTTCAGAGTCCTATGCCTACGCGATGCTATTCTGGATGGGATGTGAGTCCATTAAGCAGTTGCCCATAAACACACTGATGGCAATTTAGAGTCACCAGTTCAGCTGAAGCATACATCTTTGGACTGTGGGAGAAAACCCACACGAACATGGGAACAACAGACAAATGCTGCACAGACTGAGATGGATGCAAACCTCTGTCTGGGCAACCCAGGCACTGAGAGCCAGCAGTGCACACTTACTGAGCAAAAGGTCAAAAAGTCTAACTTCGACCGGGAATGTTGGTGTAATGTAAGCCCTTTTGCAGTTTAAAATATTGCATTATTATCTCTGCTATCCTGAGCTGATGGCTTAGTCCAGCTTCCTTAGGCAGAGGGAAAGTGGATGTCCTCCAGAGGGTGAAATTAAATATGATATCAGATGGTGGCCTTACCTTCAAAATTCTAAAAATCTCTTCTGCAGTACCTGCAGGAAAACAAGATTTCAGTTAAGTATTAATAAAATAATTTATTGGTCTGTTATTTGTTTGCCTGATTCATTCATATGCAGCAGTGCGCTGCACTGAGACAGACTGCATGCTATGCGGTGTTTCAGCAGGGCCTCCTGGGGACTCTAGAGGCTCTGTCATGATGATTCATATGATTTTTATTGGATTTTGTCTCCCTCTAAGTCCACATTCCTTTGGGTGTCCAAAACAGTTCATAACCCACTATGCTGTGGGAGGGATTACTGCCCACACATTTCACAAGTGTTTTGCAAGATAAACCTTGTCATCTTCTAGAAGAAAAATATGCAAAATGTATGAAATGTTGTGTTTCTGAAAATACAAATTTCAGGATCTACCCAATTCTATTTGCAACAATTGGTTTAATCAGCTGTTGTAAAGGGACTTAGGAACTCTGAAGCAGCTTTATGGAGCCTGCAGGCATTCCAAGTGTCCTGGAACATCTCCAAGGTTAATATGTAGGATCCAGGATTCACCTTTGATGTCACTGGAAACTACAAAAGTGAGTTAATGTCGTGATCACACATAGAACAATGACTGCCACCTTACTGCAGTCTTTTGGGCCCAAATCCCTGTGTATCACTTCCTCTTACAAGAGGTGACCTGAGACCATACAGTATTACGTTTCGTATGATCATTGAATTTCCTCATTTTAAGCAATTATCTTCAAAACTGCTTTGAACACAGTGGATGTGTAAAGGGACCAATCGAGGGTGAAATATCTGTAGCTGTGAACTCAGTGACCCAACTTGACATGAACAAAGCAAACATAACATTTGAATGTCACTGGCACATATTAAGGCCTTTCCCCTAAAAACCACTGATTCATTTGATGTATGAGACGGTTGTACAGAATTAAAAGGTCCTGAATGTGTCTGTTCCAGATCCACTTCTCTCCCGATCACCTGACGGTCTCAGTACTGCTGCCTGGACTAGGACTTTTGGCCACCCTGCTGGCCATTCTGTGCATTGCAAGGCCATGTGCTTCTGTTTATGTCTTTCGATCGCCATGTGCTTCTGTTTATGTCTTTCGATCGCCATGTGCTTTTGTTTGTTCCTGTGTGCTCCTTGCCCCGCCTCCTGCACCTGATCAAAATTATTAGCTTCATTATTACCTCCTGTGTTCTTCCGATAGCCTGTCTTTGTTGCTTAGTGTTTGATTATTAAAGTCCTGTGTTGGCACTTGTGTTCTTTGTCAGATTTTGACTGTTTTCTCATATTTGTTCTGTGATTATGGTTTCTGCCTGTTGCTCTTGCCCTATTTTTGGATGATTGGATTTCCCTGCATTAAATCTGCTTCACTTCATTGGGACTGTAAATGGGTCCTGATCTGAAACCTTGCAAACTGCTCCACCGTTATTGCATTGTATTTAACGTCATCTCTATTTCCCTTCAGCTTGAATCTGTTGCTTCACATAGTGACTGCAGTGAAAGTATGCCATGTCTGCATGTACAATGTTGCTTATTTCTGCTGTGAAACACACTTTAGTTTACTCTGTTATACATCACAATGGAGGAAAGCGGATGCTAAATGAATAAATGTAAATATATACAATAATCTATAATACACAAAAGGCAAACTTGTAATTTCTGCTAATTGTTTTCAGTGTGGGAAATTTTTGTTTAAAACAATCTAGAATCAGAATCTGATTTATTTAGAGAAGTATGCATATACATACAGGGAATTTGTCTTTGGTTCCCAGTGGCTCATAGTATACAGTGGACAAACACAACATACATACATACACGCACACATATAAACATTCATACGTATAATAAGTGCAAAGATGCACTGGCAGTGCCAGAGAATAAGTGTAAATAACAAGGGATGGAATAAATAGTGAGAGGGTAGAATAAATAATGAAGGAGGGAATAAGTAAGAGGGAGAAAATATTGCACAGATTAACAAACAAACAGTTTGTGGATGTAAAAGCATAGGGAAAGAAACTGTTTTTGTGTCTGGAAGTTTTGGCACACAGTGATCTGTAGCTTCTGCTGGATGGGAGAAGTTCAAAAAACCTGTGTCCCAGGTGAGAGGGGTCTGTCATGATTTCCCCTGCCTGTCTCCTTATTCCAGAGGAGTATAGGTCTTCGAGGCAGAGCAGTCTGGAACCAATGACCTTGTCTCCAGACCTGATTATACGGTGCAGCCTGTTCTTCTCTTGTTTGGAGTAATGGATGTTTTCAGATAAATGTAAATGGACTCTGTTTTATCTATTTTGAAAAATGATGGCAAAAATTTCTGGGTAATGGATTTACTCAAAAATGCTGGAACCTCACAGCATCTGTGCTGTTTTGGCACAGGTTCAAACCTGGCTCGTTCAAAGTGGGGCCTGCATGTTTTCTACCACAGTCCAAAGACACGTGTTTCTGGTTAACTGGTCCCTTAAATTGCCTGCTGTGTGTGTGTGTGTGTGTGTGTGTGTGTGTGTGTGTGTGTGTGAGAAACAGAGAGACTGTATGCATGTATAGCCACTCTGCAATGGACTGGCATCCCATCCTAGGGCCCACAGCTGCCAACCTAACAAGAGATGAAAGTATGAAAGTGAGCGCTTGAGTGGATGCATTTTTACACCCAGCAGAGGAAAATTCATTTTTCCAAGATGTTATTTTCTTTTAATGGTTGAATTTATATGGACCCATAATGTAAATGTTGTTGGTTCAAACCAGATAGTCCTTCGGAATCCTCGAGCAAAGTTTTCCCTCTGAGCGACCATTAAAGTAAAAATTCGGATCTAAGGTTCAGATACCAAGGGATTGCGGTGTTAAAATACTGCTGTTTTGTTAGGCTCGCCTGTCTTTCCTC
The DNA here is from genome assembly GCA_018136845.1 of Heterotis niloticus. NCBI lineage: Eukaryota > Metazoa > Chordata > Actinopteri > Osteoglossiformes > Osteoglossidae > Heterotis > Heterotis niloticus. The sequence goes on from CM030900.1 coordinate 16,352,242, forward strand.
CAAGTGTGAACTTTGTTCAGACTGCCATGCACAACACCTGTGTCCTGGAAGGCAGATTTAACAAAGGAACTGGGTGGTGTTAGAGATGCAGGATTAATGTCAGAGCTGGGGTCTACCTTTACACAGATTTTTTTTTCAATAACTATATTGGAAACATTTTTTTAGATTTTTTTTTTTGTGAAAATTTGATATTGAAAAATATAAGAAAAACTTAGGTTTGTCATGAATACATAAAATATATGTAAATACTGTACTGTATACACAAATGCATTATCAAAACTTACACACACAAATACTTAGACTGTACGTGGCGCTATTGGCAGTCAAGAGAAATGTATACAAACGTAAAGAAGCTATTATAGTAAATCATAAATGCATAAAATTAACTGTACTGCAGTGCATACTGTACTACTGTAATAATGTGTTTTATTGTTTACTATCATAAATGACAACAACAGTACAGTGTACACACATTTGTTAAGAAAAAAACAAAAAGTAAAGATTTTGTAAATCAGATGAAGGCTACGAGTCCAAAGAAAAAATGGTGTCTTGTACAGTGTACAGTACATCTTAAATGCATGAAATATGTATTGGCATTTTTTTCTCATTAACTAACATAAATGTAGGACATATTACACAAATATATTCCTTAAAATTACATTTAAAAAAAGTTAGTCCATAAAAGATCTGTAGTTCTGCACGGTTTGTAAGATAACGCTAATCATCTCTGCACGAGCATTTCGTCTCGCGGGTAAATTGCATACAAAAACACAGTTATCGCTTATTTTTCATCATATTTTGTGGAATACCATAAATCTTGAATAACACCATGGGACCCAAATGAACGGGGTCAAAAGTTATGTGTGGATTTTTGGCTACACAGGGGGTCTGAGCCCCTAACCCCCGTGTTAAGAGTTAACTGTATAACATGCATAATCTGCAATGAAGCACTTAATATTCTGTGATTTATTTTTTCCTTTTAACATCTAGTTGAGCAAATAAATTTTTCTGTGTATTAAATCTGGAGTATGGAATGTAAGAATAAAAACAGGACCCAGCAAGGCCTGGCATTCTATACCTATCTTTTAACCCTCAGCTCACCTCTCCTGATCCTCAGCCATGTGAATGCCCTTCTGCAGCATCAGTGGCAGCACAGATCTGACACCTATGATTGGCTATGATGCTCACAGTTCAGAAAAACAGCAACTTGAGATTTTAGTAACAAAAGAAAACCAGTGCAAGCACCTCAAGTCTTGAGACACATGAGCAAAGCCCTGTTCTCAGTTTCCCTGCCTCCCATCTCTCCACTCCGTGTGTGTCCTTTCATGAAGGCTTCATCCCACCACAAGTCTCCACACAACTGTGCAGAAAAACATTTATCTGCATATGTACACCAAGACAATCTTTCAAACAGTACTATTTTACCAATTACTCATGACTCTTCTTTTCCCTTTCACTGGACTTCTCGACAAATCCATTGCATTTCACCTAAGAATGTGATTTCAGGTGACAAAACAACCCAATATTTGAAGGATGGTATTATTTGACCAACAGCTTTACATCTTTTGCTGTGAGTAATAAGTGAAATTATTAATGCATTTCTAAATGGGTACATCACCGGTTCCAACTCTGAAATTCAGTTTATTTTTTTGATACTCTCTTCTCAACAGTGTGATGCAGGGCACTGAGCAAGTGAACACATATGCAGGTGATGAGAGACGAATAGAGATAAAAGTTTGCTGGTAATCAGTATACAGATGAGTCTACAAGCAACTGAGGAGATGAAAACAAAAAAGCTCCAAAACCAAACAAATGGGAGAAAATAAAATATTGGGGGTCCAAGTACCAGGGGCTTCACAACATTTTTGGGCATGCTGACTCAGATTTTTGCATAGTTTTGCACAGAGGCACCCAAGGGAGGGCCAAATTCTACACCACCGTCAGCACTACCTTCGCAAGTTACCCACCACCATCAGCACTGACACGCAAATATTCACAGGGGTCATTTGTTACATTTAAGACGATGCTGATAACAGTGCTGTCCTGTGTGTCTCTGCCATAAAAGTTCTGAGTGGTCACATTGTCTGCTCATGTGGGATGGGAATGTATGGGTAAATGCAAATTCTGGTTATTAAGATCAGTGCTTGTTTTAACTTGGGCTACAAGTATTTCAGATCAATAAAAGGCTCATACAATTTCCATCTAATCTCTAAAATCTGGTGTGACATTTAACCGAATCCCATTTTCCTTTTAAGGCTTTAATGTCAAAAAATAGAATTCGACTCATACGCGAGGGAAGCTGGAGACATTCCTCATGTCAGCATGGCTTCCAGAATTCAATAACTTCATTTGTATAAAATGACAGAAGACTGAATTTCCACTGACAGAATGCACAATGTTAGTTCTGGAATCTGATAACAAACTGTTTAATCCCCACCCTTAATGTTTTTATTAGAATCAATATGACCACCATCAAAGTACCCTTTTAGAAGTTAGCAAAATTATTTTGGAAAAAACAAGTTCCAATGTAATATTTGAACCTGAGCATTCAGAATGTTTTAGAACGCTGTGGACACAACAGCTAGTGCTCCATCATCCAAGGATATTCCATTACACATTTTTGCAGAATTTTGGTACTAGGAGTGACCCTGTTTAAATAATGTTATCATCATCAGAGACAGTTTGGTCACAAATGCGATGAAAGTTTGTCTTCCTTACCATCCTCTTTCCCCTTCTCCAAAGACAGCTGAGATGCATAACCTGTGAATGTTATTGACAGCAGGGATGTTCAGGGTGAATTGTAAGACACTTTATCAATCAGCTCCTTCACTCTTTACGCGGAGAGGTTATGCAGCAGTGGAAAAGCAGTCGTGGCACCAAGATTAGATATGTTCGTATAAATAAGAAAGTACGTATTGGGAGTTGTATGCTAGGGAAATGGAAAATTTGTGTTCAGACCTTTTCAATTATAATTACAAATAAAATACCAAGTTCCAGTGGAGCAGAGTGTCCGGGGCTGCCATGCTGGGCTAAATAAAAACGTTTTAAGCAGCAGACATCCAGGAGCTTCCATCCATCAGTGTCAAACAAAAAAAGGCATTATAATTAAATTTTTGTCATCCTGTAGCATCCTAAAGGTGATTTTTACAAAATTTGAGAAGGCCCTGTGGTATCAAAGTCTTCCGAAAGACATTGTTTCCTTACTTAACATCTGAACCCCATTTAAAGAATCCCACTTGTCACACCAGCATTCCTTGAAGAGGGTTGTGTTGTTGCAGAGCACTGGGCCACACGTTTTCCACAGAAAAAAATTGTGTGACGAGTGCTGAGCTATTTGAAGAGTTTGCAAAGAGAAATAAACATTTTAAATCAGAAAAACACACTGTGCAAGAGCTGTGTAACTGCTGGTATTCAACTTCAAGGCCGTTCATCGGTCATTTTGATTTGCCAAGTTACTTGCCGAGGCACTGCGGCACTACACAGCTGATGGTTTAAGAATTAACCTAAATTGCCAGGAATTAAGAAGTTTTTTCCATAGAAACGTTTTTTCATTTTTCTTTGTCCAGAGTATGGATTTCTGACTGTAAGAATGCAGCCAGACTTGTCTGATAATTTCACAACTTGCTTTTAGCAAAATTAATTTTGCTTGGTATTTTTTTTGGCATTTGGTACTTGGTATTTGGCATTTTTTCCTCGGAATTGTCCTTGAATTTTGCTTTTAAAGTTGTTTTTGTCTGAAAATCTGACCAGCTGATCTCCAAGTGAAGTAATAAGCTGAATTTTTTTTGCCAGCAGTTCACTCTGCAGGAAAGAGAGCACCACACTCTTTTTCCCTGCCTAGAGTCTGATCTTAAAAACATGCCGTTTCATACTGTATATCTGGAAAGGAAAAGTTAACTGCTGCAAGGAGGAAATATTAAAGGTGCCTCTAAGTTAATGCCGGTGCTTATGTATTGTTCTCAGACACCACAGTAAAAGGAATTTTAAAATCAAGAGTACCGGTAATTTGGAAATCAAGCAAAAAGGCTTTGTGTGATAATGGATTGTTTTCAAAATTGTTCTCTTTCATGTTTTTGCATCAATACATGCATGTCTTTGGTTTACAGTGGAACAAAGCAAAAAAGCTGTGAAAAAACTGAATTCTTGCTTATTCTGTAATGAAATTCTAAACTGATATGGACAATATTATTGATACCCTACAGAAATGATAGGAAATAACTATTTTATTGATGCTTCAGTAGAATGTACACCTTTAAGTAGAACCACAGGTGTCTTCACCTTCAACTTCATAACCACTCATTCAGCCAGTTTGCATGGAAAGAAGCCCTCACTCTGCTACTTTGTGTCACTGTGTGTTTCACACTAAACATGGAAAAGAGAAGGAAACGCAGAGCTCTCTGAGGAGGTTGGAAAGAAGGTAACAGCCAAGCATGGTCAACATAAAGGCTACAAGATCATCTCCAAGGACCTCGATGTTCCTCTGACCACTGTGGCCATAGAACAGCTGTGGAAAGAGCTGAACCTCACAGTCGGGAGAAGGAACCCATGAAACCTGAGAGAAGTGGAGCAGTTTGCTGAAGAAGAGGAGGCCAAACTACCAGTGGAGATGTGAAGAAATCTCATTCAGAGCTACAGAAAGCACTCGACTGCAATTATTGCACACAAAGACTGTGCTATGAAGGTTAAAGGTTCCAGTATATTTTGTTTTAGCATTTAAAATAATATGTCAAGCCATAGATCAAAAGCAAAGTTCTGTTCTGCTAAATGTGAAATAGAGAACAGTGGATATCAAACTAACTTTTGCTAGTTTCAACTTATTTCCAAGAAAATTGTGAGTTTTTTTGGAAATAGTGGAAGGATACCAATACTTCTGGCCACATTTGTATGTGAACCTGAAAGCTTCAAGTTGAGCTGCTGGACATCAGAGGGTTGCAATAAACAACCTGCTGGAGATAAACCCTAAGCCCATTTTTACTGTCAGATGTAAGATATGAGTCTGAGTCGAACGTAACATTGACATTTTTTGCAGCTGCCACAAAGCTGTAGTTTATACCCCAAGGTTCAGCTTAGTCAGTGAATGAATGAGAACCAAACTGTGCATACTTAAGTGATTGTAAATTGTTTCTTTGAATTTTTTCTTTGTTTTTATATTTAAAAAAAACTACATAATAGGCAGGAATGCCATTCTACTGAACAATTAGCTCACTACATGAAAAAGGGAATATATGTCTGAAGAGCATTTTTAGCAGCATTTTGCTGTATGACACTTTCTAAGGGTGGAGTGTAGTTGGTTTTGTTCTATAAAAAATGTAAACATGATAATAACTTGAATGAGAATACTGGACCACTCAGGAACAAAAATTATTTAGCCTATTTATTTATTTGTTTGTCCAAAAATCTTTGATGGAAGCCATTGTATAGAATAAGATATTTGCCATGGAACAAAAATACTAAATACAAATATCCAATACTGTACAAAAAACATCACATATTTTCTGTTTTTTTTTTTTTTTTTGTTGCTCTTGCTGTTGTTTACAGAGCCCCGTTATTTGTAGGCTAACTGTATCTTAAGAAAAAGCTAGAATTTGTCACACTTTGCTGCTTGAAAAAAAGAGATTATAGTTCACCAAAACAGAATAAGCAACACGAGAAGTACATTCAGTTGCCTTTTCTTTCATTTTACGGCAGAAAAACTGCTGAAATGGGATTCAGCAGAAGTTAACTGAAATAAATACCTTGAAAATTCACAGTCAAATAACGTTGATGTGTTTTTCTATAAAATTGTACGAGGATAAGAAAATAACTTTCTGGGCAACAGATGAAGTTCTTTTTTTGCCAAGTGAAGATCAGTGAAGAATCATACCAGATTTTTCTGAAGTTTTGAGCCCCTTGGCTGTAAATAATTCTGCATTTTCTTATGTTTGTGTGTGGCACTGAACAGTGTCAAAGTAGTCATGTTAATGTATTAAAACTAATTCAGCCAAACATAATGTGCAGCAAAATTTGAGCCCCAAAATGTACAGTGTACGGACAAGATGGTCCTAGTGATGGAGCGGTTGTTTCACTTTCAAACTAAGCTATTTCTAGACATTTCACATATCTTTCAGTTGCTTTTATCAAAAGAAACAAAGATTTCTCCATGACAGCTCTATAAATAAAACTTAAGTGCTCTGAAATGTATTGTTTTGAGCTTTCAGTGACAAAAAGCCCGCACATGAACTCCTTTTCATTTTATATATTGTTTGTGTATTGTCTCATCCCTATGGTAACTGAAGAGAGAACAAAACAAATGATGGGTAGATCCTTAAAATGGAGCTCTCTCCTCTCACTCTTGCTACCTTGTATGTCTAGGCCTTTAACTTGTCAGCAGACTTTCATTTCTATTTAGTTGCAACACAAGCGCAAACTACTTGATGGGCATTTTGGTACTGAGACTTTCAGAAGGGTGAGCATGAGATTGAGGCAGAAATTATTTATTTTGAGGAGAGATAATGTACAAATGTTATCAAAATAAATAAGGAAGTCCATGATAAAAGTGGCAAACAGAGAAGTAAAATGGTGAATGGAGCATATTAGTCAGCAAGTGTATTGTGTGAAGCACTTTGCAGTGAGGCAGCACTCCATTACGATCATAGCGTGACCTTTCAAGGGATGCTGACATCTGGCTGACAAGTTACCTGTCAGACTGCTCAGGTAAAATGACCCACAGGAGGGTTTTCCAGGGTGGAGAGCTGTCTACTTCTTGTTGAGTTATGCCTTCCCGCAAATGGACATTGAAAGATTCAGTGAACATAGACTGCATGGCCAAATGTATGTGGACCCCCCTACCCCCCTTCTAATTATTGAGTTGAGCTCTTTCAGCTGCACCCAGACAGCATACAGACATATTCTAGACAACTGTGTGCTTCCAGCTTTGTGGCTACAGTTTGGAGAAGAAGAAGCTCCTTTTCTGCTTCAGCATGACTGTGCCATCCCTTGTGCAAAGTGAGCTCCATAACCACATGGTTTGCCCAACTGATGTGGAAGAACTTGAGTGGCTGCATGGCTGCACAGAGCCCTGACCTCAACCCCACTGAACACCTTTGGGACAAACTGGAACACCGACCACGAGCCAGGCCTTCTTGCCATACACTGGTGGCCGACCTAACCCTTGTGGCCAAAAGGGCACAAATTCCCAAAATCTGGAGGAAAGCCTTCCCAGAAGAGTGGGGACTGTTACAGCAGCAAAGGGGGAAACAACTCCATGAATGCCCATGAGAGTGATGCTTAGGTGTCCACACACTTTTGGCCAGGGAGACTATATTTTTCATATATAAATAATATACACTTTTTTGTTTAGTAAAACATGTATATAAATCAAGTACTTTTAATCATAACACTCATAGCTTCAAAAAGAAAACCTAACTGTAAACTATTCAGCAATTTGTTTAATGTTATCAATTTATAACAATATGGCTCAGTGTTTTCTTTAGGAAATATTAACCTTTAATGATATGTTTTCAAGCCTTGATCTGCTTCTTCATTCTCTTGTTCTGAGACCATATATCTTCTCCATGAAGTCAAGAAGCTGCATGTTAATAAACTCCAGATGTTAGGGCTGAACTAGACTACAGCTTTATTTCCTGACACAGATGATCCAGTGCACAGAAGATCCCCAGACAGTGGTAAATAATACGTGTGTGTGTGTGGGGTGCAGCTTCCTCTGATGGATGGCCTCTGTGTCTTCATGATGTCCTTAGTTTTGCAGATCCATTTGACTGCTGTGTAGCATTCTGAGAAACTTAGATATTTATGATAATTTTAAGCACACAAGGCTTGAAAAACAGGTTGAATTTTACTGCTGTCTAGCTGTCTCTGAGTATGATGAGATTCATAAGAAGCTGATTTATTTGATCACATGGCCAATTAATATTTTTCCTTTTCCACCTACACTGCAGTGGATTGGGGTTCCATCCAGAGGTTCTTTCACAGCCAGGTGCTCAACAATTTTTGAGGAAGACTCTGGACCACCATGACCCTGACCAGGATAAGGTTGTTAAGGATAATATAAGGGATTTTTGATAGAAATTAATAATATACCTAGAAATTAGATAACCAATTTCTTAATTTCAGTACTTTTATACTATTACTGTATGTCTATGTAAATCTGAAAAACATACTTAACTACTAAAGCTCATTTGAAGTCATTACATTTGAGTTCAAAGCAGATTATAAAGGGATGAAAGTATAGAATGATGTAATACATTATAAATGCAGAAAATCATATACATTATAATACCTTTTCAGTATATATTTTTTGCCTCTGATTTTTACAGTTTAAAAATAAACCATAACCAAACCATGAAGTTGTCTGAGTTCACTAAACATTTTTTAAGCTTCTCAAATAGCAGTTTTTAAAGTTGTATTTATGAATGCACATTATAAAAATAATGTGAAATGTTTATTTTCCATGACTCACCTCCATCCAAGTCGCTGAAGTTTAATTTGATTTAGGAGTAACATCTAAATAAGCCTTCATGGAGTATTTCACTTCCTTTAATCACTGCCCAGCATGCTAATAAATAAATTCCTATATTATTAATTTATTACTTTGCAGATTCAGATTTTCCTATGAAGTTCTATTTTCAAAATAAACTGGCTCAGCACACTTGGTCTGGATTAAGGGTAACTGTGACGACACATGTACTCAGGTTTGTTCTTTATAGGAAGTTTTATTTGCAAGAACGCTGGACCAGGTTGTGGTCTGGGGAAAAAACAAAATAAACAGTGAATATGTGCAACTGCAGTTTAAGAGCTGTGGTCTTTCCACGCAGATGTTTGTTAACGTGTGTTGGTATCTCCTCTTTGCCTTGTCATGTGTTCTAACAAAGCAGAAGGAGGTTTATCGAACCAAGACCCACTATATGATATGCATGACACAAAAAAGGCATTTGGAATGTTCAGTGCTATGTAATAATAGTTGTATTGCTTTCAATGTTTCAGTTCAGATGCAATCCCAAACTTCGAGATGAAAGCAGGTAAACCGTTGGGGTGTAGCGGAGTAACTACTCTGAACAGAATTTGACCCTAAAGACAAAGCGAAGCCGACAAGGTAAAAGGGGAAATTGTCTGGTTCTGCTGTAGATTAGTCCTTGAGTTTTCATCTCAACAAGCCAGAACATGACTTCATATCTGACATCATGTAGCCAAAATTCAGCACAAATATAGTGCTGTTTCTCTTGACCCTTCATAACATCACAACATGCAGAAGAGACTCATTTAAATGAATTCGCTGCTCATTTGGGCAGACCAAAAAGCCAACAATATATGCGTTGCTGCCTTGCCTCCTTTGCAAACCCATTGCTTTTAATACTGAGACATATTACAGTTTTCCCCAAACATTTAAACACATTTCCAGAAACTGTAGCTCAGTTTCTCAAAATTCTAAACACAAACTGAAAAGTGTTACTACTTTGTGAAAACTCCATAAGTATCTTGCAAAATGAAACAGCCCTCAAAAGCGATTCCTTCCACTTAAATAATACACACAGCTATTATATGTTTGTCTTACAGAGCATCAAATAAACAGTGATGTGATAAATTCAAAACATTACCATCAAAAGTGTTCATGTATGTTTTAGTTTCATGAGACCATGTTACATATTCAAATGCATACAAGTGTGTTTCTGATTTCCCTCAGGGTGATGCCATCATTTTCCAAAACCATGTTGATTATGGTGGTCTCTTGCTCATCTGTGAGTTTCTGGCCTCTGCCACCTCTGTTCTGTGAAAAGTGTATACACATTTTGCTGTATAGCTAAATAAGTGTAAGACATAACATTACACTATAGGGTACATTTGTGAGCACTAGATATCCATAGAAACCATGAAGTTATGCTGTACTGTAATTAGTGTACAGAGTACTGTAAAACTCCTTAAGTGGTTACTTAAGGAGCTTATTAAGACTGACTGTCAAATAAGCCAGAAAAATATCAGGGTTCCAACTAGGAAACTGCCTGTTTTTCTAACGCTATCTGGGTTTGCATGTTCGTGGCACATCAGACAACTACTGCAAATTTAATGGAAAGTAAAATTCAACATCCTGTTCCAAACCCACTGGTACTCCTATGGAGCTGTTTCCTGTCAAAGATCACAAGTAAGAATCCACTCACAGATTCAAGGGGGTGAGGGAGATTTATTCCAAGGGAATCCAAATCATCAGGCAAAAACAAGAGAAGAAATCAGCAAACAATCCAGTTCAGCAGGCAAAACCAGTGAGACAAACAGGGACTACTATCAGGGAACAGGCACAGGAAAACAGTCTGACAAGAAACCAGCACAAACACAAGGGTTAAATACTGAACACAATAAAAAACAGAGACGGGCTGTTGGAAGAACACAAAAGGTAATAATGAGTGTAATAATGAAGGTAATAATGGAGATCAGGTGGGGAAGGTGGGGCAAGGAGCACACAGGAGTAAATAGAAGCCCAATGCACAGAAAGGCCAGCAGGGTGGCCAAAAGTTCCAATCCAGACCTGAGTCCTGACAGTTCTCCCCTTTGCTATTATAACAGCCATTCTTCTGGGAAGGCTTTCAACTAGGTTTTGGATATTTGTGTTCATTTGGCCACAAGAGCATCAGTAAGGTTGGGCACTGATGTCAAGTGAGAAAGCCCAGCTTGCAGTTATCTTTCCAGTCCATCCCAAAGGTCTTTGGTGGGGTTTGAAGTCAGGGCTCAGGTTCTTCCATACTAGCCTGGGCAAACCATATGTTTATGGAGCTTGATTTATGCAAGAGGGGTGCACAGACATGCTGGAGCAGGAAAGGAGCTTCTTCTTCCGCAAACTGTGGTCACAAAGCTGGAAGCACACAGTTGTCTAGAATGTGTTTGCTTTATGGGTGTGGCTGACACAGAACAGGGTGTCCACATACTTTTGGCTATACAGTGTACATTGAGTGAGGATCCAGCCAGTTGGAAAGCTTATTTGTTAAGCAAAGGAAGCTCATATATTATACATTTTCAATTTTATTTCAGTTATTTCTCCTAATAATGATCCATTTTTTCTTTTGAATTTTGTTTGATGCAGGGTCATACCAAAGACAATAAAATGTCTGAAATGATTTATTCTAATTTTTCGGCTCACATCAAAAAACCTGCACTTTCAATAAGTCTGTGTGGACTTTTTCATATCCACTCTACATGTATCATTGTCTTGAAATCCACAGAAGGTATCACAAAGTGGAAATGGTGATGAAAAATAGGGTGAGGGTGGGATAAAGATACAGAAGTGAAAGAAAATTAAACATGACTCAGTCCACAGTAAAATTGTAAATTCGCTGCAGCAATTTCACTGTGTAAAGAATTTATTCAGTGATCTAATCAATAAAAAGGAAGAGCTGAAATAAAACAAAAACAGATATAACATGCAGAGGGCTGCACGACACAGCACTTTTGCTCAACATGTTTAGCATCTACTGAACTATGGCCATTACCAAGGTGTCTTCATGCACTCCACACACATGTAGGCACACGGCAGACAGAAAACCAGTCTGTTAGAAAAAAGTAAAATGATGTATTTATGAGCCCACTTTTGGAAACTGAATTTAAACATCCTAGATTTCAACTTTTTTAGATTTTTCCCTTTCATATCAGAGTTTTACACCAGGACCAATAATGTCCCACCGAGGCAACATTCAGCGAGGAAACCAAGCGCTACTTTTACATTTGCTTCTGCACTTGTCACTACATTTTTTTAGCTGACATTTTTCTTCAAAATGACTTGCACTGTTACTGCAACAGGAGTGGGATTTAAACTGAGAACTTTCAGAGTGCAAATCTAAGTCAGTTACCACTACAGCTACTTAGTCCCTTCTGACTGTGTTATCTACTCTGCTTCTAGGTTCACCAAAAGAAGCCACGGTTGCCTTTACGTGATCACCTTAGCTGGGAAAGGCAAATGAAACCATGAGTTTTACTTTTGAGAAAAATCTAGTTAGTTTTGTTCATTTTGTGAAGTATAAGCTACCAGAAGTACTTTTCCAAGGCTTTTAAACATTTAGAGATTGTGCTACATCATCTTTTTAGGAGATAAGCATTCAGTGTGGAGTAGAGTCAATACCACATTTCTTTGTTACGGCTTTTTAATGACTTTGTCGGAGAAGCATGACAGCATAGTCATTCTGACCCGTTGTCACGCCCTCGGTTCCTGCTGACTTCTGTTTGCACAGCCTTCCTGCCCCACCCACCGGATCGAGCGCTGAGGGGCAGGGCCCCTAATTATGGATAGTTTTAAAGAGCCGCCCAGATCCTTGCCTGGCGCTCAGTCTTCTCCTGACCTTTGCCAAGTCAAGTTCTTGCTGGTTCCTGTGTTCTTGCCTGCCACAGTGACCTGGTTTATTGCTCTGTGCCTTGGGTTCCTTGCGAGTTCTGCCTGTCTCCTGCGAATGCTTCCTCCACGCTCCGATACGTGACTCCAGTTCAGTTATGGGTATGAACTACTAGTGAGTTTTGTGCACCAAGTTTGCACAGAATGAAATAATTCTAATTTTTGTGTAAGGAAAAAAGCAAAAGAAGCACAGGTTTATTAAAAAGTACACTGTGCACTACTATTGTCTTCCCTTTAGACATTCCTTTATCACCCTGAGGGTAAGTTGGTGCCTTACAGCTCTTGGGCTGCTTGCCTGAGGTGGTGTTCAGATCCAGTTCAAGGGTGTGTGTGGATTTTGCACATTCTCCTTCGTGTTTGCACCCCTCTAAGGAAGAAATATGGCAGAAGATGGCAAACCACTTCCCTTTCTCCTTACCTTGTAAACCATACCTGACTCAACAGTACTTTCCTGAAGGTCATCCTGAAGGTCATTTATTGACTGTAGAACTTGCATCTTTAGATAGTGTAATTGTATTGTTGTACTGAAGATGGCTCTGGGACAGGGACACTCAGTGTGGTGACAAGTAAAATTTTCTGGTAGGACTTGAAGAGTAAAACTGAATTCTATACACTAAGATTCATCTCAACACAAAAAATATCAACTGTTTGCTAATGAAGTCATATTACTACCCCATAAGTCAGTTACTGTTTCTCCAAAACCGGACCACACCCTACCACCCCTTTCCTGGCCAGGTTTTCACCCTTGGGAGATGCATACCGCTAATGTTCTGCAGTGTGCTGGGGAAGGAACATGGCTCCACCTGCTAAGAAGCTGATGAAGTAGCCAACTAATGTTTCAGACTTTTGCCTTACATTTATCCTTTCTTCTAAAGAGAAACATTTATTTACTGTAGTTATTATGATTGTTTCCAAAATTATTTCCTACATAAAGCTCTTGTGCATTCAGAATCAAGCTGACAGAGAATGTCTGAAAATTCTGATCGTGCTTTCCAGGTCCGTCATTGCACCAGCTGCATCAATGCAGTCATTACTGAGTTTTTCTGATGCATGCAAGGTTTTCCTCACTACTACGTTGTGTTCTACTCAAAGTTCCCCATTCTCCGTAACACACTACATTAGGCAATGTAACCTCCTAACATGGAAGAATGTCTTTATCAGGGCAGCTAAAACACATTTTCAGCCTTTCTGCTCCATGGGACCAAATAATCCTTGCGAACTGATTTGTCAGTGTAAGATGCACATATCCAGCACTAAGCTGGCATCCCTAATCAGAAACCCAAGGGCAAATGTTAAGAATAGAGCAAGCTGATATTGCTGCTATATCTCTCCATTGCTTCTATTAAATTGCATAAAGCATCACAGGGTTCTTCATACATTTTTCAATAACCACTGTTATATAATTATTGCTTCCTGGAGAATGGGCTCCATGTTAGGGCCAGATGATTTGAAGAAGCAGAAAACTGCACAACCAAAACTAGTCTCCCCACAACCTGTGCAGATTTGAGCCTTGATAAGGTACAAAACCTTATGTACCAATATCGCTAATAAGAGAAAAAGGAAATTACAGGAGCTACAGGGATAAATTAAATCATCTTATTCAAAAAGCCAAAAAGTAAAACCATGAAAACAAATTAGCAGCAATAATTTGCAGAAAACTCAAAATATCATCAAAGAATGTATCAGCAAGCCATCCCATGAATTGGTTGTTTGCCCAGAATTTGTAATAGAGCATGATAACACACCTCCAACTTACCTGGAAGACCCAATTACCATAGCTAGCAAGTCTAGCATATTTTTATTACCAATACTGTCTCTCTCTTATGAGCAGGGTCCTTGAAACACCTGACATCCAAGTCCAGCAACTCTTTCATTTTTAGACTTGTGAACAGAGCTGAAACTGTAAATGTTGTTTGTAAACTCGAATTATCAACACCAGGAAAACTGGTGATGTGAATTGATTAGTTTGAATGCACATTGTCAATTGGCAACCTCTATTACGTGTTTTCAAGGTTCGCTTATAACAGGTCAATTCAAGTGGGATAAACTCATTTTAGTTTTCAGAACTAGTAAATCACCTCACTTTGCTAATTAAAGACCAGTCTCCTCTTTCCACCTTAACAATGAATAAACAATAAACAATACATTTTTTAAATACTTAAAATACCTTGGTCCAGTTGATAATCCAGCCACAAGGGGATACACAAACCAGTGTATTTCTTCATGCCCGGATAAATGGGGAAGGTTGCGTCAGGAAGGGCATCTGGCGTAAAAATTTGCCAAACCTAATATGTGGACAAAAATACAAATTTCCATACCGGATCAGTCGAGCCCTGGGTTAACAACGACCGCCACCAGTACTGCTGGTCAACAGGGTGCTGGCGGAAATTGGGCTACTCTTGGCTGAAGAATGAGAAGAAGCCGAAGGAAAAGAGGAGGAAGGAGGAGAGGGGAAAGGTTAAGAGAGTGGACGTGAGGGTAGGAACTTTGAATGTTGGTAGTATGACTGGAAAAGGGAGAGAGCTTGCTGATATGATGGAGAGAAGGAAGGTTGATATATTGTGTGTGCAAGAGTCCAAATGGAAGGGGAGTAAGGCTAGGTGCATCGGAAGGGGGTTTAAACTGTTTTACCATGGTGTGGATGGGAGGAGAAACGGGGTAGGGGTTATCCTGAAGGAACAGTATGTCAAGAGTGTTTTGGAGGTGAAGAGAGTGTCTGACAGAGTGATGGTTATGAAACTGGAAACTGATGATGTGATGATGAATGTTGTTAGCGCATATGCCCTGCAAGTTGGGTGTGAGATAGATGAGAAAGAAGAATTCTGGAGTGATATGGATGAAGTGGTGAAGAGTGTACCCGAGGGAGAGAGAGTGATGATTGGAGCAGATTTCAATGGGCATGTTGGTGAAGGGAACAGAGGAGATGAGGAGGTGATGGGTAGGTATGGTGTCAAGGAGAGGAACGCAGAAGGTCAGATGGTTGTGGATTTTGTGAAAAGGATGGACGTGGTTGTGGTAAACATGTATTTTAAGAAGAGGGAGGAACACAGGGTGACGTACAAGACTGGAGGAAGATGCACACAGGTGGATTATATCTTATGCAGGAGGGCTAGTCTGAAGGAGACTGTAGACTGCAAAGTGGTGGCAGGGGAAAACGTAGTTAGGCAGCATAGGATGGTGGTTTGTAGGATGACATTGGAGATCAAAAAGAGAAGGAGAGTGAGGGCAGAACCAAGGATCAAATGGTGGAAGTTGAAAAAGGAAAACTATAAGGTGGAGTTCAGGGAGGAATTAAGACAGGCATTGGGTGGCAGTGAAAAGTTACCAGTGAGCTGGGCATCTACAGCAGCAGTGGTAAGGGAGACAGCTAGAAAGGTGCTTGGTGTGACATCTGGACAGAGAAAGGAAGACAAGGAAACCTGGTGGTGGAATGAGGAAGTACAGGAGAGTATACAGAGGAAGAGGCTGGCGAAGAAGAAGTGGGATAGACAGAGCAATGAAGAATGCAGACAGGAGTACAAGGAGATGAGGCGTAGGGCAAAGAGAGAAGTGGCAAAGGCTAAAGAAAAGGCATATGGTGAATTGTATGAGAGGTTGGACACTAAGGAGGGAGAAAAGGATCTATACCGATTAGCTAGGCAGAGTGACCGAGCTGGGAAAGATGTGCCGCAGGTTAAGGTGATAAAGGATAATGATGGAAACGTACTCACAAGCGAGGAGAGTGTGTTGAGCAGATGGAAGGTGTACTTTGAGGGGCTGATGAATGAAGAGAATGAGAGAGAGAGAAGGTTGAATGATGTAGGGATTATGAATAAGGGAGTGCAATAGATTAGCAAGGAGGAAGTTAGGACAGCTATGAAGAGGATGAAGAATGGAAAGGCTGTTGGCCCAGATGACATACCTGTGGAAGCATGGAAGTGTTTAGGAGAGATGGCAATGGAGTTTTTAACCAGATTGTTTAATGTAATCTTAGAAAGTGAGACGATCACTGAGGAGTGGAGAAGTGTACTGGTATCAATGTTTAAGAATAAAGGTGATGTGCAAAGCTATAGTAACTACAGAGGGATAAAATTGATCAGCCACAGCATGAAGTTATGGGAAAGAGTAGTGGAAGCTAGGTTAAGAAGGGAGGTGACAATTAGTGAGCAGCAGTATGGCTTCATGCCGAGAAGGAGTACTACAGATGCGATGTTTGCTCTGAGGGTGTTGATGGAGAAATACCGAGAAGGTAAGAAGGAGTTGCATTGTGTCTTCGTGGACTTAGAGAAAGCATATGACAGGCTATCTAGAGAGGAGCTGTGGTATTGTATGAGGAAGTCGGGTGTGCCAGAGAAGTATGTAAGAGTGGCACAGGATATGTACAAGGACAGTGTGACAGTAGTGAGGTCTGCGGTAGGAGTGACGAATGCTTTCAAGGTGGGGGTAGGATTACATCAAGGATCAGCTTTGAGTCCTTTCTTATTTGCAATGGTGATGGACAGGTTGACAGATGAGATCAGACAGGAGTCACTGTGGATAAGGGCTGATCCTGTAGTTAGCTTTTGACTGACAAAGCATCTTGGTCTTGGAGATACTGAGTTGTATATGGTCATCAGCTGTTCGATCAGAGATGTCTAAGTTGGAAGCTACAGTAGGAGATGATACATCTGTAGCTGCAGGTGGAAATAAGAGAAGAGCTGGACACTGTCAGCAAACCAATAAAACAACAGAAGAGAAGCTACTATATAACAAAGTCAGCCGAAGAGGTGCAAAAGGAAAAGAGAATGGGAATACTGAGTGGTTACTCTGCTCTGAATTCTATGTCTGATGCTACATTGAGATACACGACAGTACCTCAGACATGTGATCATTATCAAAATACATTTTATAATAACCATATTAACTATAAAAAGAATGCACTGCACAGAAGTCAGCATCAAGGTATCGAGCAGTCGACCAAAGACTTGCACATGGCAGAGCAGCAAAGAATGATCTGTACATGATAACTAAATGTTTGAGCATAGCCACAAGAATGAAGATTAGGGCTGTTGAACCTATGGCACTTTCTGTAACACTGTATGAAATAGAAAGGTAAACGCTGAAGAAAAAGAATAGCAAAACACATGCAGTAGACATATGTGAACATCACTGAGGAAAACAAATGGAGGGCTCTTAGATCAAGTGAAGTTAAATCTCTTAATTATCCAGCCATCCATTATCCCTATCAATTTATCCTGGCCAGGGTCATGGTGGTCCTCTCCTGGAATCATTTGGGATGTAGGAGAAAACCAGGGCATGTGGAGGAGACCCACACAGATATTGGAAGAACATGCAAACTGCACAGACTAAGCAGGACTCAAATCCATACCCAAACAGCCCAGGACCTGTGAGGTGGCAGCACTCTTCACCACTGTGCTGCCGCTTTATTGTAATATGCAAATAAGTAGTCTGAAGTAATCGTATTTGAATGGGTGATGTGGGTGAAAAACAGTAGTGCCTGGAAAAGCTAAATATTTATTCAAATGGACACTACTGGGATTTGAGCCTTCAGCAGATTGACCTAGACAATACAGCATAGAGCTTCAGTACTGAAAAAACTACAGACAGACTGCTTAAATGCTGTTACGACCCCTTTAGTGAGGTTGGATAAAGTGCTAGGGATCAAAGGGGCCACGCATACTGTAAATGGGAGAGGGGGAAGGGGTGCAAAGGGTTTACACAGCAGGAATCAAACCAAAGGGTGTTTGTGAAAGGGTTTTATTGTAAGTTAGTGATTTATAGTGAATATTTACATATATTGGTGATGCTCAAAGTGAAAACAAACCAACTATTCTACTGCATGTGAACCAAAGACAGCTGGCTATCTTAAACCTGAGGAGAAAAAGTGGAAAAGCCGAAACAGAGTCTTCCGTGCCTGACCGACTACACTGATCTAAGCTACCTAGCAAAACAAATAAACAGGAGACCACGCTCTGTACAAACCATACAAATATATACAAGCTCACACCAAAGGTAACAAATTACAAGTCCAAAACTATGGAAATCCAACTCCTCTGCCTCCGTGGGGTTCTTTTCAGTCATAGGAAATGGGGCCACCCATTTGAGGTTTATTGGTGTAGGTGATTTCAACTGGAATCCCTAAAGGCCTAATTTGAAACCAGGGAAGAGACACAAACACACGGCCAGACTTAGGGCAGTTACAGTGCATATTACACATGAGTGCACACAATTATTAAGTTTGTAGGATTTAATACTTCAAAAACCAAAAAAAGAATGCAGTATTGCTGCAAATATGTGCAATGTGTTCCTTAAACACTTGCTGCAGGGAGTGACTGCAAACCAAGTGTAATTCACTAAACAACCCTTAGATGTATGGTAGGTGTAGCTACATCCCAGGGACTTTAGTTCCACCTCTTGGTGAAGAATAGTTCATCTGAGGAACCGTTACTCATCCGTCCATCCTTCATTCTTAACTGCAATATCCTGGTCAGGGTCACAGCTGGTACTCATTTATATTCTTCATAATTTGGTCTCTTTTCTCACCATTATAACACTACTATAAATATGTAACTATAACTCATTCCCTGTAATGATATCACTTACTTTTAAAAAAAATAAACCTATATGCCATATTATATAAAGGTAATACTAAATGAAATGTAATTTCCTAATGCAATATAGAGATTTAAAATTCCTAAACAGACCTTTGTATAAATATACTTTACAAATTATTCTGTATTAAAACATTACATGTATAAAAAAATAAATATTTGCTTTCACAACAAAACACAGAGCAAAAAGTTATGGCTGTGTACATTCATGTTTGTCTATATATGCTTAATTTACATATACATAGGGTTTATAAAAGACATTATTTGCCTGTGTGTGTTTTATTTGGCACACAATTGTTTATAAGACGGGAGTGAATGCATCAACTGAACATGCAGAAAACTGCAGCTATTTTCAGTGCAAAGAAATTATGCGTGAAATATTAGAAATATCATAATATTAGTCAATAGGAAGACATCAATACATTAATAATGAAAATCGACTATTTATATATTCATTTACAAACATGAAAAATGTACAGGTATAGCAGCACGGATCATTTACGGAGTATCAGCCATCATTATTTTTAATGTGTAAGACAACGTTCCGTACAGCTTAACCTTTCATATATTATACCTTATTTTTATAAGAAACAGCGCAGTTTTGTGGTAGCTATTGGCACTTTCGCACTGCTAAAACTTGACAAATAGTTAAAAATTAGTCATATAAACAAGACATACGTCGTCTTTATTTTGGTAATGCGTAATGATATAAGATATAATTATTTTATCATCATTTTATCGTTAGTCAATGAACGCTGTAATTTGATGTCGCGTGAATTCAGCGCAGGGAGCGTCTGAGGCAGACATATTACGTCATCATTACGCGCCCTGGTCTTTCCGCATAGGCTTATTCACTGATAGCGACGGTATTCACTGTTGTAAAGAAATAAATAAAGCGACAAGGACAGAATGATAACTTAAAGAAAAATATGAAAATCAGTTGCAGGAAAATTGGCTACTGTATTGTTTTTTTGTATCTGATATTTTCGTTTTACGCTGCATATAATGTCTTCTTTAACACAAAAGTTTTTACCAGAGTCCAGAGAGTGGTGAAGAAAGCCGGTAAGGAATATTTGTGTTCTTCCAGCTATTCATATGAGTTCACAGTTCTGTGTTCTGCCTATGATTCAAGGGGTGCTGTGTAGATATTGGGTGTCTTAATCTTGGTGGTGCGTTTTACTCAGTTTTATCCATTCTGGCATCACTGACACAAATGCCATTTCCGATTCATTTGAGTTTAAAATGATACAAATTCCTGCATTAGGTCCTTCTGTACATGGGAGACTTTTTAGCCTTGGCACAGCATGCAGCACAATTGCTGCTGTAAGCCTTAAACCGTATTTGTAGGACATGGGGGTTATGGGAATTGAATGTTCCCCTGGTTACTTCCCGAATTCCAGTCTCAGACTGTTTAGCTAATCTGGTAAGTGTCAACTCAGTTGTGAATAGATGACAACTGATGGCTCTGTGTGGGGAAAAATGGATTTCACTCTCTGGTGACTGTGCCATTGCCTTTAGACAATGCTCAGGGGGTGGAGCGCAGGAGCCCGGTTCTCCCTGGGGAGGAAGAGGATGAGGAAGAGTGGAATCCATGGGAAGAAGAAGAGAAGCAGGAGCTCCTAGACCTACAGAGGCGGAGGGAGGCATTCCGGGTATACCAGGAACGTGTGGCCAGGGAAAGGCTCAAGAGACACAGGGTTCAGATATGGGGCAAAGCTGCTATTGGTGAGTTGTAGCAAACTGTTCTCCCTGCACTGTCTGATTTAATTTTATTTAGATTCTTTATGTTAACTGCATTACACGTCACCTTCCTAAAACACTTATTTTCTCAGTCTACAAGCTGTTTTTCTGTTGTCTAGTATAAATCCAGTATAGGACAGTGTTACGGTCCAGCTCGTTGGCTAGGGACCAGCAGTAAGGACCGTAGCACTTTAAGTAAAAGAAAAATGTAGGTGGTAGGAGAAAACCCCTTTACCTGGAGAATCCCAATATACGGCACAGTTTTCCGATTGACAGAGCAATTTATTTACAGCGAGGAGTGGTGAAACCGAATAAGGAATTATATACAAGACACACAAAAAACAAAAGATCCAAGCACCAAACAGTTTGACATAAAATAGATGGTTCCCAACTCAAAGAACAAAAAGAAACAAAAGTGTCATTCCGACCTGGGCCACTGAAAGAAAAGAAAACAGCCAAGCCAAGGCCCTGTCGACCTACACTACAGACTTCACCAACCAATACAGGGGTGGGAGATCGCCACTTCGCCTGGTGTTTCTAACATCTGGTTCTAACATATGTGTGCAATGATCGCGGAGTGTTGGCACAGGGTGCACCGAGTGGTTGAATGCTTGCCGGTGCCAACGCTTAAACAAACATGGGCAGACAGCAAAATCCCCCCTATTTTTAATCTCATAGAAAGCAAAAGCATGACCAAGACAAAGCTGCTGCCCCTGCCTCCATGTCCATCCGCACAGACAGGGACTCGCAGCAGTGACGTCATCCGCCGGCGGTCCTGTGACGTACTGGCTCTGATGGACCTGTTGACTGCCGGACCCCTCTAGGGAGAGACTTCAAGACGAGGAACAAAGACCAACCACAGTTCCTCGCCCAAAAAAAAAAACAATGACCGTAACACTCCCCCTCTAAAAAAAAAAACTTTTCATAAAGTTTTCACAAATTTAAGCAAGAGGTGTACATGAATTTCTTTCACGGCTATTATCTAGACCGCATGGAAAAGCGAGTCAGCCAGAACATTCTCTGAACCTTTCTTGTGTACAATTCGCAAGTTATAATTTTGTACTGCCAATGCACATCTCATCAGCCGTTGATTTTGGTTGTACATTCTCGCCAGAAATACAAGTGGGTTGTGATCGGTATATACTTCAATTGGTAATAAGCTAGAACCCAGATACACTTCGAAATGCTGGAGCGCTAACAACAGAGCTAATGTTTCTTTCTCTATGGTAGAATAGTTTCATACCAAACACAGTGCCAATAAAGGAGCTTGGATTATAAAGGGGATCCCACTACCCACCTAACCTTCTTCTAGGCCCTGTTGTACCCCACCCTGATCTCTAACCACCACGGCAATCCCACAGCCAACCTACAGCACGCCTGCCTAGCCGCTACACAATGGCTAACATTACAAATACTAGTGCCAACTAACCATAAGCCCAAAGTCAGTGTAGTGCAGCAATGGCACAGTATGCCATCGGTGTTATCAAGGGGGCACCTTCCTTCGTCGGTGTTTCGTCGAATTAGGCCCACAAAAAACCCTTCCAGAAGGCTCAACCGCTCCTCAGGTGTCCCGGAGCTGCTCCCCTCCACCACTGCGCGCACCACTGCGCCGCCCCGTCACACAATGCACTACCTATCCTTTACCTTAGCGTCCTCATACTCGCTGCTCTTTCTACCCGCCATCTCAGAGGAAGAAGCCCCTCGCCACCTACTTTACCTCTATCACACTTCGCAACAACTAACCACACCAACACCGCCGCCTGTTAACAGCTAACCGCCATCACAACTACGTGCCAACGCTTTGCCGGCACCTGCCTACTCACCGTTTTGCCGCCCCCGCTACCATCCGCGCTGGTCTTCTTACTCCAGACCCAGAGACTTCCTTGCTCCGCAACCTGTGACAACCCCTTCGCCTCCCGTTGCAACTTTCGCCCCCGGATACCGAGCTCGCGGAATAATGCCAGAGTGGATCAGGCTATAAATCTATGGCATCCTACCTCAATTGGCCTCACTTTCACGTTCCAGCCCCGCCCCTCTACTTCCGCCACTAGTTCGCCATATCTGAGCTTCTTCCTCTCATGAGCGTCTTCCTCTCATGAGCGTCGTCCACCGATCCTTCCCACGGAACCGTGAGTTCTATAAAATAAACTACTCGCTGGCTTGCTGACCACAGCACCATATCTGGTCTCATGCTTGTACTAACTACTCCCTTTTGGCACCACTAATCTTCCTCCCAGGTCAACCTGCATCTCCCAGTCTCTAATCCCCCTTACTGCACCTATCTCCTTCCTTCCTCCGCATCTCCTACCCTCCCCCTCTTCCCTAATAAACTGTACTACTGCACCTTCAACCTCATGTCCCGACCGTACCTGCCCCCTCCAGTCTTCAATGGCCACAGCCAGACACCTTAGCACCTGATTATGCCTCCATGTATACCTACCCAGCGCTAAACTAACCTTACAACCAACTAAAATATGTTTCACCATCCTAACCTCCAAGCACAGATGACAAGTTGAGTCCTCACCCCCCCCACTGCTCACCCCCCCTGAGTTCTCTATCCTCTGTAACCCATCTACTACACTTTCCTTAAGCAGCTCCACCTGATCCACATCAGTTAGCTCCTAGTGTACCACCTCCCTAAACTCTTTACCGGCTTCTCTAACACTGATGGGATCTCCTCATTATCCCCCAGAAGCCTAACTTTCTCTAACTTCCCTTTAACCAGTGAGATGCTCCGGGACTTTGCTGGTTTAATCTTTAAACCGGCCCACTTCAGGTTCTCGTCCAGCTTTCCTAACAGCCACCTTGCACAAGTCGCTGTTATGATCACCAGCGTCATGTCGTCCATGTAAGCCATAACTGGTCGGAGACGGAGCCCATCTGGCCGTCTTTCTCCACCTACTACCCAACTTGACGCCCTAATTACTAATTCCAGAGCCATAGTGAATGCTAGCGGGGAAATGGTGCAGCCTGCCATGATCCCCATTCCCAGCCTCTGCCAGACTGTTGTGTAACCTGCCATGGTAAAACACATCCTAACATCCCGAAAGTAGTCCTTCACTACAATATCTGTAACAACAGGCAGTGTCTGTCTCCTTCAGTTATACTGGTTGATGCGATCCAGGCTCATATGTTTTCTTTGAATTTTGACTCCCCAGATTTCACTCCCTGAATTCAATTTCTTAAATTTCACACCCTGAGTTTTTGAGTTTTTTCTTCAAGTTCTTGAATTTCACATTGCTTTGTTTTTTACCAGAATTTTCAAAATTGCAATTTTCAATGGACTCTTAAATTCAGTTTTTTTGATTTGATGCCAGGTTCATATTAAACACACGGTGCCAATAAAAGAGCTTGGATTATGAAGGGGATCCCATTACCCATCTAACCTTGCACCCCGTCCTAACCCCCATGGCAATCCCACAGCCAACCCACAACACACCTACCTAGCCATAACAATAAAGTAGACTACATTAGTACACTGGTAAACTGATGCTTTAGTAGAAATTCATTTATTTTTACATATTTTAAGAACGAAAAGTAAAGACCAAATGGACAATGTATATATGCTAATCAAGAAGATTAAGATCAGAAAACGTCTTGCATAATTGTTTAATCATTTTTTTTTCCATCAGGTTTAAACTAAATGGTTGCTGACAACCCTAACTTAGGCTGATTATGAGTGTCTGTTTGAATAGGCTTCAGTGAATATGCTCCTTATGTGCAGGGCTGTATCTTTGGGAACATATTTTGGAGGGGCCACTGAATCCCTTGGACAGGACTGCACAGTGGCGAGAGGGTGAGGTAGTGTCTGGAAATATCACTTTCAGGTGAGTGTCCAGTAGATAGTGATTGTGCTGCTGTTATCATGATTTTGTGTTGCTAGCAGTCATTATTTTGCTTGCATTACCACCAACTCATCCCATTACTGATGCAAGTGTACGACTTGTGTGTGCTAGAAAATTATTCTCTTTTTCCCCAGAATCTGGTGCCAATTATGACGTTTCGTACACTTTTAAGTCTTGAGCTGTACGGAAAGGCATTGTTCAGATCTGTTAATGAATAACTGCTTTATTTTTGGTGGCAAATAATTAGTTGCATGTCCTGCTGAAGTCTTTACAAAGCAACTTTTGACTTTACAATTTCAACGAAGTTTTTTCTAGTAGTCTTCTAGACCATTAAGCATGGTTGATACACAGTTACTGCTGTGTACGACTTCCTGTGCTAACAATGTGGATCAAACGGTTGTAAATTGTACATAAATGAAAGTGGGAAAGACCGAGCTTTGAAAATTGTCATTTTTTTATGGATCTGGTTTGTAATGTTTCCTCACAGTTAGAATTTATATGTAGAGCTGTTAAGCTGTACGAAATGCAGCAGTGGCCTATGTTTAACGACATGCTGACTTTGGTAACATCTGAAAACGGTTGTCTGTTTGCTGTACAGAGATACTGGTTCCTTTACTGCTACTGGTGCTGTGCTTGTCAGTCACAGGAACTATAGCAACAAGAAGAAACACTGAAGAAGAGCGTGTTGTTGATATTCTGCATTTAACCGTGAACAGTGGTACTTAATTTGGCAAATTTAAAAGAAAAATGGGGGAAACCTGCAATTTATTTGTGTTGTGGTTTAATATCTTTTCAATTATTGATGAATAAAATTGTGATCTGTTTATTTTTTTATAGTGACACAGTGCTGAAAGAGAGCTCATAAGATAAACATAAAACCTGGCAACAAAAAAAAAAACAATAGAGACAAATAAAGAAAGCAGGTTACTTTGTACTCTTCTTAAATAAGCCTACTACTAAGGAAAGTAAGGCGTCAGTACGAGGGACTATAGCGCACCTGTGTGGGCTGCTTCTGGAGCTGAGAAGTGCTGTTTTATCAGCCACAATCCTGTGGTCACAGCAGCACAGTCCAGTAGGCATCAGTGTCTACTGGCTGGCAGGAGCTCTTCACTCATGTGACCAGCATGCTTTTTTACATTTTTAAAAAATATTTTAAATGTTTGTTTCAAGACAATGTTTTTTGACATGTGAAACAAACACATTTGGCTTAAACAGAAAGGCCAAGAACTGGCAAGTTCCTAAAAGCCATCTGTGCAGTTTGTTTCACAAGTTAATAAGTTAATGGGTAGTTAAAGTCCCACAGTAAATCAGGTACATCAGCAGTCTATTAAAACCACACTTTCTCTGCCTGAAGTTTGAGCCTGGAGTTTAAGTTCTTATGAAGATCAGTAAATAATGTAATTACAGATCCTTTAGAATTACCTTCAACCTCACAACCTGTTGGTGTTACAAAGTTTGTTCTTGATGCCTGTATGCTTTCAGAGGTTAATTAATGGACATTTTTCTCATTGAATTTCTACAATAGCAGATATAGGCTGGGAATTGTCTGAACTGAAACAAATTCAATTATGATTTAAATGTAGATATTTGGTGCTTGGTTCCTCTAATTTTGTGACTTTTTCCAGCAAGACCAGAGCATACCTTAGAGGAATATATTTACTTTTTATCAGAAGTAAGTAAACTGAAGTAAATGGATTAGGTGCCAAAATGAAAAAAACAGTCAGAGTTCAGCAGTTTAGCAGGACAGCGGCCAATTAATGCGAATTGTATATACTGGCATCGAAATGGCACTTTTTGCTCTAATGAATTTTTAGCAAAATCTTATCCTTAAAAAACAAAATGCAAACTGAAATCAAAATAATAAAAAATCAAATAAATACTGTGCAGTGCACTGTAATAAAAAGTAATATTTTATATATTGTAATAAACTGTATTATATTCTGTTAGGAATTTTCCAATTGAAAGCTCCCATGCTGGTATCTTATCAGCTGTTTCCACTTTTCCTCACCAGTCAGGTCACTCGCTTTGCCTGACCACGTTTGTGCTGCATCACCGCATTTACTGTGATTTAAGCTGGATAATTCAGCTGAATGCCCAGTGGTCCTTGAAGGAGGAGGAAGGATTTTAAGTTGTGCAAATGTCTTTCCTGTACTGGACAAGAAAACTGGAAAGGAAGCTTTAGAGCAGCATACACAGTGATGTCACTAAATGCAAAATGTGCTGTGCTGTACATTCCATGCTATGCTCTGTAAACATGCAAATTAATGTCAACATTAAGTGTTTTAGAGTTAGGTAACTGGCATTTAGAGTGATTTAGCATGCAAGCATGGGTTAATAGTTGTATAGGTGTGTACAGGTGGGCTGGGAGCATATGATTTTGTTTCCATTTAAAATAAATGGAAATAAGCACTTAGTATCCAAAAAATTTGGTATTTGGCCCATTTTCTGGGTCGAATTAGATTTGGGTGCTGAGGGATTACTGTACGCTGAATGGACTGCCCCAGGAATGGGAAAGCACCGAGTCACAATTTAATCTTATGACATAAGTACTTAAATGGCTCACATCAGAATGTATGTCTTAGAGTAGTAATAAAGGATTGCAATCTGCCCTTTGTTCTCCATCCACGGGGCACACACATCCACTAAGAAAAAACAAAGCAAATTTTCATGAATGGATTAAAACTTGCTACAGTTACATGTGTTCACTGATGCTGACATGCCTCAGGACACAGGGCTCTTCTTTCTGTGCTTGGTTGTGGGAATTAATATTGTGCTGGATTTCTTTTTGAAAACAACTTATTTATTAGTGGAAAGCTGATAACAGTTTAGTTTTAATGATATGATGTTTTCCCGTTTACATGGTGTGTGTGTCATGAACACATCCCGCAACTTTTGGGGACGGTGTCAGCCTTCCTGAAGGAAACATAAATCCTTGTTTGGTTAAGGTGTGTTAAGCTGTTACAGAATTTTTTTTCTTCAATCTGTCAGATTCCTGCAGCTGCAGTGAAAGAAAGACAAACATGTAAGAAAATGTCCTCATGCTGTGGCGAGCTGCTTTGTGACTTTTAAAGGGTTTCAGATGCACTGCTTAAAGAGCTGTGTGTCACAGTGCTGTTGCTAAAGGTTAATGCAGTTTCTGAAGCCATTACAACATGCAGCTCTAACTGCATAAATAAAACAACAGTCACTTCACTCAGGGCACTTCTGGCTCCTCTGCTTTGTTTAATGTGCATCTCACTGGCAACAGCAGGAATTTGCACACCTCTCACTCAGTCTCTTCTTTTTCTGCAGCTTCTACACTGGTCCAGCTGTGGTCCAGGGTCATGTGCCTCTAGAAGCAGACAGTGTGGTCCTGGTTCTGAACGGTCGAGAGGAGTACAAGGTCTCGTATGCCACCCGATGGCTGCAGCACGTGGACATGCTAGTACGATCTGGCTCGCTGTCCCATGTGGCTGTGGTGCTGCTGGGTAACGAGCGCTGCGCCAACAACTGGTTCCAGCCATATCTGCGTAGCAACGGCGGTTTCGTGGACCGTCTCTTCCTGATATACGACAGCCCCTGGGTGAACGGCCACGATGTTTTCCAGTGGCCACTTGGCGTGGCTACGTAAGCACCTCCAACCAACCTGTTTCTTATATCTGGGAATTGTATTATAGGAAAAATTACACATTTAAATATTGTCAGAATCTGTATTTACTGTATACTGTATATTTTCACTATTGCTCTTAACAGCTACATTAAATACAGCTAATCAGATAATAATAATAATCTGCCAGTTTTTTATGTTTTTATGTAGCTCAGGGCTGTGCTAATGCCAACATTGATTATGAAAAAGCCTTCCTATGTCATTCAGATACAGGGATTTCCCAGTGGTTGCCCCTAATGCCCAGCTGGAGAGTGCAGCGAGACCATATCTGTGCACCTTCATGGGAACCGTGTACAAGAACTCCTCCCGAGAGACAATGTTAGGGATCCTCAAGCAGGGCTGGGAGAAGGAGTGCCTGATTGCCCCCCGAGACAAGTATGTCAGCATTGTCCTTCGAGACACAACCAAGGAATATTTCTTAGCAGAGTGGATAGGAGGAGAGGCCCTACAGTTATGAACATAACCTAAACTGCTGCAGTAAAATATCCAGGTGAATACATGGTGCCCTATATTTTTGCTTCAGCTAAGCAATACAACAACAGCAATAATAATTATAACGATGATAATAATAATAATAATAATAATAATAATAATAATAATAGTGGTTGTGGTGATGGTAGTGCAATAATTACAGCGATTCACCTTGCAGTTAGAGGACCCAGATTTAAATTGCTCTTTCGGTGCCCTTGAGCAAGGTAGCTGCTGTGAGTTGATGCAGTAAATGGCGCTGCTGTATAAATTGGTTAATAATTGTAAACCTCTTGGGAGGAGAGTGTAAGGTAAAAGAATGAACTAATCAGTTAGAACCTGAATTGCTAAAACAATCAATGCAAAATAGTCAGCTCTGTTAGTTGTCCAACACATCTGTGAAGCACTTCAGTGGTGGGTGCCATGTGACTTGATGTTCCCTCTGTGTGCCCTCTACACACCCTACCCCCTGCTAGGTGGCTTCCTCTGGAGACAGCAGAGAGCATGCGGCGCTACCGTACAGCTCTGGCCCAGAGTGACCTCACCCTCTGCCCAGTAGGCGTGAACACGGAGAGTTACCGCATCTACGAGGCCTCTTCCTATGGCTCTGTGCCTGTGGTGGAAGACGTGACTACGCCTGGTGGCTGTTCGTCAGAATCCGGCACCCCGCTGAGGCTGCTCAAAGCCAAAAGAGCTCCCTTCATCTTCCTCAGAGACTGGCGGGACCTGCCCAGCCTGCTAGAGAGCGAGAGGCTGAAGTCTGTGGAAGAGAAGGCTGAGAGGCGGCGCCAGCTGCTCATCTGGTACGCAGACTTCAATCAGTGGCTGAAGGAGCACTTCACCAACGTCCTAGAGGAGGCCTTCTTCACACAGGGCTGAGCAACCCACAGTTTCAGTGCACACAGATACTGGCTCGCTGTCTACTACCACTAACCATCAGACAGTTTCAGTCTAATTCCTCACATCGTTTCAGTCTCTCTCCTATTAGTCTGTGCTGCTGGAACACAGGCCATATGGCAACCAGTCTGCTGTTTATGGCTGTGTTTCCTCTCACATTTCTCACACACACACACACACACTTGGGAACACACTGTATTTCTGAATCATTGCTGTGTGCTCAGTGTTTTGAATCCGCTTGTCTTTTTGCTACTATGTAGTGTGACTGACAAAAATAGTGATTTCCATATAATTTGTAAGTATTTGCCATCGTTTCAGTGGTCCCAAGACTAATGACCATGGATACTGTAAAATTTTTTTCAGAAAGTTGTGAGATGTGTGTTGTATACTTTTCATGTAAATAAAGTCTTGTAAAGGATTTAAGGTTATTGATTTAAAACAAGTAGATTTAAATAATCTAATCAGCATATTAATTTATTAATTTAAATGTTGTGGTTTAGAATTGCAGGAGGTGCTGCTGTTCAAGCATGTGTTCGATACCAGCTTAGTGTGTAGAGGTTGCATGTTCTCCCCATGTCTGTGGTTTTCATCCCACAGTCCAAAGACATGGGTTTCACATTAATTGGTCACTCTAATTTGCCCATAGTGTGTGCATGTTTGTGCATGTCTACCTTGCAATGGACTGTTGTCCCATCTGGGATACAGGGTCTACTGTCTCTGGGATAGACTCTGGACCACCCTTACCTGGACAAGCAGATCCAGATAATGGGTGGATGTTCTAGAAGTTAGATTTCCTAAAAACACAGGTTATATAGACGTGTAAGAGACAATGAAATGTAGTTTCTCCTGGACCATGGTGTACAGCACACAGACAGCATGACAATGCAGAACAACACAGAACATGCATGATCGTAGTTGCTAAGGTATTTGATATATAAATAAATACAGAACTAAAAGGCCATGTAGATAAATATTCTAAGTGGTCTTTCACAGAGCACACAAGTGAGGTGCAGTGAGCCAGGTGCTGTTGGCCTGCAAGCTCTGATGGTGTCTTCCAGATGGCAGTGATGTAAACAGGCTGATGAGGGTCTGAGAGGGGTCCCTGGTGATGGTATGAGCGATCTTCACAGAATACTTGTAGGTGGTCAGGATGGTGGGCAGGGAAGTCCTGGAGATGGACTGGACAGTCTTCACTCTGACCTGTCAGGCAGTGCAGCGTTGTACTGTGGTTCCATGTTAGATTCCGTTGGCTAAACACACTGCCACCCACGCTGTGAAGCTTATCTTATGTTTCCATTGTATGGCCAAAAGTATGTGGACACCCCCCACCCCTTGTAGTGACTGAGCTGTTTTGACTGCACACACACAGCATACAAACACATTCTAGACAATTGTATGCTTCCACCTTCGTGGCCACAGTTTGGGGAAGAAGCTCCTTTCCTGCTCCAGCATAACTGTGCACCCCCTGTGCACAAAATGAGCTCCATAAACACATGGTTTGCCCAGGTTGATGCGGAAGAACTTGAGTGGCTGCACAGAACTCTGAGATGAACTGAAACATCGACCGGGAGCCAGGTCCTCCCACCCGACATCGGTGCCCGACCTCAATGATGCTCTTGTGGCCAAAGGAGCACAAATTCTCACAGCTATGCTCCAAAATATGGTGGAAAACCTTCCCAGAAGAGTGAGGGCTGTTATAGCAGCAAAGGGGGAACAGCTTCATATTAATGCCCATGGGTTTGGAATGGGAGGTTCAGCAAGCCCACATAGGGATGATGCTCAGGTGTCCATATACTTTTGGCCATATAGTGTATATTTGACTTAAAACAATGTGATGAATTGTGTCCTGTCCATGGTGTACCCCTCCTTGCTTTGTACCTGTGACCCTGACCAGGACAAGAGTTTAATGATAATCAGTGGGTGAAATTAAAAATTTTGTCTCCTGAGACTCGCATCTAGTCTCCATTGTTAACCAGTCCATGCCATAAAATATGCTACATTTATAATCTTTGTGACATTTTCAACATTCTTTCCTCTTCCCTATTGTTTTAACAGCAGTACCATGCTGCTTAATGGTGCTGCAGAAACACCAATTGTGAGCAGTAAGCAGTTTGTGCCGTACATATTGTTTGGGTGAACTTTGCTACTGCAATCTACTGGCTGGGAGGCTGAGCACCATTTGTATTTGCGCTACTAAACACAGAATTTTTTTCAAAATCAGTGGATTAAGAAAATGTGCAAATTTGGGGGTTCTGCAGTTGTTTTTGTGCCCTGTGACTGTGTAAAAGAAAGGTGAAAGTGGTGTTGGCATCCTTCACAATGACCAAAAAGCTGTTTAAAACTGTGCTGCAACTAGGTGGCAGCACGTGCATGTGTATCAATAAAGTTGACTCTTAAGTGCTCATCGTTACACTTTTCAATCCATACCTGATGCAACTACGAAAAAATATCACCTGTATCAGTGAAGGTTATAAAAAGCAAGTCCTTCTATGAGCACGCAGTTAGCAGTTCATCACGTGCTGCCTCCTGTACATGAAGGTAGAAACCTTGGTGTGAAACTTGCTCGTGGGACAAGAGGAGGCAGACTCAGGAATCGAGGTCTATTGTCACTTTATTCTGAAAATTTGGATTTGGATTAGCGGGTTTCTGCTTCCCGGGCTCTCGTTGCAGAAAGTTCGTTTGGCTGTGGGGCTTAAGTAGGGGGCATCGTGACAGTTAGATGTTTGTTGTTCGTAACTAGGCAAATGTGTTGGGGTTGGCATTGTGTTCTGCAGGGACATCCAGGTATGGGTGGTGCGCACATTTCAACCCGGGGACTTTGCGGGTCTGCAGAGGGGTGGGTCGGGGGTTATTTACCCTCTTGCAGTCTTGCGAGTCTGTGGTCCTTAGGCTCACACGGGGATCTCGCTACAGTAATGTTTTTGTTCAATTCGTCGTGCTTTAATGTGGTATTACAGTGAAATTTGGAAAACTCCCAAGGGGGGTGAATGCTGTAGGTCCTACGGGGGGAAGTTTGTGTTCGTGGGGTCGCCAGGAACCCCCCCGCCACGTGAGAGTGCACTGTCCGTCCTGCCGCCCCCCACCCCGTGGAACCGAGATGCTCGCGACTCCGCGCCGCCCCAGACCCCGACCCCCTGCAGCTCCATCGCCAGCGCCGCGCGGCGTCTCCGGGCCACAGCGGAGCGGCGGTTGGAGCGCGGCGGCGTCCGCGAGCCGGCGGTCACGTGCCGCGTGATGTGACAGCTGCGCACGTGCGCGAGCGCCGTCTCCACCGAAGCCTGCGGGTGCCGAGCCGAGCGGAGCCGAGCCGAGCCGCGGTTCCTCACAGGCGCCCAGTAGGATGCGCTCAGCCGCCGTGTAGGTCCAGCAGGTCCCCGCGGAAGACGCGCAGCATGTCCAGCGCCGGCAGGTCCAGGAAGGACAAAGAAATCATCGCGGAGTACGAGAGCCAGGTGAAGGGTGAGTCCCGCCGCACAGGCGCTTCGCGTCGCAAAGCGGCGGCAGGCACGTTTATTGCCTCACGTTTGGCGTTCAGCGTTTCATCGCCTTCAGTCTGACTAAAATGCCTTTGCATCTTTCCTTCTTTCGGCTCTTCTTCGAACGGAGCTTTGCACGCTTAACTGGTCTGAATGTTTACCTCTTACAGCTGGAATATTTAGAGTTAATGCGATGCGCTCAAGTGAAGTAATGGAGGTAAAAAAAACAAAAAAAAAAAACAGTATCTTCACTAAGGTTCACAGTATTTCTTCAGTTCGTGCTCACCCAGTTGGCGGGTCCTTGCGGTGCGTCTGCTTGGTGCTGGTTTGTGAAAACGTTTGTGCACTTTGCACATTAATGATATATCCCCACATATTTCAAATACAGTAATTCAGTAATTATAGTGTTGTCGTTATGTCTCCGGTGCAGTTCAGGGTTAGAATCTTGTGTGCGACAGCCGCTGGTGGGATTTGAGCCCAAGTCCTGGGAGTGGAAGGCAGCAGCTCTAACCAGTGCGCCCCCTTCTGCTCCTGCTGTAAAGTCACTGCATTTTTTTTTTGACAAGTTACAGTTTATACAGTTGACCTTGTAGTTTCTTTACTTACTACACGTCATGCTTTTTCAGCTTTCACCCTTCTGGGTGAAGGGTGCTCTGCTTCCGGACATTCTTTATGGGTCTAGATTCTGACATTCATCTTTTTTCCAAAATGTTATTTTCCCAAAATAATGTAGAATTTGTGCCTGGTTGTGGGATGGGGAGTCGCACAGCTACATTACAGTTAGGTGGAAGAAAAGAAAGTCAGGACCACTGTGTTGCTGTACTTTTTCCTCAGTGTATCGAGCAGCCTTGGTTCCAGCGTGCGGGCAGCAGTTGGGTCAGAACAGGTGTGAGGCAGTGGAGCCTCCAGCGTGTGCCGTGCTTGCATCTCCAGGGAATGAAGGCACATTGACCACCGGAGTTTCCGTGCATGTGCAGGGGCTGACGGTTTTTGTGACCTTCATTAAAATGAAGGTTTGTCAGGAAGCCCAACATTTTGCTGCAAAGTTCTGACACTTTTGCTTTATTAGATTTATGAGTAGTGTTAGGTCATGGCAATGTACAAGCACAGACACAGAGAAACCGCACACATGCACTTAAGCAGAGCAGGACATGAGGGCCACATGTTTGCGGTGTAATGCCGACTGAGATCGAGACTTTTCATA
The DNA here is from genome assembly GCA_018136845.1 of Heterotis niloticus. Taxonomy (NCBI): domain Eukaryota; kingdom Metazoa; phylum Chordata; class Actinopteri; order Osteoglossiformes; family Osteoglossidae; genus Heterotis; species Heterotis niloticus. Next base: position 16,386,475 of record CM030900.1, read on the forward strand.
CTCATTTATATTCAAGTCAAAATTCATTCATTGATTATACATTTACAATATTTATACATGTATATACGTAGCTACCCCTCAGTATCAGCAATCGCTATACCTCAAAACTTGGTTTTAGAAACAACTTTTACTGCAATTATATAGCAATTCTATGTTGAAAATATGTGCCCAAATTTTAATCTAAATTAAGAAACTGCTCCTCCAAATCTGTATGTGAAAAAGCTTCCCAGCACATCAATGAAAACAACATGTAAATTCCACAAAAATTTGAGCAAGAAGACATGGAGTGTTAGGAATTTAAAAGTATTGTTTTGAAAGTGTGAAGCATTATGGGAAGGGAATCCAATTCTTAAGGAGTATCTGTTGGCTATTTTGTATGTATTGCTTAACTGAATTAATAGGAGCCAGCAGGGCAGTTAGCTGCAAAATTTACACGGGTGCTTTTTCTGACATATGCGTTCACTTGGCAGAAAGTATATAATTTAAAAATTTTTCACAATAAATGCAACATGCTCAGTGGATCCCTGCTTCGGGTCATTACTCACCCTAGAGAGAACTGATGAAGTTAAAGTAAGAACTATCCTATAGCTGTAATTCTAGCTCTGGAATTTTCTGTGCAAAATTCCTAGGATTTCTGACCGGGCACAGAAACAGCCAGGACATGTAACAAGTGCACTGTAGTCGTATCTCAGCTGTTCTCCTGATAGAATCTTGTCTTGTACTTGCATCGTTTAAACATGTTGTGCGTTGTAGTTTTCATCTTCCCCACATTATTAATTGAAAATGTCTTTTAAGAAAGTAGAAAAACTTGGTGGCCTATTATACAGGGGTTTGAGAGTTTTGATATTTGGGGATTTTTTTTTTTTTTAAGGGGTTTACCATTAAAAATAAAGGAATATAGGCTTTTGCTATCCAGAAATTTACTTTGACACATTTTCAGGAATGCATTAGGCTCAAATAAAAAAGGGATTCCTGTAGTTGCTAAGAGATTAAAAGTGCAAAAGGTGCTCCTGACCTGTTGGCTGATCCTATTATCATTTAGGCACAACTCCAGTTTTTTAGCCAGTGGGCTGCCTTCTGGTGCACCACAGTGGAGTCTGAATTTTAATGGCTGCTTTGGGCCTGCAATCAAGCACTCCACCTGGAAGCCCTTTCCATCACTGTCACTTCCACATGCCCCTGCCTTAGCCACTGTCCCTGTCCTCTTCGTTTTCCTTCTCCTCTTTCCTCCCTTCCATGATGTCTGTAAACAGAGTAGGACGTCACTCTTTACAAGCAGCAGAGAGAAGCAATTGCTGCCTGTGGTAACCATGGGGATTTGGCCCATTGCCAGGAGGTACATTCTGGAGGGCTGTGAGTACTGAAATATCTGCTGTTCATCTCTCCGTGGCCAGGCCTTGACATACACGGGAAGGAGGGAGGGAGGAGGAGAGAGAGTGCCTATGAACCCTTGATTGTTTAGACATGGCAACGTTATGCACACTGGAGCAGAGAACCACAGCAGCCAGGACTGCCCAGCAGTGACTCAGCCCCTTCAGCCCCTAAAAGTGGCATAATGCCACATGTCCAACATTCAACATGAGTGCCCAGTAGTCTTTTTACCATTCTAAGCTTGCAGAAAGGCTAATAATAGCACTCTGCTGGCACCGTGGATCCCTGTTGGAGGTGGGGGGGTGGCACTGGTCCCCAGGAGGTTGCCATGGTTTGCACGAGTACTTGTGTTGCTTAGCCACAGCGCCAGGATCAGCTGCTTAAAGTCCATAAAAACAACCCACATAAATGGAAATGCGGAAAGCCAAGTGTGTAAATGAAGTCATTTATACCTATATGGAAACAAGTATAGTAATATATCATTACTGTTTGAGTCTTTTATTTTTTTAATTATAATTATTCCCTCCTTTCAGTGTCTTGGCCATTGTGGGTTATGAAGGAAATACAATAAAAACAAAAAGCACCTCAAATGAATTTCAGATTACACGGACAAAGCTGCGTGTTCTCATGCGGTATACAGCACACAGCACTGACTGGAAATTGACTATGACCACAAATTCAACTGTTGCCAGGACAGTTGTAATGTTGGCATTAGATGGGTGAGTGTTTCGCCACTCTAGTTTGGTTTTCAGACAAGAACAGGAAATGATACTCCCTCCACACACATGCATGCTAACACACACACAAAACACAAAATTCTATCATCTTTGACCTAAAGTACGTAATTAGAGATTGTGAAGAGAAGAATATTAGTGCATTTGAGATCTTGATTTCCCTCGGTGAGTTTATAGTCCAAGTCAAACATGGTTTAGGGCCTGTTGTTCTGAAGAAGATTTGACAGGAATGGGCTGTCTATATGCACAGATTTTTCATCAACCCGATGGTGAAACACGCTGTCTGGTGTGTGAGCACACACGATGCTTTTACATCGCTAACCTTCGAGTTTTTTTACTGCGCTACCTCTTTGAGGAACATGTTCATCTTTAAAACTGTGCAAATAATGTCATTAAGTATCTCTGCTTGGATGTAATGGGATGAATGAGTGTTTGTTAGGGTGTGGCCAGAGAATTAGTGGTCACTTTCTGCTGTTCCTTTGCACATGTACCTATGCTTTAGTACATCTCCAGCCTCCAAGAATGCTGCTGGTCCAGTTTTCTGCTACAGCTTGATCTGGGTAGATACTTTTGTGCATACAGTGTATTTGGATACCTAAGCATCACACCCATATGATGTAACAGCCTCCACTCTTCTGGGAAGGCTTTTCACCAAATTTTGGAGCACAGCTGTGAGAATTTGTGCCCCTTTAGCCACAAGAGCATCAGTGAGGTCCGACACCAATGTCTGATAAGAAGGCTCCCAGTCAGCATTCCAGTTCTTCCCAAAGGTGTTCAGTGGGGTTGAGGTCAGGGCTCCATACAGCCGCTCAAGTTCTTCCACACCAACTTGGGCAAACCATGTGTTTACGGAGCTCACTTTGTGCACGGGCGGGTACAGTCATGCAGGAGCTTCTTCTCCAAATTGTGGCCACAAAGTCGGAAGTACACAATTGTCTAGTGTTTGTGTTTGCTGTATGGGTGTGGCTGAAACAGCTCAGCTCAGTCATTGGGGGGGAGGGTCTGCATACTTTTGGCTAATTAGTGTACCTGCAGAAAGGTGTGCAGATGCAAAAGGCACCTGGGACAGAGGTTTGGGGATGTGGAGCTGTTAAAACCGATATTATGAGCCTTTCATCTGCATTGCCGGAGGCCCACCTTGCCCGCTGGGACCACTGGCAAGGGGGCTTAAAATAAATCCTGATGAAACCCTCACAGCCGATTACATTTGCAGTCTCCTCAGCACTGCGGAAGAAAACACAGACCTGGACAAAATGTCTTTCTGCCTCCAGGTAGCGATGAGAGGATGGGCTGACTGGTTTCCAGTTGCAATGTAGACAACATATGTATAAGGTGGGCACTGGTACAGCAGAACACGTCCCATAACTCTGGTTTGTGTGGGTCAGTGGTGTGGTTCAGACTGTAAATGGCAGCCTCTGAACGGTTCAGTCATTCAGAACACTTGACACAGAGGTCAAAATAACTTTCCTCATAACTCTAACTGCATCATAGGAGTTATCCAGCGTTGTTAGGAGAGTGTGTTAAACAAACACGACTTCCATGCACACTCAGCAGCACACACCTTTTGTAGTTGACCCCATGATCGCCAGTGTTCGTTTGGGGATGTAACACAGGACAGCACTATTTGCCCATTTTTGTTCAGAGCCCAGCTGAACAATTAGGGATGAGGATCCTATGACGGTGGACTGACATAGACTCCTATTTATATTTGCTAAAAAATTCAAGTGAACTATTTAAATTAAAGATCGGTCCCAGTTAGATTTGCAGTTATACCCTGGTTAGTGCTCAGGATGTGCTCATAGAAAGTGGAGCGCTAACCAAAATAGCGCTCAATGGGGTCATTTTATCATTGCATGTTAAATGGGTGAAAATTCAAATACAGAAAAACAGTGATGAACTTTTACTGAAAATCTTCACTTTGGAATCAGAGCTGTTTCTTTTTTTGTCTTTGTAATTTGTGCTTTGCAATGCAAAGCATTAATAACAAAGACAGGAGAGACCGTGCAGTGCTGAGATGGCGGCACACATGACCACTATAAAATTATGGCATGAGCAGTAATAATAGCAAATCAGCGCTAACTGATCCAGTATTAATGGGGTGTCACTGTGTTACTTGTTGTCCCAAGAGAGGCTCATTTGTTCTTTCGGCTTCCACGTATTACAGCACTGCTTCCTCCTGGCTTTTTGGCCTGCAGTTATTGTCATGATTTTTAACTGTTATGTCAGGGTTCAATGACTACTGGAAGTGGATTTAAGGATGAGGTGATTTGAGAAAGGCCCATAGGTCACTGGGCAAGACTTTAGTTAGGAGAATCTCTACCCAAGTTAGGGGAGGGGCTAAAAATCTATCGGAACCTCACCACCTAGACAAAGTGGATTTATGCTCTATATCAACATTCCTCCCACGCTCCAGGGTGATGACTCACCGGTGGCTCATGGGCGGCCGACACAGACTTGGCAAATTTAAGCGGGTCTGCTTTATGGGGGACACCAACACCATGGCAGCTGGGCCTACTCCAGTATGGGAACTGAGTCACATTTGACTCATTGAGGTTGTCTTTGTAAACTGTCCTCATGTTGCTACACACCATTTATGTTTAATGTGAGTCAGAATCGCAGAAACAAATGAAGTAACAGATGTATTAAGAGTTAAAGAAAATGCCGATGCATTCAAACTGCAGTCGGGATAAGTCAAATAAACAAAATGTCTTGAGTATGGCATGCAATTCATCAATGCAAGTATATTTGTGAGAACAAAAAAATCTAGGTTAGGACAGGGTCTCAGTCATTGCCCTTGGGGAAGGAAGAGGAGGGACAGAATATGTGGATTTTTGCTCCAATTTACTGCTTAACTAATCGTCAACTTTATTGAACTCTTTGGTTTTATCCAAAAATCACAAAACATGCAGAACCCTAACTTGGAAGTACTGTACTTCAATTTTTGTGTCTGTGCTGTGACTCACTATATTTATAAAAGTTTCTCACTTTTCTGACTTATTTCTGGGGAATCTGCTCTATTTACATGTCAAATACTTTAAACATAACACAATGGAGATATAAACCCTAAAGTTTGCATCCAGGAAAAAAAAAAAAAGTCTCCAGGTTGTGTTTTGAGTGGGTGGATGTGATGCCTCCTGCAGGAAGGGCTCCTTTCAACCTACAGCGGGATGGAGAGGATGGGCTGTTTCACCTTCTACTCATCCTTTAGCTCCTTAATGTATCTCTGTACTGTGTAGATTTCATAACTGCCTGCAGCACCCACAAGGAAATCAACAGCAAAGAGTTTCCACACAGTACTTCTGCAGACTTCTACAAAGTTAGAATGCCTAGGAAATAAGGTAGTCATTGGACTTGGACCTCCTCAGGTTTTTTCCCTGAAGCAGCCATTGTGAATCGCCTTTTTTTTCCTGATGCTGTTTGTTGTTTCCGGAGATCGACTGGCATCCCATCCAGGGGCAGTTTCATAGCGTAGTGCCCAAAGATGCTGGGAAAGGCTCTTGACCTCCACAATCTTGCTCAGGATAAGCAGTTTCATGATGATGCAAGTTAAACCCCTTTTTTTGCATTAAGTGTTTGGTGATGAAAAGGCAGCCTACAATGTACAGTACATGTATATGCACACAAACATTCACAGTAGGTATGAATGGTATTTTCAGAAATTGTTCTGGCATCTTTCCTTGACCGCTATACAAAAGAATTTCCTTTTTCTTTAGGATTTCCGGGTTTTGTTAATTTTATTTATTTATTTATTTATTTATTTATTTATTTTTACTTACTTACTTACTCCCCCCCCCCCCCCCATCATATTGTATCCTGTACTGTAAGAAAAAACATTCTCGAAATGAAAATTCTGATCTGAAACTGAGGGAATTGTAGTCCGAGGCCCACGTGGAGTGTTAGTTCCATTGAGCCTTTGGGGTCTCCATGTGCTGTCCATTTAGAGAGCAGTCAGCCAAATACACTGCAGATCAGGGAGGGCTTTAAGGGTAGGAAGCCCCATCAGAGTGTCGAACAATGCATTATTACTGCCCACTCTCATTTCGCTCTGTTTTTGTATCATGGATGCACAAGTATTTCATGAGGAAGGGTGTTCTTCCTGTTGAAGGGGATTCCAGTTCAAGGGTTGGAAGGTTATTCAAAGCAGCCCATTATATTTACATTAATGTTCTTCATGACCTAATTACCTGGTTCGTATTCCTAGTCAGTATCTGTACTTACATAATGATTTTTCACATTGTGCCAAAATGTAATACTTTCCAAATTTGACTTGGTTTTCTGTGGTTTTAAAGGAATAAAGTGCTCCACTGTAAAGAAGGATTTTCAGATTTGCACCATTTGTTAGAATAACAATTCTGGACATTTCTTGTTTTCTGTAGGTGTGTAAAATTCAGTGTTACAACTATATGAAAATGCAGTATTATAGATGCTAAGAACTGCTTTCTTTGCAAATTATAGTCAGGTAATGACTTGCAGTGAAAATTGTATGTATACTTGAGCAACCTTTGCTTTTAACTTAAAACTATTTGCGAGCCATTGGAAACCGAAGCCAATCCCTGTAAGCGTGAGGATATTTGGCCAAATAAATTGGATTTTGATTCTGATAAATAAAAAAAAATCTTCAAGTAGAGCTGATAAGATGGAGTGAATTATTTCACAGCACTTTAAAATAGTAAATTTTCTGCTCCTTTCGCAGAGCGCCTGCATGCCTTAAGCCTGTTCTAGAGCAGACATTGTCATGAGAAAAATAAGCCAGTGCCAAACCACAGGAAAGCAATGGAATACTGCATCACACTCCACAATTCATTAAGGCTCCAGTACCTCCTGCCATCTTCTGACAGCTACACCACTGGAGTGCGAAGCTCATTCTTGGTGCTACGGCGTGGAGCTGCCGAGCTGTTGACAGAGCTGTCTTGGCAGCACACTCTTTAATTAACCAAGTACTGAAGTCTTGCAGGTTTCACTGTCAAACTGCTTTCAGTTTAGTCAACAGAGAGGAGCTGGACTGGTTAAGGCTGTACAACTCAGAAGGATGCAGTTAGTCATGCAGCCTAGGGCTCCAAAGTGCAATTGCTCACAGAGATGGAGCTCAGCATTAATGTTACCTTAAGCTGGATGACACTGATCACAGCCCCAAGGCCATAAGGTGAGCAGTAGGACCAATTCCAGAACACAAATACAGAAAAACTGTTTTTTTTTTTGTTTTTTTTTTTTCTTCCCCCCCCCCCCCTCCTTGCCACTTCCATTGGCATCTGGAGGAAGCAATCACAGCTTGTGGTCCAACACCACCACACTGTCACATTGTTGAATTCTGTAAGGCATAGGGGCTGATCACCACAACCACCCTCCCACTGTACCATCACTACTAACCATTTGCACTGATCTTCTTATTTTACCCTGTTTATTCATTTTTCATCTTATCTATTTATGTATTCATTTACTTATCTATTCAACTAATCTGTGTTGTCCTGTATCATTATGCTGTCTGTTTAGTGGGAGAAATTACATTTTACTCTTTCTTGTATATCTGTATAAGCACAGAATGATAAAATGAACCTTGAAATGCTTACTTGTCATTTTTGGAGAGGGAAGGACAAGGGAGGACAGTCTTTGTGTAGAGCTGTTGTAAATCCCAATTTCTCCTACAAATTAAAATGCAAATCATTTGGAATGTAAAGATTAATATTGCATATTGGGGGATTTAGCAAGCATGAAGAAGAATAAAAGAAATTCATAAACACACCAAAGGAGAAACGAGAAGAAAAGGTTTTTGGAGTGATATTGTCTGATAATAGACTTCCCTTCACTAGCATTTGTGAACCTTACTGAAATTGAGGATTTGAGCAGTGAACTCAGGAAAGATTTGTAGTGAGGTGGATGAGGTAGGTGAAAAGCAGGAGTTTTGGGTGCAGTCTGTAGTGAAACTTGGTGTTGTTCATACAGTAGGATGTCAAGGTGAACTTTGCAATGAGGTAGGTAGGCTTACTGTTGACCATGAACTGGTCTGCAACAGGGAATGAATTTGTTCATAGAGCATGGACCTCATGGTCAACTTGGGGGTGAAGATGAGGCAAGAGAACATTCCACCTTCACTGAGACTCGCTTAATGGATGGTGCTATAAGGTAGTCAGCAGTTGATGTGTACCACTCACTATTATGTCACAGGTTAGAGTTGATAAATCAGGGCAACAGCAGTTGAAACACAACAACCCAAACTGTTATGAAGCTTATTTAGATTTATTTGGGAGTTGAAAACATGCCTTTTGTTAACCAAACATTTAAACACATTAGAATTTCTTATTCCTTTGTTCGGTTGCAGGTTTTCTTAAAAAGCAACAATTCATAGAGCAGAGTTTTGTTGTTTGCACACATACATTACCAGATATTTCATGATTATAGACCCTTTATTTATACTGCATAGGTTTTTTTTTTTTTAGGGCCAAGAGTTAGAAATGGCCCCATCTATTCATTTATGTATATAGGGCATGCAAACTGCACAAGCAGACACAGTTTCCACCTTCTTTGGAGTCTGAATGTTCGTATTTGTGCAGAGCTGTGTGGTCTAATTTGTCACTTGTGTTTTAAGTTACTTTGCAGGGTTATTGAAACTACTGGTTCATAGAACAGCAGACACTGTTTTAAACACAAGCTTTAGTAAGTTGCTTCACCCCACCGTCTTTGTTTCTCAGTTAGCTGGCAATGTTTTATAATGTGGCCAGTTGTGATGTTTATGCATTTTTGCCAACAGTTATTCACCACAGAGCTGTAAATTGTCTTTACATCTTAAATGAGAGGAAATGGACCGAAGTGGGTGCTGGCATGTAGACAAACTTTCCCAGCATTACAGCTTTCATAAGAGGAAGGGCACAGGGTATGCTGTATCTCACCAGCTTTGTTTTGGAAAAGGCTCTTACTTTTACCTTGCTGGTATCGACATTTTCCCTGAAGCACTATGCGTTCACAGGTAGTGCTAGTAGATGCAAGCACAAAGCAAGTTCCACTGGGTGCTTCCACATTCTCTAATTGTATGAAGACTTGTAGACTTTTCTGCACAAACTTCTCAAATTAGTACTATTGGCAGTTGTGTTGGAATTATGCTCATTATATTCCTGTGAGTGCAATAATTCATAATCTTCGTCATTGGTGAGAGCCACCCTTTTTCTACTTGTTTACTCGATTGAGGCAGATTAAATGCTTTGTAGCTGTCATGCGGGCAGTTTCAGGGCTTAAAGGAGTTTCTGAATATTGGTGCCACCCTTGTCTGTTTGAAGGATGATGTTGGAAGTGGCATTTTATTTTAAAACAAACACCCTTTTATACATGAATATATCTCTGGCTCCAAGTCACATGTGTTGGTCGATCCTGTAGCTGGCATTAGTTTGTCAGTGCTTACCTTGGATAAGAGTACGAGTTGAGTCTCTACATCTCCATACTGTAAGTTTAATCGCAGTATTGTGAAATGCAGAACTGGCCCGAGTTGCAAAGCGGGTGGATGTAGAATGGCATTCCTCTTTCCCTCCTTGCTGTTCTGTGGATGAATTAGTCTGATGTGCTCCAGTGTCCTCTCCTACCTCCGTGGCTCCATTAGCAGCTCAACAAAAGCAATTGCAATAATGGAGAGCTTGGCAGGGATGGCAGCAAAGAGGCAGCATCTTGTAGTCATGCTTGGCTTCTTTGAAGAACTAATCATATTTCCTGAGATTTGTCCCTAGACGTCAGTCCTGGCAGGGACATGGTGTGCATTCCAACAGTGAAATGTGACGGTTCACAAGGTTCTACTTCAATGCTGTTTTTGACGTTAAGACTAAAAGTCCTAGTTCTGCTTCCACTTTGTTTCAAGGGCAAGTGGTTAAAGAAAGTGTGTGTGAGTTTGTTCCAGTGATCTCTTGGGAATGTCTGTTTCTAGGAAACTTTGATGTTCTGGCAAACAAAAAGTGAGCATTCCCGGTGGTGCTGAAAATGAAGGTGAAAAAAGTGTGGCATGTAAATACAGCACTTGACTGTATATAATTATTATTCTATCTTAGTATTATTTAAACATGAATATTGTGCAGAATTTGAGAAAAGTAGTTTTATTATACAACATAGCATTCATAGCATCTTAATTTTCTGTTAAGATGTTATGAATGTTAAATCAAAGCCCATCTCTGACAACTTTAACGGTCCACACACTGTTACATGACCATTTAGTTACAATATAAGTCATAGTTAATTGTTTGATCAGCATTAGGACTAAGTGCAAGCTGCTCATTTTTCTCCATTTATACCTACCAATGGAGATGGGGTTGATCAACCTGCTCCTTGTTTCTGGAGCTCCAGCCTTTTGTTCTACCTTAATCTTTACACACTTACCAAGGAGGTCACACATTGACTTCCCTGACAAATTTTAAAACATGGAGTGAGTAATCAAAAAATATATATTGAATATATTTGGTGTAATATGGTCTGCACTGTGACGGCTAAAACTTCGCAACCAATTATGATATCAAAAAATTGACTTCACCATTGAATGTCTTGAAATTTTAAACATGTGAGAGTCATTACATGACACTCCTTTCTATCTAGCCAAAATGGAGCTGGTTCAATCAGTACAACATTAGGGATGGTAAAAATATTTGTTTTGTTCTAGACTTTTGAATCACCCTGTACAAGAATGATTCAGTGTGGAGGAGGAGGAAGGGTTTAGTCTTTTAGCAGCAGCAGCTGGCTCTTCTGGAAGTCTGAAGTCTAATTGAGGAGCAACATCAGACAAGAATCAGCATTTCCTTTAGCTATGGAAACTTGCAGAGTGTTTGGAGTCTTTGAACAGTTATGGTGGTGTTTGCCTCCTTAATGTCTTTCTTTCAGTTCTCTTCTCAAGTCTGATAGTTTCGCTCATCTCCATATGCAATAAAAGCTCTTTGTTGACATGGAAGGAGGCTTGAAGACAAGGCTGTCGGCTTGAGGGACTGAGAAGCTCTCTTTGGGAGTCGGTATGAACTCTCTGCAGCCCCTCCCTGGAGGCAGATGCTGGAGCCATGAATGCACTCCAGCCACAGACATGTGACGTGCTTAAGAAGGAGCTCTGCGCTCCTAGTGTAGCCCCTGCACACATATGGAAGGGGTGGAGCAGACATCAGTTTATCCCGTATCCTTCCTATTTCCACAATCTCCAGCTCATTGTTCGTAGTTTTACATCCACGTCCACAAAATTAAACACACCGGATCCCTCAATTGTTTGTGTTATGTTTCTAATTTTTCTTCAGGGATTAATGCTTGCAGCAGTAATACAACATAGTTTTACCTCAACTTGCAAACACAGTTGGGGCTGGAATTGTTTGTAACTCCATTCAAAGCCACACTAAGTAAAAGCGTAGTAACAAGCCTTAGTCCCTGGATCCATTCGTGGGTTGAGTCAGAGTGAGGACAGACTTAAGGTTTGCATCAAAACTGTTTTATTCATGCAATTTACAGAAACGATGACTGGTAAGGGACAACCTTTGACACTTGAGGACTTGAGGTGGAAAAGGTTTGGGAAGCAGATTCTTTCTTGGAGGGATGTGGTGTCTCGAGTCTGCTTCCCAGGGTTGTGACCCCCCATGGGGCGAGGTTTAAATAAATCCCAATGAGGACATTGTGCCTCTTCCCTTTTCCCTTTGCACTTCCGCAACTATGAGCACAGAGCCATCATCATGTAAACAGCTTTAGTAACTTGAATATCCTTACATAAGCATAAATAAAACATTAATACTACGATCAGATGAAGAGCTAGCATTAAACATGACAGATAGCAGAACAAATATGACTGCTATATCCCATCTCTGGCATCTTGTAAGTGGAGAATAGTGTTTTTGCAGCTTGAGATAGAATTCTATCAGACAAGGCCCTGTGTTGTCAGGTATAGTCTCCAAATGTAGGCGTTAAGTCCTTAGACCAGAACCGGAATATAAAAACTAAGCACTGTTTGTGCTGTGAACTCATCTCAGTGTAGCTTAGTTCAGCCACGCTGACCGATTTGACTGCATGTCAGAGGGTTTCTGCCACCGCTTCTTCATCTCACGATGAAATCATTCTATCTACAGTTTTATCAAAACTTGGTTTCCTGTAGAAGGTTGCCCCTGCTTTGTGTGAGCACAGCGTGGGCCACAAAATAAATGTTACTATGAGCTTTGGCCCGCTCACATTTAGTCCCTTGTGAGTCAACTGCTGTCTGCTCGTGTTTAAACGGTTTTGTCCCCGCTCTTGCAATAGATGAGGGTTTGGCTGGTGATGGTACAAGGATGTAATGTTGATGGTAATCACAAGCTTGATTTTTGTCCTTATTACCACTGTGTGAGCACACATTTACATCAGCTTTCTGGGTGTGTGTCTATACGCTTAGTGTTAATTGCGTACTATGCTATGTTATTGAATAGTCGTTGATGTCCATCCTTAGGTATTAAAAAATTGTTGATCAATTTTATGTAGCTGACCTTGCTTTTAAAAGTGAAAAATTGAGACTTTCTAGATTTTCCTAATTTGTTTTTGCAAAGGAGACAGTAGGCTGATCTTTTAAGTCTCTCCAGACACCATATGAGTGACATGCTGTGTTAAGCAGTTCCTTTCACCAGGACGGCAGTGTATTCACTACCTCTGTCTTCAGTCAGCACTATGGAGCTATTTAATACCCTCTTCTGGCATATTCCACCTTTCCCATTCTACTACCTGGGCTTTAGTGGTAACATTAACACCTGGGTCTGCACAGCACAGTGTATACAATTGCACCTATGTGTATGTCCACACTGCATTATTGTTGCTCCCTGGGGTTCCTGGCAGCCAGGTGGAGGGGCTGTTGGTGGAGGTGGACATAGCACTACTTCAGGCAGGTCAGCAGAGGACACACACTGTATTCTGTCTCTACAGGTAGCCGTTTACAGTGTACCATTTTAGTGGAACGGTTTGAAATGTGGCATTGCTTTCATATTTATATGTTTAGCTGATCCTTTTTGTTGCTTTTTTTGATGTTTCACTGAGTGGAAAGTCGTAACAACCACTGTGCTACCTGCTAGCGCTTTTGTTCCATTTCCACAGCCTATTTGACCTTGACGGGAGTGTATAAAATCTGATGGCTATGAAGAAAGCAGAGGAGAACAGAATAAATGGCCTGGAGGACAGCCAATGGCCATTGCTCCCTGTTGCCCTCCACTGTAAATACTGAGGAATCTGTCTGCCTCAGCCTTCTCCTGAAGGGCACTATCCAAGATGGATGTCAACTGCTAATTCGGGGGTTTCCTTCTTCCTTCTCGGTGTAGTCCATACCCTCAATCATAGGTTAGGGGGAGGATTCCAAAGCTCTGAGAATGCCAGCTGCAGCCTTGAACTGCACTGGTGGGGGCCAGGAGTATGACCACTCGCTGCAAGAGAAATGGAGATGCTGGGTGAATGTTTCACCAAATCCACATCTTCACTACGTCTGCCCTCAACTTACGCATCTTTCTTTTTATTATTTTTGCAAAAATGTTAAAAACAAAATGTTAAAAGCAAAGTTGGGCTACTATTTCACCTTTTTTGCCACATTTAGTCTTAAATGAAGCAATATCATACTTTAAGAAATGAGTTAGTGGTCTTCAGCATTTACCATTTCTCATGGCAATTAACAAATGAACGCTGTATAATTTAAGTGACACTAGCGCAGATATTAAGTTGTGATCTATAGTAGTTCATGTAATAATACTTATAATAACGATGCTGAGACATCTATTTATAAACCCACTAAAGAGTCATTTAACATGCTTTCTAAAGGCTTCAGTTCAACTCATGACAAACTAGAACATGACTCTGAAAATTGGATTTATTTTAAACCGATTGTTTCTGAAATACTATTTTTGTATTCTACATCTGTGCATGAATGCTCGCAAAGTTCTTTTATCAAAAAGCCTTTGGTTAGCCTGTCATCTCTTCTGTGATGGAGTTTATTTTACATTCTCGGCAGCCTAGCCAGGTGTAAACGCAGGCCGGCAGTCAGCCTGCCTCTCCCAGCTCCTCTGCTGTGTCCACAGATGGGGGGGGCTCACTAGCTCATTCTCAAGGTCAGTGTGCTCTTTCGGCAAACTGTGAATATTTACACATGCCAGATGCTGGACTGGCAGGGGGGAGCTTCTCAGATACTTCCGTATGGGTTTTAGTGAGTGAGTGCTGGTGATACCTGTGGTTGATCTACAGTAGCTTCTGCATCAGCTGGACTCACATTTATAAAATGTGCAGTGGTTTTTCACTTTCTACACATCCAAATTTTTCACGGACAGTCATGTACACCATGAAAATGAAAACCTTACAAAGTGTACAAGTCTGCATGTTTTTTTTTTTTTCTCCCCCCCCCCCCCCCGCCCAGGAGTTATTGATGAACTTTGTATAGCGAGTCTTGGCATTGTTTGTTTTTGCCGGAAATCCGTCAGATGACTTAGGGTTTGGAAATCTTTAATTCGTATTTATCAATGCAGTGCACGAGTCCCCTTTTGCAAGCATGTGGGAAAAGGCAAAATAGAAAGTTTTTTATTAATAGTGAGGTGAAAACAGAAAATGAGCTTTGAGTTTGGCCAACAAGAGACCCCCCTGCCAGACCATACATTGTGCCCGTTTCCATACCATGACACAAAGCACTGATACATGGTACAGGCATGTGGGAGGGGGCAACTAAAGAACAGGGGTTTGTGTGTGTGTTTGTGCTAGAATATGGGAAACAAAATCTAAAAGAGGAGAGATGTTTTTCCATTTTAAAAAGCACATTAAAATATTCTTTGTACTTATTAGTAGCAGTCTGTACTGAGCACTGAATAAGAAATAAGGTGCTAAGCAATGGTTCAAGTCTTTTTTTTTTTTTTTTTTTGACTGACTCTTCCCCAAATTCTTGAATGTCCCAATTTCCCTGTTTAACTTGCCTGTAAAGTACTGTAAACTGAATATTCCCAATATTCAAGCTAATATTCCCATCTGGCACATTAAAACATTTAAGTAATCTTGGATAAGTCCATCTTCAGAAACTTCAACCTACATTCTTACATTGGTGTGTTATCTTTTTGACTTGTGTGGCATCACGTGCTTATGTGATATTGGTTGACATCGACATAAAATACAGGTTAGTCTCTCATTCAGTTCAATGTAAAAATAAATAAATAAATAAATAAATAAATAAAATATATATATATATATATATATATATATATATATATATATATATATATTTATATATATATTACTTTTTTGTCTTCAAAGTTACAGCCTGAGGACATTTCTCCAACTTGGTACATGCAGGGGTTTATGTTGGCATGACTTCCACAAACAAGCCCTTACTACTCTTCCTGCACCTCTAGTCGCAGTCCTAGGTATGACTGCTGGGTCAAGAAGTATAAAAGGGAACTACAAATATTTAATTTGCTGTAAATTAAATATTTAGTTAGCTTTAGTCGAGTACATTTATAACTGCTATATTAAATATTTATATATTCAGTCCTCAGTCCTTATATAACTGGTTCCTGTATACCAAAAAAAGGGTTACAATGGCTTAAGGAAATACATATGCTTTTCTTAACGCTGGATGCCTGTTATTCAGTAAATGGCATTTTATTACCAGATCATAGCCAGCATTATGTGCAAGGGTTTGTATCAAATGAACGCAGTACACATTTTGGGACAGATACACACTTGGGGTCTCAAACTCATGAGGCTTTTGTCGTTCAGAGGCATCACTTCTGAATTAGCCTGGAAACGACTGTTTGTGTACAAGTTATGGCCAAGGGGTGGTATTTGAACTCCCGACTTTTAACGTAGACACAACCGGTCTCATAACTCAAAGTAACTACAGTGTACATCACAGCTGAAACCATTGATTCACTCAGTTTGAAGTGCCTTCAGACATTAAGCTACTTTATTTACCCATTTAAACAAGTTGATGAATTTTACTGCATTGGGATGAGTTCCTTGAGCAAAAGTACTACAGTGAGAGTGGGATTGAATCCCTGCTCCTCGTCCTGCAAGGTTCTAAGCCCTACTGTACTTGTAACCCTTTAACTCTCACTGTAGTCACTGAGCAATAAGCTGGGAAGGGTACAACTGGTCAGGAAGTCAGTCTATTGCAGCCCATCAGTATTCCCTTTTAGCATTTTTAACTCACTAAATTTACTTAATAAACAGCTTTTATAGCATGAACACCTTTACAATATTCTAAATACACACTTAATCTGTGCTCCTGTGAAAATTATCTGACCTGAAGCATCCGTTGGTAGTGCGGCATACAACCTCTTTCTGCATTTTGTATGTGTGCTTTGCAGAGTGAAGGATATAAGCATGTTTTTTGTGAACTTTATTTCTTGATGTCATAAACATCTGTGAGCTAAATAATTAAAATGGCTTCACCCAGGGTCTACCATGCCTCATGTTTTGTGCTTTTGGGACAGACTCCAAACCTCCATGATCCTGGATTGAATAGCTAATGATAGCAGATAATGGATGAATGAATAATAATGTGACATTAAAAGACAACCTATGAATAATATTTTTGCTAGAAATATATTGCTTTGCTAGAAAGGTGCTTGTTACTATTGTCATGCATAAAACATACCTTTTATTTGAGCAATGTCTGCAATGGACTGGTGTCCTAGTCATTATTTTTAGCCTGGTGTCCAGTGCTTCCAGGATAGATACCAGGCAGCTGAGACCCTGCTCGGGATTAAGTGGCTAACAATAATGGATGATGGATATGTAGGTATTGTATTTAATTTTAGATTTTTTTTTTTTTTTTTTTTTTTTGTCCATCAGCAAAAATAATTTTCCCTGAATAACAATGGTAATTCAGTCCCCTCACAATAAAAATTTTGCTATACTGGGTGATTTCAGGCAAAAAGTGGACCATTTTATGTGAGTGACAGACTTACCATGTCCATTTACATCAAGGTAAAGGACAGTCCTGGTGACTGCAGTAGAGCTGCATGAACCACTATAGTCATGCGTGGTGATTGACCCACACAAGTCACCGTAGTCATACATGCTCAGTGGCACTCATGGGTCACAGCAGTCACACTTGCTAATCGACTTTCTTCATCTTCCAGGTCTGCTTGAGGATTCCTGCTTCTGCTGTTGTGTTGTATAGCCATTTTGGTTGTCTTGCTCTAGTGTTGATTCCTGTACAAGTTAAACCTGGTCACTTCCGACACCCCTCTCTGTTTAGCTCATTGAGATCAGTTGCAGAAAAAATAATAATTTCCATATGGGTTTAGACAAACTGTAATATTTTGTCCTGTTCAGAAAAACCCAACATTATAACCTTATTTTCCTACCTGCTGCAATACTTAACTGCTGTCAAAGCCAACCTGCTGCCGTTGACATAAAGACAGCGGATAATGTCAATATTATCTTTGCGCCAATTCCAAATATAGCTGTGTTTGTACAGTATGCACAGTAAATGGTTATTGAATCCAGCTTTTTGAAAACTGCTGAACAGGAAGGAACTGAGGCATCCTGGGCCTGTGGCCTATTGTGGTTCCACCAGGCAAGGTTCAACACAGACCCAGTAAACATTTGTAAGCAAAACAATGTCTTTGTAGTGCAGCTTCCTGTGTCTTACATGTGTGTTTGTGCGTGGCTGAGAGTGAATGAGTGGTGGCAGCCAGTAGCTGATTTCTCCATAGGATGAACACATCAGAGTGATTTCCTGTTTTGGTCAAATGCTACTGTCTACACACACTTTTTGGTTGGTTGGTGTGTTCTTTCGGATCAGAATCAGATTTATTTGGCCAAGTATGCACACACATGTAGTTTGGCTTCAGTTCCCATTGGATCAGTGTTCATTATACAAATGCAACATGCTTACATAATATACACACACAAACATACATATATACAACAAGTGTAAGATGCATGACAGTGCCGGAGAATAAGAATAAATAATGAGGGATGAAATAATTCCAGGTAAGAAACGAATCAGCTGTTCATGGACGTAACAGTGTGGGGAAAGAAACTGCTTTTGTATCTGCTTCTGTTTTCACACAGCCAAAATATCCCCCATTCTGGGGTTACCCAGGGCCGGATTGGCATCTACTACAGCTCACTGTCCATTTGTAAGGAAGTGCAGGTCAGCATTCAAATGGGAACTTTACTATGAGTGTTTTCAGTGTTCACAACACCAACATGGTATTCATAAACACATGCTGAGGGTTCTCATTCAGGTTTAGCCCCTCCCTATACCTGTGTATGACATCATTCACCTGAGAACCTCAGCCCTTTGTTTGCCTGGGCTTTCAGTGGGGAAAACTGACTCACTAACAGGAGTGCTTGTCAAAAGTCACTTAATTTGGGAAACAATAATAGCGATAATGATGTCCCAAATGATTTTTTAGGGTTGTTTTTTGAAGGCTGTTTTGAGCTGCTGTAATTTTTCACAGGGATGGCCTGGATGGAATTTAAGATTTTTATATAGGCAGCTGCGGCGCTCAAGAAACGAACATCACATTTTGTACGAGTGACAAAATGGAAATGCTTTGTTCAGGACTGTCCTGCCTTAACAAGCTGCCCCTCGCTTGGGTGAGCATCCACCCTACACACAATCCATGTTCTCTGAGACAGGAGCCTTAAATGGCTGCACAGTGGCTCTCTTTGGGAATACTGTCCTGCTGTAGTTGTCTTGGCAACCACAGTGAATGTGCTGGCTCTGTCAGAAGGCTGGGTGGAGGTATTATCACTACATGGGCTGCAAATTTGTGCCACACACCACTCTGTCTGTGACTTTCAGTATAAAAAATAAGTTACCCAAATTTACTTCAGGCAGGTTTTTAACTACCTTTTCATCATTCATTTATATGAAGATGAGTCTAAAAGTATCCACCATATTTTATACTTCGTGGCTGCAGCAGTAGCTGTAGATACTTTTTGATGGCTATGTAATGATTAACAATGAATGATAATTTTGTTAGGCACTAATGCACTTATGGTGGATCAGTGAGTAGTATCGGACCAGCATGTTGTCTGGTTGAGTGTGGCCCATCCAGCAGCAGTTTCACAGGCTGGCATCTGTCGTAAACATCAGTTGATGTTTATATGTAATGCAATTTATATCTTTGTACATTTTCAAGTTCAGGATGTGAGGACCTCCTCATGTCACCCTAAGGTTACTTATACAAATGATTGTAGTAGCTTTGTTATTGTACCATGATGGAAGCTGCTTAGACTTGGTGGTTTTAATAGTCATCCCCAGAGATGTGAGGACTATTTGGATTTCCTGTGCCTCCCAACAGTTCAGCAGCATGAGACATTTATATTTGCATCTATTCACCTTGCACACGCTGTTCTCCAAAGCAACGATTAACTAATATTTATCTGACACTTTTAACCACAGTTTTACATAGCTTTATACACTACATGAAACTCTGTAGTCATTCACACATTTGTACATGTGTAACACACACACACACACACACACACACAGAAAGACAATTTAAAGTCAGAAGTCAACCAAAAATGCATGTCTTTGGACTGTAGGACTAAATTGTTACACCTAGAGGAAACCCATGCCTAAAGTGTGCTGTATTTACATCAGTTTCTCATCTACAAATGTAATTCCTAAAAAAAAAAAAAAAAAAGTTTATAAGCTGAAAATGTATAAATTGAAAACATGAATTATTATTTTAATTCCATTTATGTTTCAGCGTACTGATAACCCAGGAGATGAGACAATGGAAAGTTAACTATTCTCACATGCACACAAAACTGGGAGAATTCTGCCTGTGTAGGAGCAAAAAAGGATGCTGAATGGTGGTGAATGGTGGCCTGCTGGGCCTTTGTCTCCATTTTATTGCCCAGTGGGGAATGTGGTTGGCCTTGCCAGAGAAGGACAACAAGTAGACAGCACAGCTTGACCTTTGAGCATTAGTTGCTATTTCAGGTGCTGTTGATAATGTTTGCCACATGTGGGGGCACGGAACAGTATGTCCCAGATAACTGTTGGCAGATGATGTTAAAGTTTTAAAGATGTGAATGAGACAGAAGCAACTCTAAACTCAGTACACAAGAAAACAGAAAATAGCACACATCTATACTGCATGGGCCTCATTGTAGCCTACAGCAGAATGCACCCAGAAACGTGCTCAGAAGCTTTTCAGAGCTACCAGTAATGTCTTTTGGGACATGGGAAGCAGTAAGACTTTTCAGACTGTTTAGATACTGGAGTCTGATCTATGCCATTTTTATACCATGACTGGAACTTCATACCAATATAGCATAACATAACTTTTTGCCTGTCTGTGTCTTTTTCATTCTTAGTGGCACAAATGGAAGGTTTTTCCTTTTTTTTTTTTTTTTTTTCTTTTCCTTTCCCCCCCAAAAAAAACCAAACCTGTCATCAGTACTCAGATGACATACCTGTTTATTGCATGAGGAAGTAAGTGTAAATTATCTGGAAATGGAGACTATTTTGTAGTCAGAGCTTTGCAGCATCTGTGATCGAATCAGATATGAAACAAAATGAGCATGCAGGTGACGGGTTTTGAACACAGATAAAACAAAAGTGTTTTTCTGATTTAAAAATAAACCCAAATAATATTTAATTCACCACAAATACAATATTTGTTCTTGGACTGAATAGTCTTTGGGTTCAGATCCAGGCTGAAGTCCACCTTCTGAGGACTGGTTTAGTCCATCATAAAGGAATCGATCTCGGCAGCATGACAGGAAACCTCTTATAGAATTCATATTTCATACCCATTTTTGGACAAGTTAATACCAAATATACTGGATTTGCACCTCATGAGTACAACTGGAACTAGTAAGTCTGTGTGTACCTTAATTTCTGTACGGTGCCAATAAATTTCAATCCTGAGTCAGGGCAATTTAGATTCAGTAAAAACCTCAGATTATCCCATTTTAGCTGTCTTTTTTCTGGTCACAGCCACAGGAGTTCGGAGCCTATGAACTCAGATAAAACTGTAATTATTGGAAAAGACTTTTTTACTTCAAATAACATTAGAATAACTAAAGTTTATATGAAAGAAAAAAAAAAAAACATCTTCACACCTTCCAGTTGTTAATTGATTGATCCTATAAGCAGGTGCAACACTCATCAGCTTCTGGCTACTTTAAAAATGTACTGTCCATAAGAATTTAATAACACTTATGCGTTGTTTAATTTATAGTTAAGTTATGTTCTGTGAAACCGTACAACTCTAATGCACAGAAAAATATAGATTTTAGTGGAACATTTTCATTAACTTTAAGCTACATGTGGTGTCGCTGTGGTCAAGATGAAGGACGCTATCAAGCCGTGATTCCTGGTGGCTATGGAGGTGGAACTGTTGTGTTGCCTGATGTGAAGATTAATAACTTTAAGGTACTTAGCAGTAATCTTGAGCTTAAGTGGAAAAGGCTATGAAATCCATTGATTTATCCAACAGCTAAGCTGCAGTCACTGATTTTGTTTGAGGAAAGATTAGTTGTTTGTGGCTTGTAGACAACATGTTTGAAAAGTGTTTATAGTACATGATACAGAAATATAAACCAAGATTCCCATTCATGGATCCTGAGCCTCAGAATGCTGATTGAGGGGTGTAAAACAAACAGCTTTTCAGTCCATTTTATTCAGCGGAGCATTTGCTATTCATCATGCTCTGTTTTTATGCCATTTCAGTCTTTTAATTACTGTTCACTCAGTATAAATCCCAAGGGTTATCCAGTAGACATGCTGGGGTTTAATAAATGCTTTTCTCCTCTGGGGCACCAAGTGCAGTCTTCAGGATTTGACTTAAACACTAAAGAGTTCTTTAGTAAAGTATTGTCCCCTTAAGTTCAATATTCAGTCCTCCCCTTGAGACCACTATTCACATTTCTCTGTCCTTGTCACTGCAGAGCCAAGTTTTAGTTCTTGGTGTTCAGAAAACAGGAACTTTTATAGGAAATTAAATGCTGGATTTATTATAGATTTAGAAAATGAGGGAATGTCTCTTGGACATGGAAAAAGTAGTGAAAGCATCACACACTTGGTTATTTCAGTGGCTAAAAGGAAAAAATGTTTTGCAGTATTTCTTTGTCTTGTATTTCTTGCCTGAGGAGCTATATCTAATTTAACTATGTGTCCTCCACGGTCCAGCTCTTAAGCACATGTGTATACAGCAGTCCCTCAGTATTTATACTGTTACAGCTGTTGAAAATTAGTAAATAAATATCCAAAAGGAAACTTTTGCTATAACAAATTTGTATTCAAAGCTTATCCATACTAGAAAAAGATGCAAATAAAAATCAGATAAATGTAAAAAATAAATGCTGTACAGTATTGTGAACCTAAAAAAAAGCATGTATTGTAATAAACTGTTAAATATACACTGCTCAGCCAAAAAAAAGTCACACACACTAATATTCCATTGGGCCGTCTTTAGCTTTGATTACGCCATGCATTTGCCATGGCATTGTTTTGATAAGCTTGTGCAATGTCACAACATTTGTTTCCATCCAGAGTTGCATTAATTTTTCGCCAAGATCTCATATATGATGGGAGAGTCGGACCTCTGCGTAAAGTCTTCTCCAGCACATCCCAAAGATTCTCAATGGGGTTAAGGTCTGGACTCTGTGGTGGCCAATCCATGTGTGAAATGGTTTCTCATGCTACTTGAAGCACTCTTTCACAATTTGAGCCCGATGAATCCCAGCATTGTCATCTTGGAATATGCCCGTGCCATGAGGGATGAAAAAATCCATTGATGGAAAAACCTAGTCATTCAGTATATTCAGATAGTCAGCTGACCTCATTTTTTGGGAGCATAATGTTGCTGAACCTAAACCTGACTAACTGAAGCAACCCCACATCATAACACTAAGTTAAATCCAGGTAGTGACTTTTTTTTTTTTTTTTTTTTAGCTGGGCAGTGTAAATATACTGTTATAAATATGTCTAAATGCAAACACGCTGGTGTCTTATCAGCTTTTTCCGCTTGTTTTGCTTGGTCTGAATGTGTTCATGCTGTGTTTCATTTTTTAAACAAACCCATTTATTTAAATTCCAGTTGTTGTGAAGCAGTGAGTTACTTCAACATGTCTTCCTTTCCCAAACATTTCATAACACTGCTCTAAACCCCCCATGCACCCTGTCATCTCCCGTGTGTAATACAGTGACACCAGTGGGGTCCCTAACCTGCAAAATATCCTTTACATACTGTAGCATGGATTATAAACATGCAAATTAATAACAACATGAAGTCTTTTGGATAACTGTTTTGGTCATGCTGAAATTATGGCTAGCTACACAAGTGTTTTTGGAGCGCATTATTTATTCAGTTTTTGCCATTTAGAATAATGGTAAGTAGACAGTTGTTATCCACAATTTTGATGTCCAGCACGTATTCAGGGATGAATTAAATTCGGATACTGAGAGATTACTGTTTTTGTATATTTGCTGCTGCAGATGTGACCCACTAACTGGCCATTTAATCTCAATGGTCCTTTAGAACGTGATACCCAGTTTGTCTTTGATCCACTCTTTTCACCTCCAAGTAACTGCCCAACCCCTTTAGGAGAAAATGGTGCTGGCAGAGGTCCATGCTACTGGTTCACCTTAACCTCATTTAAGGTTACACTGAGAAATCTTTAGCCAAAGGTGGTCATTAAATAGCTGCTGTTTGTTTAATGGTTTCCATCTGACAAGCTCTGGCCAGTTCCCTTGGTGATCCTTGGATCAGATTGCACACCCTTTCCTTTGTTTGTAGTTCTTATGATAACATTTTTATTCAAAACTCTCACTTAATTGGGTGGCTGAGTTGATCAGTTTCCAATTTTGGCTAAAATATGCAGTCAATTCCATGTAATGTTTTAATAACAGAGATGTTATGCTGAATTAGTTATTTTTAATAAACATACACAAATTCCTTCTGTATTAACTCTTAATATTCTTAATATTTAATTATTTTTACTTAAGGGACCAGGCATTTTATGGGTATGGTTTGCATTAGTACACCATTTTGTAGCCACAGTAGTCCTGTGTTTGGGGCTTTACTGTTTAAATAAAATCATGCAAACAGTGTGTGTGGCTCTGGGCACCCTTGTTTAACCTGCGGCTGTCAACAGGAGAAATGCCACAGTCTGACCTGGAGCCTGGCGGTGATGCATTATGCATGGGGTAGCTTCCCATAGGGCTGACCGAGGAACTGCACACTGGTCCTCTGTGAGGCTTGTAAGTGTAATAAGATTCATGCCCTGTGACAGGTAAGGCATGGGGGGTATGGAGAACTGCAAGAATCTTAAACCAAGCCTCCCACGAGGGTAAGATGTTCCCAAAAGGTGCACCGTGGTTCTGACAAAGTCCTCTCTGTCTCCAGTTCAGCCGCATATGTAAAGCATGGGATGCCAGACGTGGATTACTGGACTTCCTGTATTGGATGAGGGTCAGAGTCCATATTGAGCAGAATTTCCTCACTGTTCAGGAGTGAATTGCTTCATTGAGATGAACCCACGTTCCACACAGATGCAGCAAACCCTACACCGCATTTTTTTGGTAGAACATCTGGCTGGAATACGTCTCCAGTGACTTGTTGGCTTTGAAATACATTGCCGTCAACAGTTGCCAGCGATCCAAGACTGCTTAGATGGCGTTTAGCGGTCTTCTTGAACAGCCTATAAACACAGCTCTTACGTTTCCAGTGGTTTTGCTGTGTGGCTTTCCTCAGGATATCCAGGCTGCCTGGAATGTGTGGCTTTTTCACTTTTTTCTGCCTGACTTTTTCTTTCTTGGTGAATGCAGCAAATGAGCTTTTAAAAGGCTGTGCTGTATTTATGAATATGTGGATAAAACTCCTAGCTTCTCTACAGTTTTTTTTTTTTTTTTTCCCCCCACCCATTTTCGAAGCTTGTACAGAAACAATCCACTGCTTTGATTTAATTACACTCCCGAATCAAATATGCACCCTAAACAAATGTACTGTTGGGAATGACAGACTAAAGGGCTGCATTTAGATTTTGTTTGCTTCTGAATTCATGCATGGTTTCATGGTGTTGAAGGATGGTGAAGGTTATGTGTAATTGGCAGTTGACCACAGGAGAGAATGGAATCCTACTGTTAAATACATCTGAAACGAATGGCTCATGTGCTCCATGTGGTCTGCTATTCTGTGGTTCTCCTTGGTTCTGCATGGCTCTGTGTGCAACTAGGCAGTAAAGTAATTCTGGTTCTCCACAGAGATCCGAGCCCAGCTGGTGGAGCAGCAGAAATGCTTGGAGCAACAGACAGAAATGCGGGTGCAGCTCCTTCAGGACCTGCAAGACTTCTTTCGCAAGAAGGCCGAGATAGAAGTGGAGTACTCGCGCAACCTGGAGAAGCTGGCTGAACGCTTCATGGCCAAAACCCGCAGTACCAAGGACCACCAGCAGTACAAGTAGGTTCCTTTGGTGCCTCTGTGTGTATGTGTGCATGCGTGCGTGTGTGCAAGTTCATGGAGATGGGGTGACTTTTGAAGCTGGAAACATGCTGGGACTGCAGTACCACTGGATTGTTTTGAAGATTTCTGTTTTTTTGGTTAATTTCTGCATACCTATGAAATTTGTACATGAACTTTGAAACTTGTGAAATATGCACAGATTTTTGGTCATTTCTCGAATGAATTATATCGCTTGACATGTAATAAACCCCTTTTAAAACTGATTTTAACCTCACTTGGCTATTCTGTCAAAATGGCTTCATGAAAAACACTCTTGGAAACACCCCCCCCTTTAGTTATGCTGTATGTGTGAATTCAGTTTAATTTTTCTTGAATGTTGCATTATGAAACTGCTTCTGGAGTTATGTTATTGTGGCCCTGGATGCGTATGTCCAAAGGATAAACATCTGAAATTATTTAAGAGCAATATTGCACGTTTAAAGGTGGATTTATGCCAGATGCAATGAGATGAAAATGAATTATTAAGAAGCAATATCCTGTGAGAGTTGAGCAGATGGGAACCGCCTGGGTGTGTTTGTTTATTAAACAGCCACGTCTGAACCTCCCCATAAATTCTGTATCACACACATATTCAGTGGCTGCTGTCTCTGCACTCTGAGTCATTTGGGTCTTGTGATGCTATTGATAAAGGGCAACTATCTGCATGCAGATAGGGATTTTACCCAGCATGCTCAGCTCTTTTTGCTCAGTCCACCTTACAGGAATGTATTAGGCCGAACAGCAATCTAGGGAATCTTAGTATTCAGACTGGGGACTCAAGGAACTGGGCTGGTAATGTCTGCACAGCCTATTATGTGAATAGTGCACGCTCATCTACACACAGGCTTTATTCTTAATATCATGCCAACAAACCCATGATGCGGTCCTCACAAGAGGGGGGCTGTTGGGCTTTTTTTCCTGCCCAGCAGCACTTCACTGTCCAAATGTAACCGAGGTGGATTGCCTCTTTCATACACCTTATCAGATGGATACCTTCACACTGTGCATTATGGGAACCAAGAACACTGTCTTTTTCAAACCACTGCATGTATATTTACTGCCATTTTATATAAAATTATGATGGCCAGTCTATTTTTCCCCCCAAAATGAATTTTTGTGTTGCAGTGCGGAAGAAGGTTGCGAAGACATCGGTGGGCTGGTTTTACTTCTGCTCTGCTGGGTTTCTTTCTGCTGTATGTGAAGCAGCATTAACAGAACAGCATGTGTTCAACCTACACTTCAATTAGCTTTTGTTTCTGCATGGGAGGATCCATACAGGTCTGCTTTGGCACAGTTGGGGAGAGACACAAGGGCAGAAAACCTGCTTGCGTGTTACTGTTTTGACGTGCACCATTCATAGTTTTCTGCTGAGTTGGGGATACGTTTCTTCTAGGCTTCAGATCACATTACCATGTGGATGAAAAAGACAGCATGGAAGTTATTTTTAAAGCTAACCTTCAATTTCCTAGTAAATTTAGAGGTAGATGTGGCTTGAAAATTTGTCCAGTCAGACTGAGAATGATCACCACTACACAAATGATACCAGAAGCTGTTCAGTAATGCAAATCAATATTGTCTGCTTTCTACAATCTTGGGACAAAAGTCAGTGATCTGAACTCCTGAGCTCTCATGGAAATAGAAGCTCCAGGAAGACACCATGTGCTTTATGAGTGTCATGAAAGTTGAGATGCTATGAGTGTTATCCAAGTAAATCCCCATGCAGTAAAGATACATGGAAATATAAAATACTTATGCATAATACATATTTTTGTTGTTATTATTATGAATAAGATAAGGATCAAATTATACAGTATCTTAGGAGCCATTTATGCAGAAATCCAGGCAATTCCCACAACATATATCAGAAATGCAATTGCCATTAGTTTCAATGCATGTCTAAGCCCCGACTTTGATACCCATTTATTCTAAAATATCACCAAATCCCATTTAAATAGACACAATTATTTCAATAGGTAACATTAATGATCATAACCAGGCATAAGAAAGCTACTCATTATGTCCAAATTTACTGAGATTATAAAGGGTGAAAAAGTAAACCAGGGTAACAGAGGACCAGGACTTAATGCAGCACAACCCAAACTAAAAAAGGAAAAAATGGCAAATGTTGGTTCTAGTCTCATGCCCCCAGCTGTTGTGAGGTGTGCAAAATAAATCTAAATATGCTTCTTGAAAATGTGAAGAAATGCTTTATAAACCAAACCAGGTGTATCAATGAGTGCTTTTCTGGAAGTCTTGCTTCTTAAGTTCAGTTCCTCTGAAGGGACTGGTACTAACTTGTGTTTTTCCTCCCTGACCACCCATCCCACACAGATGTCTGGGAATGGCCTGTGTCGTGGCCTGTGTCATGCATTGCTGCACTGTGGTTAAAGCTGGTGAGCAGCTGTGTGAAGCTGTTTGTTTAGGACATAACTCCATAGTCTGGCACCAACTGGAACGCAGTTTTCATTCTGCTCTTAACCCCCTGCTGATCCATCTACCACCATGTGACACCTCAGTGAAAGCATTGGTTTACCCCATCACTTGTAGAAATACTGTAGTGTCACTGTTTCTCTTGCTGCGGGTGGATGTAGAGCTTTAATGAAGATGACCATCACCATTAGCAGGAGTGTGTAGTGAGGGTGTGTGCTTTGAGGCATGCAGAACCAGTGTGTGGCCAGTGCTGTATCAGCATGCTTCAATAAGCCGATCTCACGAAAGGAGAAGAATCAAATGCCCCCAGGCCTGGCTTGTTCTTTAAATTATTACACTAAATAGGTTCTATGTTGTTTGTCCTTCAGCATTCTGCAAGATTTTTCTGTCAGGTCTTCACAGTCCTGCTTATCAACTGGTGTGTTTAAGTAAGTTTATGACTGCAACTATAATAAAAGTACAGCGTGAGGTTAAGCCTCTTTTGTACACATTACATTTCACTGCCTGATAGTCTCATTACATTATTTTAGGCAATAAAGGCTACTGATTTCAGCAGTTTTATTCATAGTTCAGCACTACATTTTATACGAGTATAAAACACTTCCATTCTCATGTAAATTCCAGTGCTCCCTGTTTAATGCAGCAATGCAGAGTAGTTTAATGGGACAAATGCTGGATACCCAAACTACAATGAGCTGTGGAATGCACACACAGTGGTTGGCACACAAGCCTGTTGTTAGTGAAAAGATTTGATTAGTCTGCTATTCTAGGGATTTTGGGGAACTTAGCATTGGGCTTGTTGCTGAAAAGTGCCCCCCATGTCATTGTTAATGGTTTTATGTTTAACGAAGATGTCAGGGTAGCAAAACAGAAAAAGTTGTGAGCCACAGGTCACAGTCAATACCTGCTGCCCTGTTACCATGTCAGCAGTGGGGTTGCCATCTCCTCTTTCTGTACAGAAAATCAGTGTGAACCTTGTCATGATCATAGACCTGCCATTGTTGAGTACTTGGTCCCGGCCTGTTCCAGATAGCTGAAACGTTCCAGCGGTGCTGGAGAGGTTACTGCTGTTGCTTTATAGTTAAAGGTCCTGTGTTATTCTTGAACATGGTATTTATCCCAAAAAAAGCTATACTGTAGCTGTATAAATGTTCACATCTTTGTCTACAAACTTGTCATCTTGAAGAAAGGTGCTAGCTAAGTAAGATACCAACCAACAGCAAACAGGAGCCATGTTGTCTTTTTGGGGTGTGGTGACAACACTGTTCTCCTTCATGTGTCCTTACTGTGGACCGCTGACTCCAGCTAAATCCCACTCACCCAACGTGCACTTGGGAAATCAGTGTCATTCCTGCCAAGAAATTGTGCAGGAAACTGCTACGAGTTCAGTTACGAGTTCAGTCCTTAGTGTGTGTGGGGGGGGGGGGGTTCATCTGCTATGGTGGGGGTCTCACTCATAAGACCACTCATCTTCTGTGGTCTTTATTCAGCTCTTAGCACTTCATTACACTGTTTGTCTTGTATCTTATACAGGCCCATCTTGCTCTCCCCTCACCTGAAGGAGATTTTTGTTTAACTCTTCTGTGTTCATATGTGGAACATTCATGACCAAGAAGAACATTTTGTGTGCGCATTCTCTACCTCTAATTCTGTGCAAAATCCAGCCTGTGATGGCTGCTTTACCTGTCAGTCACAGTTAAAGCCCCTTTTACCTCAAACTTTCTTCTCTCCGTGATGCTTATGTCATGCAAGAGATAGAAAGGTGTAACACTGTTGATTATTGGTATACACATATGATCAGCCACAACATTAATACCACAGACAGGTGAAGTGAATAACATTGATTATCTTGTTACAATGGAACCTATCAAGGGGTAGGCGGGTATATTAGGCAGCAAGTGAACAGTCAGTTGTTGAAGTTGATGTGTTGGAAGCAGGAAAAATTGGCAAGTGTAAGGATCTGAGCGGCCAAATTGTGATGGCTAGTCAACTGGGTCAGAGCATCTCCAAAATGGTAGGTCTTGTGGGGGGGGGGTTCCCGGTATGCAGCGGTTAGTACCTACAGTACCAAAAGTGGTCCAAGGAAGGACAACTGGTGAACCAGCAACAGGGTCATGGGTGCCCAAGGCTCACTGATGCCCATCTGGACCGATCCCACAGAAGAGCTACTGTAGCCCAAATTGCTGAAAACCTTAATGCTGGCCATGATAGAAAGGTGTCAGAACGCACAGTGCATTGCAGCTTGCTGTACGTTGCCACAGACCTTTCAGAGTGTTCATGTTGACCCCTGTCCATTGCTGAAAGCACCTACAATGGGCATGTGAGGGTCAGAACTGGACTCTGGAGCAATGGAAGAAGGTGGCCTGGCCTGACGAATCACATTTTCTTTCAAAGCATGTAGACAGCCAAGTGCATGCATTGTTTACTTGGGGAAGAGATGGCAGCAGGATGCACTATGGGAAGAAGGCAAGCCGGTAAAGGCAGTGTGATGCTCTGGGCAATGTTCTGCTGGGAAAACTTGGGTCCTGGCATTCATTTGGATGTTACCACCTAGGTACCACATACCTAAACATTGTTGTAGACCACGTACACCCCCTCATGGCAACATTATTCCCTGATGGCAGGGGCCCTGCGACACTTCAAAAATTGTTCGGGAATGGTTTGAGGAATGTGGCAAAGCTTTGAAGGTGTTGTCTAGGCCTCCAAATTCCTCAGATTTTGTGGCTGTTCACTGTATATGGGTAGGTAGAAGACATCCATTTCTGTTAGAGGTTTTTAGAAGTGCAAAATAGCAATGTGGAACATTCCTCTTTTTTTTTAAAAAAAATTTTTTTAATTATTATTTAGTTTTATGCTCCATAGTGTGCCTTACAATCACTTATAAAGATCAGCTGTTCTATGAATTCTTTTTTTTCTTTTGAGTTTTGCATCATGTAAACTGGCTTCTTTAGGTGTTGTTTCCAGTTCCTTATTTCCCAGAGATGCTCACAGAGCACTGAAGTGCTGTCGACTGAGGTGATGTCTGCATAGCTGCCTTGTGTTCTGCATATTCTACAGAGTTGGATGTTCACTGTGGTGGTGCTGCTTTATGGAGGACCCAGGGGACAGCCTCCATACTATGTATCCAACTTGATAGCAGGCAGGTTCAAACTCTCAGGAGTGTAAGGAATGGTTTGAGCTAGAAATGGAAATGTGGTTTGGGAATTGGGTTTCTGGGTGGCTCAACAAGTGATTGTTTTGTTCTGTAGCCCAGATAAGGATTCGAACTGCAGACCTGTGGAACAGTTGAAGCCAAAGATGTTTCTTTCGGTCTGTAGTCAGCACAACAGCTGGTATGCCACTGGCCACTGCCAATGTGGTACCTGCAAGGTGCAAGTTGTCATCAGTCAGAGAAAACACTTTGTTTACATTTATTAATTCTGATGATACTTTTCTCAGTTTACAATTATAAACTGTTTACAAGGATTTACCCATTTAATCAGCTAGGAAATTTTACTGGCACAATTCTTGGTTACTGCATCAATTTCATCACTCAGGGGTCTTACAGCAGGAGGTAGGGTTTGGATCTGGGTTCTCTGAGTCCAAAGGAAAAGTGTAAACCATATAGGAAAGCAGAGGACCTAGTGGATTTGCCAGCTGTACCCTGAACAGCCCTCTTATGACGTCTCCAGCTTTGACTTCATTGCACTTCCCCAACAGTATGGGGACCACATCTGCCTGCAGCCAGTCTGCAGCTATGTCTGTTCAAGGTCGAGTGGGACAGAGGCAGAAGACCGTTGAAAACCGCTAACCGTCTTCAGTGGGAGGGGGAGGCCATGCTCAGCTCAGCTGGAATAATTCGTTTTGGCTAAATCTAGCCACAGCAGTATTTGGTGCAGTAACTTCAGTGCTCTTCTGCGAGCACAGATCCTGAAAGGAAGGCATTTGTTGTACCAACTGGAATGATGTATTGCCTAAGCTGCTTCTATGTCGGAATTGGGAACAGTAAGAATTTGCAAACTGTGTCAGTTTCCTGGACAACAGCAAGTGCTGATTATGTAAAAAGAAATTTTTTGGTGACTTGTGAACATTTCATTTGTTTCTCTGTTGGATGCACATTAGATTTTCAAAGGCTTTGACAGCCCGTAGTTATTTGCTCCACTGAAGACATCGGTGACGAGTGGTTATAGCCAAAGCTGATTTAAAGTTTACCAAGGGGATCTTATCACGTTGCTGAACTTCTGTCATACAGTACATGGCGTCAGAATAGTTGTTCATACAAAAACTTATGTTTGGCACCCGTACCCTTCAAAAGGTTGTAGGAAGGCATATTTGTGTAGCCTATATGTGTGAAAGCAGTAGATGGACATGAGTTGTGAATGTCCCCCGAGTAGAGCAGCCTCTGAAGGTGGCTCTCAGTACACTGGTTTCCTAGTGTAGCTGAAGTTAGTGTACAAAGTCAAGTTTTTTTGAGGTGTACAGTTTAGAAATAGAATCAACTTCAGGCAAGCGTCCTAATAAAATGAGCGGTGACAGTATTTAGTTTCCCGAGCGAGTTTATTGGCTGCTACAAGTTTTCCTGACCCCAAATGTCTCTGCATCTGTGTCCCAGAAATGTCTGCAACACATACTTTTGCCCCGCTGTAGTGTTTTTGTAGGGCAGCTGCGGCTCCTGACGCTGTGATGTAGGCTGCCTCTCACTGGGCACGGATTAAATAGACTCCTGCAGTGCTTCTGAAATGTATCCTGATCTACTTTATGAGTTGCTTTTGCATCCTGCCCCACGAAGCTCATGGATCCTGCTGAACAGAAATTGTAGAGGGAAAGTCTAGGGTCTTGGTCTATAATTTCATGATTGCTGAGTTACAGGGCCAATGAATCAATTGACCATGAAGTTGCGGTCTGTCTCCTGCTTGTACTCTCCTAGGAAGGACCAAAACCTGCTGTCCCCAGTCAACTGTTGGTACCTGCTGCTGAACCAGGTGAGGCGGGAAAGCAAGGATCATGCCACGCTCAGTGATATCTACCTGAACAATGTCATCATGCGCTTCATGCAAATTGGCGAGGACTCTACCCGCCTCCTCAAGAAGGTGAGAGACAACACTGGTTATTTAGATCCCATCCTCTCCTAGCATCTAGCAACAGACAAACCTTACTGACTGTGTGACGTATGTGTTAACCATTTAGATTTATTACCAAGAAGTTGCTGTTTCATGCTTGAGTAAGCACCCCCGCAGTTCAACTTCTGAACAGGACTATAACACCTTGCCACTTATATTCAGCCTGGATACAACATCACTTCCTACCCACGTTACAAAATCTAATCACAAATGGGCAAAGATACTGGTCATAACCGTTTTCACATGGATGCCAAAATATCAAATGGTGATACTAGCTGAGCTTTAAGTTTTTGGTAAGCAAGAATGTTTTTCCACATTGTGCATCAGTATATTTCATTGGAGTGTAATTGTAAGTGTGTGTTAGGTCACCATAAGTAGGCCTGATGTTGTGTGCATCTCCTCTGTACTTCAGATTAATTATGGGTGCCATGTGGGTTAAGGGTTTGGTTCCACAGATACTTCCTTACCACTCCGACTAGACCATCCTCTCCAATTCAGAGTTCATTGTTGTTTATTGTCTTTAATAAGACACAACATGTCAGTAAATGACATGCATGACCTAAGGTGTGAAAGGCAACACTAGAAGTAGGCCTGTACTTGCCGGTACCCAGGACCAGCTCTTTGGTGCAGACTCTTCTTTTGAGTACTTCAACTTTTTCTTGGATATCAGTGTTTCTCATGAGCTTCTGGTACGTTTTTATGTTTGCCAGCCAACCAGCTTCTCTGGCTAAGCTGCTCTCTTTGCAAAAAGATGCAGCTGAATATGGGAATTCATAACAGCCATCACTAAATTTCATTGCCCAGAGTGCACAAGATACACAAGTTGGATCACACATTGCTTTCCTGCAACTATATATTGTAGCGTCGGGCGCTACAGCTAAGCACCATTTATCTGTTCGTTGTATGCGCGTTGCTGCAGAAGTGCACCTTGGGAAATGGGGTGGAGGGTGCGCTGTGGCGGGAAACTGTGGAACATGGGAATTGAGAGTTGGGATGTGAGAGAGAAGGAGGTTGGGGTTGTTGGTCAGCTGCAGTGTGGGTGCAGAGGGACAGCCTTTCCTTCGTCTTGCCCGGTTGTTACCCTCCCTTGAGACGCCAGTGTTCAATAAAAGGTTGTGTGTTATGGAGACCGATGTGGTGTCCTCATTCCCTCCATCCGAGCCCAGACCGGCGCTCATTACAATATGTTGTACTAATCGCTAATCACTTCTAGTATCTTCTTCCTGCAGAAATCCAGGATTTGAAACTTTTTAATATTTTTTAACATTAACTGACATGCACACTACGTCGGTAAGGGGCGTACCCTCATTTATTTTTTCTGCTTCAAACATGGAAAACAGTCCATGCATCCACTGTGAGATGACATAGGTGGTAAACCCATGGCACTTTCTCACATATTTCCCAGAGACCTCTTTTTTTCTAAAAAAAATTAATTATAATTCAATCTGTTTTTTTAACAAACTTTCTCCTTACCTATGTCATCCATGTCTTCATCTTTGGTGAGTCGTACTTCTTTAATGCACAGGGTCTACTGGAAGCCACACTGACAGCTGACTGCTTAAACATGCCCAGCTTTATTTAAAAAATTTGTGAGGAGGAAGGAATTGTGCATGGTTTACTTAATGGTTTCTTACATTTCTGTGTCCTTTTACCACTGTGATAGCTGTTTTTTCCTATCCATGACTCAGTTTTGGCTACTACTGTTGAAATAGCTCCATAAAATCAAAATTAGGAAGATAAAAGTTTCCAGATGGTGCAGGTGGGTTTCCGGTACTTACTGTACCAGTAAAGACATTGGTAGATGTGGTAGGTTCTCAGCTCCTTCCTCGGATATGGCTGCTGACCTCTCTTTAGACAATCCTAAATGGCAGTTAAAGATGATGATGGCAGGAATCATGCTAATGGTTGGCAAGGGGTGAACAGCCTTTATGTGTATTTTTGTGTTGTTAAGGCATCCCACCCCTAAGGTGCTGAGCTCTCATGGGTGTTGAGGATCACAAAAAACATCCAGGTCAAGGCAGTTAACTGGGAAGTGTGCAAATATCGCATTAAGTCATTTAATTTATTAGGTGCACACAGGGCTGTGTGCTTTGTTTGCAGATATTTTGCCATTAGTTAAGTTGTCATCACCAAGTAATTTGTTTTCTGTATTTATTCCAGTGCATTCATATTTCAGCTTCTTTTAGTGACTCCTGAACACTTACCAATTTAGATATTGCATGTATTTTAATGGCAAAATGGCCTTTTGTTAAATTCATACATAATGGCTTACATGCATAACATGAGTTATGTGGGGCCCTTAGTAGATAGGTGCTACTATTCTTCATAGATCCATCTTACATTTAGAGATGTTACAGCTTCAGAGGGAGAGTTTAGTGTATGGAACTGCTGAAAGAGCAGTTTGTGGTTGAACATAACCCGTTGTATTTATTGTTTATATTTCAACAGCTTGCTGGCTTCACCCCGTGATGTTTTTACTGGAGAAGCAGTGATGCTCGGTCACAGCAGAATAAAAACAAAAAAGAAATATTGCTGAGAAATAGTGGGTGCATCAATTGCAGTATTTCTGAAAGTGATCAAATGACTCCAGTCCAGTCCCACTTTCCTAACAGTTGTGCAGTTTCTTATGAGATGTCGAACAGATCAAATATTAACTTTGTCTGCCAAAAGAGAATTTAGTTGCGTCATCCGTATATGG
Organism: Heterotis niloticus; assembly: GCA_018136845.1. Classification (NCBI taxonomy): domain Eukaryota; kingdom Metazoa; phylum Chordata; class Actinopteri; order Osteoglossiformes; family Osteoglossidae; genus Heterotis; species Heterotis niloticus. The sequence continues at coordinate 16,422,203 of CM030900.1, forward strand.
GGCAATATACATAGAAAACACCATTAAGATAAATAAGACTAACATGTGTTTAAGACTTTAGTGCAGTATAAAGCAGACTTTCAGTTTTCCTCTTGGTATAATATTTAAGCAAATTGAAGTTTGCCATATAAATATAACATATAAATATAATTACAAATTATACTGCTGTCTGTGTTGGGGGGAATTTGCATACAGTTCCTTGGGTGGAGACTCAAGTCTATGACTGTAGTATTATACTATGGACCATGTCAACCACTGAGATGACAGGTTCAGTTAAACACATATTTACAGTGTGACATGGAAAAATGACACCCTGCTAAGTCTGAACTTGGCACTTAATTAAACCAAATTTGTGAATTTCATGAATGAGGTGCAAGACATTCATTTCTCATCCTGACTGAAGTGGCCCTGCCCCTCAGCCTGACTTCATTAGGCCAAAAACCCAAGTTTCACTTGCCTTGGCCTATCTCTGAGCCTCCAATGTGCCCCAGTTCAGATGGGTCTGGGTGTGTAAAGCACTGCTCCTGCTGAGTCTGTCAAGTCTTATCAAACTGACGAGTCCCTTTTACATTTTTTATCCTAATCAGATTCTCAGTAATTAATAAATTGATGATATATTACTTAATAAGCTGCAAGGTCAGTGGTAGTTATCACATGTACACAACTCTGCTCTATTTTTTCTGTAGAAAAACCAGCATCCGTGGCTGCTCAAATGAATCATGAAGATAGCCAGGATGCTTTATTGGTCATAATGTACACAGTCCTATTACCAATGGCTTCCTCTTTATCCCACTATAATGGTTGCCACTGCAATTAGCATAAAACTGTTAGATACACATTAAAAGGTGAATATGCATCTCAGTGGCAGCTGAGATGGCAGTTAATAGTTGACCATAACAGACTGCTCTTATAAAGTTTTTTTTTTTTTTTTTTTTTTTTTTAAACTGGGTTCTGTAGTTTGTCCCAGTGGTTGGAATCAGCTGATGGCAAGAGTGATGACATCTTACCTCCCACATGGAGGCACTGTACACAGCCTTATTGAGTAGAAGCAGCATGTAAATACAATAAGTAGGAGCCCTGATCTTTAAATACAACTATTAGTTATGATTTTTAAAGGTGCAGAAGTCAGCATCCATAATTGCAGACTAAGTTAAGATTCTCACAAGCATTGGCCTAGGTAATTGGGCTGGTCTTCAGCCAGTTTATTTTAAAGCAGTACAACATCAAAGCTTCTGCTCAGCTATTATTACCTCAATGTCACTGTTAAGATGCTGTGTGGAGCAGTTGAGAGCAGTTTGTCAGGATGCAGACTTCTTCTTTCGGCTGCTCCCGTTAGGGGTCGCCACAGCGGATCAATTGTTTCCACTTCTTCCTGTCCTCTGCATCTTTCTCTGTCACACCCACCACTTGCATGTCCTCCTTCACCACATCCATAAATCTCCTCTTAGGCCTTCCTCTGTTCCTCTTGCCTGGCAGCTCCATCCCTAGCATTCTTCTCCCAATATATCCAGAATCTCTCCTCTGCACATGTCCAAACCAACGCAATCTCGCCTCTCTGACTTTGTCTCCAAACTGTCTAACCTGGGCTGACCCTCTAATATACTCATTTCTAATCCTGTCCATCCTCGTCACACCCAATGCAAACCTTAACATCTTTAACTCTGCCACCTGTCTTTTGGTCAGTGCCACCGTCTCCAACCCATAAAGCATAGCTGGTCTCACTACCATCTTGTAGACCTTTCCTTTCACTCTTGCTGGTACCCTTCTGTCACAAATCATTCCTGACACTCTTCTCCACCCACTCCACCCTGCCTGCACTCTCTTCTTCACCTCTCTTCCACACTCCCCATTACTCTGAACTGTTGATCCCAAGTATTTAAATTCATTCACCTTCGCCAACTCTATTCCCTGCATCCTCACCAATCCTCTGTCCTCCCTCTCATTTATGCATATGTATTCTGTCTTAGTCCTACTGACCTTCATTCCTCGTCTCTCTAGAGCATATCTCCACCTCTCCAGGGTCTTTTCAACCTAGTCCCTATTCTCACTATAGATCACAATGTCATCCGCAAACATCATAGTCCATGGTGACTCCTGTCTGATCTCATCTGTCAACCTGTCCATTACCATTGCAAACAATAAAGGACTCGAAGCTGATCCTTGATGTAATCCTACCCCCACCTTGAAAGCATCCGTCACTCCTACCGCAGACCTCACCACTGTCAAACCGTCCTTGTACATATCCTGTACCATTCTTACATACTTCTCTGGCACCCCTGACTTCCTCATACAATACCACAGCTCCTCTCTAGATACCCTGTCATATGCTTTCTCTAAGTCCACGAAGACACAATACAACTCCTTCTTACCTTCTCGGTACTTCTCCATCAACACCCTCAGAGCAAATATTGCATCTGTAGTACTCCTTCTCGGCATGAAGCCATACTGCTGCTCACTAATTGGTTTGTCAGGATGCAGACTAGTAGAGAAAAATGATCAACCTCAGTTTCATTCTTTAAGTAAAAATTGCTCAGATGTGAAATAGATAAATCAGTATACATAGCTTAACATTGTAAATAACTTTGGAGAAAAGTTTCAGCTATATGAATAAATAAATAATACTGCATCTTGACAGTATCTAATCAAATCCATGGAAAAATAGATTATCACCAGGAACTTCTGCTATTTACAAAACAGTTTTTGGTTGCTTTACATTCTGAGGAAGCTGATCTGTTGGTTAGGGCCCCTTTTTATCCTAAGTGTCATAATGTTGGAACCATTTATACTTCTGGATATTTTTACTATAGCAGCTGAGGGTAAATGTCCTCCTCAGGAGTACAGCTGTAGCAGAGAGTAGGACTCAAACCAGCAACCTTCAAGTTACAAGTCTATATGCAGAACCTCTACCTGCTGCATAACTGAAAATAAAGCAGTTTCAGTGGAAAAAGTGTAAATTCCCAGTACCAGGGGGACCCCCAGCCATTGTGGTGAGTCCCCCTGTTAACAGCTGTGATGCCTCTGGGATGATGGGCACCTGAGGAAGAGGCTGTGAAGACTACTCAAGAGTATGATATTAATTACAATCATGTGGAACATGGCCATGAGGGTGGTTGCCTACGTGTCCATCACAGCTGGTCCACGGTGCAGCTCTCACAGCACCTATAAGGGGCATGCTTGGGGACTTATCTGCTCACAAGTCCTAGTTTAGGCCAAATAGATCTGATTTGATGGGGAGTCCATATTACCATGAAGGATAGTTCTCCATTCACATATTCCACAGATGTTGGGCCTGTTTACAATACCTTTATTTTTATTTTAGGCACCATGCCAGTTTTATGTTGAAAATAATGTGTTAAATCTACATTTATATTATCTATATTTTAAATAAAACGATTGTGTTTACATACGTCTTGGCGCACAAATTCCTATTATTCTTGCTTATAAATCAGACAGTGGAGAGCCGTAGGACATGTCCTCTCCAATGTCCAAACGATCCAAATCTGCGCGACTAAAATTTCTATAATGCTAATGAATATAGTTGTTATAATTTTTTGTCCCTACAGTATCTGACAATTTGTTTTACCACTGCTGTGCATTATTGATTAAATAAAGAACTTAAGGTGAAATCATATTAACTCATGCATTCTTCTCAGTGCCAAAATCACAGGAATCCCAGGTCCAGTGTGAAAGATGCCGTTCACTTCCAGCCCCTCGGTTTGGCTATTCCTATTAATTTATCCAAAATGTGAATAGTGCTCATTTAAAGGGGTTGGTCGAACACTTTGACTGAGGTGCAGCAGCCTGTGATATCAGAGCTTAGTTTTCTGGTGTGCATGAATCTTGCTGATATGATGAGAAGGTAGAATGTGGCTTGATTGTCTTGTTCTATTAACATTTTTGTAATATTTACTGATCTTCAAAAGAGTTTTACATGATATTGGAAAGTGATATTCCAAAATTTTTTATTTTTATACTGTGATTTATATGATTATGACCTGAGATCTACTATGTTACAACTTTCCTCCCCCAGAGCAAAGAGATCATCTTTCAACTTCAGGAGGACTTGATGAAGGTCTTGAATGAGCTGTATACTGTAAGTATGGTACTATTACCTTAGTGATCACTGCATAGCATTTGGTATTTCTAATATGTACGGTATTATCTGCCATAGAACCTGCACTGTGATTAATTTTTAGATTAACATAATACTGGTTGGATAACATATTGCAGAAAATTGATGGATCAACTTTGTGGCCAAGTGTGGGGTGGAGGTGGTCATATGGGCCGGATAAAGGCAACGTATAGCAGGGGTTCACTCCCACAAGGCCATTTTATTCACAATTTCAAATGGGGACGTGGCCCCATTAATACAGAGCAAAAGTCGTCGATTCAAATCAACCACCATGGGCAAACAAACATTGAGAAAAAGACAGCAGAAAACAGGCAAAACATCAATAACAGGCTAAGACAGCAGCACTTCCAGAACACTCCTAGGAGCCCTCCTGCTCTCTAGAAGACTTTCCCAAAAGTTGCTCGAAAAAGCCTCTCTCCCTGTCCTCAGACCAGCTGCTTTGAAGGCCTCACCAATGAGGTTTCAGTTGTATGGAGCTGGTGGTCAGTATTCCATTAACACCAGGCACAGGCAGGTAGGAAAGAGCTGTCCATCAATCAGCCCCACCTCTTGCCATGGGTTTACCACCTATGTCATCTCACAGTGGATGCATGGACTGTTTTCCATTTCCCTTCTCTCTTACATACAAATTTCATTGAGTATTAAACACTTTTAATACCCACCAGGGAAAAGTCTGTTAAACTGTGGAAAAATAAAGCATTGCCTTTGGCAAAAGGTCTGTCAGAGCCACTGCCTTGATAATAAAGCGAGTAGTGAACATTTCGTTAAATGACTCTTTACAGTGCAGTAAATAGGTAATAGCGGACATGTGTCGTGTTTAAAAGCAGAGATTAATCTCAAATTGACTAAGCTGCCTGATAATCGAACTTATAAATCCCACTCCATGTTGCAGACACTTCCACAGATCTATGACCTTGTCACAGATGGGGGCCCAAATTTCGAATCAATAATTAATTCCCTTGCCTTAATTGCTGCTGTCTGACATGGCCCACCACCAAAGAAGATTCACGCTTGTCATGTGTCACCATCACCCATAATCGCATGTAAATGTATGCCGTGCTACAAGATGTAAGCTTTTTGCCTAGAGAGTTGGAAGATGGCAGGCCTAGCTGTCACACAGATCACTGATTTATGCCAGGCAACCTATGCAGAGCTCCCATGAATCTCTTCGCTGCCTTCTCAACATGGAGGCTGGATGAGTGCTACTTTGAAATAAGTTTTGCTAAAAGGCTGGTATTTTTCTGGGACATGCTTTCCATTGTTGTGACCCACACTAGAAGCATTACAGGTTTGTAGTAGGGTTGCTCAAAGCCTACCCTCACAGTAGGAAATTTGTCAAGGTTTATAAAATCATCTCCTCAAAGTAGGCTGTGTGTTAGGAATGGTCAAAGCCTACCTTAATCGGAGATGGTAAAATTCAACCCTTGCAGTATGGTAGTTATCAGGATTGGTTGGATCCCACCCTTACAGTCCAAATTTTGGTCTATTTTAGCATCAAACCCCTTACATTACTTGATTGTGTTTTTGGAAGCCCAGGGCTAAAGTTGCAATGCAGTGAATATAAAATGTCTTAACCCCCCTGCTATCCTTTTCTCAGTTGTATTAAAATGAATTAGTACTGGTTTGGGAAGCGGGAATAAATCTGGGAATAAACTTGTGTCTAGGTTTAGCTAGATTTAATGTGTATGGTGTACATGGTTCAGTCGGATCAAAGTCCCACATAAACTGGGCAATAAAGAACTCTACTGGAAAAGGAACCAGTGTAACCCCCATCCTGTGAGTGGATTTTACAACTGCTCATGTATGTCACCATTCATAGAGCTCCCTGTAGTTAAAGTCGAAGGTCTTGCACATATTTATAATGGAATGTGAAAGGGCACGCAGTAATATAGATAATGGTTCTAGTAATGGCTCTGCATGTGTCATCCAAAGTTTGCCAGTTCAACCTGAAGAAGTCATGCACTGGCATTCTGTAAAGTGGTCCAGTTACAGGAAAGGGCAGTAGAACTGTAAACGGTCTTAAACCTAATGGTTTAGGACAGAAATGTTGGAACAAATGAACTGTGCAGCAGCTATCAGTAAAGTCCAATTGTTAGACCTTCAACTGAAGATGGCGTCAAAACACCAAGAGGATTAGACATTTCTACTCATTGTAAACTATTGGGCACCACTGTCTGTTAGCGAAATTCAGTTTTCTACAGGAAACTTGCAGTTCCTCTATGAAGGCCCTTACCGGTGAGTTACTTGTACAGAATCTGCCAAAGGGACAAACACAGTTACACTGAAGTAGTAAGTGGATTTACCTTGTCAGTTCATGTACAGCAGTCTAGTGAAGTTTTTGGTAGTTTTCTGAAAATTAGTTTCCACGTTTTTGCTCATGTCCGTCGCTCATAAAGGCTGCCCCCATTGAGTGTGCGAACAAAATCAGGTGGGTTCTTCATGAGAGAGCAATTTTAAAGCAGATTAAACTGTCTCATTCTTCTCCAGCAGTTTTTTTTTAAACCGATATATCATTGTAGAGCACTAGTTGTAGACCAGCAATGTGTTGTCCAGTTAACTGGTTTTGGTCAATAATGTAGAGGCAGCAGACTTGGACTGTGACTGCTGGAAGCTGCTCTGGCAGAAATAAAAGCAATTTCTGGGTGTGCATTGCCCAACCGTGCTTCATGGACTGGGACTCCCAGTGCTGGCAGCAGAGGGAAGGGTTTCTCAGACTCAGTGTGGCCATTGAACTGTACATATTCTACAGTTCAGGATGCCCACAAATTGCAAAGTCAAATAAGAACTGGGAAAAGGGAATTTAGGCAGTTAGTAAAAGGAGAGTGATTTTGATCTGCTTTACCAGGGCAGCAGGAAGAGTAGTGGCTTAGCAGCTGGTGTTGAAACCAAGTGCAAATGGCAGTAAATGGAACTGCTGTGGTAGTCAAATGTCTTCAGCACATTTCTAAATATCTTAACGGATTAAGGGTTTCCATTTAGTCAAAGTGGCTCTCAAGTTGGCGTAAATGTAAATAATAAACAGCAACGTTTGCCCGCTGTACACGCTCTTCAGTCTTTCACTCGGTAAAGAGAGGCTCCTTCCTGCCTTTTTGCTTACTGTGCAACCGCACCATAGACATAGCAGCTCATGAACTCTGGTGCGACTGTGATTAAATCCTCCTGCTCTGTCACAGTCACTTCCTCAAACATTCTTATTCCATGTCTTAGCATTCTTAAGCAGACTTGGAACTTATTGATTGCCTTAGAGTTTAAATATCTTTTTTCTGTAGTTACCTGTTAACTATATGGATTCATCCAAAGCGAATAACCAGAGGAGGAAAGTGAGGACATTTCAACCTTGCAAAACACAGCCCTATTGCTGGCCATGTTAAGAACCAGCGTTCCCTCATCGTCTCAAACATCTGAGAAAAGAGGAAATGTGTGGAAGTGCTTCAGTCTGTATCCGTAAACACCTGCCTTCCCATCCTGTGAGGGGGAGGTGGTTATCATGAGGGGTTTGTGGGTGAATTTAATTCCCTTAGTGGCCCATTAGAGAGCTCAGTTTTGCTTGTGCTCAGTATGGCATTGTCAACTTCTGCATAATAGCAAGTTTAAGCCAATGACAGATTAACAGTGAAAGCAGAATTTTATCCTTGGTGGCATACGTGAATATGCCCTTGCACTGAATTGCGGTTTTAAATGGCTTAACTGGTTCGAAGAGAGAATTATGTATTTCATTATGAGACCTTCTGTTCTGAAGGTGGTTACTGTATTCTGCTGTGTGGGTAGATGAAGATACATACTGTATAGATTTAAATTGAAAGATCTTTGTTATTGTGCAGGGTTGGTACTTTTTTTTTTTACCCATTTTAATTAGCTCTCGGATAACACGTGCAACGCCAGGTGAAGCAGTAGTTAAGGACTTTGTCTGATTGTGAGGTAGGAACCAAAGTAGCTTTTGAGTGCGATCTGTGCCGCACCCGTTCAGGAGATTCCTTCAATACTCCTACTTTGGCCTGCGGGCCTGCATTTCTTCACATTTACGAGAGCCTAATTTGGATTCTGCATGGCTCTGAATAGCTGAGTGGAGTGAGACACCATGCTGTCTTCTCCACAGTTACAGCTGGTCCTATAATGCGTAAGTTCTCAGTCTTTATTACTCCATCATTGCTTATTTTACCTCTTATCTCTGCAATTGTGGTCCATGTTTGGACTGTGTCAACGAGTCCACTTTGTTTGGTGACTGTGAATTTGTTGCGTTGTTTTTATGTATTCCTTTTGTCTTTACTGTTTGGTTTTGTTTTTTCTCCATTAAAGATCAAATAAATACATGCAGTATCGTATGTATGTTTTCTTTGTGAGCATTTATTAAATGTATGTTGCATGAAATGCAAAGGAGCTAAATGAGGGCAGGTAGACCTCCACACTGTATTATAAAGTAAAGATAACTAATGTTTACTAAAGTAAATGTGTTTTAATTTGATTTGGAGATATTTTAACATAAATGGATGTCAGTTTTAGGGTTCAGGAACACAAAAATGTACACAATTGAAACGAATGGTAATTACATCTTTTTAAAGACAAAGGGATTCTAGAGGCAGTACAGAAGAACCATTGACCTCTAACCTATGACCTCCTCCCACAGGTGATGAAGACCTACCACATGTACCACACAGAGAGCACAAGTGCAGAATGCAAGTTGAAAGAGGCCGAGAAACAGGAAGAGAAGCAAGCAGGTCGCAGCGGGGATCCTGTTTTCAGCATCCGCATGGAGGACAAGTACCAGAGACGAAGCTCCGTCAAACGGATTGAGAAGATGAAGGAGAAGGTACTCGACAAAAGGGGGAGAAAACCTGGCTATGTCTACATCTTCTACATGGTCAATAATGCCATACGTAGGACCAGGGATTGACTACTTCATGTTAAAGAGCTTTAGTTTTTCTTCACACACCATATTGAAAAGTTGATGGCCCTGTTTGCAATGCTTTTTGGATGAAGAAGATGGAACTTAGTCATAGTGTGAGATTTACAGATTAAAGAACTAGAGTTGTTTTTTCACATGCTAAGCATTTTACATGATCTTTCAAATGATGAACAGTACTGACTTAGCAGCCTAGTTGTTTTGTTTTACCACTGCTGTGGTACGGATGCCATGCCAAAAAAATACACAAGTCTGGATTACTCTTAGTGACTTTGCCATGTTCTATTACACTCCAGGAAGTATTGTTTATAGTCACAACGGCCACTTGTACCCAAAATCTCCCCAACATTTTTTTTTCCATGCTGATACTATGGTTTGCGAGCATTTGTATGAAGCCTTCTACCCACAGTAGGTCACTCAAGTAAGTGAGCAAGCAGTGAGTAAGAGACTTAGCCGTGTCATGCAGGATGTAAGCTGGACAGGAACATATGTGGTAGCCAAGTATTTCTTCTTTGTCTCTGGTTCGTTGCTTTGTAGCTGAGATATTTCTGGAAAAAAGGCTTCCTTTAACAGTCAAACATCACGTGCAATGGCCCATCAATGCTTTGATGCACACGAGCCGGTCTGCTGACAGCTGCTGTTTGTTCTGCTTTTAGTCTGCTTTTCACCCACCATCTTTCTGTCTCATTCTCTCTCCTGTCTCCCATCAGCGTCAAGCCAAGTACTCTGAGAACAAGCTGAAGCTGATCAAAGCCCGCAATGAGTACCTTCTCACGCTGGAAGCAACCAACTCTTCTGTGTTCAAGTACTACATTCAAGACTTGTCTCATTTAATTGATGTGAGTATGGTGTGGAAAGTTCATCACCACCTTCACATTTGGAGGAGCTGCAAGAATAGAAATGAATGATTTATTCCATTGAAGGGCTACATTTTTGTTTTACTGAAGCCAGAAAGCCAGTAGCTTCCATCTAGAGTACTCGCAGTTTAACTTGTTAATTAAAAATGTTGTTAAAGATTCCTCGCTGCATGCATGCCCCCTCCCCCCACCACCACACAGAGTCTCAGTTTGTAGGAACTTTAATTTTACCACAAAGGAGACAGTTTCATTAAAGCTGTATAGCTATATAAATGTATAACTCATAATAGTGAAACTGAGCCATTTAGCAGTATTTATCCAGAGAAATGGGTTTTTTGTTGATCAGTGACAGCGGGAATAATGGGTTGCTACGTTGCATATGAGGGTAACGTGTATGTGTATCTGTGTGTATTCTCAGTTGTAATAACAATAGGGGCAAACAGTGTATGGGTAGCTGTGTGTAGTGGTTACAGCAGATGCCTTTGGGCATTAAGGTCATAGTACCCTTGAGCAAGGTACTTAAACTAATTTGTGACAGTAAAAATGACCTAGCTGTGTAAATAGTTAAAAATTGTAGATTCTTTAACATTGTCACTTTTGAGAATGGTGTCAACTCAAAACATAGATGTAAAAAAAGAGATGGACAGGATGCAGAGTGAGACAGCAGGCTGACAATCACTGACTTCTGAGAAACATTAAAAGACCAGGAAGGCTGACCCTGAGATTTGAAGATGCTTGAATCAACGCCTTTGGAAGAAAATGGAGAAGGGAAGTGAAGATTACAAACTACGAATTACTGAAACCTGTAGTCTTGGAAAGAGAAATCCAAACAAAGCACGTCTGTCAACAGAGGTTTCCAGTTGCTTAGCAATTTTCACAACAAGTTAACCCTTCAGTGCAGCAGGTGTTATAACAGCCCTAAAATTGCCTGACTTTGAATATTGCTGGCTGTGCCAATTCAGGGTTGTCCTTCAGGAGTAATCTAAGCTCCTTAAGACGTAGAAATGATAAGGTACATATTTTGTGAGGGAAGTATTAACTAATTTTAATTTTGGGAGGGAAGTATTAAACCAAACCCTTGGCCACACCCAGCTTTCAAACGCACATACATGTATAGACATGGCTTGCTACTCCTGCCCCACGGAATTGCTGATTTTTTTTTTTTTTTTTTTTTGTAAACCTGCTCCCACCCCACCTGCGCCTCTATTTGATTCAAATCCCAACATGGGGGTTCAACAACCTCCCCAGGTAGCAGGTATGAGCCCTCAGGTGAACTCCAAACTCCAATGAGCTTGTACTCTAAACATTCGTCCAAATTCACAACCAGCCTAATGCTTCCAGCTCCTGAATGAAATGAATGTTCTAAGTCCTAATCTTACCTCCACTTTATTGCCCTTGAGCATAATGTTGCACGTTCATTAATAATTACCCCAGTAAACAATACCAGCTATGTAAATAATAAATGACAATAAACAGCTTATTGTTGCATGGTCATAACACTGAAAGTCACCTTGGATGAAGCTGTTACCATAATAACCATAAATAGTGTAGTGCTCTTTAATGTAGTGATACAGAGAATAAGTATGATGATGTCTGTTTCTGTGAGACTGATTTACTTTACTGTGTCCGAGTCAGATGTCCAGGTGCGCACGCAGTTTCCAGTCTAACTGCTCCTACCAGCATGCTAGGGATGTGCTTGCCAACCTGAATTAATGCCAGTCTTAGCAAGGAGGAGTTCATAAAGTGCGGAAGGTAGGAGTGCTGTTTACTGGACAGTTTTTCCTGCAAAACTTTAGTAAATAATGACATTTTAATCTCAACTTAAAACAACATCAGACACTACAAGATAAACAAATAGCATTAGCTCAAAATACAATGAACTTATGAGAATAACTCAGCTACCAATATAGGTAATTGTATAAAAACTGGGCAATCTTTCTGACTTGCATACCTTCGTATTAACACATAAAATGCAAATGTCATGCATTATTATGACAAATGGAGATATGTTTCAGAAGGAAATTATGAAGACTAAATTGTATAAGGTATAATTTGAAATGTAAAAATAACTATTTCTCCGACAGCATAAAAAAACACAGGACTTAACAAATGAACAAAGCAAATTATGTATAGTTAAATTTGATTTATTTTAATAAACTTCCCCCAAGATGTCAGGGTTGGAGCTCTGTCAAACTCTGAAGGACTTTGTTTTTTTTGAATGTCATTACTATTGAATTACGTCCCAAACATGAATGTAGGAGAGAACAGACATAGAACAGTAGTCGGATGTCGGGAGTTTTCCGTACTTTTACTAGCCAGTTGCTCTCCCATAGTGGATCTTTGGAGTAATAAACTCAGCCATGAAGGAAATCTTGTGCAACATTTCAATGTCCATGGCTAATTTATAAATCTGACATTTTACCTGAAATTTTTTCCCTTGTTTAAAGTTGATAAACTTTGCCCCAGAAACCCCTTTACTCATAATGTGAAGTTTTGGTCCATTGATTTGGGCCATCATATGATTCACCTTGTAGAGCTGAAATCCCAGCAGGGGTCACTGTGTACAACTCCACGATCTTCCCAAGAAATGGGTCATTAGAAATGGCCTCTGTCCCAGCACATCATTCTTCATCTCTGAACCATAAGCTTCATCCTACCATTGCTTATACAGAACATTACTGACGTTGTTCTCAGCAGCGATGAGAATGCTGACTTTATTTGTGTTTTAGTAATTCAACTCTCTTCCCAGCCATTGCTACTGGGGCTGGTAGAGTTAGGGCCCACTCTGACATGGCTTCCAGGTGGAAGTGTCTCCTCCTGAGTTCTAGCCTTTTTAAGATGATCACATTCTTTATGTGTTGGACAGATCTTTGCTCAGATGTCTTCAGGGTGTCTTCAGGGCCCCCTCTCTACATGCCGTAGACTAAACTAATTGCTTTTCTTTCTCAGCAGTTCATATTGATGTGGAAGCGTGAAGCATCTAAGTTTAACCCTATATACTGTACATCTGTCCCACTGTTTACAAAAAGTAATAGTTGCAGAGTCTGTGACCGTGGCATCAGTGTATACATTCTTATTTTGTTGGCTCGTCTTGATATTTGTAGTATTATTCAGATTCTTGTCTTTGTGTTGGACAGTGCTGTGACTTGGGCTACCATGCTAGTCTGAACCGGGCTCTACGCACCTACCTCTCAGCTGAGTACAATCTAGAAACATCACGTCATGAGGGACTGGACATCCTCGAGAATGCAGTGGATGGCCTGGACCCCCGTAGTGATCGTCAGAGGTTCATGGAAATGTACCCCACCGCCTTCTGCCCACCTGTCAAATTCGACTTCCAACCTCACATGGGCGATGAGGTCAGTCAGTGATGCTAAAACATCTTCGCTAAACAAGGTTTAACACAATGTTTTTGTTTCACTTTTATCACCTGAGCTTAATGAGGCTCTCCCTCTGTCTTGGGGGATGTGATGGTGCAGTGGGGTAAGCTCCTGGGCATTTCCCTGATGTGGCGACAAATCCAGCTCAGGGGTGTGTGTGGAGTTTACATTCTCTCCTTCATGTTTGCACCCCTCTGAGGAAAAAATATGCCAGAATAAGGCAATGGCAAACCACTTCCCTTCCTCCTTAACTTAAAAACCATGTCAGTGGTTGCCTAGGACTCAGATATGGCTCAGTGACACTTTCCAATCCCTATACCTCTGGCCTTATGTAGAAAAAGTAAATCTCATCACTGAGCTGAAAATACTTTCATGTACCGTCAGCTAGTGGTACAGGACAGTGAGTCTTTAAGTAATTTTTATTCAACATTTCCTGGCTTGGTCTCTCGTGTCACGTTTGAGAGATGTGCTATAAAAAGTGTAGTTCACTGAAGACCTCCTGTTGAAGGATGAGCTTCTCAGCTGAAATGTACCTGTTGCTGTTAGGTGTCTCAGATTACGGTCCAGCCTCCAGTACAGGCAGAGCTTGTGCTGCGCTTCCAGCAGCTGCAGTCTCGCCTCACAACGCTGAAGATTGAGAACGAAGAGGTAAGTGCTGTGCTGTGCTGGGAATCTGTGCTTTTGGCTACTGTGGCTAAGATCTACAGTAGCTGTTTGCTTCCAGTCCAAGATCATTTAAAACCTTTTTAGTCATGTTCTACTACATTTACTCATTTAGCTGACAGTTTTGTCCAAAGCAGGTTACAATGATTTACCCTTTTACCTCATTTGAAGGACCCTTTTCTCCAAGGCAGCACACATCTCAATTGAAACAAAAGTCAGTTTCAGCTGTAGGATTCTCAAAAGAGTCACTTAGTCCACCTTTACCATCATTTCTGCTGGCACACATTGTAGAGGCAGCTGCATATAAAATTTATAAGGAATAAAAGGGATTTACAACAGATTGTGTAGTTCAAGTTCAGAGGAGAGGAAGGTTTGGGAGAGACCCTTCTGAAAGGGTGACAGTTCACTTTTCACTTTAACCTTGTGCCTGGTTTTTTGACAGTTTATCAGCCTTTATGTGGCTCCAGGATTTTTGCTTGGACACCACATTTAATGCAAGCTGTTCAAGGGCTTCATTTCCCAAGGCAGCACAGGGTCAAGCGTGAGTTCAAAAGCCCGGCCACTTTGCGTTGACCCAGAACATCCCCAAAAACATGGCCTTTTAAGTGCCTTGGAATTTCCCTTATTGATGATATGTTACTGATATTGATTATAATAATGTCATATTGCTGCAAATCTGACATCAGAGCCAGTCACAGCAATGATAAATCTTTCACAGTATTTTGTAATGTCTCCACTCAGTACAGAGTGTGACACTGAATTTGCTCTTACCCTGTTATCCAGAACTTAAGGAAGTCAAAGCATTTGTTGCTGTTTTCTTCTTTTAATTCAAGACTCAGTCTAGCTATTACAGTTCAGTCTGACCAACTGATACCTGAATGCTTGGCAATGGAGACTGCAGGATATTCTGCCTGGAACAGTCATCACCTCCTCACTGACCTTGGTTGTTATCTGTGTCCTGTCATCCTACCTCAACACACAAATTCTTATCTTTGAAAAAGCTTTGCCAATACAACTGCTGCTGCTGTTGATCAGAAGGCAGATAGTCATCATTGAGGGTCAAGACATTCGTTTGAGAAGCGTCCTTGTTTGTGGGCTTTGGGGTAATGCCTGAATGGGTCTGCATGATTCAGCTCACTTATTGCAGACCCCTCCACATTTTATCTACATCAAGCTGACTAAAACTCTGCTCTTTCGGCAGAGCCAGCAGCAGCAGCTTTGCTTTAATGCCTTTAGAAATAAGGCACCTGTTGGCTTTTATTAACAAAAAAAGTTTCCATGAATGCCCAATTGTTATGCCCCAGCGGTCATTCCTCTGACTTATTCTCATGGCTGATGATGCTATCCCCCAGCAGATGCTTTTCAGCCTTGTATCAGGCATGTGTGCTTCTGGAGGTCCACAAATCCCATAACATTAAGAATTGAATTGTGTGAGGAACAGCTGCAATACATGAACATCAGTTGCAGCACATGGGCTGCACATTCAGAGAGCAATAATAGGAACATTATTAGCAGTTTCAAAGACCCTCCATCTTGTTTTGTTGAATATTTTAAGTTGGTCTAAATGGCCCCCAGTAGCAAAAAATGTCCACTTCTTCTGTCAAGAGTCATTAATGATATTTGGTTCTATTAGTTTTGGCCACCTGAGATTTCGATGATGATTTTATATTGTAGACGCTGACTGAAATTGTTTCACCGCTACTTCGGCCACTGGCTAAACAGCTGCTTTTATAATCCAGCATGATAAACATCACTGTAAATTTTAGTCAAACAGTTATTATTATTAATTTATTTTATACCCTTAAATTGGGAAAGCTGTGGAATACTGGGTCCTTGTGTGGCAAACAGTCAAGCTTTGAATTTTATCAAACCTTTCCAGTTTATTTTTAACTATTTTTTTCTTTTTCTTTTTTTTATTTTGTCAAATTTCTGTGTTACAAACAGAATATGCTTTTTTTTACTGACAGGTGACAGTAAAAGGGTGGCAGCTGTTGCTTCCACTAGGGATGCATTAATGTGGAAGATCTGTTCCGTTGCTAGTATTCAGTAATTTATCATTACCTTTCGGCCAATGCCAATACTGATACACCCATTTACATTGGAAAAAATGAGACATTGATTAGAGGAAAATGTAAGTTTTTCAGACAATTGTTAAATAAATAGCATCTGCTGAACCGCATTTGGCAACCTGATATAAATAGGGAATAACCTTAAATGCTGGATAACACTTGGACAAATGTTGCCCATGTTTATGGGATGAATTGGTTGACTGAACAGTTGGGATTGAGTTAGTTTGAGTGTGTGGAGACAACAATTTTATTTTCATTCATTTTAAGCTACTTTTATTAAGTAAAATGTGGTCTCCTTAAACTCAACACTAGATAACATTTTAAAAGTTACAAAAATATTTATGACATCCATATTCAAGATCATTACAGAACTTAACAGGCTGATAATGCAAAGGATGTTCATTTTGGACTTTAAAAAAAAAACAAGAAACAAATAAATATCCAGTCCCAGATGTGTTCCTAAGCTGAGGAGCCAGTGTGTTCCACTATATATCGGAATGAATAGTAAAATCTGCTTGGAAGCATGAATAATAATTTTCATGTTTTTGTGGATTATAAACCAAATATAGGTTTTGTTTCTTTTCCTCACTGCTCCCCATATCTCCCTGCAGATCAAAAAGACATTGGAGGCTACGCTGACCACCATCCAGGATATGGTGGCTGTAGAAGACTATGATGTGTCAGAGAGCTTCCAGCACAGCCGTTCAACTGAGTCGGTCAAGTCGAGCGTGTCAGAGACCTACCTCAGTAAGCCCAGCATGGCCAAGAGGCGAGCCAACCAGCAGGAGACAGAGCAGTTCTACTTCATGGTGAGTGTTCCCTGCTGATGCGGGAAAGTGACATTGTCAGAATTTCCCTGCAGTAATAACGGCATTGTAAACAGTTATGGAAAGACTTTGATGCTGCAAAAGGTCACTTCATGTGTTTGGCAAGCTTGTTTGGGTAAAGCTTCAAACAGTGGTTCTTCTGCCTTTGAGTCTGTTTTTTTAATGACTACACTGTACTATTCCTCATTTGGTAATTATGCCTTCTGTGCCTTTCCCACAGAAATTCCGTGAGTTTCTGGAGGGCAGCAATCTGATCTCCAAATTACAGGCCAAGCATGACTTGCTGAAGAGGTCTTTGGGAGAAGGTAGTTATCTTCTCGATGTCTTTTCCACTTGTATGGAGTGCCTTTCCCTTCTGTAACGACATACAGCGTGTTATTGTGCCAGGTTGTAATAATTATCACTTAAAAAAAAAAGTGGCTGTCTGCGTGTTTTTATCTTTTTAACAGTCTGTTAGAAGTGTGGTGGCTGTCTTATGCTTCTTGTAAAGCTTTTCTTGCCCTGGAGGCATCAAGACAGTTTGGTGGTTAGAGCTGCTCAAAAACTCGCAGGTTTGAATCCCACCTGCTGCCATAGCCCATGCTGAGGGGTTAGGTGCTTAATCCTGAATTGCCCCAGGAAAAATTACAGTGGTAGAGATAAAAACGTGGTGAAAAGTGTCAGATCATTAAAAATACATGCAAATGTATTGTAGACAGACATTCACAGTTCATCACCCTGTTTAATGATGTTAGTCAGCTTTGCAGAATTTTAGGAATTGCAGAGCTTGCCTGACTCTCTAGGATGTGCAACTGCTTCTTTAACTGCAAGTAATTAATGTGTATAGGTACGTATTTGTAGCTTGCAATATATTTATATACGGCCTGGGGTGTGTATGCAAAACAGTGCGTGAGTGTGTGCTTATAAAGTATGTGATTGTGTATGGAAATTTGCCATGCAGATGCAAATGTGATGATATTGAATCATATTTTAGGAATGAGAAAAAGCTCTGCTTTCTCCATCATGCACACACTCCATATCACTCCTTCTCTCCACAGCTCACCGGCCTGAACACATGACTACCAGGTAAACATCATTTGTTCACTCTTTTTAAGGCTTTTACAGTCACACAGTTCGATGGCTGCATACACAGTCCTGGTGAGGATCTTGGCTCTCTTTTCTGTGGGTTTTCCTCTCCAAAAAGTTCCCTTTTAAAGCTTTGCACTTTCCAGACCTCCTATTTAAGGTGATTGAGGAATAGTCTCCATCATATATACTTGGCTATGGTTATGTTCTTCAGTACAAAGTTAGTGTAGATTAAAAGGTCAAAGGGATTAGTCAATAAATCTTTTTTAGAGATCCAACTAGTCACTGTGCTTTGCAGATAAGTACAGTTTAACATCTGATTGATTTTGGCTGAGTCCTTTATGTGGTCACAAACCCAACCCAGAAGCATTGCAAAGTCAAAGCATCTTTGTGTCATGGGTTTAATTGTTCATTGTGAGGCGTTGCGGTTTCTTTTCAAAGCAGTATTGCAGTCAGGGCTTTGCATGGATTATTCATTGCATAATAAAAATAGCTTAAATGAGACAAGGTGGTTGGGCATGCTTGTGCTCGGGATTTGACAGTCCATAGGGGTTTGTTTTTTAGCGCTGATATAGATTTCTTGGGCCATGCTGGTATTTTACCCCCTCACTTTATTTTCTTGTGACTTTGATAGACACTGTTGTGTGAGAATCTGACACAAACAGGGACCCAACTCACAGACACCTGCTCAAGTCCTAGGGTTAAGACCCCTTGCACTTCAGATTGTTGGTGCCAGTAGGTCCATATGGGCGCATGCAGTGGGACTCCTGATGTCGCATGCCTTTCACACACCCTATCCTGTGTTGCTGAAGTAAAACCAGACAGGCAGCTCCCTCAGGAGGCTGCATCCCAGCACTGCCCCCCAAGCCTTGTGCACAGAAACATTCCTGCATCAAATTCATAACTGACTTCCAGCAGCAACAGCCCAGTTTAATACAGAGAGAGACAAACATAGAAGCTCAGTGTCTCCCACTCAGAAGAACTGTTGATGAGAGATTATATTTCACCTGTGCACAAAACTGACATGTTTTAACTTATTGTTTCCTTATTCCTGTGCTTTTCTGACACAAAGTCGTGGGCGACGCAATTCGCACAGCAGAAACCAGGTAAAGCTGAGATTTGACATTTATTTCCTATTTTCTTTCTCTTTTTTTCTTGCAGTTCCTGTTTCTTACCTTCTTCCCTGTTCTAATAGCAGTGCCACCTCTGATCCATCTACCTCCATATCACTGTGCTAAACTGAAGAATAAATTAAACCGCTTCTTTATAGCATAAATCCACCTCATTTCTCTCCCGTATGGAATCCTCAAAATACAACTGCACTTCATTTATAGGTGGTCAGTCAACAATATTTTCATTTTAAATGAATTTTATATTAGTTAAAATATTTTAATATCTTACATATTTTTATCATATACAGTATATATCTTCTTCTTCTTCTTCTTCTTCTTTCGGCCGCTCCCGTTAGGGGTCGCCACAGCGGATCAAAAGCTTCCACTTCCTCCTGTCCTCTGCATCTCTCTCCGTCACCCCCACCACCTGCATGTCCTCCTTCACCACATCCATAAATCTCCTCTTAGGCCTTCCTCTCTTCCTCTTGCCTGGCAGCTTCATCCCTAGCATCCTTCTCCCGATATATCCAGGATCTCTCCTCTGCACATGTCCAAACCAACGCAATCTCGCCTCTCTGACTTTGTCTCCAAACCGTCCAACCTGGGCTGACCCTCTAATATACTCATTTCTAATCCTGTCCATCCTCGTCACACCCAATGCAAACCTTAACATCTTTAACCTTGCCACCTCCAGCTCTGCCTCCTGTCTTTTGCTCAGTGCCACCGTCTCCAACCCATAAAGCATAGCTGGTCTCACTACCGTCTTGTAGACCTTCCCTTTCACTCTTGCTGGTACCCTTCTGTCGCAGATCACTCCTGACACTCTTCTCCACCCACTCCACCCTGCCTGCACTCTCTTCTTCACCTCTCTTCCACACTCCCCATTACTCTGGACTGTTGATCCTAAGTATTTAAATTCACCCACCTTCGCCAACTCTATTCCCTGCATCCTCACCAATCCTCTGTCCTCCCTCTCATTTATGCACATGTATTCTGTCTTAGTCCTACTGACCTTCATTCCTCATGCTTCATGACGGGGATACGGTCTGAGAAATGCGTTGTTAGGCAATTTTGTTGTTGCGCGAATATCATATTACGTACATGCGTCACATCACGTCCATTTTGACTTGTATACGGTATATCCTATTGTTCCTAGGCTACAAACCGCCATTGTATATGCGGTCCACCGTTGAACGACACGTTGTTATGTGTCACATACCTGTACCTTATATTAATAATTACATATACATTATTAAAGATATTTGTAAAACCTAGTATGGAGTTTTATACACTGCCCGGCCAAAAAAAAGTCACCACCTGGATTTAACTTAGTGTTATGATCTGGGGGTTGCTTCAGTTGGTCAGGTATTCAGCAATATTATTTGCCCAAAAAATGAGGTCAGCTGACTACCTGAATATACTGAATGACTAGATTCTTCCATCAATGGATTTTTTCTTCCAAGATGACAATGCCAGGATTCATTGGACTGAAATTGTGAAAGAATGCTTCAGGGAGCATGAGACACCATTTTCACACATGGATTGGCCACCACAGAGTCCAGACCTTAACCCCATTGAGAATCTTTGGGAGGTGCTGGAGAAGACTTTACGCAACGGTCCGACTCTCCCATCATCAGTACAAGATCTTGGCTAAAAATTAATGCAACTGTATGGAAATAAATGTTGTGACATTGCAAAAGCTTATAGAAACGATGCCACGGCAAATGTGTGCCACAATCAAAGCTAAAGGCGGTCCAATGAAATATTAGAGTGTGTGACTTTTTTTTTTTTTTTTTTTTTTTTTATGGCTGGGCAGTATATTATTAAGTTTTTATTGACTGGATATGGATGCTAAAGTAAGTGAAAATGTTCAGAAGCAGCCCAGGAACACTGCATGTTTATGTAGCAACCAGATCAACAATTAGGATCGGATAGGAAGTTAATAAATAATAGAATGTGTATAGCATTGCAGTGTACTGGCATCCTGTCCAGATGTACCCTCCCTTATTGTATTATGCTTCCAGAATTGGTACTGGGATAGGAACTATGGTGTTTATGGTTATTGCTAATGGAAGGATGCACAGTACTATACCTTTATTTACTATAGTTTAATTAGAATTTTTTACAGAAATTTAATCCACGAGTAAATATACAGCGGAATATTTGCATTACATGTTATTGATTATGACTTAGTGGTAAAAGTAACTTTGGAGTCACAAACAGACTTTAAGTCCCCAGTTGTGTCTGTACTTTGAGGCAGTCTAGTTAATGTATTCACTGTTATCTGTTTCTTTCAGGACTCTGGTCAGGCCATCCCTCGTCTTGTTGAAAGCTGCATCCGGTTTATCAATCTCTATGGTAAATCATGCCCATTTTCCTGACTTGTGCAGTGGTAAAATTAACAATAATAATAATGATATTAGTCATAATAATTGACAGTATAGAGACTTGAATCCTGTGCTGTTAAGCTCCTTTAAATGTTAAGTTTGGTGAAAAGAACAGCAGTGAGGCAGCAACAGGCTAATTTAGGTCAGCATTGACTGTGACCGTCCTCATTGCTAAATATCACTGTGCTGTGTTTCCTCATAAGTTGCCTTAAATAAAGGAGCAGGGGACATCTCAATGAATGAGTGATCAGAAGGAGCCATTAAATGGCTCCTTAAGTGTTCTGGCCAGTGGTTCATCATGAATTGGCCCTAGAGGGCTGCTCACATTGGGACCTCACCTTGACTGTACTCTCATCACATGTTCTTTTTTCTTAGGCCTCCAGCACCAGGGAATATTCCGAGTGTCTGGGTCACAGCTGGAAGTTAATGATATAAAGAATTCTTTTGAGCGAGGTGAGTGAAAGCGAGTTTTTTGCTGATGTGGAGGATGTAAAATGCTGCTAAACTCATGTTCTTTTGCTTTAAACTATAGTACCTTGCAGAGTGTTTAACATTATGACTGATGGAGCCACTTGTAGACTCATGCTGAATAATGGCTTTCAGTAATGGCATTGATTTTGAGGGCGTGAAGTTAGAAAGGAAAGTGGTGTCATTGTTTGAAGCTTATATGCCATTTAGCATGCAGATACCTCCGACAGTCATATAAATTCTGTACAGTATTTACTGTATTAAATAGTTTCTGTATGAAAGTTCTTTATCATTGAGACTGTCATTATTAATTTGTTGATTTAATTCTTTGGCAGAAGCTTTAATGTGAAAGGTTTTGGTAGTTTAATGTGTTTACCCACATTACCCATCACTCTGCGACCAACTGGCAGCTAGCGACCAATGGTTCCAGGATAGGTTCCGCACCACCGCAACCCTGCTTGGGAATAAGCAGTTAGCGATAATGGATGGATGGATGGATGGATGGATACGTTACCCATTAATAACACTGGATATTTTGCTGGCACAGTTCACTTGAGGAGCCTTTAAGAGGCTTATTATTGAGAGTAATGAATCACCATTATCTTTAAGCACTGTGCTACATGCTGTCAACTGCTGTGTACTGAATGGATGGTAATGCATATTCCTGTATTTTTTTGACCTGCCCCCATTTTTTATGGTAATTTAGGGTGGTAGCATTGATATTAGGATGCATTTATTGGTAGACATGATAAAAGGAAGAACAGCTGACAAGCTCATACCTAAATCAAATCAAGTTACTAAATTAAACTTTACCAAACTACAACAAAAGTTAACTGAGGGTTGCAATGCATTACTGATGCAGGTCTGATCCACAGGTTCAATTGAAAAGGCATTGCAGTTCCCCAGGGACTTACCAGGCCACTTTTCTCACAGGTAACGATCCACTGACAGATGATGAGAATAATCATGACATCAACTCAGTGGCCGGGGTCCTCAAACTCTACTTTCGGGGCCTGGAGAACTCCCTCTTTCCCAAGGAAAGGTTCAACGACCTAATCACATGCATCAGTAAGTTGCTTCCTCATCACCTCACTTAATCTGTCTACTTCAAATAAAAGTCTGAAGGCATCTGCAACTTTTCTGGAATGTAAGTAGGTGAGATGAAGGGTTCAAGAATCAATAGTGCAGTGGTAACTACCAATGTGGTGTCAGTGCTTATGGTTTGGAAGGTAATGGTTATGATTGTATTAATTTTTTGCGCAGTTCCATGTGCAGCGCAACAGCAGTAGTGTAAAGTAGAGGACTTGAACTGGAATATTTAAACTTTTATGTTTGTACCGCTTTATATCTATCTAGTCGTAATGTCAAGGCCTGTGTGCTGCTGTTTTGTCAGTCATTCATATTCAAGCCTTCAACAGCAATGGTTGTTACACAAAATACATAGAGAAGCACTGTACTCAGATGAGGTTCCACACTGAAGTTGCTGGAGCGCCTTATGTTTATTGGGTGTTATTGTGAACAGGTGCAGGTGGGTATCCGCTAGGATCAGGACTGTTTCAGAAGTGTGACAATTATAAATTGTAAATGGCTCATCTCTTTCAATTCTTATAATCACTTCCATCTTCACTTTTATCATATGTGCTTTCCAGCCTTCCTGCCTTTTTTCTTTTCAATTTTTTTTCACAAAATGTTATACATTTTTTGGCCCCATTTTGCTTTATTACACTTTCTGAGATTAAAATCTAGATTCCACACAAACTCACAGAAACAAAGCGAACATGAGCCATAAAGGGTACGTATATCATCTGGCCGTATCTTCATGGCTAAGTATACATTTAAGGATAGTAAACAATTACATGACTGCATCACTTGTTCCTGTGTATGGATGTAGGCTGTGACAGCAACTGGAGTTAGCATCTTTAGAACCCCACCTCTTTGCTTGTTTGACAGAAATGTTTAATTTGAGCAGAGTTTATTGTCTGTGGTGAGGTATATGGCAAGTCACATACAGTTAATGTTAATGAAGTGAGCAATGAGCAGGCTCAAGCACTTGTGGCCCTCATAAGGATGGGCATTGGTCAGCACCTTTGTGTCCTGTCTTCCTATCCTCTTTCATCTTTCATCATTAAGGAATCCATCTATATTTGTTTCACTTTATAGATGCATCCATTCCTGATTTGACAAATCTTGAAATCATGCATCAAATTCTGAAGGTCATTTGGAAAGCTCATAGTAATAAATGGGCTACAACTTGCATTTGAATCAGATGTTTTCAAATGACTGACTCCTGATCACTAGTGAAACTATGTACTGTTTTGGTCAGTGGTAGACATGTTATGTCCGTAAATAACAGTGTGAGTTCTTTATTGCAAAGTTTCATTTTTTCAGGCTTTAACCTCACCCATGAAATTTGTGTCTAAAATGTATAGGATTCCAAAGCCCCAAGGTCTGGGCTTGTCCTTTCATACATTTCGATGTTGATCCCATCTTTGTTTGTATGTACATTCAGATAAATAGAATAATATTGTTTATTAATCATTAATGCAGTATTCTGTTAAAATCTCAATTTCCAGTGTAAATATCTACTGTATATGCATATATACAAGTCAGTCATACAGTCATAGTCTTCCTTGGATCATATTCGATAAATTATTTGTTGCAAGTTTAATACTATAAACCATCATGAGTTTAACATTAGTTTATTGATATGAAATCACTGAACACTTTGAAATATAAAGACATGTGGTGTCACAGTCTTCTAGTAATGGAAGGAATGAACATTTACAGTAAATAGTGGGAATATTTTACAACCTTTCTTAAGAATAAGTCTTTGTGTGCAAAAAGCAGCTCATGTGGGGTCTCCACTTTAACATCCTGTGCTATTTATACGTAGATGCAAGTAAGGTCTCTGTGAGTCCGTGTAAGTCTGTGTAAAGCGTCCGTTGGAGACGCATAACCATCATGAAATATTCAGCTGGGCAAAGTGTTGTGTAAGTCATATAACAGCACAGGAACAAGGTTGATAAATTAGCCTTGAAGGTCATGTGACTCTGGCAGAGGAAAATTTACCTTGCATCTTGCTTTCATGTTTCTGCCCGTGTCACTCAGTTACTTGCTCATGCATCACACATTCACATTTAGTCATTCACTTGTTTGCTTATTTGCTCAGATGAGCTGTTTTGCACCCGTGTATTGTCTCCCACTGCTACACACTGCCATTTGGTCATACATTTGCTAACACTTTCAGAAATGCTGAACAATGAGTTCCATTTCTGACTGAGCTAGGATCTCTGTCAGCGAGGTGGATGAGTTTTTTGATGCTGTTTTCTCCACGAATCACAGGGTCTAGCCTCCTTCAACCCTGCATCTTTATGCCAAATTTATATTCTGTTGACTTGAGCTCTGCCCTGACAGCCTTTCTTGTATTACATTAGAATGCCCAGGAAGGGTGGGTAGCCACTAGCACTTCCCAGAGGTTTATTTTTCACCCTCTCCCTCTCCCTGTGGTTGGGGGTTTGGTTGTTTTCCCCTCCTCAGTTGCCAGTTGGTTTACTATATAGTTACTGTAACTGCTGTCTGCTGTGACTGTGTGATTCTTTACTCAGTGCTTTATTAACTGTGTGTGAAGAGCTCTGTATAGAAATGTACTGACTCGAAATTGAATTCTTTCTAACAGGAATGGAGAACCTCTACGAGAGGGCGCTGTACATCCGCAAGATCCTCCTCACTCTGCCGAGGCCTGTCCTTGTGCTCATGCGCTACCTCTTTGCCTTCCTCAACCAGTAAGTGCTGACAAGCATCCTTTCGAATTGATTTGTTTAATCAATCCCCAAGTCTTTGGAGGTCTTTCAGTCTCTTATCCTTGTTTGTGTAGACGTGCTTTGTATTTTAGAACCTTCTATCACATACAGCTCACAGTAATATGCACATACATGGAAAACAGATGAGAAAGTATAGTGTTAAAGGCCAAATAAAAAACATTTTTAAAATCATAAAGTATATGCACTCAACCTCTTACACAGCTTCAACTGCCCACTGAGGTACAACAGCTTTGCATGAGATGGAACTTGTGGAGGAAGTTGGGTCTGAAGTGGTGCTGGGTGGAGAGGAGACACCTTAATTTTTCAACATACTGTACTTTGGTAGAGGAAGGGAGGCACTGCGACACTGCATTATAAAAGTGATAACATACAGTAGATAGCTAGGGTCATGTCCTCCCTTTTAACTGACTTGTGATGGAAACCAGACCCTGGCTGTTACCGTGGAAGTAAAGAAAGGGAAGTGTGGCTCACTCTTCCCAGGTATCAGATTGTCTGAAGGTTTCAGAAGTTATTGCAAGAGGTTGGAAGAGAGGGTTAAGGTGTTTTGAGAGGTGAACTAGCAAATGCAGTGGTTACAGTGATGTGGGTCTGCCATGTTCAAACCTTACTGGGTTCAAGAGTTTATTAGAAATGGAGGAGTCGAGGTGCCACATACCTTTGCATGTTCTGAGCTCACTGGCATGAGTTACTTATGAGTTTATTGCTATATTGTAGTGTTAGTGTTCAGCTGTGATTTGTATCTATAAACCACACTAATACCCAACTCAAGCATAAAAGTAAGTAGCAGTGTAAACAATTTAATATGTTAGTTGCCTGTGCAGACAACAGAAGGTTTTACAGTACATGGAGGTGAGGGAGATGACAACGACGTGTTGCTTTGTTGACAACTCAGAGATGGTAGATTTAGAAGCCATGGGATCATCTACAGCTTGTGCACCATTTCTTTTTCTTTTACACTCTTGAGGATGGTTATGGCAGCGCTTATTACTCGCAATTCTGTATATCGGCACATCAGATGGTGCCTTGGCATATGATTTGAATTGTTATGCCTACTACCTGTTCTGGGAGGGGGAAAAAAAAATCGTGTGTATCTGTAAAAAGTTTATTAAAAGCTTTGTAAGTTGTGACACCTTGTACGTTTAGACCCTTACCCTAGTGCTCTGATCCCTTTGCAGCTTGTCCCAGTACAGTGATGAGAACATGATGGATCCCTACAACCTTGCCATCTGTTTTGGACCCACTTTAATGCCAACACCTGACATCCAGGACCAGGTGTCTTGCCAAGCACATGTTAATGAGGTCATCAAAACCATCATCATCCACCATGAGACCATCTTCCCAGATGCCAAAGAGCTTGATGGTCCTGTATATGAGAAGTGTATGGCAGGGGGTGACTACTGGTGAGTACTTTGGTTGTGACACACCTTAGAGGGAGGCCATCTTGGATTGAGAGGAAGACAATTCTTGGGGTTGGTGTGGGATAAATGGGTTTCAGCCTGGAGATGTAAGCGCCTTTTGCTCAGCATAAAAGCAGCGCTTTTGTCAGTTAATTAGAGTGAGATTCACAAGTATAAATGATTTAGATTTATGGTTCAATACAGCAATAAGCAAAATTACTCATGTAAGGCCCAGGGATGTGTGACAGTCTACCTTACTATTAATTAATTACTGATATTAATTAATACAATTAACTAACAATTAATATTAATTATTACCTCACTTGGTCATAACGTAATGTTGTGTAATGTAAGGGAAGTAATACAGGGATGGACATCTTAGTTTGTGGTTTAAATGCCATGCTGTACAAACCAAACAATTCTTATGTAACTTATTATTATTATTATTATTATTATTATTATTATTATTATTACTGTTGTTGTTTTTAAAAGCAATTTCTAAAATATCTTAGTTTCACCCATTTCTGTTGCTGTGTGTTTCACTGTAAATGTTGATTCTAAGTATCACCTGCTTTACACAGATTGCCAAAAAAATTAAATTAGTGGGCCATAAGTCAAGATTTAAATAAAGTGACAGAAGGACCATCCTTAAAATTAAGTGGCAGAATAAACTGTTCCTTCACTTGGATCCATAATAATGAAAGGATTGCCACCAGCAGGAGATTTCTTTGTCTTAAGAATTACAAGAAAGCCTACATTCTGGGACTGAAGTGTGCGTTCTGGCTTCCATCCCAAGCAACGAGGCTTTTTTCCAAGTTTATGCACCAGTATTTGTCACTCATCCCATTTTAACCTCAGAGAAAATAGTTTTCTGTGGCAGCTGCAGGCACAGAGTTGCACTCAAATACTTTGTCATCACCATAGGAATGAAAATTAACATTATGACTGCATAATCGTCCCTCTTAGAAACGTTTCAAAAAAGAGGATCAGTCTAAATACCAAACCCTGCAGAACACTGCTTGCTCATGTCACAAACATTCAAGTTATGGATTTTTGAAGTTTCACAGTATAATTCCATTTTCTTTACCTTTTTAGTTTCTAAAATTTCTGTGTGTTATGGAACATAAAACCAAATGACTGCCTTCATTCAGAAAGCTTTCCATGTTTACAGTATAAAATCAATGAAAATGTCTTGTTTATTTAATGTAGTTGTAGCCATTTTTTCACGTCTTTAACCATAATTATACCGAGACATTGGTTTTACTAAACTCTTTGTAGGGAGTAAAGTGATTTAAACATTGTATATGCTGAGGACAGGCTGTGGATAGGGTCTGTTGTTATTTGTAGCCATTTTAAGCAAATTTTAGTTTAAATAGGTTTGAACTTAATAAAAATAATGAAATTTAACTGTTATGCTGCAGTGCAGTGGTGCCATATCTGGGGTGTATTGTGTCATGAACCTTGTTTCCATTACAAAAGCCTACTATGACTGCATTGGACAACAGTTTTTGATCATGGATCAACGGAAGTCTTAGAGTTTTTTTTTTTTTTAATTTATTATAGCTTTGAGGGTTTTAGAGTCTCACCTGTGCACCATTGTGATTTCATAATTTTAAGTTTTACATTTGATTGATGTAAATAAAAATAATGAAATAAGGCTTTTATTTGTTACAGCTTTGTCCCAGGTTTGTACAGAACATAACCGATAAATAAACCAGATAATTTATAAATAAAAAATGACTGCAGTTATGAGCAGACTGAGCTGCGGTCAGGCTTCTGGTCCCATTTGTGTTTGTAAGCTTAAGACCCCGCATATTTAGTAGAGTCATCTCAAATGGGATACAGTTATCAGAAGTCTGTGCGTAGTGAAGATGAATATCTACAAATTTCTAGATGAGGTTGATGTAGAAAAACATGATTCCAGACGAATCAATGTAAGGCTTAATCAATAAGGATAGAGAAACAGTTAGTATACATGATAGCTGTGTGGTTTAATAAGGCTTGCTCTACTTTTCTATTTTTTTCACACATTATTCGTGTTGAAATTGTACATATATAATAGAAATACTGTGCATTATTAAATTTTCATGCTGCATTATTTTCAAAATCTGTTTTGTTTTTTCTTTTTAGCACAACCATAACACTGACTTTTTTTTACTTGCCAGACATTGTAAATAAAGGTTGACTTACTGTAAATGCAATCCAAAAAACCTTTAAAGCAACATTTTGTTAAATAAAATGCAGTTGCTAAAAGACACCAAAGCACGGGCTGAGTCAGTAACAAGTATGGCTCCGTTGTACCAGTGTGGGCAGCCGATGTTATCAAACAGCTGATGGAGCCAAACATAAGTACTCAAAAATTGTGTAATAATAATCTTGGGGGACTGCTTTTATAAATACAAATTGAATTAAGTCATATATTTTCTAAGTTGAGGACTATCTGTATATCATTGACTTTTGACTGACTGAGTATCACTGACTGACAACTATATCATTGATATAGTAATTGTGGCTGCAGTATTTATGGGAATATAAATCCGGTACACATTGAATTTGTAACTTAAAGTCTATTTAAAAGTCTTTGTAGTTGTCAGGACTACGCATAAATTATGAAGAAGTACCAGCAATAATTCTGAAATACTTTCATTGTTTTTAATGAAGTATGGGTCAATGACAGACTGGTTTCCTGGTGAATCAGTAAAATCTGCCACATTCGCTTTGATTAATAGCTTAAATGTAGGGTATAATTATGTCATTGGTCAAACATTGCTAAATCCTTTCTGAATCCTGTTGCTCCTTCCCTCTCGAGTATCTGCCCCAGAATCAGTGTGAATGTTAAAGTTACCCTGTTATAATAGTTCATAATAGGGAGAGGAGTTTGAAAGTAAACCACCAGAATCTAGAGGAAAAGACACAAGCTTGTTAAAGGAACTATGAACATGTAGATATTTCCCTTTTTTATTTTATTTGTGCCCTTAAAGCCTCAAATTTATTGAGTCCTTTTGAATTTACCTGTGTGCTGTTATTACAATATCTATGAGTCTGCTTGCTGTTGGTCATGCGCTCTGTATAAAAGAGCCACCAGGTGAGCCTCCAACCAGAGGCAATGCCTCTGGAGGTGTCGCCATGTTTTTTGTGAGCAGGCAGACATCAGGTATGGTGCTTTGTATCACATCATTAACCACAGTGCCTTTATGCACTAAAGAGTGCATGCTTAATAGAGCACATATCATAGGGATTGTTAACATGTCCAAGAAAAAGACTTCAAAGGTGCTAAGCTGTTCAGATAATTGATTACAAGGGGCCAGTGGTCGGTTTTTACATTGATTTAAGGTGGCCCAGTGGCACAGTAGGTGCTGTAGATGCAAGACTGGCTGTACAGTAGGTTTGGTTCCCTCTCACTGGTGTAAAGTTTGTATTTGTTTCCTTCTGGTGCCCACCCTCCAAAGTCCACAGACATATGTTTCAAGTAGATTGGTGACTCTAAAATGCCAGTAGTGTGTGAATGCATCAGCTGCATTGCTCTGACCTGTGTATGGGTTGACCATTTTAAGCAGCTTATCTACTGTATTATCTATTTGCTGTAATTTGCCTTGGACATAGGTATTAGCTATATGCATTAACAATGCTAACAGTAATGTTCTAGGCCCAGGTTTTATCAAAATGGGTTGTGTGTCCTGTCTGTCCCTCACAAGATGAGAGCAATGTGTCTTAACATGTCCAGTCAAGCTTAACGTGTATTAAAATATCACTGAACACCCATTTCTTGTAACATCAGCTTCTGAAACTGCAATGATTCTGTGTCCCCCAACTAGATAAGATTAAACCAAATTGTGTGGCTACATCATGTTTGTCCTTTTCGGAGGTCCCACTGATGCCTCTGTCTGTCTGTGGTGCACAGTGAGAGTCCATACAGTGAACATGGAGCCCTGGAAGAGTTGGACCAGGATGGAGATATGCACACAAGCGAGGATGGTAGGTACCTTCACCTCAATGATCTGCTGCATCGATCTCAACCATTATGCCAAGTGCTGGTAACACTAGATCTGCATTGTTTCTCAAAAATTTTATAATGGTATTTAAGAGTCTGCCCGTGCTCATTTTTGCCCTTTTAATGCGTGTGTGCTAACACAAAAAATTACTAGCACCTCCCTGACCACTCCTGCTCCTGCAATCCACCAAGGCTCAACCTTCCCTTCGCTTAGGGAACCTAGGCTGGCACAGCACTGATTCCAGGGACATCATATGATCTCTGGAGCTTTTCACCTCTTACAGTGTAAGCTTCTGGAAACAAGGAAGCTGCCACATGGACCCCTGTGGGGATAACTCGTAGTCTGTGCAGTTCGGTTTTCATCATACCCTTGACAAGCAAGCAGTCTTTAATGCTCATCTGTTGTCTTCATCGTGTGGATTGCAGTATCTACTGACATGTATGGTGGTGCTAGATAGTTTGTGAACCCTTCAGATGTTTCAGAATTTCTGACCATCAATGTGATCAGATCATCATCTAAGTGATAAAAATAAAGAATCCAATAAAACAAATGTTAGTTTTTTATTCATTCATTGATCCACATCATCCAACATTACATGTATTTCTCAGGAAAAGTATGTAAACCTATGCTTTCACTCTTGAGCAGCCATGATCTCCTTACCAGACATTTTTGGTAACCGGTGATCGGTCCTACATATCAGCTTGGAGGAATTGTGGCCCTTTCCTCATCACAGAACTGCTTCAACTCACTGAAGATCTTACTGCATGGAGCTGATCACATTTTAGGTGAAATTTATCCAGAAAATTCCAAAAGGGTTCCAAACTTTGTAGCACCGCTGTCATAATTTATTTCAATGCTGTTCTTCCAAAACATCACTATGCAATAACTGTTATTAGTATTATTCATGTATTATTTAATCTGTTTTTGCACTATACATTTTTTTTAGATGAGTTTAAAATAATGGAATGAAACACAAAGATGAAGATAAAGTTCTGCTTTTTAACCCCGTTTGTGCTACATTAGCATTAGTTTCATGTGGTTTATTTGAAGGACGTCTGAGCAATACTGAATATTTTAGATTTATTGTTCCTATTATGGTTCAGATGAAAGGATTTTCCAATCCAGTCCGGAGGTAGACTTTTGACTTCACTAAAGGTGAAGCTGGTAGAAATGTCTGTAGTTCATGGTGTTAGCAACTGTAGATGTGAGAATTGGAAAGATGTAACGTCCTGCCATGGAAATAAACTTGTTTGCTTAGTGGTCAGTTAACAGGCCCAGTAGCAGTTTAAGATCTCATGAAACACTTTGCAGTAGAGCATCCCTCTTCAAGGTCAACTAGTGGGCTCTTCCCAAAGCTGAGAGACGGAGGTCTGTTTCCATGGCAATAAGAGCTAAAAATGACAGCGTCTGAAGATCTAATCCACTTTACAGTTGTTTTCTTGGTTGATCTTTAATTAGCATTGATTTTGGGTAGCGTTTCAGGGAACTCCAAAAATGGGGTAATATTTAAAAGCATACTGTGTCCTCTGTCAGGTGTATTAAGGCTCAGCATCATACAGCTTGCATTTCAAAACATGTCCTCTAAACTATAGAAAAAGGAATAGCTTTGTCTCGGAAGGATATGTAACCACGCACAGTCTCCTGTCGAATCAAAGTACATTTCACTACATGGTATACTCAGTAACCATGTAAGTGACGAATAAACTCTTTTGACTTTTGACTTTGGATATGATGCCTTCCAGGTCAACTTAAACATCCAGCATCTTCTTCAATAGGATTAAATGCTGTAGCTGGTCTGAAAATGACACTGTAGTCCAACACATTAGTGCATTTTCTTGTGATTTCACTACACAGCAAGCACATCCACTTTCTTTCTGGCTTTGATGGCCTTCATGCTGCCCTTTGACCTATGACCTATGACCCACAACTTCCAGCTGAAAGGGTTCTACTGAGTAGTAGCAGTACCAGCTAATGACTGTGTAAGGGCTCATAGCTTTTTTAATATTGGGCTGCATGTTTCTGACACAAAATATGGGCAGCAGAACACAGATCAGCCGTTTCAGTTCTTACTGAAAACGGGATGACTCAGGAGGAACTGAACAGTAAATATGGTGCCAGAAATTATAAGTGCCAAAATTTGGGAAGACATTAAGTGTAGTTCTACAACTTGGCACAAACTACATGTTCATGTGGAACTTAGTTACTGAGTCTGAAAGTCTTCCATTCTTTTTGATCTTTATTTTCTTTAAATCCACCAGCAAATGTATTTATGATGTCTTTACTCAACTTTTTTCAGTTTTGGGAAAACATGAGTGTTCCGTGTATTCCTGTACTAGAGAGGATCGCAGAGTATGTGCCTGATGTTTTGACTTTATGGTGCTCTGTGACAGTTCCATGGACATCAGCTTTGGACATCAGCTAACAAACGGATTAGTATCCATAGATGTTAACACACCCAGACTTCATCTCTGCCATGTTAGACTTGCTGTACATGGTCCGCACCAGTTCTATGTCACCACGGTAGAATACCCAGGAAAGGCAGGCAGTCACTGGAGCTTGGACCCCCAGACTTTTATATTTTCCCCTACTTAGTTCTTAGGAGCCTTTTGCTTTCCTCGCCTCAGTTGCCTGCTGGCTTATCTTAACAGCTAAAGAAATGTGAGTAATAGTGGATAAACTTTGTGTCAGTTTATTTCCTTGTGCTTATCCTTTGGAATTTTATTCAGAACTCTTTGTCTTTCTGTGAAGAGTACTGTATAAAAGTAAATTGAATGTCATGGAATTGAATTGATTTAGTAAACACATTTTTTCCTCACTGATGCACAACTGCTGTGTAGCATTTAACTGACCGAATTGTCCAAGATTACTTACAAAGACAAGAAGCAATACCTCTCTACATTTATTCAGCCATCTGTACACTAGAACACAGTAACACACTCACAGCAGGTATTGAGAGTCACCAGTTTACCTTTGGTTGTGTGAGGAAACAGATAGACCTAGGCCTTTAAAATATGACCTCAAGCTACCAGGTCTGACCTTTAAAGCAAGTTCAGATTCCTGAAACTGCCTTTTTACTGGAGACACAGCTACTCATTTCTATTGCATCCCTTTCATTTGTTTCTCTCAATCGCAGTCGCTCCTTTTCAGGCTCAGTCCTTCTCTCTTTGGGCAACTCTCACCTTCCTGTCTACAGCAGTCCTCCCTCTCTCTGCACTGTAATATAGGTTCCTCACTCCCTCTGTCTGGATGACAAACTCTCTCACTGCAGAGAGCTTGACTGGCAGGGAAAACATGCAGCTGCAATTGTCACTGACTCCAGTGTATTAAACATTTTAAAAACCAGACAGTATATTTCAGAACATGCACTGGTAAAGAAGAAAAAAGGCCAAGGAGATGGAAGGGTTTACTTTTCTGATTTATGTAACACCCATCCACGGAGGGTTAAGCAGAGACACTACACCAGTCTGGATTCTATTTAGTCATTTTTACCACATTTTTTTCTATATCTTAATTTCTTTTATTGTTAATTGTTATTGTTATATTTTATTATTGAAAGTTGCTGTTGTTCAACTTCCTGCTTTTTCAACTCCGGGTTGCACATTGCTCTAGATGATAGCATTACCACGAGTGAATTTTAAAGATAACATGTATTATCTGAGGTGCTGCCTTCTTCCCTATGCAGGTGCTTAAATTCTCACTTCCAGTTTGGTTCAGCAGGTATAAAAAGTTGAATTAGAACTTTTATGTGGCTCTGAAGGTGCAGACAAAGTTTCTACTTGACTTTCTATCAAAGTAATTACTTCAGTAAAGCAGTATAATAATTTGTATATTCGTACCTCCCCGGACTACGCTGACAACCCCAGTCTTGTATGAGTCAAGATGAGTCAAGGTCCTAATTCATCCCATTCTGGACTTTGATCCACTCAATGAAAGGGGCACCTGTGATCAGCGTGGGGTCTGGAACCTAACAAACTTTTCATGGAGTAAAAAGTTTTGCTTATTCTGTGACAGATGATTCGTCTTTCCCTGCTTTCTGTCTCTCAGAATGTGAGCCTATCGAAGCCATTGCAAGGTTCGACTATGTAGGCCGCTCCGCCCGTGAGCTCTCTTTCAAGAAGGGTGCCTCTCTGCTCCTGTACCAGCGAGCATCGGATGACTGGTGGGAGGGCCGGCACAACGGTGTGGATGGCCTGGTTCCACACCAATACATCGTGGTACAGGATGTGTGAGTACAACACAACGCATTTTGAAAGTGAGACCAGGGACGGCTGTTAAAATAGGTGTCGTACTAGTTAAGGAGTTGGACTGTGCTTCAGTAATCTTTGGTCATTTGGCCCCATTTCAGTCACAAGAACTTTTAAGAATCTTCCTCTGCACAAATTAACACTTTTCCTGCTCCTTCAGTGAGGTGGTGCCCAAGACAGTAGGTAACACGAAGCTTTCATATGCATCCCTCCTGCCATGTCTGTCTGCTATAGGTTGTCTTCAGGAATCTGTGAAAAGTATTTTGACAGCCGAGGGATTTTGGTTCAGCACCAGTCAGGCCATTTTTTTGTGCACTGCGCTCATTTCTTATACAGTGCATTAAACAGCACAGTTTGTGGTTCGTACACAGCTGGTTCCTGAACCACATCTTCACTGTGACACGGCTATTTCCAGCAGCCCCTGTACTATATACATGAATAATGTACTGTATAGTCGCCCACGCGTGTTCCCTTAGTTGAATCTGCTAAGGGAGTTCCAGCCTGATGGTGGAATTCATAGTAAAAGCACAAAAAGTACCCTGATGAAGAACAGAACATCAGGAATTTGTCTGAGAATGAGTGCCTTCACTTTGCATACAAAACAAAAGATAAGCAAAAGAATTCAGCACTGTAAAGATATTGGCTCATTTAGCAGTTCTGGTCATTTGTAGAAGGCTCTGACCTTAGGTGGGTGTATGGATGGATCAGTGGATGTCTGAGTGCTGTCATGTGCTTTGAACAGTTTTTTTATGAGGAATTTGCAAATAAGCAGGTCAACTCAATGACACCTGAGACCACTTACATCTGAAATGCAGTGTGACACTGAGACAGAATTATAACATAACCAGCCATAGCCACAATGGATGATGCCATCCCAAAGTCCAGCCAAGCTTAGGATTTGTACTCAAATACTTTAATATTTCTGGCCTCCAGACAAGTTGTTAGTCCATGGATACAACATACCTACATCTATTATGCACTGAAAACACAACCCTATTAGAAAGCATACTAGAGGAACACTGGACTGACTCATCTCCACTGAGTGATGCATTGGACAAAAGATTGATTGCTCTAGCCTGAACTTCTTGCTGCTTTTGGTAGCCTTGACCTGATCCTGTGCCTCAGGGATGATGCGTTCTCAGACACTCAAAGCCAG
Source organism: Heterotis niloticus (assembly GCA_018136845.1). Lineage (NCBI taxonomy): Eukaryota > Metazoa > Chordata > Actinopteri > Osteoglossiformes > Osteoglossidae > Heterotis > Heterotis niloticus. The sequence goes on from CM030900.1 coordinate 16,458,673, forward strand.
AAGACGGACAGTGAAGCCAGCAGCGGACTGGCTGTAGAGGAGAACGGCTCAACCAAAGACATCAGCTCCCCCACAGAAAGACCTCCTGAGCCCTATATGAGCAGGTGGGTGAGACAGACTGCAGTTCTCATACTCCCTAATAAAGCCACCCTGTTATGTCCTGCCATTTACCCCTCTGCCTACTCTAATGCTGCCCAAAGTAATGAAGCTTCTTCCTGCTGAAACAGGAACAGCACAAAAAGCACTTTTCTGCGCTTGCATTCTCTTCCTCACACCCTGCACTCGGTCTGTGCGGGTGGACTTATGAGGCTGTTTAAGTGATGCTACCCCTGGCAGAATACCTGTTTGTTTTGTTAAAAATACATCAGCTGTTGAATATTGCATGAAGTGTGGCAGAACTTGAAAAAGTTGCTCCTTAGCCAAGATGCCACACATCTCAGAAGCTACACACAACTCCCCAACCCCACTTTAGCCAGGGTGTGACTCTTAACAACCACACATGTGTGTATGAAGCAACAGAGTGCATTGCCATGCTACAGGGTGTATGTTGGTCCTTTATTGTCCTCTAGTTCCATCTAATCCTGTGCTGAGTTTTTGTGCTTTTCTTCGCCACATTTTGTTTTGCATTATGTTGGCTTTGTGGCTGTCATCCTGCAAGGTAACATTTCTTTAGATACATGTATCAAATGTATAGAAGCAGAAGAGAATACTGAACTTCAAAAGCTGACCTGTAGCAGGTGCCTCACAAACAGGTTGTATGCATTGGTAAACTATGTTTTCTGTCTAGCGTCTGTCAGTGTTGTTGCAACTTTTCTCCAAATGTCCACTGACTTCTGCCTGTTGAGGTGCATGAGAGCTTTCTCAATCATCCAACCACAAAACTGAACCTGATTTAATATTAGGCTCAAATTGTGTTTATTTTTATACAGCAGTTCTTCTCACACAAGTGCTGAATAACAGATAAAAAAAAACAAACAGCAAACAGAGTAGATGTGACAGATATGAAGTAAGTCTGCAAATAAAATATCAGCTGGACATGGCATAACAAGAGAAAATATATTGGCTAAAAAAACCGTAAAATAAGCCTGCCAGCAACTGAGGGGAGGAAAACAAACCGAAAGGTGGGGGAGAAAAATAAACCTCTGAAGATCCAGAGCACCCCCACCACTACCACCACACCTACAGTTAAGAAATACTGTACTGCTGTGCACAGCATTGTTGTAGACAGTAAAAGCTGAATAAATTGACATCCAGATGCTTTTTTGCTGGTCTTGTCCATCATGGCATGGAGTCCTCAGCTCCTGCCAGCATGGAATACTAGTGTCACAGCTGGTCTCTTCTGGCCTCATCAGGGGGTGTCAATAGTCTGCACAAATGCAAACAGAACTAGAGGCGTTGATGTCTAGAAACAAAGAAACTAGACAACTTTACACTAGAAGACAAGATGAAGAGGTGCAACATGCAGGATATAGCACCAGTCTTTAGTCAGATGCTCCAAGACAAAGAGGTGAGCCTTAAGACTGGATTTAAAGGCTGAGGCAGAAGGGCCACTCCTGACAACATCTGGCAGACCTTTCCAAAGCTTATGTGTTCTATATCTAGGGATATATAGAGAGATGTTCACCAGCTTACCGATTACAGGTACTTTAAGCTAAGGTGCATCTGGTGTCTGAACATTCCGGAACATAAGAATCAATAATCTTGCTATGGAAAGCTGGAAAAAAATAACCATTTCCTGCCTTATATGTCGGGGGTAAGGTTTTATGATCTACTCTAAACTTAAGTGACTCATTGGCTTCTGGTTAAGAGCCGGTGTCATATAGCCATAGTTCCTGGTTCTAGTGACAGGTCCAGCAGCAGAATTCAGTATTTACTGTACCCCAGATACAGGCTGGTATGGATAGAGCAGTACAGTAATCCATCCTTCTTTAAAGACATGAAGCAGCTTCTCAGCAGTTGATAAGAAATTTATTGTGCCGTATTTGAGTATTGTATTGAGTATTGCAACCCTTGTCAGGTCTGTACAGCGCTCTGTCACTGCAGTGAGAAGAGCGCTATATAAAAATAAAATTGAATTGAATTGTATTCCATGTAAAGCAGCTACTACAACGTGCTGTCAGAGGAAAATTTCAGCTTTGGGGTTTCATGAAACTGCTGTCAGAGCCTTCACAACATCACCTGCCTTTCAGCTGCTGCTGTTGTCTGTGAGGCCCCCTGCTGTTCATCAGGGCAACAGCAAGTCTGTGTACTCCTGTCCTTTTGCCACACAGGCCTCAATATTTTTTCGAAATCTGGGAAGCTGAAGCTGCAGTGAGATTAGATGAAAAATATGTGCAATAATAATATTTCTAATTGTGTTAGAACAATATGAGTGAGGAGATAATTCTTGCATTGTGCATAATTCCCATAGAAATGTATTACCTAGAAAAGATAATTAGGAAGTCCTTCCTCAGAATTATGGTTAATGCAAATTCAATTAGGCTGAAAGTTGTTTAAAGCACCGTGAATGAGAGTGTGAGGGCTTCCTTAACGGTTACAACATGACAGTGCAGCGGGCATTGAAATGACATCTTTATGTCACTGGGATTGAGGCGGCGCTTGTGAGGTACCAGGTTATGCTGATCCAAGGTTCAGTCATATGAACTTTGTATATCAACAAACTGTGTTGCAGTGGCTGAGCTCCTTTCTTTCCTGCATGTTACACTGTTGTTTAAATATTAAGAAAGCAGTGAGTTAATATCCAGGTAGTCCCAGCTTTCTTGCCTCATGAATATACAGAGCAGGTTTTGTTCAGTGTTGTTTCCTTCACAATTCATGCACAGTGCTGTGTTCTGTGGCTAAGCAGCAACACAGTGAAGGGCACCAGTTCACCCTCCTCTTTAGTTCTGTGTTCAGCACACAGCCTCCAAGTTTACTTGAAGGTGGGCCCTGGTTCTGGTCCAGTATAGCCCACAGCCTAGTGCCCTTAGAGATTGTGTAATTCTGGAAGCTGAAATACTGCAGCCCAAAAGTTGGAGCCCTTGTCTGCTTTCTGTTTGCTAAGTTAAGTGTAGTTCTCATCCAGTCTTCAGACCTATGGTGAGTCCTTCCTCCCTTGGTCCATGATACCAGTGCTGGTGTTCAGCCTAGACATGGCTATTTGGTGAGCTAATGTATTTCTCCATTTTTCTCTCTCTTCTGAATCAGACACCGAAAGAGGGTAGAGCCATCCTCCTGCCGGCCCCCTGCACCACATCCCTCCCCTTTGCAGACAGGCTCGCCAGTTGGGGGCCACTGCAGCCCTCGTGATCTACTGCTACGTGAGCGCCACCTCCCAGGCCTGAGCAGTCCCGAGCGGCGTCGCCGTGCCGACCGTGTTGCCCGCCACGAGTCACTCAGGAAGACGGAGAGCCCGCCCATCCCACGCTCTGCATCCTCTGGACAGTACAGCAGCCTCACCAAGCCAATGGACCCTGAGATCATCGCTCAGGTGAGCAGGGTCAGGGGCCACAGGTCACACACATTGACAGTAGAGAAGAAAGGACAAACATGGAGAAGGAAAGCAAAGTACCTGTAGAGGTGCAGGAAAATATCTAGTCTTTCCCCCACCTTGAGAAGCTAATTTGTTCCTAGAAAATACACTGCCTGGCCAAAAAAAAAGTCACCACCTGGATTTAAGTTAGTGATCATCTGGGGTTGCTTCAGTTGGTCACCTAGTAGCTATACCATATGCTTAAGAAGCATTCGCAAGATATTATGAAGCTGTGAAATCTTGCAAGGCTGCATACTTACACTTTCCTCAGTTTTCGGTAAGTTTCCCGATTTCATTATAATATTCCCTGTGGGCAGGAGCTGGATGTTTAGGAGGGACCTGCACAGGGTTCAGTTGTTTTTTTTTTTTTTTTTTTTTTTTTTGTTTTAGGCCTGTGCTGTCTATTGCTTATTCTTTCAGGCAGGGAGAGGGAATAGGGTCTTTTTCCATCCAACAGTATACAGTAATCCCTTGAATCATATTCATCCTTGAAAATGCATCAGACACAAATTACCTGTTTTCCATTATTTTAAATGGCAGTAATAATGTGCTCCCCATCCAAAAACAAACACACTTATGTAAATATTAGAGAGTTCTGAGGTTTGCTGTGTGTCGGAGGTGTGGATGCAGACCAAAAAACTCAGTATAGAACTTTGTGCCATCATGCAATATTTTTACATAAATGTTATAACCTGCGACAGCATCTTCATTTGGGTAGTTGAAAGTCCAGCTCCTGTTCACATCATTGTCGTCTTCCATATTTAGTGACATCACTGTGTTTGCTGCTCCAGAGCTCCTCTTAAAGTTTTCTTAGTTTTTCTTAAAGTTTCCACAATTTAAGTTTTGCAAAAATCTGTCCTCCTCTTCCTCTTAGGACTGCTGGGCATCCAGCTGAATTAAACAGCTTAAATTATAATAAATATGGTGGTGCAGCGCAAGCATGGTCAGACAGATTGAGTCACATAATTGGTGAGGAAGAGCAGAAACAGCTAAAAAGACACCAGCGTGGGAACTTTGAATGGGAAAAATTCGTAAGAGTAGACAATATAGTTTATTACAATGCATACAGCATTACTTTTTATTATAGTCCACTGCGTGGTACTTTATGTCACAGGCCTCAAAACAGCTTGCCCTGATAGAATTGACTGTGCCTGGGGAAGAATGTATGGACGAGGCTTTTGAGAGGAAGCTGGCTAAGTACCAGGGGCTTCTGGAGGATTGCTGGAGACAGGGGTGGTGAGCACGCTGCCATCCAGTGGAAGTAGGCTGCAAAGGCTTCGCCGGCTGCTCTCTCTACAGAGTCTACAACATGTTGGGTATGAGTGAGCCACTTGGAAGGACAGCCATCAGAGCAGCAACGGAAACAGAAGAAGGAGCTTCCAGGTGGCTGTGGTTTAAGAGGGGCGAGCCGTGGCTTAATGCTGTTGGGACGCAAGTCGGAGCTTGATCAACCCTGGCTGGGTCACCTGAGCAAGGGTATATGATGCTGGGAAACCCGAAATACCCTATGAATCCAGGAAACATCACTGATGATCTGTAGGATAAACCTATGGCATTTATTTGTTCTTTTTGATTTTTTTTTATTATTAGGAATAAGCATCAGATAAAAATTTGCTATAGCAAGTTTCTATTCAGATACTGATATAAAGGCATTCATTTTGAAAAGGAAAATAGGATATAGGGAGTTTGGATAGTGAGGGATTGCTCTCGTACAACAAGCTGACACGGTGTGGATGGTCTAAATCAGTGCATTGCTTATGAAGGTATCGCTCATTTTTAGGGAGGCACACAGAATCCAAATTTGTTCATAAATGCAAATAAATGCCTTAATGCCTTCTAAAATAAAGAAAGGGGTATTAAATAAAGCTCCTTGTAAAGTCAAATTCTCATAGCTTGAATGGGCATGTTCGATATAGTTATCGAAAGAACATTTTGAGAGCTCTTTTATTAAAAAAAAAAAAAATTCTAAAATGTCAGATGTTGGATTTGGGCCTAATATCAGCAAATGGGTGAACTACTGGATGGATGTAGCAAATATAGGGAAAGCCTCTACAATTTCATCAGGATCTTTGTCATGTCACCCAACTCTAAGCCAAGGCCTGTGAAAGGAGATATCTATGGAGAAAAAAGTGGGTTTCCCATGATAGACACGTCATGAATGTTGTTGTCATTTTGATTTAATGGGACTTTGGTTGAATGTCTTTCTATAGTTCTGCATTTGGCAGCGCTCCAGCATGATCTCAGTAATACTGATATATTCCACAAAGCTCTGCAGATACTCTTAGAGCCTCTGAATGTAGGAGCACAGGGAAAATTCAGAGCTTTTGGGTCTGGGGGTCTGGTATGTATTTCTTGAGTTTTCCTATGGGCTCAAAGTCTGAAATGAGCAGCCTTCATTCAAGCAGTTCTGGTGATGTAAGTCAAGCCCTGTATGACTATAAGGAGCTCCACCGTTTGCATGTTCTTGTACATGTTGCTCATGCAGGTGTGTGTCCGACTGTCCGCCTCTGTCCAGGACATCGAGCAGACTATGAACACGGCGCTGAACGAGCTGCGGGAACTGGAGCGGCAAAGCTCAGCCAAGCCGGCACCAGATGTGGTTCTGGATACGCTGGAGCAGGTAAAAGGCGGCACCCTGGCACATAGCCCCCTGCGCGGCTTGCTGCCACGCCCCCTGGAGGCGACCCTGCCCACCCGTCGGCCCCCCTGCCCTGGCTCACCTGCAGACGGCCTCGCCACCTTCAAGCCTGCTGTGGCTCCGCGCATGGGAATTCAGGCCCGACCCCCTGTCCTACGACCCAAGCCCCTGGTGCTGCCCAAAGCGGGTCCTGCCCAGCCCCCCGCCTCCCCTCCACAAGGGCCACTGGATAAGACGTGTACCATGTGACCCTGCCCCCGATTCTGGGTCTGCCCCTTTCAGCAGGTTTTTCCACCTTCGCTTTTTGCCTGAAGTCACCAGTGGTTGAATGGAAAGATAAGCAACACAAAACACCATACTTAGATCTGGTGCGGAGGACATAAAAGTTACTGTGTTTGGTAGTCTCTAGGTCGCTAGATGTGTAAAACTTGTCTTATTGTTACTATTGCATTTGCTGACCTAGACAAACCATTGCTACGCTGCTCAGTTAGCAGAGTTAGAGAGAGCATTTATTGTAGGTGTAAGACAGTCATATAAAGGCGTGTTGAAAACCAATGAAGTATGTAATGATTAAGTTAAAAATATAGCGCAACAGTGCATTATAATAACTGTTCTTGTTCGTATATAATGAGCAACAAATCACAAAGGCTTCCTGTGTGGGTAGATAACTTGTTAACAGTAGCTGAGTACCGGAAAGTTGTAACACAGTAGTACATTTTTTTTATCGGTGTAGGTTTATCTGTGGGGTTTGTGGGAAACGTACTCTTATATTTTAAGATGTCAGCTGAGCTGAACCACACCCCCCCCCCAGCCTGTTACTCACAGAATGTTTTGACTAGCAGCCACATTGAAATGTAAACGTTTCTGAGCTCAGAAAAGCTGCCGCACCTTCATTTGCTTTTCCAGGCCTGACCAAGGCGCAGTGTGTGTGTTCTCATGCAAATGTGCATTTATTTGCTTCATTCAGTTATTCGGCGTGCCCGAACACAGAAGGCGCTTGACTGCATTTAATGTGATCCAGTCTAACCAAATATTATAAAAAGAAAAACACTGGGTCTACGTTTGGTTCCGCAACACAGCTGCCTGTGAGCTTGGATTTAGCATAGCTTTAATGTAAGATTGTGCTTAGTTCTGATGTTCTCAGCTGGTCAGCAAGAGGACACAACCACTAGCTATCCAAATTTGTGAAGGTGTATGTTAAATTCATTTAAGTAGAGCCCACGTGAGAGTGCTTTTATTGACCAGCGTCAGCTCTGAAGTTCACAACGCCAAGTCAGAGCTATCAGTCAGGCACCATTTGCTACAGATGTTGTTCCAGACACTACCGGGTTTCATTCTGAAAAGAATCGTGTGGCCAGCTTATGAAGTAAGTTTCTCCCTTGGGGAAAAGTGACTATTTACAGCCGTCTGCAGACAGTGCATCCATGTTCCACAGTCATTCCTACAACAGGAATGCTGCTGGTAGCCATGAACTTATTGACTGTTATTGTCAGTGTCGCATCTTTCTGTGCTTCTTATTTATTGTGTTTTATGTCCATGTTTCTTGTTGGTGGGACTCATGGCTGGGGCTGGTAAGGACAGGCTGAAAAATGTATGAAGCTGGCATTTTATTCTGCTGATGCCCATGCCATACAGCGTGGCCTATGGATATCATTCCCATACGGTGCCATGGGAGCTGCTGTGCAGGAAGAAAGGTCGCAGGATAGGGATTTAATAGGGTTTAGGGTAAGAACTCGCCTCTGCTCTACCCTTAACCATAAGAACCAGTAGATGAGGTCTGTGCAATGGTCGCTTCTCTCTGCCCGGCAGAGAATCACTGGACCACCGGGACTCATCTGAAGACTCAAGTCAAAAGCACCCCTTTCTGATATTCCAGTTAAAAGAAAGAAATTTCCATCTTGCCAAAGTTTTTCTTTCTGCACAGAGAAGGGGCACAATTTTTTGCCACATTTTTCCTGGATTTTTCTTATATGTTTTTTTATAATTTGGCTTAAGGAAGACATTTTGTAACAGTGTTGTTGGACTCACCAAAATGGAGCTCAGGAAACACAGCTCTCCAGGGCTTTGTGTCCCCTTGACTGGCCTGTCCTTGTCCCACTGCCTTGTCCCTTCCAAGTGGTCATTGTCCTGCCTCTTGACTCTTTCTCTCTGGTGTCCACGTAGATCTGTAGGAATGTACAGGTCCAAGTGCCTTTGAACATGTTTTCACTAAATTTTTCTTCTCTTCCAAACCCTGTGTTAGGAGCAAGTGCAGTACAAACATGAAGTAATAATGTTTATTAAATGAAGTAATAATGATTGGTGTCTATTAGGGAATATTAGGAACATAATTAATAATGACCCTCGTCTGGAATTGCCAGGCATGCTTTGTGAAGGTAAGAAGCTAACGCTGATAAATTGTGCCGTCACGCGTTCATGTACTATTTGCATGTAGCATTAGAATAATTTTGGAAGCGAACAAAGTGCTGCTCCTTCATGGTAGTTCCTGTCTGACAGAGGAGTGGTTCTGTCATTGTGGGGCAGCCTTCTCATTGGGGGGGAGGGCAGTCCATCGCTGGAGAACCCCAGACCCACCTCACATCCCAGGTACATCAACCAGGAGCAGAAAAGTCGCTTCTTTATTCACTCCACCATTAGTGAGTCAATAATCTGCTGGCAACCCTGATTTAGGACTCTCCTGGCAACTGAGTTTTGATGTCCTGAGATGTTTTCTCCAGGCCCAAACTAGCCCCCTCGGTGATAAAGCTCATCGTCATGATTTTTAATTGAAACAGAAACATCACGTAACAATCTGTCACTCCATGTAAGAAAATATCTATTGTGTAGCATATGACACAGTTGCTTACATGTACAATGTGTTGCTGTAGTTTTAAGTGAAAAGCTAGAGGGTGATCAGGAAAATGGTAATAATTCCCATCAATATGCAGCAAGGACACAAACTGTCTTACTAACTCCACGATACTGCTATTGTAAAATCTTCTGCTATTAACAATAAAGTTTTTTCTATATCCCAGGCTTCTTTTGTATAAAAAGCAATATTTTTTCCGCATGTAAATTGACACAAACTATGAGAAAGGAATCAAACAATTTTAAGGTGTGTGATGTATTGTGACAATTTGGATATGCAATGTAGACCTTTTGGGAGTGAAATTCCTTGTAGTAACTTGCATAACTTTAATTCTCTATGTTGAGTTGAAACTGCTATGCGACACTCCTTTTGCTTCAAAATAACTTTGAAATTTTTGTTTTTGTCCGCTGTCAGGACAGCAGCTGAGTTTTCGTCTGAATACTATTTACCATGGCACTGTGCTTTGCAGGTGTTTATTTGACGTTTTATACGTACACTTCTGTTAGACTGGCTTCTTGCTGTTCGCCCAGTTACATCCTATTTGGTCTGGAATCCGCTGATGAAATTAAACCTGACCATTAGCACTTTGTGGACTCGCTCATTCACCCTCATTGAACATGGTGGAGGGGCCTAGGAAGCTTTTCATACCTTTCCTGAATATGGCTTCGGGGCATGCGAGATGCTCCCACATCCACACCCACACTGCTGGATGGATGTTTCTCCTAAATCTTCTGGCCAGCTAACAGGCAGGCAGCAGCATCTGTGACATCTATGGATCCATGATCTGATGGTGCAGGCTCCTCCCCCTGCGGTCATCCAAGGTCAACCACACATCAAACACAAAGAGCCAAAGTAAGAATTTCTTTAACACTCAAAACACCCCAAAGGTGTCTTTCGCTGTCAAAAATCCAGCAGATTTTGGACTCGGGCTACAGGAGTGCTTGAAGCCCCATTTTGGCACTTGCTGTGTCTTTATGTCTAGCAGCCAAATTCCACGCAAAGGTTTACTGAGTAGAACAGACAGCTAATTTGTGTTCCTCAGTGTTGGTGCCCATTTTTACTTCCCTTAATAGTAACATTCAGGGCAGAATAGTGACGCAGAGGTGGAAGCGCTTTTCTAAGAACTAGGAAGTTACCAGGAGTAAGAATTTATGGGGTTGACCTTTGCCCAGCTGCATACAGCTGATTAGGATGTTCACTTACGGTTTCCCCTCCGCGCAAAGTACGACTTGAGGAGCACCAGCTGTACGACCCACTTGGCATGAATGCGTACCTACACAATTTCATCAGGGGACTTATTCGCACCAGATATTTACTGATGGAGGACAATTGCACATGCTTACCAATCACCTTAGTGTACATTTGCGATGCCTCAGACTGCATCTAGACTACTGCGTCTGAATAGGATGCAGGTGGCTCAACTGCCTAACAAACCTCGCACTCTTAGCAGTCCACTGGGGATCCCAAAAAGAGGCTGATCATCCATCCACAGGATACGGTACAAGAACTGTGAGACGGACCAACAAGCATCTGTCCATACACACGTACATGGAGTCAAGATCTGCTTTCTCTGATTCTGACCCACAAAGAAACCAGCAGATGCAATTTAAACTGAGAGAAAGTGAGTGTTGTGGCCAGGGTTAGCTGCAGACAGGACTGGGAGTTTCCTGAAACCTCATCTTTTACACTGGGTTCAGCCAACCCATACGAGCCACTGAGGTAAGGGAGTTATTCAGCAGAATGTGAATTGACGAGATCAAAGCATCCTGGAACCAAGAAATGTTGACAGAAAAGGGTTGAGGCTGGCAGTGAACCATCTGTCTAGCTGTAGGCATCCCGTGAATAACGTATATAAACGCACTGTCTACATTACCAGTCCCTTCTTCACCTTCAAAGCACAGATGATGCACATCAACCAGCCATGAAATGTTAGCCATGTTCAGCGTTCATCTAGCAATCGCACAAATATTGCCAGTAAATAAAACTGATTCCAGTGCTCATCCGAAAAAGTAGCTGAGGGAAACTAAAAATGGTCAAAAAGTGACCCCAATATGAAGCAGATAGAAATGAGACTTCAATGCTATGAACCACTCACCCTATTAGCAGCCTCAGCTACCACAACAGATTTAAGTCGTGGGAAGAGTACCTTGTTCCCCACACACCTCATCCTGTCATGCCAAGACCCCCAGCAATACCTGGTTTCTGCTACTCTAGCCCCTGTCAAACTGGCATTTGCGTTCATTTTTCTCCAGAATGATGGATGCCTTTGTCCATGGTGACTGACACCGCTAGCTGCACTGTACTGTACTAGTGTACCATACTTACAGTTTACCCCTTCTGGCCTTGAACTCTTTGGTGAAAAGTCTGAAGATTTTGGGGTTGACTTGCCATCGTGTGTGGGACAAAACCCACGATTTGGATGAGACGTGCCACAGACGGGCTCTTTGCATGTTATATTAGTTTATTCAGATACTCTGTACAGAGGGAACTGACATCCAAGGTTTCTCTCACAGTGGTCTGACTCTGCATGAGTCCATACAGATTATACACTTCCCGGTCAAAAAAAAAAGTCGTACACTTTAATATTTCGTTGGACCGCCTTTGATTACGGCACGCATTCGCCATGGCATCGTTTCGACAAGCTTATGCAACATCACATTTATTTCTGTCCAGAGTTGCATTAATTTTTCGCCAAGATCTCATATATGATGGGAGAGTCGGACCTCTGCGTAAAGTCTTCTCCAGCACATCCCGAAGATTCTCAATGGGATTAAGGTCTGAACCCTGGGGTAGCCAATCCATGTGTGAGAATGGTGTCTCATGCTCCCTGAAGCACTCTTTCAAAATTTGAGCCCGATGAATCCTGGCATTGTCATCTTGGAAGAAAAAATCCATTGATGGAAAAACGTGGTCATTCTGTATATTCAGGTAGTCAGCTGAGCTCATTTTTTGGGCACATAACGTTGCTGAACCTAGACCTGACCAACTGAAGCAACCCCACATCATAACACTAAGTTAAATCCAGGTGGTGACTTTTTTTTGGCTGGGCAGTGTATTTGTTCCACTTTAGTACCAAAGAACCAACTCCCACATCATTATTGTCCATATTATGGCATGTCTGCCCTGCTCTTATCCCATTTTCTTAAAACACCCAGGCAACTGATCCCACTGTTTTCTTTACTTGCACATTCCTATGCCAGTCGTACCAAGGAGAGACAGAATTTCCCAATTTCAGCTCTCCTCTGTGGCTCTTGCCTTTCAGCCTCTTTTGCAGACCAAACTGATTTTTTTTAAAATCTGTACTACGCATCCATGCCCATTACAATTGCAAGTGCATTTTGTTAGCACGATAGCACCCATTAACTCATATGTTTGATGTTTGCTATATATTGATTTTGGAAATTATATCGAAATGCGTAACTCTTCATGCTGAACACTCCTCATCCACACGAGTTCTGGAACTTCTCTGACCTGCTCTCATACACAGCCATCTGCTGCCGTCTTTACCCGGCTCTCACCCGTGACACAAATATACCCACAGCTAAATGGTAAATGTCCTTCGTAACAAATGTGAAAAGAAAGGGGAAAACGTGTTGGTCCTAAAAACGACACAGAATTTCTCCAGAACGGAATAAATGCACGAGCTTCAAGCGTGAGCTTGGAAAAAGTACCAGGCGGGCGAAACAGCGCCGCCTGCTGGAGGGGAAAAGGCCCCGTTTGTGTCTCTTCCTTTCGCTTTCATTTCTCCCAAAAGTGAGATTCGGTGGCTAGACGAAGCACCTCGCGATGTCGGCCGCGGTCTCCAGCTTTGTCACCAAGGTTCTCTGTCACCATGACGGCTCTTTGGACTTCAGGCAGCTGCACGCCGCCGTCCGGCAGTCCTTCACCATGGACGTTGAGCTCTTTGTCACTTTCCTGCAAGACGCCGCCAAGTTTGTCATCGTCCGGGGCAAAGAAGCAGCGCCGCCCAGTTATCCCCTGCCGCCAGACACCGTCGTGGTGGCCAAGGCGGCGCTGCGTCTGTGCCAGCAACCGGCGTCCGGCGGCGAGCACGACTGCGACCGTCTGCACCTGTGCCGCTACTTCGTGTGCGGGGACTGCCGCTACAGGTACGGGGCGCCTTCCCGAGCGACCGTTCGAGTCTACAAAGTGCTAACGGGGCGCGCACACGGCGACTTTTCCGGTCGGGGGTGCCCTTCCTCTCCTTCCGTCCCGTCACCCGGGGTCTTACAGCACTTGCACCGAAACCACTAAGGGGGCTGGGCAGAGCCGCACACGGTTACACAAGCGCCCGCTAACGTTGTGACCCGGAAAGCCCGGGGTGCTGGCAGCTTCAGCACCACCGCAAGGCGCTCCATCAACATCGCGGCCGCCGGAGTTGTTCGTGTCCTCACGGTCAACATTTCCAGCCTCCCTCTGTGACCATCTCTGTAGCAGCTAAAGTTGTGGCCATCTCACGGGACAACAACGGTGCGCGAAATGGCTTTCAGGAAGAATCTGCTGGCGTCGGTCATGTGACCACGTAGCAAGCGGTGACGGCGAAAATGGAGGGGAAAATGGGTTGGGGACCTCACCTGAAAACACAGGCGTTCAGAAGTGATAAAAATGCAGACGATGGCCGTGGGACGTCAGAATGTGAAGGTCAGTGCTACGTGCAGGTCCGGACGCTTTCCTGTCGTTTGACTTCAGCATTAATGGGTGAAGCCGGAAACGAGTTTGAGCAGAAAGTTGCTCTGCATGGGCAGCAGGTGGCGCAGTTGTTAGCGCTTCTGCACTTGAAGGTCACCGATAGAAGCGTCGCCACCCTAAAGCGGCATAAAAAAATGATCTTGCTGCGCAAACAAATAAATCGGAACGAACCATTAGCTAAAGGAGGAGATGTGCTTGTTTTAAATATAAATTTCTGTCTGAAAGGCATTAAGAAAAGATGTTAAAATGAGAAATATCAGCTGTTGTTTTAAAGAAACAAGGCCGGAGAATCGGTGACTTCTAATCAGCTGCGGCTGTCAAGGCCTTGAGAAAAACCATCGGTTCCTCGGTAGTTTGGGCACAAAATGATGAATGCCAGGCAAGAACTGGCACTGGAAATTTTGCAGACCAGTGGCCCGTAGAAGCTACTAGAACAGTGACTCTGTGTCTGTGTGCGTGTGTGTGTGGTCACTTGGTAGCCTTTAACACACCTAGCAGTCAAACATCTTAGCACCTCTAAGTAGTCAAAATGTCACCATTCCACCATTACGTCCATGTTTAAGAGGGTTTTAGTGATACCTGTGGGAATTGGTTGGAGGTTTTTGGGGTGAAACTCATTTAAAACAATGAAGGCTCCTGCTCTCAGGCTCAGTATTGAAGGGAAGATGAGAGTCAAATGGTGAGGGACACCTGTACTATAGTCATCAGTGATGCTCTTAAGATGTTCAACAGTATGTCTCCCAGGTCTTTGCAATATTTCACACATATTTTGTTCTATCAGAGTCATACAAGCAGTTAGGTGAAATAGAAAAATTGTTGCCGAAAAAATTGTTATGCAAATGATCTCATGTCATGTCTTCTTGTCAAACTAGTTTTGAGATAATTGTGTATACGTAAACAAGTGAGACTGTACTTTTGAAACCTGCAGCAGACACTAAACAAATGTAATGGTTCCACGTTTCGATGTGTCTGTATGAAATGTCACCGTGAACTTCATAATACTCATGATAATAAAAAGTGGGTTTTTTTTGCACAAAAGAAGAAAACAGCAATATAGTTACTAAAAGATGAGCGGAATGTTCTGGGAAGGTACAAAACCAACAGGCTTATAGTTGCCCCCCCACCTCAAATTATTAATTATTATTGATTATTAATTAATTAGACTGGTTAATCCATCACCCATCCAGCATCTATTATTGTAAATCACTTGATCCTCAGCTGCATCCCTACGGTTCAAACCCTATCCCACAATAACAGGCAGCAAAACGGCTCCTGGATGGGGCACCGCTTGTGGAAGTCATGAGGAATTTGAATACCGTATCTAAGGTTCAGAAAGGCTTGGCAGGATTTACACAGGATGCTTATTTTCTTTCTTTCACTTTAGGAACAAATGCAAAAATTCCCATGACTTGAGGTCAAGCCACAACATGGTCATTCTGTGGAAAAATGGCCTGCAAGACTTCCTGAACTTGGAGTCAGAGCTGTTCTTGCTTCTGCTTCAGAATGATGACTACCTGCTGCCTGAGGTAGGACGTCATGGGCTAAAATCTGCATTGCTGCCAAACTCCTTCAGGTGCCACGGTCCTTGTGTTTCTCTACCATTCTCTTGTATGACTGTGTGACTCCCTCCAGATCTGCTCACATTACAACAAGGGCAATGGAGAGCACGGTTCATGCAAGTTCAAGGAACGCTGCACTAGCCTGCATGTGTGCCTGCATTTCATGCAAGGAGACTGCAAGTTTGGCACCTCCTGCAAGAGGGCCCACAGGTTCAACCAAAGTGCCCTGAAGATCCTTGAGGGCAGAGGCCTCAGTCAGGAAAACATCCACAGGCTGCACAAGCTGTACAAGAACAAATTCCTGATTGCAGGCCACAAAGACAAACCAGAAGTTAGCATTGAAGGTATAACCGCTGTTGGAAAATCACTCTCACTTCATTTGCGTCTCTCATGTTTTCAGTACTGGAGATGTTTTTTTTTTTTTGTTGCTGGTTTCCATGTATGAGTTCTTCTTCATCTCTCTTTGCATGCAGAATCCCCACCGGCTAAATCAGTAGCACAACAGCGTTCCAGACAGTCATCGGGCTGCTCTGCCTCTGAAGCTGACAGCAATGAAATTTGTCTGTTCTTCCTTCGCAAGCACTGCAGTTTTAAAGGTAAGAAGACAGATGCCACAATTCAGCATAATTTCAGGCATGAGACGTTTGCTGTGTATGTGTAGCTGATCCATACCACAGCAGAACTATTGGTCTCATTTTTTTTTTTTTTGGCCCTTCACAGAGAAGTGCATTCGTGTCCATTACCACCTGCCTTATAAATGGCAAATGATAGATACCGATGGCACTACCTGGAGAGATCTTCCTGACACAGAAGATGTTGAAAAGGCCTTCTGTAATCCATCCAACAGCATGAGGTATGGCTTACATGTGAATCTCTCCTCAGAAATACTTGACTGTGATCAATAATTCTGTACCTGATGTCATCCAATCTAACCCTAACCAAGACTCTTATTCAAATCTTATTCATCATGTAGAGAGATACTCGTGAATTTTAAAAGCAATAAGAAAGACATTATGGTACACTGAGCTACTATTTAGGGGTCTACACATGGCTCTATGTTAGCACAGTGACCATAATAATAATTCTCTGTTTGTGCTTTGAAGCTCTTTAATGGGATCAGATGATAGTCATGCCAATAAATTCAATTAATTTATTAAGTAACTATTTGAAATATCCACCCATTCGCTGCCTGTAGTCAGGTTAGTCCTGGACAGAGTCTTGTCAGTCCGAATCACTGAGCTCAAGGTTCTGGCCTGCACCCAGGTTCTGAAACTACACCCTGGATGGGATGCCGGACCTCTACAGGGTGGCCACACACACATACACACACGCTATGGGCAGTTAGAATGGCCAGTTAACCTGACACACATATGTTTGGACTGTGGGAGGAAACCAGAGCACCTAAATAATTATGTAAAATAATATTGCACTTATTAGTCGTATTAATTAAAGGCAAACTGAGGGAAAAAAACATAAAAATCAGATAAAAGGTTAATGTTTTATATTTGACTTTCACATTTCAACTGACATTTCATTACTTCAGGCCAATAAAGGGCTGTTTTTTTTTTTTTTTTCAAATGGGAAATGTAAAATACTTATCCAATTTTCCAAAAATGTTTTTAACCCCAATGCCATTGTGTGCAACACCAAAATAAATCCACTCCTGTGTGTATTCTGTATCTGAGGGGAATGCACATTAAACTGCCATTTCCAGTCACAAAAACCCTGAATCGTGTGTGTGGCTCCACATATTCTTCTGCATCTTGAGGACAACATGAACGCCTTCTGCATGTTTTCAGCGACGGAGTCACCTTGGTGGACTTTTCCACCATGAAATCTGGGGCAGCTCCTGTCCGACGCCTCTCCACAGCCTCCTCTGTCACCAAGCCTCCCCACTTCATCTTTACCACAGAATGGCTATGGTACTGGAAAGATGACCTGGGCAGGTGGCTGGAGTATGGAAGCGAGGTCAGAGGATGGATGTTGTTGTTGTTCCTAATATTGATAATACAATATGTGGGCAAGGGAGCTCTCTGAAGCTGCTCTGATGGTGCTCAACTGCTGCATTATTCCCTGCAGGCTGATGGCAAGGCTGCAGCAATCACATCAGAAACCTTGGAAAATCTGTATTTAGCTGACGTTAATGGGGACGTTGCCTTCGGAGCAGGCGGTCAGCAGTACATGCTCTTTTTTCGAGGTACGGACACTGCATTTCAGCTCCTCCTTTGCTCCACCGCTCTTGGTTTTCAGGAAGAATCTCAAGGTCAGTTGGAAATGTATGGAAATGTGGAAATGTGATACCAAAGAGCTGTTTTCTTCTTTGCTTCAGAAATGTGTCAGCAGAACATCAAGTACAGGACGAAAAGGGAGATCAGGCGCAGGCCTCGATTTATTTCGGCACAGCAGGTGCAGAGCAAATTGAAGAGGTACATTTCTGCCTTACTGCGCATCGTTGTACTTAAAAGAGTCACTGTTATTTCTGTTTTGTAACGTGATGTACAAACTCAGGTAGCGCTGCTAAGGCGATTGTTGCAACTGAGTGTATTATTATTATTATTATTATTATTATTATTATTATTATTATTATTATTATTATTATTATTATTATTATTAGCATTGTAGCATCTCCTGTACAGTTTCCTTATCAGAGGAGTCCTACTGTGTTGATGGAGTCTATGAGCCATTGACTCTCCCGTTCCTCTGTTATTAGCCTTTGTGTGTAAGTTGATGCAGTTGTCTCATCTGGAATGGAGAATACGGTTCAGTTGGTTGATGGTGGTGATGCTCTCAGAGAGTCAGTGAGTCCCAGCTGAGCGTGATCCTCATATTTGTTCCAAATCAGTGGCTGGACAGACGTTGCAGGCGTGTGTGTTCCTCCTGACTGGGACCAGGGAGCTCTGCCAGACTTTGCCTACAAGGTACAGCCACTGTTCAAGAGGTTCAAATTGACCCAAGGTCATTGTGGAATTTTGTTTGTAATGGGTACTGCTTCTGCTTTCGTTTTTGGAGTCGCCGTTGAAGAAACACAGTGTTTCTCAGCTATGCCCTGGATGGCCATACTGTCTGAAGGTTTTCTTTGAGTGAATTTTTCATTCCTGCTTTGTGTTCCCAGCTGGTTCTTCTGTCAAACACCAAAACTGAGTTCAAACAGGTGGAGAAGCTCTTCAAACAGACCATGCCCCTAAGCACCATATGCAGTATCCAAAGGATCCAGAATCCCTCACTCTGGAGGGTCTTCCAGTGGTAAGACGTTGTGGAAATTGGATGCTATTTCAGTAACTACCCAACCAGCACATAATACAGAATATACATACTGTGTATGGTAGTATATTGCTTAACAAGTCTTCATCAAGGTTCTTCAGTGCCAGCAAACATTCAGTTAGGCCAGCAAAAGTCCAGCAATGTTCAGGAATGGGTGAAATGTAAGAGTATCATCTATGGAGAAGCCCTAAGCAAGCTGAGTAGATGAACAGTGATGTTTCACCTCTCAGGCAGAAGGACCAGATGCAGAAGAAGAATAAAAGCGGGAAGGTAGAGGAGAGAGTCTTGTTCCATGGCACCGATCCTTCCCTGAAGGAAGCCATCTGCGAGCAGAACTTTGACTGGAGGATTTGCGGTGTTCATGGGACATTGTACGGGAAAGGTGAGGGAAAGGACAAAGTCAGCACCCATCTCCACTAAGAAATTTCTCCTGTCTCATGAGAGCCAAATCTGTGCTCACTGAAGTGTAAACGTGAGACATAAGTCAGGTTCTTGACCACCAACGGACTGTCAGGTTTTCATGATGTCCCAAATCTTGCAGACATCAGTGAATGGGCTGAACCAGGCAATTTACAGCAAGTGGTTCATTGTTGCATTATGTTAAGTTCTCCCTAAAAGTTGACTTTAATTCTTTGAGTTGTGAGACACAATGAAAACCTGATGGACTCTGTGGCCCATCTGAGCCGTGGCTGGCAGCACATCTGACATGATGTCTATGTGATTGCTTCACAGGAAGCTACTTCGCCAGAGATGCGTCCTACTCAGACAAATACTCCAAATCCAGGGGTGGCACCAAGATTATGTTTGTGGTGCTGGTTCTGGTCGGTGAGTTCTGCAAAGGAAAGAACAGTTACCTGCGTCCCCCTCCCAAAGACATCACCGGAAACTTCTATGACAGCTGCGTTGACACTGAAAGCAACCCTAGCATTTTTGTCATTTTTGAGAAACACCAGATTTACCCACAGTATCTCATTGAATACTGCTAGTGGTCTCCTCAACTCCAAAGCACTTTGCTAAGGCATTGATGTTCTTGTCTCCTTATGGAAAATGTGTGTAAAATTAAGATCACTTTCTCTGTCCTCCTTTACAATCTTTGCATAATTTCCCTTGCAGTATTTATAAACCATAAAAATTAAAAGGTTAGCTATTGGATTTATGGGTAGTTCATCTTAAGGGTATTAAACAATGAAGTTAACCAAGTTGTTAAATTGTGAGTTCTTATAGGCGAGGCACTGTCATCTACCTTTGTAAGGACATCAAACCATAGAAAAGGCAAAGATATTCAACAATGCAGAATGACAGATAGGGAGAAATGAAATATTTTAAAATACTTTTTGTTGTTATGAAACTAACCTTCAACGCTCAATACATTGTACTGCTACAAGTCTGTCGTAAAGCTTGGTTACTGTTGCTTGCTTTCCACAAAAAAGTTAAAAAGGGAGCTTTCATGGAGAATCTTTAGCGGAAAAAAAATATTTTGCACCATTAGTAGACATTCTTATGACTGTAGGAATTTTGTGTGC
Organism: Heterotis niloticus; assembly: GCA_018136845.1. Taxonomy (NCBI): domain Eukaryota; kingdom Metazoa; phylum Chordata; class Actinopteri; order Osteoglossiformes; family Osteoglossidae; genus Heterotis; species Heterotis niloticus. The sequence goes on from CM030900.1 coordinate 16,478,702, forward strand.
TCAGCATAAATAAAGGATTCAGTTGCTTGCTGTGGTGTTACAGCACCATATGGGTTTCAGATGCCTTGTCATTGATTTTGTAAACTAGAAGACAAACTACAAAAAAACTATTTTTGAATTCTTATATAAATCCAAGATATTTGGAGACAACCCTATGAGTGGAGACAATACATTTAATTTCAACCTTCACAAACCCTATACCACAATGCACTATTTTTTAATTCCAAAAAACTTTCTTCATATGTTGCGATCCTGTCAGACTGCCCCACTGTTGTGGGAAATCACAAGTTCAGCTGTATGAGAGCCCCACTGTGATCCTTTTCTTATCCTTGTCCTTGTGAATGTTTCTGTGCTCAGCTGGATTTCTGTCGTATCTCAGATGCAGTCTCCCATCTTTTATTTTGTTCAGCATGTTGATAAGAGCAACGCCTGACATGAATCACCTTGGCCTCCCATCTTGTGTGCATTCCTCCTTCCTTATTGCTGGCTAAAAGGAATGTTCACACATGACATCAGTTCCTTATTATTATTATTATTATTATTATTATTATTATTATTATTATTATTATTATTATTATTATTATTATTATTATTATTATTAACACCACCAAAGGGGATTTCAAGTGTCAAGATTCACTTTATTGTCATGCTCTACTACAGCTGTACAAGACAATGATGTGTAGTTTCTCCTAGATTGGGGTACCCAGTAGACTCAACAGAGCAATACAGAAAAATTGAGGTAAACTGTACATAAGTAGGTAAATAAAAATATGTAGACTAGTGTATAAATAAATAGATGAGAAGATGCTAAATACTGCAGGCAAATACATAGAAAGAGGATTAGTGCAAACAAAGTGAGTAGCAATGGTAGTGATGGTACAGCAGGTGGTGGTCAGTGGCTGTGGTGGTGATCAGCTCCTACACTGCCCAGCACTCAGCAGCCTACCAGTCTGTGTGGCAACCCCCCCCCTTCCCATGGCCAAATTTGTGTTTCCTCGATTCCTCAATAAAGTGTAACTTTCTATTTGGCAGATGTGTCTCTATTTTTCAGTACTGTGCTCAAATCCTGGAGTCCCGTTCAGCCTTCAGACAACATTTTCCAGGACGGAAAAATTGATTTTTAATTCTCTTTTGAATAACAATAGATTCTGCTTCGATTTTGGACTCGATTGTCTTTATACCATCAGCATTCCACAATTTCAGTTGCCATTATTTTGGTTATAGAATTTATTATTGACCGTACTGTTCAATACTGTACAGAGCACCGCTGTTTCTTTCAAGACAAATCTATTACAAATTCAGAAATGTGTCTTGCCTCTCAGCTGTTCCAGATGAATGGGGACAATTTCTGACATTTGCATAAATATTGTCATACCTGTCAGGGACAAGTAATCACTAGACATTGACAGCAGAGAGACAGTGCAGGGGGTCCAATCGATTGAACAGGAACCCAACTTTTCTGAGATGAGTGGAGCACAAGCTTATCTCATGGGGTCCATTGAGCCAAACCGGTCTGTGCCTTTTTGCATTTAGTCGAAAGTCCCGATGCAGCTACACTAGTGTCTGCTCCACCACACCACCCTGAACTGGCAGAAATCTTCACCCTAAGCCATCTGCTTTCCATCTGTATTGTCTGTAGGACTGTGCAGTTGGCCTGTGTCTTCCTAAAGTCAATCCCAGAAAGTAAAGCAGTGAAGAAGTGTGTGTGGTGAGGGAGCCATAAAGTTAGGGATTGTTAGTCCATCCACATCGCCAGCTGCAGCTCTTTATCTTTGTTGAGGAAAAAGTACAAGGATTAGCACTGTGTATTGGCTATGGAAGCCTTAATACCATCACTGTGAAATACTGCTATCTGTAAAGCTCAGTCCGTTTGTGTTTGTTCTTTATGCACAGCTTTGTTTTTCAAGCCACAGACAAAAAATCTGGTACACAGGAACTTCTGTGAGCTTCTAAGTGAGGTTTCTTGGTGGTGAACACACACACACACATATCAGCACTCAGGCAGGTTTAGGAGCAACTGTCTTGACAAAGTTAGGCCTACGAAGGGCCTACCACCTGATCAGGATGTGGAAAAGGGATAAGCAGAAGATTTATCAAGACACACAGTGACAAAAATTATCTTCAGTGTCATGTCTTATGGTCTAACTAAAGCTTCCTCAATGTTCTAGGCCTCAGTGAAAAGCTGAGGGGCATGAGCAGTCGGTGGGTTCTGGTATATACTGACAGTATGCTGATACACTCACATGCACTACAAGAAAATGTTCATCATGTTAGGGTCTTAAAAGTTAAAGAAATGTTGTGCTTTCTGATTTTAGTTCTAGGTTGTGACTGCCCTCCTTTCGGTACCGATCCAAGAAACCCCTAAGAAACTCACATGGTCCTCATCATCTCAACCACTACAAGAATTTAGTGAACCCAAACAGCGTTTCATGTTGGCTTGCTCCATCAGCCTTTACGTGACTATCAGAGATGTTGTAACTGATCTTTTTCAGACAGTTTGTTGCGCTGTGATGAGACACTTTAAACATTAAAAAACAGGTTTTAATACTGTTCTACATAATGTCAACAGGTATTATCATCATTACCTCGCACGCTCGCTTGGAAAGGACATACACATGCACTGGTGTTAAAGCACCTGTGTGCGCAGAGCAAAATTATGAGGTAGGTAAGCGAGAGCTACTGGCTGCTGGAGATGATGGAGAAGTGGAGACACTTGCAGGATGGGACCGCATATCCAGGTCCAATGTTAACAAATCAGCAACACCTGGAAAGTGGCAGTGTCAAAAACAGGGCGGCTGAAGAAAGATCAGCTCTTCCTGTTCGTTTTGCCTTCCTTCCTCGGACTTGTATTTCTGCATATGCAGTCCAGCTACTAAATCATCGTGCAGGTTTCAGTTGCATGCATGCAGTCAGATGCAAGCTAGGCAGTTTATTTATTTAAAATATTTTTTAGCATTTTAGAAGAAAACATTCAGCACATGAGAATCTGCTAAAGCGGGAATATTAAAAAAAGCACAAGAGAAAGTAATTCTTCCAATACAAATAAGATTCTTCTGAAAGGATTTGTTAAGACACAAGAAGAGATTCAAAAACATATTAATTTCCACATAAAGCAGCAGCAAGAGGTCACAGTCAAGAAGGGCACACAGAACTCCCGACTCTTTTGCATGAGAAGCTCCAGTGTATAAAAAAGGCCCAAAGCCCTCCAAGCAGACCTGTAGGGATCACACCATCCCTAGAACAGACAGTCATTGAATGCCTCAACACCACTTTACTTTACTCATCTCCCCATATGCAACTATTTAGCAGTCCAGTACACCCCTTGCTCCTTGGAAGGACCCTTGAGTCCATGGGACACTACACTGTAGTAATGGAAACCACACTGTTGGTATTGAAACAGTTATATATTTATATTGTGCTTAAAATAGTTTTTAGTATTTGATTTTTTTTTAGAATATCTTTGCAAGCATCCATAAAATCCAAAATCTGAAATCTCAAGGTTTACTAAATGAAGGCTAGACTGTATTCACAGTTTCAAAGGAAGCCCCGGCATAGCACACACACCACCAGGTGGACCAGCCTACGTTCCGGGCAGGAACCAAAGGTTTCTTGCCTAGCGTGATGTTTTGTGGTCTGCAAAGCATGTGAAGCAGTCGTTACAATGCAGCTGCATGCTCCTGGCACTCCTGGCCCCCACTGAGAAGATGAGATCAGCTCACCTTTTGGCATCTTGATACTCATTTTGGATGTCCTTCAACCCCCAAACAATATAGCTAAATTGGCTTAAAAAAGCTCCTAAATTACACAGCGTAAATGTTTTACACCCAACACTCACCGAAAGAAAGTGTTACTCGTTATTTATTTATAAAGATCTGAACTAAGTAGTGAGAAACTGATCCAGGGTCAGGTTCACTGCAACAGACCGGAGCCGCTGAAGAGGCAGGTGTTCACCCTCAAACACAGGGAAGTTCCTCTGCTGCACTTTGTCTCCGGATGATTCTCACAAAGATGCCATTTTCTGGCCCAAGGGTGATGGATGTGGACTTCAATTTCAAGGGTACCTGCACAAAAACAAGAGCAGGGCTTTTTCTGTCAACTTCAGATTCTATCTAAAGCAATTTAAGGTTTAACAACCTTAAATGTTTCCCATTTACACGGCTAAAAATTTTACTGACAGTCCGACTGTGGGCATCCATAATAGTACAATGATAGAGACTCTCCTGAAGTTTACATTTGTTGTCACTTTAGTAGTATCACCACTTGGATATGTGATAAACTAGAAAAGCAATAAATTAAATTCCTACAGTTCACCATTCAGCATCCAAGTCAACTGTGTTAACAATTTTGTGAAAGCGGGGCTGGATTTTTGGACTGCTTGGCAAATAGCATATACAACTGGCGTGAGCAGCAGCGGTCATTAAAAACATACCTCAGTCTCCGGAGAGGCCACGAAGGAGAACTGACAGAAGATGTGTACCAGTGCCATGCGAATCTCCAACTGGGCCAGTCGCATTCCTACACAGCTGCGAGGCCCAGCCCCAAAGGGCAGGTATACAAACGGATGCCTGCTGGCCTTGGCCTCTGCAGTAAACCTGGGAAAAGACACCAACAGAACCAGGAAAAAATGGTTGGAGATCCTGATAAGGTCAGATATGGGCCACCATAAATTGCACTAAAAGACCTACAGGGCTGTTGTATGTGAGCAACCAGTTAGGTGGGCCCTGACCTTTCTGGAATGAACTTCTCTGGCTCAGGCCAGTATTGTGGGTCACGGTGCAGGAACCCTGCTGGAATCTCCAGTGTGACGCCTTTGGGCAGGAACACCCCGTTGACAGTGCAGTCATGTTTCACCTCCCGAGCAAACCTGCTGGGGCAAGGATGGATTAAGTCCCTGAACGTTTCCAAGTGTCTCAGCAAAGAAAGACTGAATCCAAAGTGAAGAAGATGCACATCACAGAGCAGCCCATCTGTGTGAAAAAAATACAATCGGAGCCTAAAGTACAGAAACTTCCAGAAACAGCAGCTCCAAAATAATCACTGTTTGTGTCCACTGCAGCAAAAGTTAAATTCCAGCAAAAGTTTGGGTCAAAAATCACAAATATGAAGAGGAGTGCTAAAGAACTGTGAGCAAATGACTTGCAAAAAGAGACAAATGCCCACATAATGAAATGAAAAATAAAATATCCAGCAGTTTAAGTGGATGGGATCAATATTGCGTTTAACTTTTAAACAGCGTTTTCAACACAAATCCAAAGTACATTGAACCTATTAGCATTCTGAATAGCAGATGGGATATTAAAACAACAACAAAACAGTATGATGATATATCTAATAACAAGGCAAATAATAAAATCTATTCAGTGAGGGTTTTATAATTAATGATGCATTACTTCAGGTGATACAGAGGGTGGGCAGATTTATGGATGTGGTGAAGGAGGACATGCAGGTGGTGGGTGTGACGGAGAAAGATGCAGGGGACAGGAAGAAGTGGAAACAGTTGACGGGAGCGGCCGAAAGATGAAGAAGAAGCTACAGAGGGTGGGCAAACCTTTCAATTGAGATGTGCAAAGCTGTTACCTCCCACATTCACTCCTAGGCAAACATCACAAAGTTGCAGCACTTTTAAGTACAACAGCAACACTCAGTGAGGAGTCTGCTCACCTGAACCCTGGAGGGTACAGACGCAGGGCCTCTGCCACCACCATGTCCAAGTACTTCAGCTCCTGCACGTTGTCGTAGTCTGGGGAATCCTGCAAGCAGGTGAAAGAAAATGCCACAGAGTGAGATCCAAAGCTAAGGGCACGTTTCCCCGGCACCCAAGAACAAAGTTTTAAAAGTGATTTCTATGCATGGTAGCCTGTAACCAACCGCTCAGTGTGGACAGGAAATGTGGACTGTTGTCATCTGTGGCGCTGGAAGGGAATTAGTAGAAAAACAGTTTGATCCTGGATCAAACCAAGCCAGAACTGCCAGTGGCAGCACAAGTGATGAAAAGGTGGATGACCAGCCACCAGGAGGATGGACTCAATTACAGAGACAATGGCCACAAAGACAAGACAGCACATTCTGGAGGTGTGGCAGGGGATTCAGCGGCACTTTACAGCAGCTCCTCCACAATGATGTTCAGCCCAGAAGAGGGCAGCACAAGAGCACATTTTTACAGCATTCAGATTATTTGTATCAGGTGTTAGTCAGAGCCAAATGTACACATTCAGAATGTGCAAAAACAAACAAACAAACAAATAGACTAAAACACTAAGATTAGATGAAGGAAAATGATTTTTTGAACAATCTCATGTACAGGAAAGTGTGCACAGAATATACTGCAATTGTGGATGTAGGAAATCCAGTGGAAATGTAAGTATGTATGAAGTTCTGCTGAGAAACCAGAATGTCCCACACACCTAAATAGTGGATTAAAGTCAATCTCAAAAATGTGTAAACATTTAAGGACAAACTCATTTTCAGAGGTTTTAAGATTATCTTGACTTGTACAAAGTTTATAAGTAGGAGCCAGCACCGCATTTCGGATGTTCAGTGTAGTTTCAGACATCAACATGTTATTCACTATGAGTGCCAGATGGGATTACAGGGATACAATTCCATGGCAAGGGGACACAGCCCCCCCCCCCCAGCTGCTGAAGAACTGATACCCCAACTGCTGCATGTATGGGAAATAAGGCCTCCAGTTTGTTGGGACTCTGCACACAGTCCTCTACTCATCTGTGTCTAAGCCTCCTTTCGGGCCAAGTAGGAGGGTCATCAGCACTCCTCCAAGGTCCCAGGTGAGGACCCCAGCATGTTATGGATGTTCCTTGAGCAGTGACCTTGAAAATGTCAAATGATTTCAGCAGTGCAATGGACACTAGCACAGTCTGCAGCCCCTGAACACTGGTTCTGCCACCCACCCCAATCCCCCTCCATCCTGGGCAAAATCTTCAGAATTAAATTGTTAATATGGTTGACTGTGAGAAACTGTGATGGCAGAACAAAATCTGCCAGTTAATGGCTCTCAGTAACACAGCAACATCCAGAGATGGGGAGGAAGAGGGGGGCTCAGCAGAGCATCACAGGGGGTTAAACTCTGCCATCCGCAAGTAAACTATGTGGTCTAAGCAGTGTGCAGAGTCATGTGACTGGCAGTATGTGGCCTGGGACCTGGTAGAGAGAAGCAGTGCCCTGTTTTGCTCAACTCCTGGCTGTACTGTGTTTGGAAGCTCCTTTTCTTTTCTTTCAAATTTTCATCATCAGCTTTCTCTTCCTGAACTGCAACACAGGAGCTCAGCTGTAACCCAAGGACTGGTTGAAGCTTCAGTCCCTACAGAAAAGACTACTGCAGCAACCTGGTGCTTCTATACATGGGTGCAGGAACACGGCCCAGGTGATCTCATGCATCACAGTTTGTGGCTTCTGTGGTTGCCGCATTCCATGGTCCACAGCATACAGAAAGCAGGCCTTTGTAGGCCTCTGTCCTTCTACTGTGTACTGCCAAGCAGTATCACTCTGTCATACATCACTCTTACAATGGACAGCATGCTCCTTGACAGTGTTGTGAACACATCTTGATCTGATACCTCAGACCTGTTTACCACAACACAAAATGAGCGACTTATGGATGGTCAGAGTTACTGCTGCAGTCCCTCGTTCCAGGTCCAAACGTGACCCAGCTCCATCTTCACCCTACACTGCTGTCTACCCTCTGAGACCTCCTCAGTGCATCTCAGACCTCATTTAAGAGCTAAGCCAAGGGTACCCAGCAATTACTGTCTCTTGCACCCCACAGGGCTGCCATGGAAACAACCGTTTATGCCAACTGGAACCAAAAGGCAAACAAAAAGGAGGTACAGAACTTAGAAGTATTGCAATGCATAAATGCAGCAATATCAGCTATAGACAAAAACAGATGTTTACTCCATCAGTCCTGATGTCCTTAAATACATGCGGTATTCTATCTACAGACAGCTGCATTCATTTTAAGGCTTGGCACAATGCGTGCGTGCGTGCGAGCGTGTGAGACAATGAAATTGACCCTTCCATGATTCATGTTGATTGAAAGAGGACCAACACATCTGCTCATCATCCGCGTGACAGAAGCTCCCTGTAATCTTTATCTTTCCACAACAGACGTCAAAGAGCAAGCGGCTGAGCTGCTCATCAGCCACGTGTATGGTGGGGATCTGAGGATGCTGCCATCACCAGGAGGTGACGGCAAGCAGGCCAGTGGCACGAGACAGCATTGCCCTCATCACATTCGCAGGGTACAAGGGCTTGGGGCCAAGCAAATCGAATGGGATGAGGAATCACCAAGCTGCACATCTGCGTGAAAAGGGATAGCAGGTAGCACAGGGGTGCAGGAAGCACACTTGGCACCCTGAAAAGCTCTGAAGCTGTACAGTGGAGAAAAGTAAAATATCAGTTGCGCAAGGAGAGGAAATTCAGTGCAGCACAGATCACAATAACAGCAACACTTGCTGCCACGTTGACCTGTGGTTCTGAAGACAGCAGAAATGTCTGCACACAAAGAGAAACTGGAACTGCGGTATGGGATGACCCATGAGACCCTGAGAACACAGGCAGGTCAGGGGTCACGGGCAGTTACAGAACACAAAGCATGGTGTTTGGAGAGTGACCCTGAACCAGAGGGTTGTCAGATCAGCAAAGCTCCTCCTCTGGCAGGCCGTGGTTCTCAGTCCTGCACAAGCCACACAAGAAGATCACATCATTGTTTATATTCCACCGGGAATTTCATCCCACTGGACACGAGGATTTGGTTCTCATCCAAGATCAGCTGTAGTTTATTTTGACCGAATCGTAACAAGCAATGGTTTGCAATGAAAAGCAGATGCAAGCAACCCTGCTTTTCAGTTTTGTTTGTTTTAATTTAAGGGAAGAGCTAATGAATGAAAAAGGTACACATTACATACAAAATGTTAAATGCTGCTAAGATCTGTTGCCTCAAAGGCTGCCTGTGTCTCCATGACTATATGGTACATAACAACATAACAAGAGGTTAACAGTACCTTGTTAGAGTTTAAAATTTTACAAAATTCAAACTGTAAGCTTGCTTCCCATTCTTGGAAAAATGCTAAATTTTTCAAGTCATTTGGTTATGGTAAAAGTAATGGAGCTCAACAGAGGAAATGTCACAGTAACTTGATTCTCAAAAGGTATTGCTGGTCTGAAATCACCCACTGTGACATCATGGATCATCTGCAACAGCTGAAATGACAAAAATGTTTCTGCATAACAGTGTAAAACCAGGAAAATTTACTGAGAGACACTGAATACACTGGGACTTTTTTCTGTGCAGCTGCTTCGCAAACCAACATGGCAATAAGGTACATTAACCAGCAAAATGCAGACAGAGGGTCTTAAAGAAGTACAGCCGGAGAGAGAAGCCTTTAACAAGCACTGCAGAAGCTCATACCACCACCTTCAAATCATAATCTCTATATATGTCTCTCTGTTTGTCTGTCCACATGTACTTTATAGACGGCTTTGGTGTTCAAGCCATATAACTGAAAGTTGGCAGTATTACTTCTCACCTTAAACTCTGAAAATGCTATTTAGCAGTTGGAAAATGTAAAATTTAGTCTGACTTTCTCACCACACACAAACACACACACAATTTGAAAGGTAAAAAAAAAATTGTGATAGCTATTTTACTACTGTGTGCACGTCACTACAGCTGGCACATACGTTGCTCTCATTACCATCTGCATGTTGGACCCCAGGAGCCGGTAGCTTTCATATGTGAGCAAACAAAAATGTACAAATTCATAAGAAATTATACATGACACACACAGGTGCATACATTAGTGATATAAGGGTAATAAAGCATGGCGATACACAGTATAGTTTGCTTTTTGCCTTCCCTGCTTGACTATAACCAGTACACCAGTTTTTGGCATCCACCTGTCTGACAGAGCTAAAAGTACTTATGTACTAAATGCAACCACTTTAATGGCACTAGTCTGGTTATTATATAACAAATTATTACTTTTTCCTTTTCTTACTTTTTAACCCAGGCAGTGCCGAGTAATTCAGGTGGATTTCTAACAGATTAAAAGAAGAAAAATAATTTCTTCACACTGAACTACTTACAGACATGTTACTGAACACAAACAGGCTGCCTAACTGGCTTTAACTTTTCACATTCACGGATTTAAAGAACACAGCAGCTGGATTTTGGACTCTTAAAATTCACATGACCACAATATAACTGTATAAGAACGGGTCAGTCAAATATTTGCTCATAGATATAAACAGGGACCCTTCTGCTGTGTGGTTCTCAGCAAAATGATGAATCTGCTGCAAAACTGTGGTATATCCTGCCGGAAGGAAAGCAAGCATACCTGTTGGCTGATCACATTTGTGGCGTAAGAGGGCAGTCTAGCCCTTTATACAGAACAACAGAAAAAGAAAAAAAAACATTAACAGCTGTTTCAGAAAGCTAGCTTTACAATTCAACAACTCTGCTATTCACAATAAAAAATCATGCTAAAATCATGCAGCATACCAAATGCACACACGTCATTCAAGTGAGGTAGCTGAAACAAGAAGAGTTTTTGGGTGAAATGGTTCAGCGTTCTGAGAGTTAAGTTAAAGTGGTTTTAAGGAACTACCAGGGGTTATTTCTGTACAGAGATATGGGGTGTGAGCTAGCACATTTGGGGTTGTGGGCAAATGGAGGTGCCGGATTACGGTGGACTGGTGTTGTCCTGTTCCCACAGCTTCACATGCGATCCCTGTTTCCCCGTCACAGCTGCCATTCTGTGAACTGCTGGGTAAGTAAATTGTTCGATCCAAACCAGACGGCCCATTAAGACCCCATTCTGTCAGCCGCCCTGGTTATGAATCTGGAGCTGTCAGCTCCACACAAATGCACACAAAGCCCTCATTAGCAGTTCCATAAGGGCCTCCAATGGAGTCTTTAGTTGGGTTCACTGCACAGGTCAGAAAACATTTTACACCAGACAGGAAATAGGAGTCTTCATCAGACTGCCAGAGACATACAGCCTGCTTCCAGAGACTCCACTACAAATTTTTATGGGGGTGGATAGTACAGAAGTCAGAGCTGCTGCTATATATTCTCTGCTGAAAAGCATGAGAAGATTGAGAAGTATCAAGGCCTGAAAGAACAACTGGAACAAATGTGGAAGGCGAAGGCCAAAATGGTTTCCATAGTAATAGGAGCACTGGGGGCTGTGACTCCCAAATTTGGAGAGTGGCTCCAACAGATTCCAGGTACAACAACTGAGGTCCAGAAAAGTACAGTTCTAGGAACAGCTAAGATACTGCACAGAACCCTCAAACTCCCAGGCCTCTGGTAGAAGGCCTGAGGTTGAGGAAGGCACACACACACACATACCATCCCCCCAATTAGGGGAAGGTGAGAGGGAGATTTTTATTTATATAGATATAAAGTCAGAGAGGCGAGATTGCGTTGGTTTGGACATGTGCAGAGGAGAGATGCTGGATATATTAGGAGAAGGATGCTAGGGATGGAGCTACCAGGCAAGAGGAAAAGAGGAAGGCCCAAGAGGAGATTTATGGATGTGGTGAAGGAGGACATGCAGGTGGTGGGTGTGACGGAGAAAGATGTAGGGGACAGGAAGAAGTGGAAACAATTGATCCACTGTGGCGACCCCTAACGGGAGCAGCCGATATATATATATATATATATATATATATATATATATATATCCTGGAATCATAGGGCACTAAGCTACACATACTAGAGGTAATTTACAGTGACCCATTACCTGAAACACATGTCTGTGGACTGTGGGTAGAAACTAGCACACCCAGAAAAAAAGCCACATACACACTGGAAGAACATACAGATTCAGATCTGTCCTTTGTCACCCTTTAAAACTGTACAGTCAAAGTTTCATGATGAATGCAAGACTGTTCAGTGCAGCTGCACAGGAAACCGGCTACATGTCCTTATCCCATATGTGTTTACAGCAGGAGAATGGAACAAAGTTTCCTATCTGGAGCCTGTGTTGGGATCACTTGGGATGCTGAAGGAAAGAAGGCAATGAACAGCCTGTGTAACCTAGCAGGGACAAAACTGTGCTGCTCTGCTTATAGCACTTTAAACTGTTCTCACAACTGGTCCATCTGCTAAGGTCTGAACTTGAATGAGGTTCTGGAAAAAGCATCCTCAGATTGTTACTGTTCACACTGCTGCAATTCATATGGTCATGTGAAATATACCAGAAGCATTACCTTTACTTTAGCTGGTAAATTGTTCACCTGTTTGGGCACAATATCAACAATGAAGCAAAAGTTCTTAAAGAAGAGGTTACCATGGTAGTCCCATCAAACAGCATTTGTTATTAATTCACCAAAATTTTGAGATTTTGAGAAGAAACCCACACTCACACAAGCGAGAGACAGCTGTATTCAAACTCACAGCCCTGGAGCTGTGAGGCACCAGGGATTCCTTCCATGACACCATGCTGCACAAAATGAAGAATTAGTGCAGAAACATCACTACCACAGTCAGACACAGCCTTGCTTGAGTTATCCTACTGTAAATTCACAGAGGGCATCGAAACTTGTGCCAGAACGCAGACAATATTTCAGCACCCATGGGAGACATTGCAAAAACGCTTGTGGAAATGGGTGCAGCAACGGTCCTCTTATCAGAACACCCCCAGAGGTGGCCATCATCTACACATCAACCCTGACCTTGAGGGAGGACAAGTGAGAGAACAGTGAAAGGTTCCTGTGCTTTGTGTTTATTATGCCAGCTCTGCTCCACAGTGATCATAGAAGGCTGGTGAAGATCCACATCTGATCACGGCTGATCCATTTAAATGGCAGAGAAGGAACAGGACAGGTTTCATTTTGGCCTTATCCTCCTCGTACTCATCTTGGGTTGGTCTTTTCCAGCAGCATTTTTCACTCACACGTCTGCAGCACTACCTTCCCTTACAGACTCAAAGGCTAACAGTAGTGATGTCTTATGCCAGAAGCTGTGTGTCTGTGCCAAGGAGATTGAAGGTGACCAGTGACGCAGCTCAGCTGCGCATGGTTTTGGAACCACTGGATTACATAGCCCATAGGTCGGGAATTTTGGAACTGAGACAAATTTATCGAACTGTACTTACATTTTTAGTTCAGTGCGTCTGAGCACTTTTAACTTCCAAAGGTAGGGGGCAGTCTACATCTACATTAACGTTTCTTGAAGTTCCTACCACGTTAAAATGTAAAAATGCTGGTACCCTACAGTAGTCCAAAATTGTTACTAAAACCTGATTAGATGTAAAAATATTATTATTATTATTATTATTATTATTATTATTATTATTATTAGTAGTAGTAGTAGTAGTAGTAGTAGTAGTAGTACTTTTTTCCTTACAGTGAGTAGTTCCAGTTCATTCCAAGCACATCCCTGGTCCACCTGTCTAAATGAAGTGTAATATCATGAGGAAAAACTTGTACATCATATTAAAGTAGAATAAATAACATTTAACAACAATATTATGGATAAAATGAAAGATATGAATGATTTCATAAAGAAACCTTACTGTAATAATGTACACAGGCTGGCATGAGGAATATGATGGCTATATATCGCATATAAATAAAATAATAATTAGAAAATTAAAGCACGATGGAGCAAAAACAGAGCATCCAGACACAGCCCTGTGAGTATGCTAGCAAGACCATCGAACACCAAATGACAAAGATAGGACAAATGGACCGATTAACCAAAAATGGTATTCATTACTGTCTGCAAAAGGGCAACCTTCTGGAAATGAACCTACGCGCATGTGAATAGGAGTGTAAATATGCTAAAAAAAAATCCATGTTTTCAAAGAAAGAGTCTGCTTCTTACATCTCTGCAACCTGTTCATTACCGCTTTTTTTTATAGACCATCAGGGGTGAAAATGCCTAATCCTGAGCCCCTAATGGCAAGGGGACTGACAGGCTTTCCTCTACACACGGTGGCACATGAAGAATCCACAAACATGATGACTCCATGACTGAGCCACTGAATTTGCAGGCAAAATGTTCTGAGCTGCCATTTACAGAACAAAGGAGGGTTGGTAAGATCATCCATCCACCCTGACTGTTTAAGGGTGCTCACTGCATGCTAGAGCCTAATCTAAACTAGAGCGCATTATACATTCACTGTACGTCACATGATGGACTACTGTCGTAAATCTGTTCTCCAGATTGATTCAATTCCTTTCACAACCACCTGCAGGGCTCCTTTCCTGCAGCCAGACGTGCAGATCAGCTGACCAGCACTGGCAGCAGCGCTAACTCTTCAGCATGGCACAATTATTCCGCACAATGAAAGTAACTGGTTTGATGCAGGGGGAACGCTCACTGAGCCTTTTGGGAATCTGGGAGGGTGTGGATTTGGGTGTGGCTGCTGTCTACAAGAAAACTGAGATGGGGTTTTATCTGAAATATCCAGCTCTCTGCATCACAGAACAACTTCACAGGCTTAGAGACATCACCCCTTTCTAAATCATCCAAGGGTTGAGCCCGAGCTGAGATCTCAAGCTTAATAAAACATTCACATATACAATAATGCCTCTGTATCCAAATCTAGTTCGTCCCTGAATACATGTCAGATACCAACTTTTTGGATATCAAATGCTTATTTTCCATTATTTTAAATTGGGAAAAAAATAAATACTTCACTCCCAGTTGAAAACATCTGTATGCTGTAACTATGAACCCACAATTTTAACATGATAAAAACGTACAGTACAGGATATTTCGCAGGTTAGGGCCCCCCACTAGTATCACTGTATTACACACGGGGGATGAGAGGGTGAATAAGCTTCAGACAAAAATTCATTATAGCAAGTTTCTGTTCAGGCACAGATATTTAGGCATTCGTTTTCAAGAGCTGTTATAGCGAAAATTCGGATATATAGTTTGGATACCGAGGGATTGCCATATATTATTAAAATGACATTTTTCAAAACCAGCACATAGGGAGGATATGCTCATTTGTGGTCTTAACAATAAAACAAGTGGTGCTGGGGGTGTGATAAGGACATGTCCTCAGACAGCATCATCCACAAGCTTCTAGAAGAAGGACAGCTGTACTCTCAGGCACAGGTCACAAAGCAAAATGCCTAATAACTTTTATTAGTGCTAAACTGGGTTACCTACCCCGTGCATCACAGCCACAGTCTCAGACACACACACACACACACACACACACACACACACACACACACCTTTGCACAGCTTCTGCATTCTCATTAGAGAATCATTTGAAATAGTCTTTGTCTGTCAGGCTGGTTTTCAGTCCTGATGAACTGGAACTGGATTCTAACAAAGAGGAAAAATGGAGAAGCATTTAACAGAGGGGTTCATGAAAGGGAATCCAGGGAAGCCTGAGAGGAAAAATAAAAACAATAAAAACCTCCATAGCCCAGAGTGACGCGTCCAGGAAATCTTAAAATACTGATAAAGGACTCAAATATGATATTGCTCCACACTAACTGAAATACAAGACACCACAAATACTAGACCAGTGAATGTAGCAACAGCCACCTAATGTCTGTTCTTTTGACCCCAATCTTCTCCAGAGAAAAAGCACTAATATTTTTCCCATAAAGTCCCCCCAGAAAAAAATAGGTCCATTCTGTAATATGACGGTTCTGTTTCCAGATGCATTATCTTCCTGAAGAAAAAAGCAGTCTTTGGGCAGGACTAACTCACAGTGATAACATGTTAGACTTCAGAGTGAAGCAAAAGCTGAAGCATAAAAGGCTGGAGGATGCGATGTAGAATACCATCCAGTGCTGGAGAAATGTTCTCAGCTGAAGTGGAACATCATACTTCCAGAAGGGTCTACAGCAGAGACTAGTACAAGTGGAGGGAAGCAGGGGAACACAGCGTTTACTTGTACCTCCTTCCCATGGATTTTCATTTAAAATGAACATATAAATAAACAAGTAAATAAAGTGAACTGATTAAATTGCGACCTAGCTATCATTTAAAAAGTAACACCATCTTTGTTCTAATGTGATATTGTTATATTTCTAGACTTGTCAAACAGAGGTGCTACAATAATTTTATAACTGTTTATTGGCAGTTACTATTGACAAATTTTTTGCAATGACCACCAAAAGCAAATGCACATCTGCATTTGCAGCAGCTTTGAATTGATGCCCGTGACCAAGCTGACCAACTACTGTGGTGAGCGTGCGATTACTGTGGATCCACAAGAGGTTTATTTCCCTTTAGCAACACGCCAATGCTCTGGTTACAGGAGCAAAGGCTTGAATAAAAACCATTTGCAAATAACAAGCTTGTAGAAAACCAGCGGTCTTGGCAACAATGGGCCTCCTTCATGCAATGTATCACTTAGAACGGGCAACTCTATAGCATAGGCTCTGCCCCGAAGCCACTCCATTTACTATTTAAATGAGCAAACATCTATTTCCTTTAAAAGTGCGACACAATAACCATCATTCATTTAAAAGACAGCATTATTCATTCAAAACAGCATCTCTCAGCCTGTTTAAGTGAATTCAAACAATATCTGTTTGCACTGTGCATACCTCAGGGTGTTTATGCACTACAATTCCCATCATCCCTCATTAACCACCTGGCCCTTAGCTTCCATTTTGCTGCAGGTAACAGGCAACTCCAGTAAAAAGCTTGTTTCCATTGACATTCACAGCAACAATGTACTTATCTGTCATGGCAGCAATGTAATTGTATACTATATTCACATACTGTATATGTTTCACATTTACAAAGAATAGATATTAAAATTGTAGGATTTTATCCATGTGTGGAGCAGCTGCTCCATCACAATACCTTCCTACCCTGGATGCATTTACATCCATTTACATCCATTTACATTTATCTGGAGTGCCTAAGCAAAACCGCCATCAGGACTGAATAAGGAATTTGCACATTCACATGAATGTGAATTCAAAATAGGAAAAAAGACAGAAAACTGTTTGCCTCATGGAAGGCTGGTTGTGATATTAAAAAGCACTTTCAGTTTTACAAGTTATTTTCAGTAAAGCAAGGCCAAAACTGTTCATTCTTCAAGCATCTCGGCTGATGACGATGCTGCACGAGTGTTCGCAAGAGCTGATGTTGGATTTCATAATAATGGTTACTTGTTCAAATCTTCCTGCTTTGTGAGTCTGCAGGAGCAAACAGGTTTTTTCTTTTCAGTTCTGATTTGTTGTAACCAGGAATTATGTTTTTTCCTCATTTTCAAGTAATTCTCTTCAGTTCATGCTGGTTTGCATTTTGTTCCATTGCAGCTTAAATTACAATATGGAAGGAAGTGATAGGGGTCATTTGTAGGCTACTGCTGCTTCATGAGCAGTTTAGATCCAGCTAAGTCACTATACTGCATCAGACCCAACAACCAGCAGTGTGAACTTTTCTCACTTTCACTTTAAGGTCCATGAAATCATGCATCAGGATGAAGCTGAATGTACTTTCTCCTCAATGCCACTAAAATGCGAAAAACAAACACATCTTGACAAGGTGTTTGTCTCGTGTCCGATTAAAGCCTCCGATTAGGAAATTAAGACCAAACAGAGGACCGGTGATGAATGATTAGAGTATTAGAGAGAACCGGTTAAACTGTTAACAATAATGAACTTGAACCCAGGCTCCACCTAGTGTCTCGGGATCAGCAGGTATGCAGAGCAGTGGAACTGAACATCTGTTACCTGTCACCGTGTACCTGTGCTGTTCGTCACATCAACCCTAAACAGTGAGAAGGTCCCAAGCTAAATATAAGAGATGCTTCTACTCAAGTGGAGAGCCCAGAGCTTGCATGGTAGCCACTGAGTTTTCCAGCAGAACCAGCAGCGAGGGGTAAGTTGGGGTCAGGTGAAAGCAGGAGAAGCAGAGATTTAGGAGAACTTGCCCAGGCAGACTAGGAGGCCACAAGGGGCCATGAGAGAGGTAGAGCTGAGCAAAATAATACACCAGTTTAACAAAGTGCTTCAGTGAAGTGCAGTTGCATGCAGTATTGCGGGGAATCTCCAAACAATGCAGAGCTGTCACTCACATGTCTGGAGAAGAAGTCATCCACCTCACGTTGCAGCTTCTGCTGGCATTCGGGATGGATGGCCATCAGGTAGCACACAAAGGCCAACGTGTTTCTGCTCGTCTCATATCCAGCCAGAAGAAAGAGGAAGGCCTGGGCCACAATTTCATCCTCCGTCATCATCCTCTTCTTAACACGTTGTGGTGCCTCCTCACATGGGTGGGGTGGCTCCTGCTCATCTGCCTGGTTCACCACGTCAAACTGCTCCAGTGCTGCACACTCCTGCCCGCTGCGCGCATCCAACATCAGTTGCAGGAAGTCACGTCTGCGCTGATAAGGCAGGGGTTATAGGTTACTCAAAGACTGGAAAGTTACCAGGTTTTATCTGCTAAAATTTTTCATTTCAATGTACAAAAGATAAAGGAGTGCTCTCTGATGAGAAGCAATTTTATCCTAAAGTCTTCAAACTGGAACAAAAATTACAGTAATAAATGAAGCAAAGCTACCTGACTGGGTGGCTGCTCATCCCTCTGTTTGATAATCTTCTTGATGTAACTGATAAAACTGTTAATCTCATCCCTTCTTTTGTTGGGTAAGAGGAACACCAGTGGAGTGATGAGGAAAGGAAACACAACTATGGGAAGTGAAGGAGATGAACACAGAGTAACAGTGAGCAGAAAACTGTAAGCATTGATGGTAGGCAACAGGTTCCTTGTTACAATTGTTTGGTTTTTGGAACTCGTCATTTTCTACTGCGTTTTCTTCGCCATTCTTTTTCTCTCCGCTTTCTGTGTTGAACTCAATATCTGCATTCAGGTGCCATTTGGCAGCAAAACGAACAGAGACGCAGCAGAAACACAGTGGAGCTCAATCCAGCAATTGCAGCTGGAGCCTGGTGTTCCTCGGCACCCAAGATGAATATGAGAGTCACTGCAAATGTTAAGTCAATGAATCAGTGAAAAACTGGCACTCGGAGAACGCATTATTTTCAGCCATTTAACATTAGTGTTCATTTTAATGTAGTTCAACGTTAATGGACACATTGAAATGAAAGTCTTTAAAACGAAAAGTCTTACAAAGTATTGTTTTCAACGTTGCTATATCCAATATTTATATAACCTTGGCCAAATATTAATTGCATATATTTATATAATCGTAAATAATTTGAGTTCCGTTTTAAGCTTTTATTGAATGCGTAGATAAAAAACAGAACTCGCAGTCAAGCTGAGAAGCAGTGGGTTTGTTCAAGTGATGAACAGTCAACAGAACTGAACAAGATGTTGACATTACTTACTTTCAGTAATTTTACGCATTAACTGAGCTGTGGTAAAAGTAAGCTTGCAGTTACCAACATACTTCCTTTCACAACTATGATCATGAGAGCCTGGGTACAGCAAAAAAGTTGCTTGTGAGCAGCTCACCCTTCCATGAAATCAGGGTGATTATTGGAAGAACTGATAAATTGAAGCGATTCCTAATTTTTCCCCATTGCATCGATTCGGGAATGTCGGGGGCACGAAAAACAAGCTGGGTTATCTAATGCCAAAACTTCCCAACCACGCAGGCCTCACTTACTGAACACCATCATGAGGGGCCGGAAGAAGGTGAAAGAGAAGAACTTCTGTGCGTAGTGCACAAAGGGGTCATCTGGGTTATTCTGGGAGTCCACCTGTGTGCCAAAGCCCACGCTGGCAATCACATCCATGGTGAAGCAGCCAAAATACCTGAGGAGGAGACAGAGGATAGTTCACAGCCATGAGGTAAAGTGGCACCCGCGCTTTTGTTTCTTTTTTAACTCGCATGTCTGTGCTGAACAGCACCACATGTGGAGCTCTTTCAGCAGTTTATGGTAGTGTCATAATGATTACTGACTTTATACAAAACTACAATTATGTGACTGCTGAGGTGTTTTGAGAAATTCATCCCTGGGCAGATATTTAACAGCAGACAACTAGTAACAGAGGGTCTTCAAATGGCTTTTGGACTGCTTCATTTGAGCCTGACTTAAATGTGACTCTTCACTTCCACACAGTAAACCTCCTGCTTGTGAAATGGACTCTCCCAGCCTTCAGCCTTCAGCGACTGAGCACTGCTCTGACCCCCTATAAGCAGACTGGTAAACAGCCAGTGCTCAACCTTATATTCAGATACCTTCATTGGAACCATGCAATGCTTAACTGGTTAGGAGCACCTGCCTTACATCAGAGTTGTAGAGTCATGTGTAAAAGAAAGTAGACCCTCTTTCAGTTCTGTAGCTTTATATATAAGGACATAAAAAAAAAAAAAAAATCACCCAAGATCCTAAAATTGGGTAAATGTAACCTCAAGTGATAAACAATGCAAAACAGATTTAATAACAGAGGGTGTATTCTTCTTCTGGCATGACCGTACCTGCAGTCCCCTGTGGGAAGCATACCTGTAGATATCAAAGCTCTGCCCCGACTCTGCATAGACATTCAGGTTCCTCATCAGTGTCTCTGTAGCAGTGTTGATCAGTGGGACCATCTGAAGTGACACCACAAAGCAGAATTATTAAATGATCAAGTCAAGGTTTATGAAGCCCTTCATTCATTATGAATAACCACTGCTTGTAATACAGGGCAACAGTGGTCCAGAGTCTATTGTGGAAGCGTAAAGCTAGGGTAAACGCCTGCATAGGCAAGGAAATACTGCATTTCGCGAAACCAATAAACACATATACTGTATGTCCAAAGTTAGTCCATTTGAAAGACTTTTTCAAAATAGCCAGAGGTGAAAGGTTTTCAGCATGATTTCTTACAACTGCCCTCCCTATGTCCCAGGAGGGGTCCCCCAAAACTGCCCCAGGCACATTCCACTTCTGCATTTAACACCTCAAGGAGCAAAGGGCCACAAGATGTCTCTGCATCTCCTTAGTTTGCTAATGACACTGAATTTTGGCAATGGAGAAGAATATAATCCTCCTTTCTGAATACATCAAGACTGTCTCTGTTTTTGTGGCTATGAATCGATCGTCTTTTCAATGGCTGGCAATTCCTATAGTGAGGAACTATTAATAATATCAATAATTAACCTCTTTTGTGTCCTGCGCGTGTAAAATAAAGAGTGTTACCACTATCATGTAAATATTATAGGAGCTTAAACTGTTTTGAGTCGTGAGTTGGTGCTGAATGTTGTCTCTGACTTATAGCATGAGATGTAACAGACAGATATGACAAGTTGGAAATGTCAGTATAGGGAATGCTTCACATGTTACCCTCAATTTTTACAGCTTTGGCCCAATGTCCCATTATTTGCTGCACATAAATATAAGTGGAGTAATACATCAGTTATAAGTGGCTATTCCTTGTCAGGTGGCTCTTGAGTCTGAGCTAAGTTTGGTACAGATGAAGAAATGCAGACTGGCTGATGAAAGATGACAAGACCAGCATCCTCTCTTCAAACAGTGCTAGTGAGAATAGATGGACAACGAGACAGGTGAGGATGGCCGATTCCAGGCCACGGATTGGTATGAGCGCGTGCACGGTGCTGGAGGAGAGGTGATCTGGCAGGGAAGAAGCACAGAGATGCTATCAGAATTGAGGAGGAACCAGCAATGATAGACAAGGAGGAACTATAAGCCAGATCAAGGAAGAACCATGAGTCACAACATCCTTCACCAACAAGGGAACCGAAAATAGAGCAAGAGTCAAAATGAGTTAGAGAAAATTAAAGCGCTACCCCTTCTTCTGCCAAAACACACATTTACCCTGTAATAATGCTGAAGCTCCAGAGCACTTCATGGCTTTAAAACTACATGAACCTTAATTCTTCCACAGCACTACTTCCCAAAATCTGTTTCACCTTTTCAAAGCAGAACAGATGCAAGTCCAGTAAAGTCTGTAATGTCTTACTGAAATAAACCTGGCTTTGGTGAAGATATTCATGAAAGTTAAGCAATGAAATGTGGCAAGTTTGGGAAATAACTGATTAACAAAACAAGAAGAAAACCTCTACTTGACATGCCAACATGTGGTTAACAGCTATACGGGATTCTTGTTTGGTTCCTATGCTCATCGGTTATTTTGAGCCCTAGATGCACTCCATTTTTCCATGGCTCATTTGAGGTTGGGCAGCCATTTTGCTACATGTATTGCCTGCATCTCCAACTGTCTGCTTTTCAGGTTTGCACTGCTGCTATGTTTGATATTTGTCATCGGCATCTTGGTGTCTGAGCTGTGTGGCGGAGCCCATGTTCCTGTCTAGCTTGGGGTATGTGGCATGCATTTTCTTCCCATGTTTGTAATCCAAAGACAGATGCAGGGGAAGGCAATATTAAACAACTCCAATACCAACTACGTCCACAGATTGCACCAGACCCAGTGCACGTCGACAGTGGTGTGGACGCTCAGCAGACCTGTGTGTAGGTCTTACTAACCCTAATAAATTGCCATGCCAGACATGCCCACAAAAGACATGCATGAAGCCTTCAGCTTTGAATAAACTCACTGATTCAGTAGTTTCTTAGTGAGCATCGGTCACAGGAACAATGCTAACAAACTATTAGAAAACGGTGAGTGGTCTGCTACATGGTGCACGCTGAACCTCCTCCACAATGCCACTCCTTACTATGCTAATAGTGTCTCAAGTATGATGTAAATATCGGCATGCAGAGATATTTGACTTATCTTCACAGATATCTCCTCCTGAGATTTACGGAAGAACACTGTTGATGATCCTGAGCACAGCTGGCTGATCCACCCAGCATTCACATTCTGTCACAGCTCAGCTGTCTCTCAACAGGAAATGTTTCCAGCTAAGTGTGGCCACATGACAGACAGGCAGGAGTGTTGGGGTACCATTTTGTCACAGCATCCAGGACAAGAGTGTCAGGGAGAAGCAGAGACCTTAAGGCAGAGTTCTTCTTTTTACAATTACTGTTGCTTCATATGTGTTATTTTGCACTGGCATACGCTTCCTGCACCACAGTTATGCGTTGGACATCAACTACACCGAGGTGTTTTTCTGTCACCTCACTAATCTCACAACCTGGAATTCAAACACAAGCCCCGCTTACCCTCACACACCACTGACTCAGGCAAACGCATAAACCCCTCTGTTCCAAGAAGTGATAACAATGCACTTCACCACATGGTAGCCCCATTTTTTTCTAATTATGTCCAATAGCAGTGGCCAGGCCTACAGGGAGAAAACACATTATTGGACCTCATCCACAGCTCCTCATCCAGTATTAACTGAAATTGATGCTTCTGAAGCTGTCATAGTGGCGGTGTATCATTTCCCTCTCTGGTCATGAGTATCTTCATCTCTTTGACCGTGTTTAACACTTCTGCTGGTGAATGGACATAAGACATCACACGGGTCAATTCCCTCCTTATTTGGAATAAGCAGAGGCATAAGAAAATGTATTCACTGTTGGAAAACTGTAGGATTATAATTATGAATGTGGTGAACAGATAGGAGATATTGTAGTGGTGGAGCTTGGCACGGTCAGGGACAGGAGTGGACAGCAGTGGGATTATGGGGATCATGATGGAATAACTGAGCACCATATTTGAGGAGATAGGAAAGGTGCAGTAGTGGAGGATAACATGGTGATGCCATAGATAGAGGACAGCGTAGCAAAATAAAGTAAGAAGGATTACTGGAGGGTACTGTAGTGAGAGATGGGGATACCTGCCTCTCTCATTTTAGTAGAGCTAAAGGAAGGTGTAAGAATGCTCCTCACTCTCTTCCACTGCTTGTCCTTCAGCATCAGCAGGCTCTCACGTACAGGCTTGGGGGCAGTTTTGTTGGTCTGGAGGGAACAAAGCCATACCATGAGTATCAACATGAGACCAACAACAGCATTAACAACAGCTATGTGCACTTTTGTATACAACACAGGTAATGCTAGCACCTTGCAGACACTGCAACATCACTAGTGATAGCACTTTGCCAAAAGTATATGGACCCCCCTGACTGAGCTGTTCCAGTCACACATACACAGCATACAAACATTCTAGACAACTGTGTGCTTCTAGCTTTGTGGCCACAGTTTGCACAGTGAGCTCCAGAAACACATAGTTTGCCCAGGTTGGTGAGGAAGAACTTGAGTGGCTGCATGTAACACCGTTGGGATGAACTGAAATGCTAACTGCGAGCCAGGCCTTCTTGCCCCACCTCACTGATGCTGTTGTGGCTGAATGGGCACAAATTCCTAAAATCTGGAGGAAAGGCTTCCCAGAAGGAGGAGGCTGTTATAACAGCAAAGAGGGGGGAGGGGACAATTCCATATTAGTGCTCTTGGGTTTGGAATGAGAGGTTCAACAAGCATACTGTATGTGGGTGCGGTGCTCAGGTGTCTACACACTTTTGGCCATGTAGTGTACATACACCTAATCTGCTGAAAACACTTTGGTTCTATAATTACACAGTGAAATTATTATATAATTATTGAAATACATAATTACAGAAATTTTCCAAATTGAAGAAATATGGTTTCCTTAAAAAAACGAATGAAAGTGGCACTTTCTTGCAACAGTAAATTGTCTTGTTATTACACTATGGCTGCACACTACAGCACTACAGGCACTGCGTTCAGTTCAAAACCAACAGATGGGGGAGGAATTAAATAATGTGTGAGGTTATGAATGGTTAACAGTAGATCTGCTATTAAATACTATGCAAAGGAAATATGCACATTTAGACTAAAGACGTTTCAGGGTCACAAGTTGAATGTATCTTTGGAATGTGGTAGAAATAAAGGACAAATATCTAAACTGCAAATCCAAAGCTAAGGCAACTTATCATATTGAGGCAAAGTGAGTTTCAAGTCTAGAACCATGGATGAAAATGATCTGATGTAAAATAATGTGCTCCACTTCATTTTAAAGTGCTCTTCTGATGAAGATAAAGAGATGTTTTTGGGTGTGATGCATGCATTTAACAAAGGGAGCCAATAAAGAGTCTGAACATCTGAAAAGGCCAACTGCTTATTTTTTCCAATTTTTTTATGTGCATTTACATTACAGCCAGCAACTGTGCACAAGCACGTGAATCCATACCTTGCTTAACAGATTTAATTTGTTCCACGAAACTGCTCAGTCAAACTCCTGCTTTGAGCAGACAGAAGTAACATTATTTCTTACTGGAAAAACAAAGATTTCTGGATGAAAAACGTGGTACCTAAAATTGATTAAAAATCAAAACAAAACGTGCTTTATGTATGGCAGCCAAAAACCAATATATTTTATAATATTTGAAACAGAAAGCATTATGTATATTGTGTATAGATGGTCCCGCACTTACGATGGGCTACGCGTCAATAAACCCAATGTAAATTGAAAATATCGTAAGTCAAAAATGCATTTAATACTCCTAACTTAGTGTCACACCTGTGGCCACTTCAGAAACAGTATGTAGGTGGTCTCTCTGCCCCTGTCTTCAGACAGATCAGTGACTGGATGACTGATTGGAATAGGAACCAATCATAGATGGGATTTAGTTCTACGTCTTCCTGTCAGTGTTCAGTTTCCACTGACCCTTGGTAATTATCCTGCAACCACTATCTTGCCAAGACCTTGTATTTTGTTGATTTTGAATTGTGGCAATTGCATTCTGTTTCTGTTTAATCCAGCCACAAGGGGATGCACAAACTAGTGTATTTCTTCGTGCCAGTCCCAAGCCCGGATAAATGGAGAGGGTTGCGTCAGGAAGAGCATCCAGTGTAAAAATTTGCCAAACCAAATATGCGGACAAAAATACAAATTTCCATACCGGATCGGTTGAGCCCCGGGTTAACAACGACCGCCACCAGCACTGCTGGCCGACAGGGTGCTGGGGGAAATTGGGCTACTGTTAGCCGAAGAAGGAGGAAGACATGTCCGAAGGAAAAGAGGAGGAAGGCATGTCCGGAGGAAGGAGGAGAGGAGGAAGGTTAAGAGAGTGGACGTGAGGATAGGAACTTTGAATGCTGGTAGTATGACTGGTAAAGGGAGAGAGCTTGCTGATATGATCGAGAGAATGAAGGTTGATATATTGTGTGTGCAAGAGACCAAATGGAAGGGGAGTAAGGCTAGGTGCATCGGAGGGGGATTTAAACTGTTTTACCATGGTGTGGATGGGAGGAGAAATGGGGTAGGGGTTATCCTGAAGGAACAGTATGTCAAGAGTGTTTTGGAGGTGAAGAGAGTGTCTGACAGAGTGATGGTTATGAAACTGGAAATTGATGGTGTGATGATGAATGTTGTTAGCGCATATGCCCCGCAAGTTGGGTGTGAGATGGATGAGAAAGAAGAATTCTGGAGTGATATGGATGAAGTGGTGAAGAGTGTACCCGAGGGAGAGAGAGTGATGATTGGAGCAGATTTCAATGGGCATGTTGGTGAAGGGAACAGAGGAGATGAGGAGGTGATGGGTAGGTATGGTGTCAAGGAGAGGAACACGGAAGGTCAGATGGTTGTGGATTTTGCAAAAAGGATGCAGACAGGAGTACAAGGAGATGAGGCATAGGGCGAAGAGAGAGGTGGCAAAGGCTAAAGAAAAGGCATATGGTGAATTGTATGAGAGGTTGGACACTAAGGACGGAGAAAGGGACCTGTACCGACTGACTAGGCAGAGGGACTGAGCTGGGAAAGATGTGCAGCAGGTTAGGGTGATAAAGGATAGCAATGGAAACATACTCACAAGCGAAGAGAGTGTGTTGAGCAGATGGAAAGAGTACTTTGAGGGGCTGATGAATGAAGAGAAGGAGAGCGAGAGAAGGTTGGATGATGTAGGGATTATGAATAAGGGAGTGCAATGGATTAGCAAGGAGGAAGTTAGGACACCTATGAAGAGGATGAGGAATGGAAAGACTGTTGGCCCAGATGACATACCTGTGGAAGCATGGAAGTGTTTAGGAGAGATAGCAGTAGAGTTTTTAACCAGATTGTTTAATGTAATCTTAGAAAGTGAGATGATGCCTGAGGAGTGGAGAAGAAGTGTACTGGTACCAATTTTTAAGAATAAGGGTGATGTGCAGAGCTATAGTAACTACAGAGGGATAAAATTGATCAGCCGCAGCATGAAGTTATGGGAAAGAGTAGTGGAAGCTAGGTTAAGAAGGGAGGTGACGATTAGTGAGCAGCAGTATGGCTTCATGCCGAGAAGGAGTACTACAGATGCGATGTTTGCTCTGAGGGTGTTGATGGAGAAGTACCGAGAAGGTAAGAAGGAGTTGCATTGTTTCTTCGTGGACTTAGAGAAAGCATATGACAGGGTACCTAGAGAGGAGCTGTGGTATTGTATGAGGAAGTCGGGTGTGCCAGAGAAGTATGTAAGAGTGGCACAGGATATGTACAAGGACAGCGTGACAGTGGTGAGGTCTGCGGTAGGAGTGACGGATGCTTTCAAGGTGGGGGTAGGATTACATCAAGGATCAGCTTTGAGTCCTTTCTTATTTGCAATGGTAATGGATCGGTTGGCAGATCAGATCAGACAGGAGTCACCGTGGACTATGATGTTTGTGGATGACATTGTGATCTGTAGTGAGAGTAGGGACCAGGTTGAGGAGACCCTGGAGAGGTGGAGATATGCTCTAGAGAGAAGAGGAATGAAGGTCAGTAGGACTAAGACAGAATACATGTGCATAAATGAGAGGGAGGACAAAGTAATGGTGAGGATGCAGGGAGTAGAGTTGGCGAAGGTGGATGAATTTAAATACTTGGGATCAACAGTCCAGAGTAACGGCGAGTGTGGAAAAGAGGTGAAGAAGAGAGTGCAGGCAGGGTGGAGTGGGTGGAGAAGAGTATCAGGAGTGATTTGTGATAGAAGGGTACCAGCAAGAGTGAAAGGGAAGGTCTACAAGATGGTAGTGAGACCAGCTATGCTATATGGGTTGGAGACGGTGGCACTGACCAAAAGACAGGAGGCAGAGCTAGAGGTGGCAGAGTTAAAGATGCTAAGATTTGCATTGGGTGTGACGAGGATGGACAGGATTAGAAATGAGTATATTAGAGGGTCAGCCTAGGTTAGACGGTTTGGAGACAAAGTCAGAGAGACGAGATTGCGTTGGTTTGGACATGTGCAGAGGAGAGATTCTGGATATATCGGGAGAAGGATGCTAGGGATGGAGCTGCTAGGCAAGAGGACGAGAGGAAGGCCTAAGAGGAGATTTATGGATGTGGTGAAGGAGGACATGCAGGTGGTGGATGTGACGGAGAAAGATGCAGAGGACAGGAAGAAGTGGAAACAATTGATCTGCTGTGGTGACCCCTAATGGGAGCAGCCAAAAGAAGAAGAAGCATTGTGTTTCCGTTTACTACCAATTGCTAATGTTTAACACTAGCTCCCAGCTAATGGCAACACTCTTTGTCGGAAATAACACTCAGTAAAGAGTTTAATGGAACTTAAACTTATTACTGTGGTGTCTCGCAGTTGATCATAACCACCCACGCTATAACACCTAGTGAACATCATAGCCTAGCCTAGCCCAGCCAAGCCCTACCTTAAAAGTCATTATGGGGATTATGGGCTTGCCACCTTCATTCTGGGCAATTATCTTGAGAGTAATTGCCTTCCGCTTCTTCTCAGCAGTAGCAGGGGGCACAGATGGATGTTTTGGAGACATGATGGATGCACAAAACACAATGTAAATACGGAGGGCGGGGTATCCAAAAAAGTGCTTGCAACATTGAACACTAGAGTATCGGACCATCGTAACTCAGGGACCACCTGTATATAGCTTATCATTTAATGTTATACCATGCTTTCATTCATTTTTTCATTATCAATAACCACTTACCCAAAGCAGTTTCACAGTGGTCCAAAGTCTACCTCACAAATACAGGGTAAGAGACAGGACACACACTGTTCATCACATTAATGTGTTCACAATTTGGCAAATGATACACAGCGCTGTGAAAAAGTACTGGCATTTCCCCCATTACTGCATAGTTTTTACACTGAATGTTTTCAGATTTTTAGACAAATTGTAACACTAGACAAAAAGGGAACCTGGATACACACACAACACAGTTCTTCAATTATTACTTCATCCACTTCATCTAGATTACACAGTGAAAAAGTAGCTGCCTTCTTACAATTGATAACTGGTTTCATCACCTTTAGCAGCAACAACTGCAACCAAATGCTCCCTATAATTTGGTAACAGCCTTTCATGTTGCTGTTGAGCAGTTTTATCCCACTCATTTTCGCAGAGCTGCTTTAATTTAGAAACACTGCTAGGTTTCTGCTTCTTTCAAGTCTCTGTGGGGCTCAAGGAAGAACTTTAACTAGGCCACTTCAAAACATTAATTTTGTTTCTTCTCAGCCATTCAGATGTACACTTGCTTTTGTGCTTCTGTATATAACGTAAGACACAGGTTTCAAAGATACATGGACTCTTCAGCCGGGCTCCCTGAAAAATTATTCATGATCACAATGAAGTAACTGATAAGTAGCAAAGTAATAAATAAAATAAAATAAAATAAAATGAGGAGCTGGGTGATATGGGAGAACCTTGGAGTCACTGTGCCTCCAGATTGAGAGAAATCAGCTGAGAATGCCCTCTGGTAGATTCCCACAGGATTTATTCAAGACACATCCCATTGAGAAAGACTACCAGAACATGGTGAAGAAAGCAAATCCCAAGGTGAACCTAGAAACACCTTGGGTTCCCCCAAAAGGAGCTGGAGACCACTGCTGGGAAGCAGAAAGTTTAGGCTTGCCTTCTGAGCCTGCTTCCACAAGAAGGAAACTGAAGTAGTAATAATAACATTAATAATAATAGTAATAATAATTGACTGAATGTACTGTATACTGTCATTTTATTACATTTTCTCAAGTTTTTGTGTGCTTTGTGTGCTTTTGTGTTGAATGACTGCTGAAGCAATAACCAAGGATGGGAGTTGAGAGGTCAGAATCACCTGTATGCAGTCTGACTGCATACATGTGCAGGTACTGCCTGTTGAATCTTTGTCAGGAGACTGTAAGGCACTTCCTCGGCAGCATATTGAATGCATAAGAGGCAGACAAGGCATGCAGGTGGCACAGCGGATCAGCAAGGAGCACGATTGCCTCACAGCTCCTGGGCTGGTTGGGCGTGAGTTTAATTGTAGATCAGTCTGTGTGGACCTAGTTTGTGCTCCTCATGTCTGTGTGGGTTTCCCTCAGGTGCTTCATTTTCCTCCTACAGGTCAGGGCCATGTGCTTCAGGCAAATTGGTCATTGGAAAGTGTGTGTGGGGTCATCCTGTGACTGACTGATGTCCCATCTAGAGGCAATTTCACAGCCTAGGCTGTGGACCACCATAACCCAGCTGAGGATAAGCAGTTTCTGAAGATGGAATTTTTCTACTGTATGACAAAACTGTACATATTGCACAAACCGATTTTGTCATTTTTCACTGTATAGTACACTTATGTGAGGACTGAGTGTAAACCTTTTACTATACTGAAATATTATGTACAGAAACAGCAACCCATCTTTAACCTAGGCCTGAAGTCCATAATTCTCCAAGCACAGTGCCGAACTGTTGTCAACCTCGCTCCAGTTTTTTTTTTCTTTACAAGTCAGCACGGAATGGTTCCGGCATAGCAGAAAGGTAGTGGACAAACAGAATGCCACACAATAGATGTTAAAGACAAAAAAAAAAAAAAAAAATCCGTATTCATTTCAGGGCAAGTATACCTGAGATGCATCGGTTGCGTAGCCTGCAATTTGTTTCCACAGAAAAACTGCGGCTGCCTGGCCTCTAAGAGGAAAAATGTGCTCTCCTACAGTTTGCACTGAAATTAACAGCATGGCATGGGGATTCAATACCTCTGAATAGCGAGTAATCGATTTAGTGCAACCACCACAACAAACAAGCGTCCCACGGGCCCAGGGGATGGAATATTAAAAAGCCAAGAACAGTTTTAAAGCCGCTGACACACAAAGCAAACCGTGGAAAAAGCCTGGAGCACATGGATTGTTTGACTACTGGATGCAATCCACTTTCCCCGCTGGCTCTGGAGCTAAGACAGGGAAGCAGGCTGATATAGGGCACAGACCAGCAAGCCAGCAGCCCTGCTTCAGGGGCAGGATGGCAGCCTGCGAATCTCAGCACATGGGCCTTCCCAGGTGGGTAGAGTTGTGAAAAGGAAGCTCTCTTCTGCTCACCTCAGCATCAACCTGCAGCCATGGGCAGATGCCATGATCATCATCTCCTCCCACTGTCAGTTCTGACAAGAGGCAACAGGCAGAGATGTGCTAACAAAGGGGTTTTTGTTCCTCTCACTGATCTAACATCCTTCTAACAGATACACACTCACCCGCACCCACCACATTTGACTTGTGGGCAGAAAAAATGAAGACATGTCTTAAGGAACAGTCAGTACCCGATTGTTATGGACACTGAAGGTTCTGGGCTGCTCTGAATTACTCTTTGCTGAGAGTGAAGAACTCCTCACACTGTAGCACATTTTCTCTTTTCTTGAAAGCCTTTAGGTCATTTTACGCTACGCTCTTAAATGAACAGGAAGATTAGCAAGACGGTGGGACCGAAAATTAATACTAAAGTAAGTTGTCTGGTTCAGAGGTTTAATTTTTCTGCTATCCAAGTATAACTTGGTCTTAAACTCATAACATCCAATATACAATACCTCCTAATGTGGATACTAGGCTGCGTGCTGGAATGTAATTTATATTAGTAATGAGGTCCTTTTAATTGAACGGCAAACTTACAGATGGATATAATTTTAAAAAATTGTTGGTAATTTAATTT
Source organism: Heterotis niloticus (assembly GCA_018136845.1). Classification (NCBI taxonomy): domain Eukaryota; kingdom Metazoa; phylum Chordata; class Actinopteri; order Osteoglossiformes; family Osteoglossidae; genus Heterotis; species Heterotis niloticus. The sequence goes on from CM030900.1 coordinate 16,510,421, forward strand.
TTCTGTGACAGAAGTGAATTATTAATACATCTCTTCAGAAGTCAGTAGATATCATTTATTTATTGACACAACCATACACGACGGTTCAAATCATGCCAAGTAAACTTATTGGCAGATTGTAAAAGCTTGGCTGTCTTAAACCTTCTGAATCTCTTTGAGCGGACAGAGAGTTTGTCCCAGTAGCTCTGAGCGTAGCAAACAAGCACATGACTCACAGGCAGGCGATGCTCTGGGTCCCTCCCTCCCTCCACATGGCCCCTGACCCGAGGACAGAGCTTTATGAGTGCAGGTTTGTTGTTAATAACTGCCTCTGGGACCTCACATCAAACAAAGTGGAGCCAACATCACCAAAAGCAGCACTGATTTTATACTGACCACCATACCCATCAGACAACACGTCGGCTTGCACAAAGACAGCACCCCCTGACCTTTAATCTTGATGGCTGCTGCCCAGTCTGCTGCTATATTCTAGTGCTGGGTAGCAACCAACCATTCCATCAGATCTCCTTCACGCTGAGCTTAGATGTTAAAGAACGCTTTCATTGCCCCCAGTGGCCTTCAAAAAGCAGTCTTCTAAAATGTGTATTAATTAATTCATGGGTATCATCTCTCCCTTGTATAATGCAGTATGACAATATACCATATCGAATTCTTGTGGAGGAAATGTGTTCGGCACGCTGTTGTTTTCCACAAACGTCACGAGAGACTGCAGTTTGTTAGCAAAATCAACTGTGAGCATGAACTGCTGGCAGCATTCACATGCCGATAAGAAATTGATAAGGCAACAAGCAGATTGCTATTTCTAAATGAGTCCGGAATCAGCAAGCGGTGGCTATTCAACAGCCCACGTGGAGCGTGAAAGCGCTGCGTAGCCACGACAATTCATTTGCAGCCATGAGTACAACTGCAAGCATAGTTCTCTCACCTGACCATAACCCACACACTCTGTTCACAAGCACACCGGAGCGTCCGGTGAATACAACTATCTAACCCTCCTGGGAACAAGGAGGGAAGCAAACTTATTTTATCATTGCTGACACAAACATCTTGGCCACAACTCTGCTCCATTCTCTCTCCTTCCTTCTTTCTCCTTCCATACTCACCATTCTGTTAGAGAAGTTGGAGAAGTCTTTCACCATGATCTGCTTAAGCATGTCAGGGTCGGCTATCAGCACCACAGGCCTCCGGCCTAAATAATAACTGAGAAGGGAAAAATCGGTCAGGAGGACAGGTTGAAATGCCAGAGACTGTTGCTGGAGGGCAACAACATGTACAACAGAGAGAAAGAATTCTCATTTCTGTGGTGATTACAGCAGACATGGCACTAGTGCACATGGCAAAGCACTCCGGAGACCTCAAGCTTACGTATGTGAATGGGAGACAAAGGTGTATCTTGCATTAAACATAAAAAGTCTATCCATCAGTTAGGACAGAGACAAGCCTATGTGGGAGAACATCAGCTCTTGGCAACTGTCCTAATGTATCCCAGAATTCACTGAGCCCTGCTGAAACCTCAGATGGGAGATACTTCATCCTTCACAAATTTTTCTCTGTCCTGATTCCAAAAGGTGAGGAAAAAACCTCACAAGGGTTCAGGATCTTTAAGAGTCCCTTAATAAGAACCGATGTATCATTAAATGTTGTCATAACTATTTTCTATTAAACATGGATAACTGGATATGAAACAGTTAATGCAAATAACAGGTATGTTTATATGATTGTTAGAAGAGAGAACTTAACCTTTCTGCTAGATCCAGAGTTTTGGGAAGCTATCATTTTTGAGACATCTGCCAGCTAAGAACATCTCATATTCAATTCTGAAAAGGTGTCACGATTTAATGCACCAAAAGGACTGTCTGCCTTTACTACCTTTGCCACCTGAAACAGTGTTTTTATTTCATCACGGGCCGTATCAGCTGCACAGGCACCGCTTTTTTGTGGCTTTGCAATAACATGGTGGACTAAAACATCTGGAGATGCACACCTGGAAGTATAAGACTGCATAATAAATATAAGCATATACAAAGTTTTTGGATTTATGAAGTGAAAAGTGCAGGAGGAGGACAGAGAATCTGAAACACCACATTGAAATGAACTTAAAATGAAAACTACAAAATGCAACTATGCAAGTGAATTACATTAAGTTGAATCACCAACCATCCATTTGTATGAGTTACAGAAAAAGACTCACTTGAGTGACATAAGACAGCTAGAAGATTATAAAACAAAATAAAAACCACAAAAAAGCTGCCTCAGAGCAGCGAGGTGATGCAGGAGATAGTGTTGCTTCTTCACACACGCTGTCCTGATGCGACTTTGAATCCGTCACCGTCTACGTATTGCGTTTTTTCTTATGTTTGCGTGGGCTTCCTCCAGACGTTTCCGTATGTCTGCCGTATGTCTGGATTACAGTTGTACTGATGACTCTAAATTTCCATTAATAGGCGTGTATGTGCGACTGAATGTATGTGTGAGCGATTATCGATTATGTGTCTGGACACTGCTTCACACCACACGCACATGGAATAGATTATGCACCACTGCAACCCTGAAGTGAACAAGCGGTTATCCATAATGAATGAATGAATGAACGAACGAACGAACGAATGAATGAATGAACGAACGAACGAACTACCTTAAAATTCACATAGAACTGAAATATGGCATCGTTTCTGTAACCCAATATAAATAATATTTTTTGTTGGGAGTTTAAAAAAGTTGATATTTCTTGTAAGGCTTCTGCTGGAAACAACTGCAATTTATAGGCAGTTTCCAGAAACACATAATTTGGAGAGATGAACACAAAAGCTGGATGTGTAAGCAGTCATGTTTCACTCTTTATCTGCACTCGGTGGTGCTCATATTTGAAGAAAGCAAAAGGATGGCTTCACCCATTGGTGATGATACAGGCTGCCATTTCACTGGCGTCCATTTGGATAGATGAGTAGTCTGAATGGCAGGGTCATGTTTTCGGCACAGATAAGCATGCAGCGGCATAGCATTTTTGCATTTTGCTCAGGACAGATTCAAAAGTTGGTTTATAAAATAAGGATAGAAGTTCCTACAAAATGACAAAATTGAAAACATATCAGCAAACATTTATGGGAACTTCTGGAGTAGATTTCATCCTAATGCATGCCTGACAGAAATGTAATCTTCCGTTCTTGATTAATATTCTAGTAGCCCACAGTATACTGTAATATCATTCAAGACTTATACAGTATAGTTCCAAGAGGGACTAAAAAACTGAACTGCAAAACATTTTGAACACTTGGATCAAATGGATCGGGCCGGACCTGCCTATGCGTCTGGAGCAACTGACTGCCCCCCGTGACAGCTACAATCTCTCCATCCATCATCTCAATCTATTTAAAAACGATGTATTAAAATTCTGCAATAAATAAATAATTAAAACAGGCATGCAGGACCCTTTCATAATATTTTTACTTGGCATGCTTGACCTTCACTGCTAGCCAACAGAATGAACTGACTGTCAAAAACACAGGCCAAACAAAATGGGGTAAAACCAAAAAGTCACTGATCTGGTATTACGCTGAGTTAGCATGCGCAGGCAGCAAGAAGCTGCCTAACATGTTCACCCCCACCACATCCATGGACTCCACCTCTTGACACCTCACAAGGAGTTCATGGACACTTTGACTCCTCAACTTTGGTATTCCGAGTTGTTTATCTCACCTACTGTGACACTGCTTTTCTCAACAGTTATTAACTTCATTCCTATCCTGCTATAAACACCAGGGGAGTCTTGAGCACAAGACGGCACACTCATGTGGGATTGCCCCAAACCTACAATTTACTCTGGCAGGTGCAGTACACTGCAATTTACCTTGCCAAAGGTATTTAAATGTGTCAACTCCAGGACCAAACTGTCCTTTAAAAACAGAGTGTGTAGCTGTACAAAACATGCATTTCGATTCGTGGCCAGGAATTAAGGCCCCTTTGGGGAGGGCTATTCGCTTTCATTTGAGAGCATAGCTCAGTAGCATGAGAATGAGCGACATGTGGCTGCGAAGTTTCCAAAATCTTAATAGTGGGAAGGCAGACTCCTCGAGGAGGCCTAGGAGTCACTGCAGTGGGCTTTGTACAGCTGTCAGTCTCCTTCTTGTACTTCTCTGACTGAGGAAACAACTTCACTAAACTATTCGGCTGAATACTTACTGAAGCAGTTTGAGAAATCGCTGCATTTTATATGGTAGCTACAGATACACACTGAAGCAGTAGCTTTGCGCACAGTACTTCAGCTCTTACATTTATAGAACTTTATTGGTTCATTTTAATTCAAACTAAAAAAAAGTCTAACGTGCCGTTGCACGATACGGCAGCAGCAAAGATTGTGAGCAGGGCTCTGTAGGTGCAGCTCAGCGCAGCCCTTTTCTTGAGCTGCTCTACTTTCAGAACATTTGTTGGCATGCAGACTTTTAAAGACTTCCTTCCGACAGCCTTGGAGTGCCTCAAACCAGTACAGTGGATAATCGTGTTCTGCAAGATGACAGAGTCAATGGCGTGTAGCAATATATTTCAAAGCCTTTTTATTTCCAGTAAGTATTGAGTGGCTGGATTACTTTAAGTGAAGGCTGTACTAATGTCCCTTGGCGTATATCTGCACTTTCCGACCGAGGAGCCTTTCTCAGTCCTGGCACAAAAGCTGGCCGTGGCAAGGCAATTTTCGCAGCGCCATCATCTTTTCATTTACACAGTGAAAACAGTAGCTTGTTCCTTTGATCTGTGGCATATAAAAAAAACGAAAGAATGAGAGAAAAAACCTTCCCCTCGGTGCACTCGGATATCACAGGAAGCTAAAGAGGGCCATCAATCCTGTGTTCTCTTCTGCTTCCTTTGGTAAATCCACCCCTGTGAATACAGACCAGTCACCCTGGTAAAGACAACCTTAACTGAACTGAGGGCCACTGAAGGCCAGCAGGCCTTTTAATTGTTTTATTAGATAAGCAGTTCTTGCTGAGCTGTAGTTGCATTAGAATATGTCAGCATTCACAGAGACAGGCTGACAAAAGAACTGGCTCCGATATCTGACCACTGATGGGTAAAACAAACTGCAAATTGTATGATGTTCCATTTTATTAAAATCACAACTATTTGGGCATGTACATTTGCTTTATGGCCCTACTTCTGTATTCAGTGGCAATGAGAGATGGTTCATCGTTGTCCTAATCGCTGTCATAAATCCTGACAACAGATAGTACACTCTTCTAAACCATGTGAGTTTCTGTCATTTTCCAAAGTGTACCTGAGCAAGATCCAGCCAAAAAGCTGAATGTCAAGCAGTAGCCTAAACAAGATCATCTGCTATGCTCCATGACTGTAGCGCTACTCTCCTGCTGCAATATCAGCTCGATGAATAGGATGTGCAAGATATTGAATATAACCGAATATAGCACACCTGTATTTAATACGCTGTATGGCCAAAAGTATGTAGACCACCCCCTTCCAATCACTGAGTGAAGCTGTTTCACCTGCACCCACACAGCATAAAAACACATTTTAGACAATCGTGTGCTTCCAGCTTTGTGGCCATAGTTTGGGGAAGAAGAAGCTCCTTTTCTGCTCTAGCATGACTGTGCCGCCCCATGCACAAAGTGACCTCTATAAATGCATGGTTTGCCTAGGTTAGTGTGGAAGAACTTGAGTGGCTGCACAGAGCCCTGACCTCAACCCCACTGAACACATTTGGGTTGAACTGGAACGTCAACTACGAGCCAGGTCTTCTCACCTGACCTCACCGATGCTCTTATGGCTGAATGCTTTTACCTCACCGATCCTCTTTTAGGTACAAATTCCCAAAATCTGGTGGAAAGTCCCAGATGAGTAGGGTTGTTATAGCAACAAAGGTGGGGGGGGCAACTCCATATGAATGCCCATGGGTTTGGAATGGATGTTCGACAAGTAAATATGGGAGTGATTGCTTAGGTGTCCACATACTTTTGGCCATACAGTGTGGTACATCAGACACATAGTAGCATTCAAAATGTTATAATAACAGGAAATTATATTGTCGAGTATAAAGTATTGATGAAGATCATCCAGCTTAGAGGAAGAGGAAGAAACAAGACAAGTATGTGATTCAGAGCATGCATGTTTGTACACATCAGTGCAGTCACTGTTGATCTCCACTTACCCACACACCCTGCCATACTGCTTTATCAGGTTGTTTAGAGGTTCAAAGAAACCCTGAGGGAGAAACAAAAACTGGATCACAGATCATGTAAACAATATGAAAAATCATCATGGCACATGATCATTAGTGTGCAGCTCATTTCTATAAATAATGATGAAACAGCACTAAGTTATTGCACAGGCAACAGTGAACAATATCTATTGAGTGTGTAAAACGTGGCCTTTAACTATTATGTTGGTATGTGAAGAACCAGGTCAAGGCTGTAGGTGCTTAGCTCCTTCCTAGACTCCCACTTGACCAGGTGTTTGCAGTCATAATAATGTTTCCCACATAAACCTTCGAGGGGGGGGGGGGGGTCACCTGTCAACTGACTACAGCTCTCCCTCTTCTGAGACCTACAGGAACACCCAGAGCCGTAACAGCACAATAGTGCTCAAAATCTGGCTACAGCTGCATTCATTAGAATATTGATTGATTCTAAGGTCCCTGTTTTAATTCTCCAAAGGTCTATTATGCTGAAAAGCAGCTATTGTTCTCAAAATGCCCAATTTATTTCACACTGAGATGTTGCCGGGCGGCTCATGTTGCTGTATACACTGAAACAAAGGCCTATTTCAGAGCAGTACGATTAACAGAATTTATGCCACTAAATTTGTTCGCCGGTTAATCTATCATTCAGACAGAGTATGTAATCCAGGACTCGATGAAAAATAAAACAAGTCATCTGTCTTTCTCACGGTAAAAATTTAAAAGCTGCTCACTAGTACGTGACCCAAGTGGGCTCTGGATCAAGACAGCGGGTTGAAGGCATCTTTAAATCATGCTCTATTTTTTATATAAACATCCGGTGACATCTAGGCAACAATTTGTCTATTGTCCTATGCTGTCACGTGGTCTGTTAGTAACTTGGACCATGGTGTAGGAGAGACTACATCTGTCTCTGTATAAGAATAGGATGACAATAACATGAACCATGAGCCTTGACTTTACAACCAAATTTACATTCCCATTATCTGTAATGTTCCTCTTGCTGTATGTTTTACAGGAAGACTGGTCTGAGTCATCTCAGCTGAAGTGGAAGTGTCTTGCGCTATTTAACTTAAATTAACTGGACATTAACACTGAACAAAACATTAACTGCTTGCTATCATCTGTGGCACGGCAGCATGCTGGGTTTGGCTGGTGGGCGGGTGTGCCGTCGTAACAGGGTGGGACATTAAGGACATTTTACAGAGGTTTAAGAGCAAACTGCAGCAACCAGACAACGAAACAAAACACAGCAGCTTTGGGCAACATCTGCAACTCACATCAGTCTCAGCTCCACATCTGTCCGGCAACAACGCATTTCAGTACTATGGGCCCACCTGACCCTCATCCTTGAAGTGTGGATGATAACCTTGGAGGCACACAAACCTTAGGCAGTGTTGACATGGAGAAAGACTAGGAACCAAAGGGAGAATATTCTTACACTCCTTACTTTACACCAAGAAAGATGCTTAGCTGAAATGCACTCACGTGTTCCATCTACAGCTGCATAAATAGGTATGTCCAAATTATCAGCCATGTTTTGTATGAACAAACCATCAGCCTGCAGAAGTCTCTTCAAATAAAGTTCAACTAAACGGCTAAATATTATGCCAGAAAATCAACTGACAGCATCTTTCTTGTGTAAAAAAAGTGGGATCACAGATTAAACTTGACATTAAAGCAGCATTGACATCCTCGCCACTGTCATATATCAAAACACTGCCTGAAACTACATATACGGCACCTTTTACTGTTCCCTGCTGGCAACCTCAGGAGCAGTAATAGTGGAATCAAGAAAAGGGAAACATACAGTAGAAACATTTGTAAAGCAAATAACGGAAAAAGAGGCACCACACTCTATCTGTGAGTGTCTTACGTCAGTCTAAGGTTAGAACACATGTTCACCTTCAGAGACGTCATCCTTCCAGCTCTTCCTCCACACAGACGACCGTTCCAGCAGGACCAGAACTCGACGCTTGCTGAACCCGGATCAATCACACCATTACACGAGCCATGGAATCCAGCATGCAGTCATGTTATATTGGCATTCCACATGCCAGTGGCTTGGGCCGTTGCATCCCAGCATCTGTTTACATTTGTACTGACTTTTAGATTCTCACTGATTCCCAGTGCTTGCCAGAGTCTCTCAACATTTCTCAGTATCTCAGCAGCTTTTAGCATTCGTTAGGGTTTCACAGTGACTCTCCCTATCTCACTGGGCTTTTTGGGGATTCTTGGGGTCTCTCCATGCTCCTGGTCCCTCTCACCTTCTCACGGAGCATGTTCATTCAGAACCAGAACTGTACGACCCCAAAGAGCCGGTTGAGCTGCGAATGATTAACCCACAGTGACTGGCAGGGGTTTACTGGGGTAGGAGAATTTAAGACTTAGCTCAGCTATAATAGGAGCACAGGCAATATGACTGCATGCCAATAAACAGACTCCCATCAAAACCCCCATTTTTACACACCAGCATACTGCCCACCACATCTGTGTGCCTGCAGAGTCTCCTTCCCCCTGCTCTTATCAGGCTGGGAGAGAGACAACAAGGAATTCCTGCCCAGTGAGGGTCTCTGGAGGACAACTGGGTTCATTTGTATATAAAGCGGTGGGTCAGCCCCATTCGAACCAGCTGCAGGGCCTGTTTAGCACCTGGCTAACCTGGAAGCTGCTCCCATCTAGCAGCAAGTGGTCTATTTCAAAGGCTTCATTCCCACAAAGAATGGCCGAGTGGACCAAAGCTGGTTCTGTCTACTGCACATCATTATCTTGCTCCAGGAAAAGGAAAGGACCTCTATATTTCATGGTGTTAGAGAATTTTTATTATTAAACAAGAAACAACACCGCCAAACCATTCCAATGTATACTTTAATTATACAGCACAACCAGGAGTTTAACAGTAGCGGACCAGACCAATGAGAAACGAGAATCCTGTAAACAGACCAACCAAAGCAGGGATATAACAAGTTAAGTCCCACCTTTTAACAATTTTTTATTCAACTGAAACAAATATAAAGCAGCTTCTTAATAAAAATTATTCATCCACAATGGTTAGGGGTGAAGGTGTGGGCTCCTGTGTTTCTGCCACAGTGGAGTGACTCAAAAGACCACCCAAACACCTATTGCTAGCTTCCGCCTGGGGCTTCTAGCTACTCCACCAGCTGTTTCTCTGCACACTGTTGCACCTGCTTGAACACAGACATTAGCATACAAATACAGACATATGCATCATCCTCAAACACAAGAACAAACACACACCACATCTCCCCTACTCCACATGCGCACACATTCTGTAAGCATAGACACACAGTGAGTGCCTACACCTGTCACACACATACACACTCCATGTCTGAGCTGCCTCTGTCTATGAACATTACTCTTTTAACCCTAGAAGCTGTGGCCTGGATTGTGCTCACACGGTTAACATGTGTGAGATTCCTGGCTTACTGGCCAGACAGAGTTTTCCAGGGATCTACATGGATGGCCTTTGTGCAGACTCCAGAGCTGCTTCAGCCCCCACAGTGAAGGTAACTGCGCTCTAATGTAGAGCATGCATGGGGGCCCCACTTCCTGCTTCTTCAGCAACATGCGGTGCCAGAAATCAGCCAGAAAGAGCAAGCAAAATTTGTGAGAAGTATTTTAAAATCTGGCCAGAAAGTACTGTACAAGTGTTGAACAAAAAGGATGCTGGACACAGGCTCAGTCCTGTGAATCAGGTGTAAAACAGTTTTACAGCATAAACCCTCTCTTATTAAACTGAAACTGATTCATATTGTTAGCCTCCCCAACCCTAGAGCTGCTACCTACTACTTACAAAAAGCTTTTTGAACAAGATTTGATATTAGAGGTTACAATTCTGCATTCAGGAAGTAACGTCCTCTGGTTCAATCTTATTTTGCAGCTCTTGTCTAAAAATAGGCTGAGAGAAGGAGCTGCATGGTATTAAATCGGCAATTTATGCACCCAGGCTCCCTCTCTTTTCTATTCACCTATTCGTGAAAGAAGCCATTTCCAATGTGTATAATCTATTTAATGATCACAAGGTATTAAAAGCAATTACTGCAGAGTGTTCTTTACAGAAGAGATCTAATGAAGTACAGCCAGGACAGATAGGGACCTTCAGCACTGCAGTCACTCCTGCCTCAGAAAACCCAAAGTCCAGTCACTAAACACTGATCCCACCTGCCACCCTTAACACTCCCATGGACCACCCACCCCCACTCCCTCCGCCAGACATTACACAGCTAACAGCTTAGTCTGATCTTCTTTCTGTGGGAAAGAATCCATCTAGGATGGACATGGTGGCTCTTCTGTACTCAAATAATAAAATGTTAATGACATGCAGTCTTAACCGATAACTGCTGATGTCCAGGGGAAATCAAAAGACAAACCTAAGCATTGCATCCAGTGTTCCTTTTGTGTTTCTGTGCTGCATAATGGTCTGCTACTGTCATCTATAGACCTTAGTATTGAACGAGTTCAATTTTTGTAGGGTTCAAGTTTAACCTCTTCTTATAGCTCGATCCCTGTGCGTAAGCCCTACTTTAAGTCATCATCCATAACCTGAAGAAGATGTGATGTAATTTCCCAAAGCGCTGTTAAACCACCCTATTATAGACTTTGCTTATTATAGGCAATTTGTTCTTTTATCTGTTCCTTAACCAGATTGCTCATGGGAAAATAAACACAACATAGTAGCAGCAGTAGGTTATTTCCAACAATTCCTTTGAGCCCTCACCTTTCGAAACAGGAACATGTTGCCAAAGAATGGTGATGGTTTGGGGTGCCGGATTCCACAGCGAGCCAGGACAGTGTAGGGGAACACAGAATACCTGCAACGTGACAATGGAAAAGATGGGGTGAAAGGGATAATCCACTTTTTATTTTGCCAATGTGCTGCCTAAGCACTTCAGCTCATAGCCACATAATATTGTGACATTTCAGGGATTTATTTTTCCTGGTGAATATGAAATTCCCTGAAGACATAAATTATTCATCATTGCCCATCCTGAAGATGAGCATGTTCCTTAAAAGCAATTTTTACACAAGAGTCTTAGGAGTAACTGATGGCATTCGGCCAGACAGAAGAGGACTTTGCTCCATCATGTGCCACCATGCCTTGAACATCATGAGGATCTAATCGGTTCATTTTTCTGGAGTTAAAGCTGCAGCTGACAGACACTGTAACAACACAGGAGAAAGGTATAAAAAAAAGCTAACAATTTGTTATTTCCAGTACTTACTAAATCTGTTAAAATGAACAAAATCAGCCTAAATGCATAACAATATGGATGACAGTACGAGTGGGCTAACAGGGGGATGGGGCTCACACTGCTAATATTGTCCAAGATGGATCCTGTCCCCTGGTCACAAACTACAAAACAAAACTCAATTGGGCTAGATCAAGATCAAGCTGTATTCCCACCACCAAATTTCTAATTAAATTTGACTTACGATAAAATACAGCACCGGGCATCTGGCGATACTCTCTTTATTGCACAGTTGTTCTTTCCACAGACAGACAAATTAGAAAAACGCTAGGAGGAATATAGTGCTAGCACACATGGTCATTAGTGTAGATCCACAATGCCCAAAACTCATTTGACCAGTCTTTGCCAACTACGACTATAGAATTTAAACACCGCAAGGAAAAGCCATTTTCTCTACTATAGAAACACAAACATATAATATTTGTAAAAAAAAAATTTATATTTGTAATATTTGTAAAAAACTAAAAGGATGTGCACTGCTCTCATTTTTGCTCATCATAAAAACTATACCTGGGACCAATTGAAAGTTGTATGGTGTAGCATCAAGGTAGTCTCTGGGACACAAGGTATGACACAAGACTTAAAGGGCCTAAGAAAACAATATGGGTTAACATAACAAATAGTGGATGCAACCAAACACTTTGCGATGGGATGTGCAGTACTGGGAGTAGCAGATCATCTGTCCAGTGAACCTGAGGTCTGTTCAGAGGAAGCAAATTCTACACTAAAAGGCTTTGGAGTGCTGGAAAAACCCATTTGCCATGTACCAGTACTGTTCGAGGGCAGGATGCCACAGCCTAAATTAAATATTTACCTCCCTTTGGTCAAGGATACTACCTGTTAGTGTGACAGGAGGCACAATGGTTAAAGACCTGAGAATGACCTTGCCACTGTAAAATCTACACAACCGACCAGGACTGCAAGATTTGTGAGCCCCTTTGGATAAAATCATCTCCTGAAACATGTAATGCATTGACCTCTAAAACCTTTATAATGAAGATGAACTTCCTCACATTCCTGTGCAACCACAGGGATGAACCATGCTCTTTGCAGAGAACTAGCAGCTGTGAGGCACCAACAGCTGCAAGCTACTAACAGCTGCAAAGCAGGACTGACTGAGCACCCACTGATGGACGCATTTTTGCTCCTTGCCTTACATGACTTTACTCATCTTTGCCTGACTTGATGCGAGTCTGTTTTTGTCTTAAGAGTACTTGAGCACAGGGGATGGTGCATTTGCCTAGACACTCGGGTGAAGGGGAGGTTAGGGTTGAAGGCTTAAAGCAATACATGACCAGAGGGTTTTCTGTACTCCCAATACAACCTCAGACCAAGTAGGGAGGGAACATGTTCAAACTGTAAAACCCATCCATCCGCAGAACAGTCACTCACAACTGACCAACAGCAATTAAAATAACATTAGGAGATATTAAGCAAAATTCTAACTGCTGATCAAATTTCATGTGCAGCAACCGCTGTAATATCTTCTAGCTAAGCATTAGAGCTCAAGTCAAGTTCCTCCATGCAAACAAATGGACCACATGCAGAGACCCACAAGGGCATGCCAGTGAAGGGAGGGCTGCATGTGGTCTGTGATCACCTCCAGGATGGATGGGTGTGGTCTCAAGGTTCCACAGTGTCCATGGGATTCTGGAAGCATGCTGCTGAGATGAGAGAACTAATTGGCAGTCTCCATCTAATGCTGTGGATCTGCAGCTACTGCAAACCCCCAGAGCCTGTGGAAGACCACACAGTCCAAGAAACACCCAAGAGCCAAATTAAAACCTTACCAATAGACCAATGTTGCTAAACAAAACATCACAAAAAAGTCTGTTTAAATGGATTTCTCATTCAGCAAAGATCATTTGCTATAATCCTAATAAAACCCCTGGTTCCATAACATACATGTATAAGAATGTATAGAGTTCTAGACCTGTTTATCCTCTCCCTATTCACACCCTCATGACAGAATGTCTTTTGTTTAGTTTGATACAACATTTTCCAGCTGAACTGTGTAACTGAAAACTCCCCACCTATGAGGTATTGTTATTCTGCGACTGTACTGTACCCATTCTGTCTGGTCTGCAGTGAAGTGTAACTCTCCTGTGCTTTGTCATTGCCTATATTGAGCAATATATTAAAACCCATCATTATGTCTGAAGGAGGGGTGAAGAAATTTTGAATAGCCTGCTGTGCATGAGTGAGAGGGATCTGCTGCAACTTTATTCTCTACTGCACAATGGGATCCTGGGGTGCCTTCACATTTATTGAACACGTCACAGTCGAATCCACCCTCTTCCACTCTTACTTTGGCATACATTGAGTTTTCTCTTCATGTACTGAACACAGACAAGACATTTCTAATTCACATTACAGTGAATTGCATTTTGTTTACTGTTTTCTGCACTTTTTGGCAAATATTATTGCTAAATGTCCATTGCTGTACAAAGAAATGAGAAAGAGTGAATGAGTGTAAATAGTTTATTAGTTATATAGGTGATTTACAGTGGTTTAAGTGATATTTACTGCAACTAGAGGGCATGTTTTTTCAGGGGGGGCTTAAAGAGGTCATAATTTTTCTCTTTTAAAATTGTAGGAAATAGGCTTCCTATTTAAGTTTACCCAATTTAAGTCAGATTTTCAGGAACAGATTAAGAATATAAACTGGGGTATTACTGTACAGTATTTCTCATTTTCCATATCTGAAGATGAGGAAAATAACCATTTCCTAGGGATATACTGTATGTTGTGACATATAGAGACTTATAAAATAATTGCCACCCTTAATAAAAATGAACAAAATATCAATAAAAACATGGAAGGTAACTACATAACTACATACATAACTACCTGTTTTTATATCAAAAGTAATCACCAGCTCTCTGATTAAACCATTCCATGGTACCCTCAGCGATAAAATATCATTTCGGTTGGTTTCTGGAAGTTAGCCCTTGCTGATAAGGAAACATCTGAAGCTTAAATTTTCTAAACCTCGTTGGAACTTTGAACTGAGCTTGGAGCTGTGGACAGATAGCACCAAATTTGAACTGCTATGACCACTCACACCATCGCTATGTGGACATCTTTTGTTATATTCCTGTTTTAATTGGTCAGTCTGAAGGGTATTCAAGGGTCATTGGCCTGCCCTGAAGCCCATAAAAGTGGGGAAAAAAAATCTGTGGTGGGGTGGTGTTCCTCTCATAGGTGAGAGGAACTGTGTTAAACTCCTGGTTGTGCTGCATAAGTAAAGTATAAATTAGAATGGTTTGTCTCGTTTCTTGTCCAAAAATAACATTTTTCCACAGGTTCATTTAGCATCAATGCAAAATCCACACAAAACATGTCATAGCCATTGTGAAATATGGAGGTTGACTGTTATCTTTTTAACCATCTATTCTTCCATTATCATCTTCTATACTTGTTTATTATTTATCTGTTTCCATCTGTTCATCTTCTAAACTACTCAACTCACATGTGCTGTCATGTGCTGGTATGTTCTTTATTTAGTGTTTTGTGCAACATATTCCAGCTAAAACTATAACCCCAAATCAGAAAAAGTTGAGACATTATGGAAAATACAAATAAAAAACTCAGTGATTCTTACATTTAGTTTGACTTTTATTTCATTGCAGACAGTATTTCATATTAACAAATATATTTCATATTAACAAATGAAATGTTAGTTGATCAGCCAAAACATGAAATATTGTATCTTGGGTTCATACTGACAATAAAGTGAACCTTGAACCTTGATGCTGTGGAGCAATTTTGCTGTCAGTGGACTTGAGGCCCATGTTGACATCCACAGCAAAATTAACTCTACAAGGCACCAATAAAACGGTTTTAGTGCTAGAAAACTGCGGTGTGGATGCAGGTTGATCTTCCAGCATGATAATGAACCTAAAATATCGTACGAAACAGAATCAACAATCTGCAACAGCCACCACAGTCAGCAGACTAAAGTTCAAAAGAGCCATACATAAATGTAGGCCTAAGTAAATCAAGGATCTGCAAAACTTAAACTTTGAGCTACAGTCCAAGTTCCCACCTAATGTGTTCTTCAACCACATTAAAAATCATATAAAAAAGTTTTCTGCAGTTAACTGTGCTGCAGGAGTGTGCACCAAAGTCCTAAAAATAGGGTAGTAAATACTTCTTCAAAAACATCGCGGATACCTGTTTTGAAAATGCATCTGCATGTACGATTCTTTGTGATGACACAAAGCTTTTTATCTTTCCTGCTTATTTTGTTCATGTTTTATGACAGTGCCAATAAACTTGAAACCCACAGTTTATCTTTCAGCTGCAACTTCAACCACTTGAAATGACACACTGAGATGCCAAATATAAGAGCAACATCTGTGATTATTGAGTACATTTGCACTCCGAGGCAGTGAGTTCACAACTTTGCTCAGTTGCGTGCAGCTCCCCAACAACAATGCACACCACCTTACTGTGAGTACCTTGAGTGCCATCAAGACAATGGTGACTCCGTGTGTAGTTGCCATGATTTGCGTTTGGTCTTCAGCCAGGTGGCTAATCTTTGACAGAGGGGTGTCCATAGCTGTAGTTTTATCATTCCTCTTTTGCATTGACCTTCAACCTTGCCAATTATTACTTCCTAATGCCAAATAAGGACTCTGGGTTCCAGTGCTTCAAGTGTTGCAACATTCAGTAGATTAAAGGCCCCTGTGGATGTCATTGGTTATGGCTAGACACACCATACTAAGGCCATACATTGTCAAACATATAATCCAGCAAGACATATTTAGCTTTTTATTCATTTAGGGGACACTTTTCTCAAAAACTACTTGGAATAAATTACTAGTTTCTACAGCTGGATAATTTTTACTGCAGCAATTTAGGGTAACTGCCTGGCTCTAGGGTACTACAACAGGACATCTGATTTGAACCTGGCTCCTTCAGGTGCAAGCCAGCAACTCTAACCCCTGCACCACTAGGCCCTTAAAAATTAAAGCGCAGCAGATGTCTGCTTTCACAGCAGCCGTATTTGTAACCCCAGTCCTGCGCATGCCATTCCATACCCCTCAGGATTCTGTTCCTCCCCACTAATAAATCAGCCAGGGCTTTGTTTAATGAGGACTTCATAGGGGCAAAGAGTTACTTGCTCCTACCCCCACTATCATATCCATGGACCCCTCTGGAGGAGATGAGTGTTCTCCTAAGTTCTCCCACTGCAGTCACAAGCAATTGCAAGAAACAGCTGCAACAACCAACCACAAAGATGCCTGTAAACAGGAACACCTGCTCCATCAATGCAGTGGTGTCTGCGTGTTATTGAGTGTGTTCCACGCTTGGAGGAGTGCCAGCATATTTCCCCTCGGAAGTGACTCCTACCCCCAACTGTGTTTGCCTATGAAAGAGGTTTGCTCCCCCTTGCAGGAAATCAGGGTGGTTAAGGCAGCTGTCAGCAGGCCTGACACTGGTCAGTGTGTGAAAGGGACTGAGGTCAGGGTGACTTCACAGCATCAGCGGCCCTGTGATAGCACTCGATCACCAGTTGAGGCTACTGTATCACTGATATCAATAGCTCACATTCACATTTGATTTTCTGGGTAAACTCACTTGCAACCTTCCAATGTGCTCCGTTAGCCAGAGGGCACAGCCGAGCACAAAACACTACATGCAAATGGTGTGTGCAGTACATAAATGATTGAGATGCTTGAAAAATGACCTCATCCCCTGGGATCATTTTTGATGACATCATGAAGACACACACAAGCCTGCGGTCTTATTTAAGCAATAAATTTGGTCACATCTGTTTGAGGGATGAAACCCCAGAATGTAGGGGATGCTGCTATTACTGCTGTTGCTGTGCAAATATTCTTAACCACAGAAATTCAAATACTGACTTATAGTTCTGATAATTGAATTGTTTTTACACATAGATTGCTGCTCAGTCAATATCTCTTGAGGATGCAACGGTGCTCCAAGAACCAAAACAAACTTCTAACCATGCATACACAATGGTTTACCAAGATGGCATGCTGAAGTGTGGCTGTCTGGGGTTCAGCAGCTTGCTTTTTGTGCTTCCTTTAATGTTGCAACCTGCATCATAACAAACACAAGTGTTAATGTAGAATCAATGTTTTTGTTTCTGCTCACTTTCTCCGCTCTTCATACTACTGATCAGCCCTGAGGAGGCTGGCCAGCAGTTGTATGCTCTGGACCAGCAGCAGATAAGAGGTAAGAACTTGCCATGCTTTAGTGCAGTGTGCAGTGAAAAGATGCAGATGTTGTGCGGGAGAACAGACCTATAGCCTGGATACGTGCTGACTATCGTGAATGCCGTTGGTGTGTGATGCCACCCACTCGGCAGCTGCAAGACCTCTGTGAGTGACATAGAAAACCTTCTCAGCGGTGAACTGGCTTAGGTGAACTCTCGATATAGCTTTTCTTTCATTTCTCTGCAGATTTGTTGCTGATACCCATACTCCTGTATACATATCATTACTACATTGTGCACTACTCTAATTTCCTTTTGTAATAAAGAACATTCAGTTAAATTGAATACATAAGTACAAAGCCTTAAATGCTTAAATGTTTATAGGTTCCTTTGGAGACTGAAACTTAATAGAGTGGGTCCCCAACTTAAAGAACTTATGTTATAAACTATTTTGAGAAATACTTGGTAGCCATTTTTTAATAAATAGAGATAGCGTACAAATTTAAATCACCTTCTTAGGATGTATAGGCAGACAGTTATGGTGAATACAAAGCGCTGAGTTAAGTTTTTCAACTACCTGCCCTAGCAAAGGATATATATTGACCTTTCTTGTGTCATAAAAAACAATGACAGGCGACTAAGAATGCACAAACACATGCACAAGGTGTCCTGGCTCACCAGAGGGAGGGGGAAGAGAGAGAGAGAGCGAGAGAGAGAGAGAGAGAGAGAGAGAGAGAGAGAGAGAGAGAGAGAGATGCTGCTTCCCACCATTTTTGCCAGTGTACAATACATAAGCAGCTGCATACAGATTCGAGGAGGAGGCTTCAGGTCACACTATGAACTTTGAGTGATAAGCCAGCTCTTGGTCCCAATGAAGTTCTTACGTAGGGCTCCCTTTTATTATGAATGTATTATCAGTGAAGCATATTGCAGTGTGTGGCACAAACACATGGCACAGAAGTGTGTCCACACGTGGTCAGTCAGTGGCATTCTGCACCCTGAACAGGGCAAAGTTGGATCCTTTGAGGATTCAGTGTAAGATCAGGAAACAGATGAATGTAACGCTGCCGCTGAAGCCAAGTACTGCACTTTACAATGTAAGGTGGATAAGTGAATAAACATGACTGTGGTGCCACAGGCATGCTGCAATACACTAGAATTCCCCAAACAGTGGGCAGGCAACCCCAAATGTTTATCTTTCTCCTCATTCCATAGCCTAGGAGTTTCTTGTTTTCTTTTCTCAGTTGCCACACAGTTACCTCCAGCGTAATTCATTAGCATCTGCTGTTGTTTTTCCCTCTGCCTTTTATCACTCTGCTAACTATACGCTGTCACACTATAATAAGCACTCCTTGAAACATGTATTCCATTTTTACACAACAGTTTATCTCTCCGCTGACTGATGGTGTGGAAACTGACACTATTTCACCTTAAAGGGTCATTACCAAGGTTACCTTGCCACCTTGTAAGCACTGGTTTGACTTGAGCAAACCTGCACCAGTAAGTTGCCTTTAATAAAGTCAGCTTAACAAACACTTTTGAGTGGTTTACTTTGGTCCAAGGAGAAAAAAGTTTGCAGTTAGAAAAAAAGTGTATCCATCTGAAAGTACAAGTGGATTTATTTTTCTCCAGAATGCTTTGAAAAAACTGCATTTTATCAACAGACAGAGAGGTAGAGATGCAAACATGAACCATCCCTGCATATATGTGTCTGCATTTTGAGTAACATGCCCAGCTGATATGCAACAAAATGCACAACTCTAGTACATCTGTACTGCAGTCATCTGATGTCCATCTGCAACACATGACCAGTCATTCTGCAGACACTCATGGGGCAGTTCTGCTGTCCTCTCTGTCTGGAGTCAGTCCTTGGAGAGAGACTGCACTCACCAATAGAGGAGTGCCAAAAAGATCAAGAGCAAGGCAATGGTCACTGACGTCCCTTGGTCCTCCATGGTGATCATCTTCAAGACGTCCACCGCTGTCTCAATGACTTGCATGCACTTTCGAGAGTGTGCCGTTGCTCCTGCAGCCAAGGAGATAAACTGTCATTGATAAACCCCCATCCCCCTGTACTGTCCTGCCAAAAGTCAGCTCAAAGAATTCAGCCACTCACGATCTCAGTAAAAATGACCACAATTAGCTGGGTAGTCCACAGCCTATCATTGTCTACCCACATGTATCCGTAGCCTAGCATCTCTTTGTTAGTGCACTAAGCCATGCGTGGTGATAGCAGGCGAGCACAACACAAGCACAGGCTTCCACCTGGAGATATCTTCAGAATCCAACTTCAGGCTCTGGAGGAGCACAAGTCACAGTTGATGAACCTGCCCTTCATCGATAAAACTCCTGGGACAGATCCTAATTTTACTTCTGCCCTTTATACTAGATCATAGGAAGGGCTTCCTTTTTGATCTTCTCCAGCTGAAAACAAAATTACCGTTGCACTTGCCATCCCCCCTAGACCAACAACCTCCTATTCAGCATGTAGAGCTCCACCTATGAGTCCTCTGCAACAAAAAATGCAAAACTATTCCCCTTATCTCTAATTGGACATCACAAGTAAGCCTTCTTTCAGTGCAAGCAGCTGTATGGAAAATAACTTGAACTGTTATGTGCAACTGTGGTACCGGGGACCTATGATGACAAATATCAGTGACAAATATTAGAATACGAATTACAGTAAAGACCCAGAAATGACCCCCGCCCCCCAAAGTCCCTACAGGGCTTAGCCCTTAGCCCCTCACTGCCTCCTACCTCTCATGTCTTCTTACTGCCCAGAGTGTTGGCACTAGTCTAACTCTACCTGCCAGCTCTTTGTGCTGCCTCTTCCCCTCTCACAGAAGTATTATTCTAGCTCACAAGCTTGGGCTCGGATGTACCAGTCATCTGACCTCCTAGCACCTTCTCAAGATTTATTTCTTCATTTGCTGTCATGAAATGATCTAATGTTGTCTAATGCAATCTCGCTCTTACTGTGCTCTTAACCCTTGCTTATCAGACATTGAAACCATCTTTAAGCCGTTGCTCTGTGTGATTTCCTTTTGTAAAGCGATTGTATAGTGTCACTTTGAACATTTTTTTTTTTTTACAAACAGCATAATATTTTATCCTGCACTTTATCCCTTTTGCTTTCTGCAACCCTAATATTCTAAGACACCTAGCACAAAACTGCGAAATAAACAATTATGAATTTAATGGGTGACAAAAATTCAAAGAACATTTCTGTCAGTGAACAACAATAATGGTCCAGTACCAGTCCATGACAGCTTTGCCAATTCCTTTTGCAATGCAACTCTTGCAGCTGGGCAGTGCAGGCACTGCAGCCTCACAGGACTTACAGGCCCACTAATATGATCAACACTGCACAGCCAATAAGCAAAAACAAAACCAGTGTAATTTAATCTTGTGTTAAATGCCATGTTGCATAAAGCATCCCTTTACACAGTGCCTTGGCATCATAAGACCAGGGTGGATGTGTACAGAAGATGAGTGTGGGGGGGTTGGTCTTTTATCCTACAGGCATGTTCATGGGAAAGACATGCATCGTGGAGATAAGCTGCAGAATTTTACGTAACAGCAGCTGCTGCCCCTCATGATGCTGGCCGTACGGCTACACCAAGTCTGACGTGGGAACCATCGCGCCCAGCTTTAGGGAACAGTCAAAGTCTCTCTCAGAAGCTGGTTTACAGGTAACTGCACATTCACTTTCAGTGGCTCAGCTGCTTATAACGGCTGCAAGGTGAAACATTAATCTGGCCTCAAGGGCTGTATCACTAAGTAAACTGCATTGGTTGCATTTGTGAATGCAGTGTACGTTGGGTGGTAAAACACAGTGGAAGTCTACAGCAACTCACCAGTCTATTCTTACAGCAAGGCTTTCCCACAACCTGACTGCACAAGTACACTACAGATATATGTAACAGACACCGGAGAAGCATCCTGGGAAAATTCAGTAACCCACTGCTGTACCCTCATTGTAACCGAGACGTGGGTTTCCCACCAGAGAAACGACATTTTGACCCTTACGCATACCTGTATATGGACGGGCTGAAAAGTAAAAACTCTCTTGACTCTTGAAAGTTTGTATGAACTTTGAACTACGTAAGTCCTGAATTTAATTTTGTGCACAGCGGACCTACAGGTTTGAAGGATAAAGTACTGTATCGGCCTCCACTTCTAGATCCTGCTCCATGCTGATTTTATTAAAGGGATACACAACTAAGCTTGAAGACAAATATTAGTGGATTTATTAAAAATAAGCACAGTAGTTTCAACATTCCATCTTTTTGTCATCTCAAGAAAATACTGTGGTTTTCAGACATCTATAATACCTAACTGAATCCAAATCCAAATTAGCTGAAAATACAGGAGATGTGAGAAAATTATAAAACACTGAAATTATGAAGGAAACAGTATGTGCGCTTTGTGAAATAATATGAATAAATTCTGTGAAGCCATATTTTATAAGCATTCAAAACGGCTGTCCAATGAGGAACGTGCCCAGGTCTGAAAGCCCACCGATGTATCACATGCTAACTGTCAACACAGGAGACCCCTTTGCGTTGACCGTTCAGTGTGGGGCCCAGCGATAAAAAGCCCACCTGGTAAACCCCAGAGCTTCATTGGGGACAAAGGACATTGCTGTTGACCCCACATCATATGACTCTGTGTTTAATGTGTTTAATCCCAACCATGGACTATACTCAACCCACAGGCTTCTTATCCATTGGTCAGCCAATAAACTGTTTATCCTAAATTTTTGCACTAAAGATTAACTATGTTGTAAAGATAAACTATATTATAGCGTTATAAAATTTAATATTTATATTTTGCTGAACTTCTGCATAAACTTTAATGCACTTTGCCCAAGTCTTTTCATCTTTATTTAGAAGTTCACCTAAGCAAATTTATTATTTATACTCATTTTATATTATAAGCACTCAAATGAGCAATGAGCAACTGTAAGACAAAGAGAATTTTACAAAAATAAGAGAACAGTGTTCCACTTTGCTATCAAATAACAAAAATTCAAGGTTCATGTCAATCCATAATAAAATTTACAGTGAATTGTTATGTAGCATTCATATTTTGTTGATGGTCTATCAGAACTGTACAGAAGTAACATTCATCCCATATGTTCATCATACAGGCCGAGGCGCAATACTGTACAATTTAACAGTTAATATAACACTGAACAATCATCCCTCTATGTCCTGAATGCATTTATATTAAGTAAAATTGTATAAGACTGAACATGACTATTTTGGCAGTAAAGCTGTACTATTTATGACAAGACCCAACATTTCGCATGTTAATGTTTAATTTATCCTGACAATAATAACATACATAAAGAGCTGACAGGGAAGAAAGTCTTTTTGGAACTGAATGTAGATTCCTGAACAAGGCAGACATTTGTTATTTGTGATTCCTTCTAGAGATAAAGGATAAGAGCCACACAAACCACGAACGAAAATATGCAAACAGCTGTAGGCATCTCAAGAACAAGGGTGGGTTCACGTCATGAGTAATTAAGCTTTACTGGGGCCCGCTATGAATAGTCATAAGCTCACGCAGAGATTATCGCTTTTTAACAAGAATCGGAGGCTTCTGACCAGTACATTAATGTATAAAGTGTATCACAACTCATAAATACATAATAGTGTTCAGAGAACGCAATTCTGAATTCTGAAAACTCTGTTAATATTTTAGGTTATTATTAAACTCTGTTCAGCTAATGTTTTTGGCAAAAGCAACTTAAAGAGACTGTTATGCATACTCAGCAAATAATGCAGTACTTCTACCAGTACAAAGAAGATTAAGGGTGACGGTAGAACAAAACAGACAGTTATATAACTATAATAGCAAAACATATCATTTCTGGTTCAAGTGAAATATTATCACAGATCCTTACCGTCCGGGTTTGGCAGTAAACAACGTAGCTTGTTGGCTGGAGTAGCCTTGTGGGAAACGTGGTTTACCAAAAGAGAACTACAAACAGGTGCATTTTGGGAAATGTAATTCGCAACCGAGATTATGGTCAGAATATTTACAATGATCCATTTAGCAATTTCCTTCAAAGGGATGTACAAGTATAAATGAAAATAACGAGGACGATTATCGTTGTTTTTCGTTGTGGCCTTCTTTATTTGAGCACACATATAACATTTATTTTCCAACATAAAAAAATTGTTGAACTTTAATAAGAAACGCTTATTCCATCACTCCAAACCAACCCCTAGTAAATTACACATCAGTATATAACTATTATTCTGGTTTGTTTATTATTATTTGCATTAAAAATACGTTTGAGCAAAATCTATTTTTTTTTTCAAACAATTAACAATCAGTTAAATAGCAGGAAATCTACTTTTATTATTTATTTAAAATTTATTTTTGTGGTGCAATTTAATATTTTAAATTTAAAAAAGCAGTGTTTTTAGAATAACTGTAAACTAATTCAAAAGACATTCAGCTTTGTTGGTTTAAAAACTTAATTACTTTTATTTTTATTATTAATAATAATAATAATAATAATAATAATAATAATAATAATAACTTGTTATGTTCAGGTGAGTGCTGTGCATTAGATTCCTCCCCGTGTGCTGCGCTGTAATCCGATTCCGCTCCAGTTGATTCTCTGAAAATCCGTTGTCGTCACAGAAATTTAATACAGACTCGAGTAATCGAATACCGATGGCAAATTTATACTGCATGTGTAATTTTGAGAGATAAATATGGGCAGTTTACAGATTATTTCAATGTTTTATTTAACTTCTGTTTATGCTAATCATGCAGAATTGGCAACGATGTCAATGACGTTACACAATATTTAATTGATTACGGGAAATGGCTTTACCGATCTGTGCTCACTACTGTAAATGTTTCGTCATTAGTTATTTTTCATGTTCGGAGTTGTTATATTATATTCCACTAAATGTTCTAGTGCTGCTAGATTTTATGTTAAACGTGAAAATGTAAACAATATTGCTGCTGTTAATGTGATACACGTAGTAATGTCTGTATCACCTAAACTGCAAATATTTCAACTCGGATCGGTTCAATGTTTCATACAATTTTTATTATTTTCTGGATTAACTCTAAAATGATTCAAATATGAAAATTATTGCTATTTCAGTGCAGTCTAATTAATGAACAACTAAATATTTTTGCGTTGTTATACTAAAATATTAATCGGTCTATTGAAATGTGAAATTTTCACATATGAAAGCGTGATTTGGTGAAACTATGATACAGCAGTTTTCAGCCGTCTATTTATTATCTATAACCGCTGTGTACTGGGTTTAATATTTAACCATTTTTGTTTGTGAAATATATACTGTATATGTATGTATTAATGCATATATGTAAGTGTTTAAACATTTAAAAATAAGAAAAATATCTTTATGAAATTCGCCTTAATCGCCAAGTGTCCATATATGAAATGTTCCGTATCGACAAAAAAAGTTTACCGCTTTCTTAAGAACCACAGCGCTGCACAGAACCAGTGTTGGCCGTGGCTACGTGAGCATCACGTGCTCACGTTTTCTGACGTCACCACTGTCGCGAGAACAGCCTTAGCAACAGTAGCGCTCGCGCTACACTGACCCCTGGCAGTGCAGTACCTCGGCGCACCCCCAACCCCCTTCCCCGAAGCGCGATCGAGTACATCTGAGCTCGATTGTTCTCTGACTCCCCTCTTTTCTCTCTCTCTCTCTCGCTCTCTCCCTCTCTCTCTCTCTCTCCATTCCAACTTTTGCTGGGTCCCTCAGACATGTCGACCGCCAGCTGAACGGAGCCTGTGATTCGGCTCAACTTGTGAGCCCCGACCAGCGGACGAGCGGCGGCAGCGCGGTGGCGGGGAAGCCCTCCTCTCATGTTCCTTCCCGGGAGCGGTGGCTGTGAGAGGGTCTTCCAGGAGGATTTTGAGGGGAGCTGCGAGGGTCACTGCCCACCGTCGGACGGGGCCGGTGATGCGGGACCCCGGTGCTCCTCGCCGCCCTCAACATGGCACATTCTCGCTGAGTTCTGACCCCACATCCCTCCTTACGGCTCTGCCATGAATATAAGAAGTTCTTGCACCGATGGGCCCCGTGCACGAAGGTAGGAGGGCCGGGGAGAGGCACTGTGTATCGGGGCCGAGAGACAACGGAGACCTCGGCATGAAGCTCTCAGTGAGCCGGTAGCAACTGTCTCTCTCTCTCTCTAATACACACAGATTTATTTGCTTGCTATATGCTCGTGTCTCGTTTTCCGACAATTTTTTAAAAACCCAAAACTGACCAGGTCTCCTCTTCACCCTCATATTTACCATCACTGTTCTCATTACTATATAAAATATCTGTTGGGATTCAGTTTCATGCTGGTTTTCTGTGAACAGACAGATGGGGGGGGGGGGGATGACAGGTGAGTTGACGCTGGCCAACCCTAGACCCACAGCTGGTTTATTTTTATGAAACATATTTTTACACAACTTCCATAAGCAGCTTGTTTGTTCTCAGTAAACAGACACATTTGCTGGGCAGGTGCTGCTGGTTCAACCAGGTGCACTTTTTCCTGCTCTCCTGCTGCTCTGTCATGTCCCACTGTACCGGTGAGACGTGGACTCGTATCGGGGCCTTGTGGACATTGGAAGGTTTTTGCACATCATCCTCTGAGTTCATCCCAAGTTGTCCACAGGTATGTGCAGGGACAGCACCTTCCTGACTGGCTGCTAAAAGGCCCCTATCCAGCCTGGTCTTTCCCAGGGCGCTGAGGGCACCATGGCAGCTATGTGAAGGTGTGGTGCAGCACCAGAGCCACCAAAGAAACAGGTCTGGAGTTGTTGAACTGGGTTGCAGGGGACAGTGTGCCGAGGGTCACTGCTTCATTCACACTCATCTGACCGTGTCGCCCCCTGCTGGACGCATGAGGAATTTGCTGGACATGACCCCTTCCCCCACCTCTGTCAGAGCTGCCCCTTATTAACCTTTACTTACCTGGCACCTTTAGCCATGTTGAATTACAGCATTAGACATTAAGCTTTACTAATTTTTATAGCAGGCTATTTTTTTCTGTAACATTTCAGGGTAATCAAAGCTGCTATAGCAGGAGGTGGGATTCAAAACAAGAACATTCCGACTGTAAGGTGACAGGTCATACAGGATACTACTGGTTGATATTAAATATGAGTGGAGACACTGTGCTCAGGGTTGCTGTTTATGTGTCCCCAAGTTTAAACATTAAGAAATACATATTTAAAGTATTTGGAGAAGGCTTATTTTGTATTCTGCAGTGTTCATGCTCATGATGATGGTTTATTTTGATCATCTGCTGTACATGTCCCACAGTTTACTGGGCAGATGGTCGTGTGGTGGCTAGAGCTGTTCTCTTTTCATTTGAAGGAGAGGGGGTCGCCACTGGTATTTGGAGTCCAGAGGTTTATTTTTTCCCACTCTTGCTTGTTTTCTTCCCTTCTTGGAGTGTTTTGTTTTCCTCTCTTCAGTTGCCACCTCTCTTGTCTGGACAGCTAACCATCTGTTTGAATTAGCAGTAGATGATCTATGTTTTGTTGTCTTTTCTCCCTGTTGTTCATTATGTGGACCTTTGTTCAGGGCTCTGTGTCACCTATTGAGAAGAGCTCTATTTAAAAATAAAATAAAATTGAACTGAAGGTTCCAGGTTGGAATCTCACTCCTTGGTGAAAGTACTTACTCAGAAGTGCTTGAGCATAAATGGGTAAAATCATGTGTAAATCATTGTAAAGCTACTATCTGACACTGCATGTCAAATTGAACAAAGGTATGTTATGATAATAATATGAGATGTAAACAAACCAGGGTTGGCACCCCAGGCCAGATAAACCTCACTGATGCCTTGGGGACTGAAACTCTGGTCGAGCTATAATCAAATGACCCCGCTCATAAAGTGGAGCTATTTTTGCTGTCTTAGATTTCTTTGACAATTACTTTCAGTGTTTGCTCAGGGGCATAAACTAGGTGCCGTGCTCTTGTTTCAGTTTTTACGTACTTATTTTTAAACAAATGTTAAAAACACTCATGAATAAAGGAATGAATACATGTAGCTCTGTCTTGTCTTCCTTAATGGCATACACAGGGTTGTGGACCTGAGGAAGGCAACAGTTCCAGTGGTCTGCATTTGAATTCCCTGTGCACCTGTTAATGTGTGTGGTGTTTTAGGAAGGGGATACCCTTTACAGCTACAGTTACTGCTTCATGTGAGAGCACCCCGCGATGCTCTCACCATCTGCTCTGGATGGTTTTATATTTGCACTTAGCTGGCTACATTTCCAACTGTCCAGGATGATTTTCACTTGGTGATAGACCAGGACCGTCCGGGTTACACACAGTCTAGCCTGTAGCAAAGAAAACCAAAGCTAAGGGTTAGCACCTCACTGGAGGTAATTGGCTCATACGACATTTCCAGACTTTCTTGGCCACTGCCTGGAATAGCACGGGAGATGAATTGCCCTCCTTGTTCTTAAAGTTGTGCGGTAGGATAGATGTTTCGGCCCAGTCTTGTACTGGTTTCTATTGGTGCAACTTGGGGTGGCACCGGGCCCATCAAACTACACTGAAATAGAACCTTCTAGTCCTTGTGTCATCAGACTGTTTAAGGTGTCAAGGAGCGGGTTAAGAGGAGGTTATGCGTCTTTTTTGGAAGGGTGTTGGCAGTGGGGGCTGACTTTCCAGTCAGCAAAGAAGTGATCAATTTATAGACGAATCTGTGAGCCATAATTGGCTGCAGTTTCCCCTGGACACGATATCCTGTTGTGGCTCCCAGTGCACATTACCCAAGCGAGTTTCCGTGGTGACACAATGACAGGTTGTTGCGGTTTGTGTAGAAACTCAGGAGGCAGAGGATGTTGCTGCTGTTGGACAGGTCATTGCTCTTCTCATGATTTCATCAGTTCGCTAACACAACTTTTTGGCTGTGGCCCTGGGGCAGTGGTGTCTCTCTGAGGCTAGTTGGACAGCAACTGGTAGCTGCAATGGTAAATAACAGGAAACCAGACCTACCCAGAACTCAACACAACCAGCGGGCCAGATCACTAAGGAACTGTATTTGGACTCAAAGCTCTGCCAGGTCGCATCCAAAGAGTGGTCATGTTGTTGAACTTCTGTCATGTTGATTCAGCACATTCTGTCATATAAATGGGTACTGTGCCACATTGTCTGCACGTATTTGTATTCAGCCTCTCACTTTAGATCTTCCTACTTAGATGTCAGCAGCTCTATAGATGTTCTCAGGTGATTGTTAAATCCTTGATATTTCTGTTATGTCTGTGAAGGCTCAGTTGGACAAAAAAGCTTCTTGAATGAAAGTATTGTGCTGTCACATCCAGATTCTTCCCACTCTTTAACCCTCATCAGTTGCGGTGGTTCTTGAGCTGAGCTGCTGGGCATTTGATTGTTCTGGTGTTTAGATACCTTGGCCTCACCCAGAGGTGGTGAATATGTTGCACTTTCCCGGTTGTACAACTTTGCAAGGTACCTGGCTAAGCCCAAGCAGTGACATGGTTTGGATGCTGATTCAAAATCATAGTAAGGGGTATGAGGACTGCAACGAGGATTTGAAGTTTCCTTGAAAATGTTTATTTGAAGCTGTGGGAAGGAAGTCCATTCATTTTCCTTTTTTTTATTTGCAGGACCAAAAGAATGTAAAAAAAAAAAAAAATAAAGCAATAAAATGCATGTGCGCATGTATTGTAAATTAATTTGAAAGTAACTGTTTTTTTTCCTTCTTAATCTCAAACATGCTCAATAAAATATTAGTCACTGAGTAATAAATTTATGGTATGCAGTTCTCCCTGAGTCTTATAGTACATCTATTCTGAATAACCACTTACCCAGTTGAGGATAACGTGGACAGGAACTGAACCTGAAAGGCGTGGGGTATCAGGAATGGTTTACTAGTCCGTTCTAGGGCTAAGAGTAATTTAGATTCAACAATTCACCTGATCTTTTAGAATTGTGGGTGGAAACCCAAGTTACCATAAGTTAAATGTAGAAACTACTCAAAAATGACTGGATTTTATATTTAAGTCTAAAATCAGAGCCCAGAAGCTGCAAAGCACTTTGCAAATGCAATTTTCTGGTCAAATGTAGTGTACAGTGCCAGAGAAACACTGTTTAGGTAAACTCTGCTTAGAAGTTCTCTAGTGTCAACCACCTCTTTTAGAAAATGAGCTGAAAGTTTCTTTTGTGCAGATGTTTGGTCTTCTGTGGTGTTTTCCAGGTCTGCTCTTTGTGTGTCTGTCTGTGCCCTCACCCATATGCTCTACAGCTGCAGCTTCCCAGCCGTGACACACTTGGCCAGGCACTCAGCGTCACCTGTGAAGAATCCCTCTGTAGTCTCCTTTTTGCCAGGTTTTGTTTTGTACCTCGAAGGTACTCTACTCTAATAAGTGTAAAATCAATATGAAGAGTATTGGCTTAAAAATGCTATGAATGATGAGCAGCAAAATACAGGCTTTGTCCAAATATGATGTGTGCTCCTGGGTTTGTCCAGTTAAAGCTCAGAGAGGTTTAAGGACTAAGCTGCATCTGCTGGAGCACTGGAGACACTAAGATGTAGTTTGGCATTGTGCTGTTGCATGTTGGGCAACCTCCAAATACATTGGATGGCGTACATGGAGCCGAAATTAGTGTTTGTATGCCAGGTGCATGACCCCTGGAAAAAAGACCTTGAGAGAACAGCCTCGTAAAATAGAAGAGTTTGTCACAGTTTCGAAACTTGTAACATGCCAAAACATTGTTTTTTTTAATGAATATTTAGTCTGAATTTTGTTGGCATTAAAATAGTTGAATTAAAGGAGGAGTACATGTGATGGTCTGTCAAAGGCTGATAGATGGATAGGTATCTTCGTGTGTGTGCGTGGAGCAGGTCCTGTTTTATGCGTTCCTGACGTTTCCCCATGTGTTTCAGAATCAGGCTGTCTCAAATTACAACGTACAGTAAAGTGCATTTTCAAACAGTGTGGTGACGCTTTTGAATGAGCCCTTGAAGCGGTTGACAGAATGCACATATTCACGCCTCTTATCCTGCTTTTTATCATGAAAATACAATCGCTGCAGCAGCCTCTGTCTAAATTCAACCCTTTCAGTGTCTCAATTATTTTATTTTTTTGGTACAACCTAAACTCGGCAGATGTTTTGAAATTATTTTGACAGGTCAAGAGACAAATTCCAGTAAGATCATCTGGGCTAAAAACTAAACTACAGACACTGTGGAAACCATGAACTGAAGAAGCAGTGCCAGTGACATGCTGACATTTTTGGGAAAGCGCCTGGTACTCATGTAAGGCAGTTTTTACCCTAGAGTATGTGTTATACCTTCTTACTCTTATCTATCCTAGAGTGTGCGCTGTTCCAACAGTATCTGCCCATTATCTAAACTAAAGTGGCTTTGGGCCGCAAATGTATTTAACCTAAACTGTGAGGTACTCCTGTCTGGGCATCACCCACCCAAAAGTATCTGCTGCTCCCAGTTGTTTTTTCCATTGTGACAACCAGGTGCTGGTGAGTTTTGACTTTGGGGGAGCACGGTTGCTGCCTTGTTTAATATAACACCTTTGTAGGGCTGTCACTAATACAAATCCACCGTATGTCTTGGCACTCTTCTTCATATAGTTCATTTTTTTGGTGAGTCTGTGGTTCATGTACATCTGCCTTGACCTGTGGTGGTGGGGGGGTTTCTCACCCTTCTTTTCCACTTTCACTGGATGGGACACCAGTACATTACGGGAGATGCCCAGTCATTCCCACAGATTTTCATAGGTCACTTTAGAATCCCAAAACTTCTAGAATACTGGCATGCAGGTGCATAAGGACAAACATTGGGAGAAGAATCCAACATTAGAAAGATAAGAAGGGCCTGGAGCGGGATGTGATCCCTCACCTAGTGCTGAGATGATGGTACTACTCATTCAACTGCTCTGCTAGAGTACTTTAGTAAATGTCTAGCTGTTTAAATCATGGTAAATGTAAAACTGACATATTGGCTGCTTGTAATAAAGGTTGTGGTGACAGTTATGTAACCCCATATTCTCTGAAACAGGAGCAGTAAACAGAAACATGTTTTTGCTCTCATTCCGAGTACCTCAGTGGTGGCTTTGTTTACGTTGACTTTTTTCATTCAGCAGCATCTTTTCTCCCAAGTGACGTGCAGCTGAGGGTATACAAAAGTGCATTTTGCAGCAGATGGAAAGCCTTGGATACACATATGCGACTATCAAAGCACAGTTTGTTTGATGCCACCATTTTTGCCGGTTTCTTGAGTGGTTGCCCGTAGAACTGAGAGTTGGATAGGAACCACAAAGGAGATCATGACTCACACCAGCAGGGGGTGAAAAGACGGTCTTGTCAGAAGCCAGTTTGTGGTGCAGGGGCTTTGGTCGCCCAGAATTAGGACGTGAGAATGGTGTTGAGGGGTCTGCTTGAGTGAAGCAACTTGTTCATGTGTTTGTCCAGTTACACTCACTTTGCTCCTGTGGCTAGAAAGAGCCTTTATTTTACACTGTTAGCGGTAGCATGTGTTTCCAAATCTTTTAAATAAACCAATGTAACTATATAACTGTCATGCATGTACAGTATTTTTAAATGATGACATAATGCTACCCATCCGCTTCTCGCTGTGCGTTCTTTCCATTAAGAACCAATGGATGTTTTAACTGCTCAGTCCAGCGGTTTAAAAGGTCTGCAAAACACTCGGGACCCCTGCTGCTTCTACAGCCAAACCTGGGATTATTTGGTCCTAATGACTGAGATTAATCTGAAACGTTTATGCGATGGAAAGCACATTTCTTTTTGTGACAAACTGGACATACACCCATTTGAGCAAATCAGAGATTATTTAGGATGCTTCCAGAACATTTCGGTCATCCATTAAGGTTTTTGGTGTGCAGTTCTGAAATGAAATGGTACATTATGGAATTTTTATTTAGAAGCGTCAAGGTTGAATTTGAACTATGTTTGCCACGAGTTTTTGTTTTTACCCAACAGAATGTGAGCATTTGAGTGTCATTGGAGTTCTTTCCATGTATGTGGTTTCTGCGGTCATAGGCCGTTGTAGGACCACCTAGCCTGCTGTTCATCTCTGAGCTGTGCCTTACTCCACGTTTCCCTTGGTCTCTGAACTGTACCTTATACCTTCTCTCTGTGTTTCCTATTTTTTTGCTGTTTCTCACTGTCTTTGCACCCTGCTTTGTTCCATCTTTGTGTCTCTCGTGTGTCTCTCACTGCATCTCCGTGTGTCTGCTGTGAGCATTTAAAGAATTGCTGTGTTACTCAGCAGAAGTGCGGCAGAATAGGTGTGAGCCTGCCATGGGTACATATGCTGATAAGCATGCAGAAAACACATTTTTAATTAACATGCCGTGTTATTTGGGGACCTGGGCGTAGTGCATTTGTTATTCTTGTGGGTGAGACGCTAAGCCTGTGTTGGCTTTCAGCAGTGCAAAACACCTCTGTTGCTCTTGCTGAGATACTGACTTCTCTACTTCTGCTGATAAGGATCCTTTATTTTGTGTTGTTATCAGGTGTTTGGCCCGCATGGCTGAGCCCTGGGCTCCAGGCCTCTAGGGGATGTTGACCTGTTTGGTTGAGACCCCCATTGTGTTGCTGAGAAGTCAGCTCTTCACATGGCTCCACTGAGGGGAAACAGCAGGGCTCAGGCAGATTCCTTCCAGCTTCCTCCAGCTTCCCCTGTGAGTGAAGGGCAGGTCAGGTGTGTGAGGGTTGCACTGAGGTGAAGTGGAACTTGGTGGATAGGTTAGGTAGTGATTTCTTCCCATCTGCCTCTGAGTTTGGGCAAATGAAATCGTTCTGTTGCTGTAGTGAGATGTAGGTAAACCTTGATTTTATTAATAACCAATGGATAACAGGGGTTAATGATGTCACCTTGTAATGTGAAGGTTACAGTTGAAATCCCCCTCCTTGTAGTCTGGTTAATTCAAGAACCCTACTCTGAGTTACGGCAGTAAGAAACAAACTACCAGTAAATGAGTATAATAGTGATTATTTACATTGTAACTTGCCTTGGACAAAGTTCTCAGTTAAGTGAAGATGTTATTATTGTTATATGTTATTATAGATGTAATATTATTATTATTATTATTATTATTATTAACAACCTTGCAGTAAGATGTGTGTGGTAGGAGAAATCCACAATGCTTAAAATGATCATAAAATAGTCAGGGTGCCTTTGATTAAAGCCCATGTTTTACTATAATGGTATAATTATATGTTTTTAATGGGTTGTGTACTTGGGAAGCTGCCAAAGTCCTCTTTGTTGTCATGTTACAACATGCGTGACCCCGAAAGCCTACATTGGTTGTTCTATCCCTCAGAAACCTGTGCTAAGTAAGGTTATGCAACTGTGATTGTGATGCACTGTTGGTGCCCATGGCGCTAGTGTCCTGGTTTGGGTAATCTCAGCATTTCCAGGAACTGGACACGAGGTTGAGTTATGGCGTAGCCATGATGCGGTCGTGCTCTGTTTCAGTGGACACAAGCTGCTTGGCGCCTGACTTGAGGAGGTCGGTCAGAAATGAGGGACAGAGACAGACATCACAACTTTCATCTGATCCCCCCCCCCCCCCCCCTCGATATGAGCGTATAGCAGGCCTTGTTGTTTTGTTCCTGACCTTGAAATTGAAGGATTTCTGTAATTCGGATTACACTGATCAATAATCGATACAGTGGATGTTGGATAGGGGTTTAGAGGAACCCTTACCTCCCTCTCCAGAGCTGCTGCCCAAACAATCTGTGCAGTCCAACCGAAAGCCCATGGCCTTGCTGTCTCTCTTTGTAATTTTCAGGTTTCTCCCTGTACCTCCTCACAGGTTCCTGGGTACTGTGGCCCCAGCATCACATGTGGGCTGCATGTGATCCCACTCTTGTTCTCAGCAGCCTGCGTCTGTTGCAGCCAGATGCCAACGTGACGCTCTGTCTAGACAGCCATACGTCAATTTATTAAGCAGTGATTTCTACCGGCTCATTCAGTAAATGGCGTCTCGGACCACTTAGACTGCTGTCAGTCTGGCCGCACATCACCTGTGCGCTGTTACTGCGAATCTGCCTCCTGCATTCCTATCTCGCTCTGTTTTTCGCTGGGATTTCCCAGCATCTGGGGCGTCCGGCACATGGGATGTGCTGCACGTCTGATTCCATCTCAAATAGCCGTTGACGCATGATGTGCAAGATTCCATTGTTTCTGTGTTGTCAGCTGCAGCCTGAACTGCCTAATAGAGGTCTAGGAAAGTATGCTCATTCTGACAGCTATGGAGATGTAATTCAAACACATCTGAAACAGCCATTGAACGCTCTTGTCATCGTTATTTTTCTACGAACCCATTACAGTGAATGAATCCACCGGGGCATCTTGACGTTCAGCATTCCAGGCTTTTCTCTGTCTGAACTTTGAGAACCACCCTTTTTGTCTGTGTGGAAGTCTTTTTTTTATTATTATTTATTTATTTTTTTAAAGATGTTAAGCATGGTTCTGTTCCCCTTACAGCATTCCTGCTTTCAGAACGACGTGGAAACAGGCCTTCACACAGGCATAATATAAACTCCATGGCTTTCATTTGAGTGTTCCCAATGAAGCTGAAAGAGCAGCATTTCCTCCGAGAAGGATGTCGTTGCAGCAGCTCGCCGAACGCCTGTGAACTTTCCCGTGCAAATGTCCACGTTGCACGCATTCCATGGAATCACAAATAGCATCGAGCATTGTCGTTGATGTGTGTGGTTGCAAGATAACATTCCAGCTGGTTTGACCCCTGACCGTTTATTCGTTCCGCTACTTATCTTTGTTTTCAGAGAGGTGGGTGAGAGCAGCGCGAGGCTCATTTAGGGTCATTTGTCTGTTTCCTAAGTATAGCTCCAGTACATTTCATTCTCAAAGGGTGTGCTCCCCTTAACAATGAGGTCTGCTGGTCCATCTAAGAGGTCTGCTCGCAACAGATTGTTCTGGAAATATTCAATCTGAAGAGACCTGCCACAGACAGTTATTCTTGGAGTTGCCTTTTGAAATAGGCCTCATTATGGTAAAGTGATTAGTTTCACGGGCATGAATGTTGGGCATAGGGCTCCGCAATCTCAGATGACAACGTCCAAATTATTTTTAGTGTAAAGTCCGAGCGAGGGCGACTGTAATCCAAGGAGTGACATCTGGCCTAGTAGCTTAAGTGATTAACTCAGCGCCTTGCTCCTAATAGCCACACGGACATCCTGCCATGTTTGCTCCATCAACCCCTGGGGGGAAGGGGCTGGGGTTCATATGTTGGGCCACGCTGAATGCTGGGCTGTGGAGGCCTGGGCTCAGAACTGCAGGACTGTGGAGGGACTGGAGGTTGTATGCAGTAATCTTGTAGGCTCAGTCAACTTGCACCAGCATTAGTTGCTGAAGAACAGTCCATTAGCATCAATGCCAAGACACAAGGAACCTGGTGAAAGCATAATTTGTACTAGGCGTTAACTAGGACATTAACAACTGACATTTTGATGCAAGGATTTAACAGACCGGTTGCCTCTCACTAGCGTTTGTGGCTCCGCCTTCAATTGTAGTGTTATTATGCAGTGTAATGGCTTTTTCCCTTTGCGATCTTTGGGCCAGATGAGGGTTGCTGGAGCTACTTTAGAGAAAAAGATGGAGGAGCTCTTTACACAGTGGTGGAGCTGGACTCAACACTAGGCAGTCTGTCCTGACCTTACCAAGGTAACAGTTTCCAGAGGAAACCTTCTTCATGCAAACTCTGGTATCTCAAAAGGCATCATCGCAGTTAGTTCCAGTGGAAACAGTTTGTATGCATTCCCAGTCCCACAACTGAGACTCATTTAAGGTATGACAACACAGGTTGTTCCGGAAATATTCGATCTGTGGAGACCTGCCACAGACGCCTGTACCGTACCGTGGACACCCATGTATTTATCGCCAAATGCCACACAGGTGCTTCAATAGTAGTTTTCATGACACGACATAATAAGGCAGTTTCCCTTCACTAATATTTTCTAATACTGGTTACCTGCTCTCGCTCAGCTCTTTCACAGCTATTGCATGGCTCTTAAGAGAGTGTGGGTTTCCTCTGGGTGGCCCGATCTCCTTTACAATCCAAAGCCATGTGTTTTGGGTGGATTGGTCACTCTCACTTGCCAGTTGTGTGTGTTGTGTTGCTTTGCTGTATGATGTGTGTATAACAGCAGGGAGTTTGGTGTAGTGTATGACTGTAAGTGACCTTGGATAAAGATCTCGGCTAAATACTAATAAACAGTCTAAGTCACTGTGGAGAAAGTAGAGAAGATCCGCAAAATGTTCACGCTGCTCAGCTGTTGGGAGACAAATATAAATTCAGTTCTTGTAAGCACAAAGAAATGCCTTGAATGTTCATATCGGGCTATTAATTTGACTTTACAAGGAGT
Organism: Heterotis niloticus; assembly: GCA_018136845.1. NCBI lineage: Eukaryota > Metazoa > Chordata > Actinopteri > Osteoglossiformes > Osteoglossidae > Heterotis > Heterotis niloticus. Next base: position 16,547,477 of record CM030900.1, read on the forward strand.
TTTACGTTTCGTAACTCGAATGGGCGTATCTCAATGACCTGTGGTTGCAGGTTTGAATCCCAGAAGTGGCGTTGTTCTGCATGGTCTGATGTTAAATAGCAAGATTTACAAAATAGCTTAAAGCATTGATGTTCGTAGTAATGTTTGTTCTTTTATTATTGTTAAAATTTTAGCAAGCAGCATAATTGGAACGCGAACAAACTGGTTATTTCTGTGCTCGTGTTGAAGAAATTAAGATGCCCCTGGCCACATGCTTGACCGACTTCCCAGCCCTCACCACATTTAGCAGCATTCATTATTCACCAGCGCTGTATCTCACTTCACCTTGTTTTTGCTGCTGAAGGAAATCTGTCTTTTTTTTGGGGCAGAGTTGGGTGAATACGTTGATCTTTTCTAGAGTGATGTTTGTAGTCCTGGCACCAGTGTAGAAGAAAGGCAGGGATGGGGTAGTGCAACTTCTAACCTTCTGAAACACTGGAAAAATCCTCCACTGATGTTCTGAGCAGGGTGTTGTGCTGTTGAGGGAAATGGTGAGATATCGAACGAACCCTATCGATATATCAACTGCAGACCTGTCCCGGTCATCCACATGTTGTGAGCGTGCGAGCCCTGTTTCACGCACATCTGTTTTTGGCCTTTATTACCCATCATCTCGGATTTGCTTTGTTGTGCAACTTTCCTCTTTGACCGTACTTTTTGTTTTAAAAGCAGCTGCACTCTAGTAACTCACTCTGTTGCTGCTATAGACTCGCATTGTTTGTGCAGTGTTTCTGGCCCAAGTGAAGACATGCAAATGCAATTTTTACCCCCCCAAATTTTGCTAACATTCCCCAATGTTTATTCGCCCATGAAGCAATGATTATTTCAGTACTACAAACTGCGCATTGTGAGGCTGCTATTTTTAGTTTGCTGTTTGCAGAAGCTCTGATCATTGCTAGGCTACATTCCCATGAGTAGAGAGCTTTTTGTTTTGTTTGTTTGGTTGTTGTTCTTGGCATATGAGATTGAGAAACGGATCAGATGTAGAGTTGTTTTGATGTATTGGCAAATGTTTCGCTGCTTAAACTGGGTGAGATTTACTGATCAAGATGCTCAAATTGTTTCTGGTTCATGCAGGTACATTACTAAAAACCTAAAATTTAACCCCTCATCCCCTTATCTTCCATATTGTGTGTATCCTGTTGGGTTTCTAGGCAATTTTCAAAGCAATAAAGATTTCTGATTCTGTGAAGACCTAAGTTCAAGATCTGAACCAAACCTGAAAATTGGACCATGGCATGGCAGCAAATAAATTGCCCTCACTTTCCTGAAGGGTGACCTATAACTTTCAGGCACCCACCCGATTGACCGATGACGTCTGAAACGACCGTGCCTTTACCGAACTGCATACCGGAAAGCTGAAATCTGCATCCTGCTCAGCCCCCTTTTCACACGCATATATCAGACCAGAGACCCGAAGGAGGGAGGCTGAAGCGTTGGTGGAACCTCTGTGATGCCTTTGAAATAATGTGAAGGTGTGCAATTGGTATCAAACTCACCGATGGATGACTAGCAACTCTGTGCCTACATACACAGCAAATGGAGGTACAGTGTGTGTCCATTAGAAAGAGCAGCATAAATATTATTTTACCTTCTGCAAACCCAAATACTGTGTGATTTATATTTTAATTATGTACAATATGCTTATTAAAAATGCATTAATTAAATAATCACCAGCGGAAGAGCAATGTTTAAAATGAACTGCATATAGAATGAGGCTATTATTGATGCATATCACCTTGAGTTGGCCTTCATTTGGGTGCCTTTTTTTTTTTTTTAACTTTATGCCAAGTCAGCCTTGAATCCAAAGAGCGCCTTGTTTTCCCACATACACATCTGTTTAACCTTGTTTCATACATGAAGGATAGCTCCTGCTTCCTGGGCTTGGCTGTCCTAGATGCTTTTTAAAAGCAAGAGGCTAACTGGGAAAATGGCAAGATACATTATTTTAGTGTAAATTTGTTCTCGTAACACGGTACACATTAAAAATAAGCACCAGAGTGTTTTAAAAAAAAAAAAAAAAAACAAACCTGTGAAAATATTTTAAAACAATTTCTAGCCTTTGTCTGTAATGTTCTATGTTTCAGGATGTACAACTAAAATCAGTATTATTTATGTTTAGGCCTTGGGTTTTTAATTTTTTTTTTTTTTTTTTTTGAAGTAACTAATAAATATTGACCCTTATTTGCTATGTAGCAATGTAAGCAGTTCACACGTGTGGGATGCACTTCCTGCACTGAGGCCAATGTTCTCACAGGTTTGACCCTAGACATGAGAATTAATAAAAGTCTATTTATGAGCCTGATTGCTAAATTGGGCATTAGCGAACATGGTCTTTAAAATGACTGAATACTACGCTTGGGAAATGACTGTATAAAAGGATGTATTTTTGCATTCTTGTTGTGTGATGCTGTTATTAGCTCATGAGCCGCTGTTTGACTAACCTGCCTTTAAGATTCCCCGTGACACCAGTGGTCTTTCAGTTCCTGTGTGACGCTTTTTCTCCCGATTTCCTGTCTCCCAGGTATGGCCTCCAAAGTGCAAGTCTTCTCCCCCCATACTCTGCAGTCAAGTGCCTTCTTTAGTGTGAAGAAGCTTAAGGTGGAGCAGGGCTCTACCTGGGACATGACCGGCTACGGCACACACGGAAAAGTCTACAACCAGAGCAGCAAGAACGTGCCAGCCCCCCAGGTGGGCATCAGTGCGCCCCTGCAGGTTGCCACTTCCACCCTCCCCTACGAGCAGGCGCTTGTCTTCCCAGTTGGAGGAGGGCACGTGGCGGTGGGCACAGCAGGTGGTGTCGGGCAGCCCCACAACCTGACCCGCCGTAGCACTGTCAGCCTGCTGGACACCTACCAGAGATGCGGGCTTAAGCGCAAGAGCGAGGAGCTTGACAACGGCAACGGCAGCGTGCAGATCGTCGAGGAGCGCCCGGCCATGATCCAGACTGCAGCAAGTGGGGCTACTGCCATCGCTACAGCAGCTGTTGCTACAGCCGCCGGTACCACGGCTGTCTCCAAGAATGGCAATGCTAACAGCGAAGGCGACTACCAGCTGGTTCAGCATGAGGTCCTCTGCTCCATGACCAACAGCTATGAAGTGCTGGAGTTTTTGGGCCGGGGCACCTTTGGCCAAGTCGTCAAGTGCTGGAAGCGTGGCACCAATGAGATTGTGGCCATTAAAATCCTGAAGAACCACCCGTCGTATGCTAGGCAGGGCCAGATTGAGGTCAGCATCCTGGCACGGCTGAGCACGGAGAGCGCTGATGACTACAACTTTGTTCGCGCCTACGAATGCTTCCAGCACAAGAACCACACGTGCCTGGTGTTTGAGATGCTGGAGCAGAACCTCTACGACTTCCTCAAGCAGAATAAGTTCAGCCCGCTGCCTCTCAAGTACATCCGGCCCGTTCTACAGCAGGTTGGCACTGCTCTGATGAAGCTCAAGAGCCTGGGCTTGATCCATGCCGATCTGAAGCCTGAGAACATCATGCTCGTGGACCCAGCGCGGCAGCCGTACCGGGTCAAGGTCATCGACTTTGGCTCTGCTAGCCATGTGTCCAAGGCTGTGTGCTCCACCTATCTGCAGTCTAGATACTACAGGTAAGGCCTTCCGAGGTTCTATCGTTAGCAGCTTGAACTTTATGGACGGGTTTTTGCGAATTTTTCACTTTAATGTTGTGCCCGGTTTGGTTGGCTGTTCTTGGTCTACCACCTTGTGACTCCTTATCAGTCAGTGTTTATGGTACCTATGTTGCTGCAATATAGTGCTGATGTTCTGTGAGAATTTTTTTTTGTCAGGGCATTGCCAGCTACTTCTGTTCTGTGTATTTTCAAAATTATCCATTTCTTCTAGAGGGATTTTCCTATCAATTTTGAGTTAATTTGTTAACTGGATGGTGAAGGGAGAAAAGGCAGGTGTACCAGGCACTGGGGATGTCCTGTCTCTCACTGGTTTGCTGGTCCATGGAGATGTCCCCTGTCCCTGGTCACCTGTTTTGTATTGGTACAGGTGTGACCACGTGAAGTGTTGCTAGGGAGCCGTCCCTTCCTGCTCCACTCATTTATGGGGATTTGCTGACCTGCTGCAGAGTTTACAGTTTTACATTGCGCATCTGTAAATGCTGTAAGTGCAATAACATAAGACTTAACTCCATTTTTCAATACTCAGTTTGTGTTACACTTCTTTATTTCGCTAACATCTTTCTCCAAAGACTTTCAGTGATACGTGTGTTATACAGAGCTACTTACATGTATTTACCAGTCATTTTTTAAATATTCATACATCTATTGTCTCCTTTGAATGTCAGACACAGATGACATCATATGGATTGATCTGTGTTAACCCCCCCCCCCCCCGTGAGGTATTTTAGCCTTACATTTTAAGCTTGCAGTTCTCTCAGAATTGTAAAGAGCACAAAGGTTGAATGTCTGCAGATCCCTGTATTCCCCTTGAATGTTGAGTTCTTTAAAGTTCGGAATGATATAATGGCTCGTAGCAGGACCGGTGCCAAGGCCTGTTCTACCTCTGTTTGATCCTGTTTGAAATGTGTTTCCGCGTATAATGAAGGGATAGCTTGATTTGGCGCTGAACATCAGTAAAATAAAGTGACCGTGGCTGTCTCTCCTAAAATCTAGCTTTTAAAATTGGGAAATACATCTGCCTGGAATGTGACAGTTGTTTACTTGGGTATTATTTTAAAGTCTCGATGACTGTTTTATTGTTTATATATTAATTATTCATAATCTCATGGAGGAAGCTGTGGGCCGCCTCACACCACAGTGTGTGTTTACACCAGGGCGCGAGACAGTGGATTGCTCAGGCAGGCTTTGCATTGGCCCTTTGCTATCAAAGCAGGAAGAGTTTAAAACTAATACTGGTTAGGACAATAGGCTTAAGGTGAACATATTTGTCTGTAGGGGGAAAAGGCTTCCTCAGTAGTAGATTTGGCTTTTGATGCTCAATTGAATTGGCCTGGTGTTATTACTTGTTCTTGACAGTGAGGAATATCGGAGTGACAATATTAGACAAAGGAAGAACCTGTTGGATGTTGTTTTTGAGAAGAGCTCTTGCACAAGCTCCCCTCCTGCAGCCTTTGATCACTCAGTTTCCTTTGGTTATCTTGTTTTGGCTGCAGCCTGCACACCCTAGACCATCACCCTCTGGCATTAACTCTTCCCCGTGTGTGCGTGTGTGTACACACACACACACACACACACACACACACGCACACACATTGGTCACAAAGGGCCCTATTTCTCTTTGCATTGTCTTACCCACAATGGAGAAATATATGCCAGGCAGACAGCTCTCAAGGGGTGCAGAACTGAAGATAAGAATCTGCTTATGCCCTGGCGTTGTTCCCTTTCAAAGCCCAAGCTTAGCAGCAGTTATGTGAGCACAGAGGGTGTAAACTGTGCCAACAGCCATGCCGCCGTAACACACTGTCGCTCCGTTGTGTTCCAGCCCAAGTTGTGGGCACTGTTGGGTCTTTGGTAAGAGCCTGATTTGGATTGCTTGTGGCTGTATGTTTCCTGCTGTGAAGATTGTTGGTCCAAGTGTGGCTGACCCAAGCGAGGTGGCGCTTTGGTCGTTGGCCACCTGCCCTTAGATCAGCGTGCACCAGTTCTGGCCCCAGTATTATATTGTAACAGACAAGATGGTTGTGTCAGCAGAACTTTCATCCTTGTATTGAAAACGGTCAAATATTTGTGGGAGCCTTTCAGGTTCCATATTGGTCAGATGCATCACCGTAGTCTGGGTGAGCAGACCTTCACTTCACCTGCGGTTTGTGTTTGCACTTTTGTCACTACTAACATACACATACACAACACCAACCTGAGATGTGTCTGTCAGCAGCCCCGAGACAACGAACGTTGGCCCTGCAAAGTACGTCTTTGTGACCTGACCTGTGGGGAGGGTCCACTGCAGAGATCTGCACACCTGGAATGAGCTCCATGTACAGTGAAGAACATCTAACCCATTCGCTTTCTCTAAATAAATACAGAAGGCTTTTTCTGCATTTCTGTTCTTTTCCCAAAATACAAGTCTTTGACTTATGACTTTTTTTTTGCATGTACAAGTGAAACTGTTTAATACCCTTTGCTGAGCTGACTGAACATGTACCTGCATTATGCTGCAAGCATGTCATATGGGCCACCACTTAAGCAATAAATATAATACCATAACAGACTCAACATACAACTTGTTCCAATCTCTATTGATCCATTTTGAGTTTTTATAGTACAGTCTGCATCTTATTGGTTCATGTCTTGTGCCAAATCTCTATTATTGATAGATGGCAGAGCTTAGTATGGAAAGCAATATTTACAGGGAAAATGATTCTCAAAGCCACATTAAAGATGCTTTTGACTTGCAGCCATGACAAGGGTGATGCCTGCAGATTGTATTGATTGACAGGTTTTCTTTTTCGAGTGCCTTCCATTGCTTGCTGCTGCTGTCTTGTCCTGCCGCTAGTTGTGAGCTACGCTCCCTGTAACGTTTTCGTTGACTATTTGTTTTTTCTGATGCTGCATACGCTGATTCTGAAATTACACGATGAATGTACTCTACAGTGTATAGGTTTTGTAAAACGTGGCTTGAATGTATGAAATATCAAATGCAGTTTGGCAATCCGCCAGGTGGCAAATGGAAGCTGGGCTACCCCATAGGTTTTTCTTGGTGTCTCATCATGGCCGAGGCTGCTGTGGTCCCGCGCCACCCGCTGCAGGATGCTCTTCTGTCCTCTAGTTTTATCGCTGGAACTGGACGAGGGTCCCCATGTGTCTGTTGGTGTTTTACGGCGGGAGAGTTTGTGCCGCTTTGTACCTAATGTGCTTGTCCTCCTTTCTCCCTTCATTCGCCTGCATGTGTGTTGGCTCGCTTTTGTGCCTCTGTCCATCTGCGTCCATCTGCTTCTCTGTGTTTGTTTGCGCATGTGTAATAGTGTGTATCTGTCTGTGTTTGTTTTAACTGCGCTATTGAGCCTGTGTATTCATGTATTGGCGTTTGCCTCTGCTCCTTTACATCTTACGCAGATGTAAATGAGTTGCACTGTGGTTAAGTTGGAATTCCGGCACTATTATCGTGAACCAGGAGCTCCTGGTGCTGTAAGTTGTTTGTAGAACTGGGTGGCTTGTAGGCATGCTCTAATAACACCCGAAAACCATTAATCTTTAAATGCACGGTTGTCAAATCCCATTTCGCCCAGTTTGATTGATTATTTTGAAATGAGTAATGGCTCCGTGCAGCAAATATGTAATGCTCTTTGTCAAATTGCAGAATTTTGAGCCTGGGGCTGAGTTTGTTTGGAAAAATAATCACTCACATATTAGGGCCTTTTTAATAATTAATTATTAGTACATTTACAGTGGTTTGGGTTTGGTTCAGGTTGCCGGTCCTATTGTTGTCCAGTTCCATAATGGACCTTTTAACAGGTCATGGCGCTGACTGCAAACTTGTGCTTGAGAGGTAGACTTGCTCCGAAGTGAAATTGAAATTTTGCGTATGGCACATTGAAAGGAAACTGCAATGGAGGTTGGCCATTTTGTTTAGTATAATTTCAGAAGTCATATGCTCTGAAGCAGTTGCCGCGTTATCGCCGAATGCAAGTTGGATGTTGAAAGGTGAGTGTTTCAATAGTGCTTTTTCTGTTTCCTCACAGGAGTGAGTTGGCTTCTGGAGCTTGAAGTACAAACTGAGCGCATTTCCTGTCTCAGCCGCGTATATGGCTCCCTCTCTTGGGCCTACAGTCTGCTTTTGTTTATAGGGACTTAAATGTTGAATGGTGTGATACCCTGACACCACCAGAGCAAACCTGTCTAGCCAGGTGTCAAGTAGGGCCCTGGTGGCACTTTGAGTAAAATGGTGCTTCTGTTTCCAGGGAATTGTATTTAGCAGCTGGGAATCGCCAGGAAGTGCTGGTGCAGGACAAAGACCAGCAAGATGTTTGCCCTGCAGTCTTTGGAGCATTCTCTGCAGCGTCTTGAATATGATAGTGATCCCGTATCACAGTTTAAAATAACTGGGTAGGAAGGCCTGTTAAAATTGATGTATTATCTGAATTGCTTTGGTATGGCGTCCAGCTGCACAATTGCGTGCGGTACTATATTGCCAATTGAGAGTCAATTTGAATAAAATTGCCTGCCAATGCTGGTACTGTGGTGTGATGCCTCAGATTATGTCTGCCGGCTCTCTGCTATCGGCTGTTACAGAAGTTTTGTTCTTAGCACTCTGTATGGGATGCAGGAACGAGTCTGTTAGCTTTAGCGAAAACATCTGCGACACACTTAACTGCAGCAAAAATAAAGGGACGAATTTGGCCAAGCTCTGAGGAAATGTGCTTGCTAGCTTTCCTTCACGGTAGGACCGTTAGGTGGAAGTGATCAGAATTCCCAGTGAGTGCCATTGCAGGACTGCGTGCGGAACTGGAAACTGTCTGGGAGGTCACTTGCATAAATTCATGCTAGTGGGAGTGGGAGGATTGCTGGATCAGACCTATACGTTCAGACTCATGGGCAGCGCAGGAGCATGACCGAGGTCCAAGTGTGAAAAGTGTGCCGTCTTAGAATTGTCCTGAGCGAGAGTTTTTTGAACTTAAAGAAAATAAACATGGGTAAAAAAATTCAAGCTTGAGACCACTACTGAGCCAAATGAATCATCCCTTCCTTTAAAGTGCTGTTACATCTGAAATGAGATTGTGTGAGAGACTGAAGCAGACATTTGATGTTTTAACTGCTTGTACAGAAGATGACATTTAACACCAATAATGATTCATTATTGCTCTAGACTTTCCTTGGAAGTTGTTTTAGGAAAGTGACTTTTACAAAGAATCTTGATGTGGATTTGAAGCCATTTTGGCTCTGTGCTGCTCCATAGTTTGGACATTCTCTTCGGTGTGACTGTGGATTTTCATCTTTTCTCAACAACCGAAAGCTTTGTTGAATCAGTCAGTTCCCCAGTATAACTGATTTCATTTCTAGTACTAACAGTGCTGGATTTTTTTTGAGAACTGGAAAATCTGCATACATCTACAGAGATCATCTTTAAGGAACCTTTGTTTAGGCTGTGGAGTCTAAAAGGCCAGTTCTTGATCTTTAGTCCATTGCCATTCTTGGTTCCATATTGGTCAGATGCTCAGATGCAACCGGTCTCTCGTCTCTGACTCCGATGATTTAATTTGCCTGAAGTCATGGGGTTGCATCAGGAACAGGTTCGAGTGGACCACAGACCTCCTCGGTGTGCTGATCAGGAATGTAGTTGTATGCCTGAATGTGCTGCATGGTGAACTTCTCATCCAGCCTTAGCTCTTGACACGAGCTCTGTGATGTATTGTTTGTTTTTCTCACCATTTTCATTATTCATGTCTGTGCTGTGTTCCATTCAAGGACCAGGATGTATTAGATGAAATGGCTAAATATGTGATGCATTGCAGGTTGATTTCATACTGGTTTTTATATGTTCATACTGCTGCTGAAATGAAACATGCACTTTTTCCAAACAGAGGGAATATGTAGAATATTATAGGCATGACTTGAGATTTCAATCTGTCTGTGACCTGAGACTCACCTCTCGGTCCCCTTGCTTTTTTGCAGAGATCCCTGGCCATCTGTGCAAATGACATAGCGGGGTGCCCTCTCTTAGGCTTGAATTTCTCTCCAAAATAATCATTGCCTAACATCCATCAGAAATTACCTAAGGCCCTGACTGTTCATGGCATGACAGACAACAAAATGATTATAGATGAAGCTGATATGTTGCGGCATGGCACTGAACTGAGTTTTTTGGGGGCTGATATGCGTGTTAGTGCGCTGTGCCCTTGTAGAACGTGTGCGTCAGTGTAAACACGTCCCTGTCCTGCATCAGGGTGGTTTCAAATGGCTGTGATGCGCAGGAATGTTGGGCTGGTTTGCAGAAGGTGGCCACAGAGTTTGCTCTTGTTCAAATGGACTGCAGCAAGACTCTCTGGTCTGCATGTGGCAAAGGTTTCTGCCAGCTGTGTGAGAGGAGCAGGTACCTTGTAAGCCTCATTGTCTTTCTCTCTAGAGGGCTGCTTGATGGTATCGGGACTCTTGTGATGATTTCTGCAGTATCAAAAGTACCATCAATGCGGTATTGCCGGTATTGTGTTGCTGCAGGAGCTTGTGAAATGCAACCCTTTGGGTGTAGAAACGTCTGCATAGTTTCCCCATGTTACCTTTAGTAAGGCGCATTTCCATATTGCTCTGAGGATTTGTGGACTCAAATCGGTACCCACAGTTCTTCCTTCGAGGCGGAATGGATTGGCCGGACTGAATCTTGTGCGGGTGAAGGTCAAGCTCTGGGTCAGGCAAGCTGATAGAATGTAAGCTCTCTTACAGCAGTCCTCTGTTCCCCCCTGCTGCGACTCAGAAGCTGCAGTTCTGATGTTCTCATTGTTGTGAAAGTAAAACAGTAGATTGACAGCCCTGACCTCTGTGTTGTCTGCTGCAAAAAGCTTGAGGGATGTTAGGAGAGTTCCACACTGTGGTTTTAATTTGCTGCACTCTCCAGGGTGGTCCTTCCGTTTCTCCCATAGCACTCTGCTTCAGCAGTGGCCTCGGCATTTCCTATATTTGCGGGGGTATTTTGCCAAGCGGCCCCCCACCCTTCTGGTGCTGGAGAGCTGGAGCCGTTCTTGTCTAGAGATTAGCACAAAGCTGTGTATTGAGTCATGCTGAACCTCCACCCCCATTGCCCACACACTCCCACACAGCTCCACGATGGCCTCTCAGTTGGCCGGATTAAACACATCTCCACAGTTATCCAGTGTCACCAACTCATTAGGGATGTAACCATGTTGCGTGCCCACCTCATACTGTAATGAAGCGCATGTACATATGTGGTTTCCTGTATCCTTGCCTTTTTTCTCCATTTTGTCTGTCCTTATCGCGAACCACCGAGTTCTTCCACACATAATGAGGCAGTTTCTTCCTGATGGGTTCTTCTTGCTGGTTTAAAGAGGTGAACTCCTTTGTTCTGCTTTCCCCTGGATTATCAACATTGCTGCGGCCAAGCGGTGTACGTGAGACAGCGGTGAGTGCGACTGTGGCAAAAAAAAAAAGCGCAAGGCTGTGTCACTGTCCTCTGGTCCAAAGTCTGTCGTGTCTCTGGGGAAGCTCCCACTCATGGCCAATGCTTTGTGGGAACCCCACAGCTCGGATTCTCTAAATGATGTGTTGCTTAAGGGCAACTGACACCCAGAAATGGGGGTCAGAGGTATTTAGGTCTGATGTGCACATTTTGTGCACTTTCAGTTTAAGAAATGTGACATTTCCTTTCTTATATGCAACATTTAACTTTCTAGTCACGAGCTAGTTTGATCGCTGTTTTGAAGCTGCAAGTTGTTGACTGCTGGTGTCCTTGATGGTTTTTAAACTTGCACTGCTTCATTCTTTTCCGTAGCCTAATGAAATGTTATATTTAGCTTCCCTTTGCTCGCCTTACGACCCATAACTGGCTTATACAATGGGGAATTTTCTCCACTTGAGTAACCCTGGCTCTCAGATCCATGGTAACAGAAAAAGGATGTTTTCCTCACCTGATCACCTTTCTGCTCTATGTTCCTTTGGAGGAGTTAGGATGCTGTCTTCTCCGAACCCAGGGCTTGTTTGAGGATCAGGAGGTCCGCTACACGACGCTATATAGCAGAGCTTCCCTGGCAGGTGGCCGAGTTCAAGATACCTTTACCTGGCACGCGTCTCTGATCCATATTTCAGAGCTGGAGCTGCGGAACTCGGCAGTGGCCTCCCAGCCCCCCTCTGGAGGAGCGCACTCTCTTTGTGCAGCTAATTGAATGCGGAGCCGTGAGAGCAGGAGCTCTCCCTGCTCAACAAGGCATCCGGCATGACAGGAGGGCCAAGTGTGTCGCCTGGTCCTGTGTTAGTGTCTTAAAGAAATGGCTGCTGCTGCCTCAGCATTGGCAATGACATTGCTGTACTAGGCACTGATTGCTTTGAAGCCCGGTTAAGAACACCCTGTTTTGGGTCATTCTGTTGGGGGGTATGAGCAGTGCACCCTAGTGAAATGTGGGTCATTTGAGTTGCTTGAGCAAAATGCCTCGCTGTGCATATGCATGAGTGAAACTGTAAGGTTTTTTACTTCGCTTGAATACATGGGGTTAAATGAAGAAGCAGACCGATGGTTAGTTTAAGATCAGCCTGTTATGTTGTACGGTGACCATAAGGACAATGTGTGCTAGTGCATCCTTTCTTCTCACTGCTTCCCTGTGTCTCTGCTCTTGTAGCCCCGTGTGCTCCTCGGGGGAGTGCTCAGTGTATTTCGCTAATGTAAATATGTAAATGTAATGATGCCGGCCAACAGGGCTGATCTACGGCTGCGGTTTGCCAGAGTGATGGATCAGAGTGCTGTTTTGCCAGCGTCGGCAGGCTCGCTTTGCAGCCAGCAGCATGAAGCCACATATCTGCATATGCACTGCTTGATAAGTCTGTAAATTTGATTCAATAAATAGGTCCGCATTAAAGGGGGACGAAAGAATCGTGGGATCTCGAGAGCACAGCCACAGACTATCAATCACACTACAGCGGTGCAGCCAGCATTTTCTGCTGACCGATATTTGTGAAAATGATGGAAAATGCGGTGTAAATGTTGTGCTGCAGTGCTCTTGCTGTCCCACCCTGCTGCTTACTGGTCTGCCCAAAGACCTTTTGTTTCAAACCATTTGTACCGATATAAAATGCATTTTTCCTCAAACACATTGAGGAAGGCACATACATATTCTGTAGCAACCGTGGACTTTTGAGTCTGGTTGGGCACGCATGGCTTGAATCATGCTGTTATGAGCAAGTGGTACAAGATGGTAGTTTTCCCATAGTGGGCGGCCAAGTGGTAAAACATATGTCTTGTAAACAGAAGATCACAGGTTTAGACCCTATCTGTATCTGGACCTCACATTTGTGTAGTGGTTAGTGGTGCCATCTTGTACTTGGAAGAATTTCAGCAGCATGGGTAGGTAATTCATTGCAAGGAGCTGAAGGTTTCTTCAGGAGGCAGCAGGTGATGTAGTCGTTAGAACATCTGCCTTGCATTGGAAGGGTTTCACTGTGAATCCCAGTCCCTGCTGTAGCTTCCTTGAACAAGGTGCTCTAGTAAAAATTACCCCGTAACACTACAAGTTGCTTTGGAGAAAAGTAAATCATTTAATTAAAAAAAGGTAAAACCGTGAGTAGTTCTCAGTAAGAAGTTAGCTTCAAAATGCCAGTAATGTGACAAATAGCACTGGGAAAGGGAAGAATGTTAATATAAAAGTTTTAGTGGAAAAAGATGACAGAATGAAGTATGCAATGTGGTCATCTGAGCAAAGGTTGCAGCAGTGGAGTGTCTGCTTTATCGGGGTATTGGGCCCATATCAGCCATTTGAGGAACCCTGCCTCTGCAGGTGCATTTCCTGTCCTGGCAGCTGGGCAACCTCTGTCTGTCCTCGAGTCCTTGCCAAGGTCACAATCACCTCTTCCTGCCTCACCAGCCCTCCTTTCCTCTTTCTCTTCAACACGTTCCTCATGCGGAGGCACAGCAGCGGGTCGTACCATTGTGAATGTAAAAGGGCACCCGTGGATTGACCAACTGCTGCCCTGCCGCCTTTCGGAGGGACTTTCTGAAGACGTCCACTGCAGAGGTGTCATCCGTCTCCGAAAGCCCGTCTCAGTCTCTTCAGAAAGCCTTCCGTAAAAATCCTGGCTGTATCTCCTCGGTGCCCCAGAGTTTTGCTTTGCTCAGTTTGACGCTTATCATGTGAGTTTTTGTGCAACTTTGCTCCCTCTGTGCCTGTCAAATGCAGATGACAATTTGCTTTTTTCGGGCAAGATCTTTTCTCCACTTGAGCGTTTTGCGCAGCACAACTGTAATCCCCTCCAGACAATTCTCCCTCTGCAGGGGCTTTGGTTTATGCAGTTGGTTTTGCACCACACCACATCACCTGTGCCCAGATTGTTTCGACATGACAGTGAGTTTTTAGCTGACGGTCCGCGGTCACCTTGGGCATTGGGATTTTGCCCTAAGGCTGTGACTTTGTAACATTACTGGGGCTTTTACTGACATGAGGACCTTAAAGGCTGTGCAGAAACATTGCGGTCCCTGATTGTCACATGAGCACTGAGCTGAGCAGTGGATTCTCTTTCACCACCAACTGAGATGGCATCTCCAGGAATGGAGAGTGAAAGGGGATAATGACAAGAGTCTGTTTATGTATGCCATCAAGTGATGCTCATGGTTGGACGGTTGTGAGTGGGCTGATCAGTTTCCCACTTACTTTGGCCCTTTGCTGTTGACTTTTCCTCGGCCCTGGATGTGCTCAGTATTGCATGTCTCCTTTCTTTGTTATTAATATTATTATGGTCCTCATTCTGCTTACATCTCTCTGGTGCTCCTGCCAATGTCGTGACCTCTCCCCTGTGGTGGTGGGCAGTTCTCTGTGTTTTTGTTTGACAGTGTCAGTTCTGTGGCTTCAGCAGCACTGCTGCATATAACAGGAAACGTTAGTTCGCGGCACGTGCTCAATGCCCCACCAACCATGTTTAGCTCTTGCAATGCCACTGGGAGAATGCGCTGTCTTTCAGCCATTTTGCTTGTTTTATTTTAATTTCATTGTTTTCCACAAATTGAACATCATTTGTGTGTGTGTGTGTGTGTGCGCGTGCGCACACGCAGTTATTAAAAGCACACAAAAGATGCCAGTCACTGGAGCAGGAGGCTTTACCGTCTTTTTTACTCCATTTCTACTGTCTTTTCAACACCGAGAAACAACTATTTATGTGATTTTGTTGTACAGACTTTAGTTCTCAGTGCTTCATTATTCTGTTAATAATGAATAAATTAATAATACGTTAATTATTGTTGTGCTGTAATTGTATTTTTCACTTGTTTTATAAATTCTAACATTATAATGACCCCTTTTGGCGTTGTTTTACTTAGCACTCGATTTTGTCGGAATTTATCCTGAGCGCTTACAGTAAAAACAGTGTAAACTTGGGACACCTAGGAACAAATCAGAACAAGTGAATATGGGCTTTTGCGCTATGTTCAAGTCCTTTCTACCTTTTTGGCACTGCTGTTTGCTTTTGTCACTTCTTCTGCGAGCTTTTAAATTGAGTACAGTATTAACACACAGTGTAATTCCACGTCTTGTAGCCGAGTCTGGAAGGACGGCACGTGAAAACGATGGTATTGTCTACATTGTCTGCAAACAATGAAATATATCAAACTTGAAGGACAAAGAAAAAGATGATGTATGCGCCTCTCATGCAGGCAGACAAGACATGATGCCAGGTCCTGAAGCTGCTCACTGAAGATTCTTAACCACAGTTATAGCTGACTGCCAGGAAGGATTGCTATTAGAAATTAATTAGCTATTATTGTAAATGCTGGTGATGTTCTTTCTTACATCAGGCTGGGTTTTATAAACAGATTGTTGGAACTAGGAGTAATAATTATTTAGAAGTGGCAAGCTGTGAATGGCATTTTGGCTGCTAGAAAACCATTCCCTTTAAGACATACAGATTAGAATTGTTCTGTGATTTTTACGCACGTTGTGATTTCTTTCTGTATTTAATTAGTATGATTGACTGCTAATAATGGTACTAATAAACTGTTAAAAAATAAATAAAATGTTCAGATCAAGTCTTTTTATTTTACAAGACAACAAAGCACAAGAGTCTTCTGTAATGCAACAAATACTTTTATCTCACAATTAAAAGTCTTTTCCAGCAGGTGGTATTGGGGTTTAAACTGTTAGCCTGTAGTCAGACCCAAGGTTTGAACATCAGCTTCTGCGGGAGTATCTTAGTTCTCCTTTTTATTTGCTGTTTGGGGGACTGCAGGTGGATCCTTTAGCTGCTAAAAACAGGCTACGATGCCCGCACGCTAAGTTAACAGGTATGGAGTAGTTACTCCACAACCTTTTCTGGTACGTTCCACAAGTGATGGAGGACCATTGAGTTTTCCATTCACCGTGACTCCATTGGATATGGTTTGAATATGGCACGTATCTCCTCCAGATAAGGTTGCTCTCTCACAGCTTGTCATTTGAGAGAGTGATTATTTCTCCAGGAACAGAGCGACAGCAGATGGGAAGGCAGTTTGATGGCAAGAGGGAGGGAGTTGTGCTTTCCTTTCAGTTCTTGGTAAAGAGGATTCGGTGTGAATGCCATATTTTCAAGAATTCCTTCGTGTCAGAGTGAAGGGAAAGGAAGAAGGACAGACAGCTGCTGAAGCTGTGGTCACTGAGGTTAAGGAGGGGAGGGCTGTTTGAACCGCACGGTCTCCGGCCGTGACGTCAGCACTGCTGCTTTCTGCTTTCCAGGGCCTCTCTGTTCCTGCACTCCAGCACGACACAGGAAGACTCAATGGCACCGTGCAGAGAGTGCAGAGTTCCTCCCCAGAGTGCGTGCCTTGGGAAAGCCCAGGGGAAAGGGTAGTGGGAACAGGAGGGCGGGGGTCTTAGGCAACGGATGTGGCAGATGCGTGGGCCAGGGGGCTGTATTTTATGTGAGACTGAGATGCTTTGTTCCCAGCCTCCCCCACCCTATATCCATGGAGACACAGCGGGGGTGTGGGTTGAGATGGGGGGCACAGTCCGTCTCTCATTGTCTAGCTCTTCAATGCGCCAGCTCGCCCTGGCCGCCTGTGCCACCCCTGATGCCGCCTGGCCATGCAGGTGGAAATTAAATGTATAATTGATAAGATGCAAAGCACTCCTGAGAATAATAATAAAGAGGCGAAGAAGGTAATTATGGGACTGGGAGGCGAAGCCAAGACGCCAGGCAGCCCTGTTGCTGCAGCCCCCCCCCCTGCAGTTTGGGCAGCGGCGCTAATGTTCTCCTGCATGATAGATGGCCTGCGTCTCTTTCAGGAGTCTGTTTGTGTGCACACTTTTTATTCCTGCCATGCTCACAATAGAGGTGGCCATTGAGCAGACCGGGCAAGATGGGGGGTGGGGGAACTGCTGTGGGACTAGCTGCTCCTCTGTTTTGCTCTAAGCCAGTGAGGAGCATGCAGTGCTGTGACCGGTGGCTTCGCAGTGGCTCCGTGACTGGAGAAGAGGACCTGTTAAAGCTGGCACCTGAATGTGAACTTGTTCCTTTGACTTCCTCCTGACCACGTCGGAAAGCAGCTGCTTTCCTGCCATGACAACGATGGCTTCCTTGCATTCTCAGTGCAAAGCTACTTCGATATTTTTTACATGTTGCATTTGCTTTTATTGGGTCGCAAGTCCAGAGGAACCGACCAGCACGCGATCTACAAGACCAAGGCTTAATATTTAATAAAGATCAGTTAATATTTAATGTGCAAATGGGACGTGTCATTTGTGATGCCACATCTCTACAACTTAAGATGGACTCATGAGTAATATAACTGTAGTGGGATGTAGTTGGAGTAACAGTCACCCCCCAATACCGTGTTGTGTGGCTGAGCTTTCATGTTCTGCTTCTGCTCTGATGTGGGAAGTTGTTCTGTTCCACTTCCTCGTGCAGCCATATTTAAGCTTCTTGACTGGGATTTCTCAGAATGGTCCCAGAGATGTTCCAGTCATCTCTTTTCTTTTTTCAAACAGTGATCCAGATAACAGATAAATAGACTGCCTGATGGGAAAGCAGGCGGAAGTTGTCCATCAGGTGACCAGTTGCTTAATGGCTGGCAGTTCCTCGAGAGGGGGTGCAGCCCTCTTCATGTGGGCTTTGATCTTTCTTATGCTTTTGGACTACATGACAGTGAAAAGGTATGTAACAAAGCGGGATTAAAAACTTTGCTTTCCATCACAGTCGTGGGATTTCCCTGCATGACTAAGAGTAATGAGATCTCAGTTACAAGTCGGAGGACTGCCAGCCTGCTCAGCATTTTCCTGTTAAGGTTTGAAAGACCCTCTCTCTTCAAGCCTTGAAAAGATAGAACGCTTCCAGGGTGAAAGGAGCAAGTTTTATGGCCCTTTTCTTCAAGCTGTTACCCCTTGTTTGTGCCTGTGGACTCTAAAATTGGTGCTATCAAATGGGGTCGGTCGCCCCCAGGGAGGGGTCCTGTTAGTTCTGCTCTGCCTGTTTTTTTGCACACCTTTTGAGTAGGGGGCACAAATACACTTAGTGCAAGTTCTTGTCAAGCTCCCAGTAAAAGCATCCTGATTCCAAGTTCTCTCTTTGCACAAGGACATTCCTCAGTATGACGTCCTGTGAAATTATCTGACTAAAAACTGCCGACACTTCATATTACACGCTTTCTTAAATGGGTGTCCAAATCTGATGTGGGGGTTTATATCTTGAAAGTATGCAGAGAGAAGAATCTCTGCTCCGCTCTACTTAAAGGATAAACAATTTTTTTTTTTTTTTTTTTTTGGTCTGATGAAATCGGCATTATTAAATTTAAAGATGGGTCTGGGTTAGATTTAATAAAGGATTTCATATTTTTCCTCACAGAAACCAAGACTGTGATACCACTGTATACCTTTTCCAGGCCTCCTGAAATGGGGTGGAAATTGACCCTAAGTTCAACAGAGGAGGAACCCTTTTGAACTTTATGACCCTGGCAGTGATTGTGGTTCGAGGAGCTGTGACAAGCATTTACCACATTTATGCGGGGAGCTGGTACTTGTGTATTTGGTGTTTGAAATGCACCCTGCACAGCTTGTATGGGCAAATCGAGCAAATTGATGTTCGCTCCTCAAAGTCTCTACAGCAACATCATTCTTACTGTTATGCCTTCCCAGCATCCTCAGCTGCTGGACAGCCTTAATGTCACTGGCAGCAACCGACAGCACCATCTCATGGAGTGGCCTGCAGATGTGTGTTTGTTTACCGCAGTACATCAGCAGCTGCTGGGGCCTTTTGCATGATTCTTGGGGTGTTTTCATTGTGGTTGCGTCTCATGTGAATCCCCTCTCTGCAGAATTGCCATCAGCACTCAGGTGA
Organism: Heterotis niloticus; assembly: GCA_018136845.1. Taxonomy (NCBI): domain Eukaryota; kingdom Metazoa; phylum Chordata; class Actinopteri; order Osteoglossiformes; family Osteoglossidae; genus Heterotis; species Heterotis niloticus. The sequence continues at coordinate 16,566,445 of CM030900.1, forward strand.
AGACCAGAGACACAAGAGAATAGGCCGTGACATTCTGGCCCTCCTCCTTACCGGCAGTGAGGTCACTGTCCAGGGCTAGCGATTTAGTGGTAATGCTCAAAAGCTTTGTGGCATCAGACAGAGCGCACCACTGCTCTTGGAAAATGGTACTGGAATAAAATTCACAGCTGATCCGTTGTGACAAATTGCACATTTTTTTTGATCAGATGGTTGCTGGATCTTGAAGCCATACTACGCTGGACATGTTTTTCAGTTAAAGTGCTGCCAGAAGGCAATAGGTTCCTGCAGCCTTTTATGCAAACATGGTCCACATGCAATGCTGATACTCATGCAAATGATGAGCATGCAAATACGGGCTTCCAGGTCCAACTCTCTGGGGTTCATTGGTAGGCTGTGACCTTGCCGGCCCCCTTGCTGCTTCTCTTGCTGTGTGTGTGTGTGTGTGTGTGTGTGTGTGTGTGTGTGTGTGTGTGTGTGTGTGTGCGCGCGCGCGCATGCGCACGCCAAGTCTACATAAAGATGCATGTGCTATTGGATCTGCTTTACTTGCTTGGTCAAGATCAGGAAATGCAAAATGCCTCAGAAATGTATAATCTTCAAAAAATGTATATGCCTCAAAATATATATAATTATTATGACAGGTTGTGTGTTTGCACACACATTTACATGTTGTTTTATCTTTGTGGGGACATTCTGAGGAAAATAAACAGCTAATTCTGAAAGAAATGGTGAGACTTGCGTAATGTGAAATATTTAACCAAAAAAGAACATCAAATGTACATTCTTTAATTGCCTTCGTGGATGTGAATGTGAAGGACCCCACACTTGTCGGCTTGTTGGTGATTTTATGTCTGTGGACTTTGAATCCCATTCTGCATCTTCTCTGGCTTCCGTGTAACCTCTGACAGAGTACTCCTTTCCCCTGTGTGTCTCTGTAGCACAGCCCCTGCACCTATCGGTTTCATGAACATTCACCTTCATGTTTATTAATTTAACAAACAACTTACAAACACAAACCAAGTTGGGACCAGAACTTAACATTTATTCTTAACATTTATTTATAACTTGTAAAAACTTCTAGCACCAAACATTAACCAAAGAATGCAGAATAATATAGATGCCTCTCAAATTACTGACAATTTCTCTAAAAACTACAGATAAAGCTTTAAAAAACTGTCCCATTTTTATGCTTTCATTTTCAATAACTGGTGGTTTTATGCTGGCTTTTGGTGGTCTGCTGTATCAAGGAAGTATGCAACACTAGACAGAGTACATGTGATGCGATGCTGATGTGACACCACTGTATTGCTGTGTAACTTTTTTATTTTTATAAAATTTTAACTGTTATGTATTTCAAGTTACTGAAAAAAATGTCATTTCCACAACCTCCAGACTTCCATTGACTGACTTCATCATATAAGCGTGTCTAATGTTTGTCAGCTTCAGGTTACTTTCACCTATTTGTCTGCTCAATCAATAAAAACTTACAGAAACAGGTGTTGCTCAGTTTATTTATGACTATGGTTCTGTAAAAGCTTGGCTATAGCTATATAACAGTAAATAAAATAACTTTTGAATGCCTTTTTAACATTGTTGACATAGAGCTACATCAAAATTAAAAGTAATTTAATTTGACTGAAAATAAAAATACATTCTTTCTACAAACCTCTCTCTTTAGTGTTATTCACTAAATGAGTCAAAGCCTGGCATTGTTTGTGTTATTGGTCACCAACACTTGGGAACATCCAAATAAGACCTACAAAATGGCATGACGAGTGCCTGGTGTGAAGGTTATTTTCACTCTGCAACAGGAAGTGTAGAGAAAAGAGCAATGAAGAAGCATTTAAAAATAAATGAATAAATTGGGAAATCTTTGAGTCTTCAAAAATCTAAAACTAATGTTTGAAACCTGAAAAAATTGTGTACAACTCCTGGTCAGTAAAAATGCATTTTACGAGAGTTTTAGACAAAGACTAGATTATCAGCTTGCAGTGTCTGAATTCAGAGCCACCCTTAACTGTGTTTGTCACTCCCCCTCCACCAGTCCCTCAACTCAGTGACCCCTACCTAATGCCACAAGTCAAGGAGGGAAGGCAGTGAGCCAACAGGTTTGTTCTAGAAGAAAAGTGAAGCTTCAGGCAACAACCATGTTTGTACATGAAAGTCAGGGTAAACAGAAAAATTCAGGTCCTGTGCCTAAATTTTTATAATCACTTTGCTGGAAACTCAGACTTTGGAAGAGATCAAATATATTATAGATTTTCCTTGGGTCACGCTGGGCTAGTGGTGAAATGACTGGATCATTTTAATGTTTTAAGTTCCTGCTTTCCCACGAGACAGCATCAAACCAGGTGTGGCCAACTGTGCAAAGATCTGAGATTTTACAAAATGCACCCAGCTTCTCCAAAAGTTGGTTTCTCTGTTGTTTTACCTCTAGCTTCCGTCATTACCAGACAGGGATGCAGGGATTGTGTCCAGACATGACTTTTTTTCATGTGCAGATGCTGCGACATGGTTACATTGTGTGTCTATGGCAAAAGGAGTTCCTTGGAGGTGGGGCTAGAGCCCCACACTGCCATTGACTGATTTCTCTTGCCTCTCTCTCATAATAAGCAGCTTTGTCTTTGCCCTAAATACATTGCACTAAACCACCTGCAGAGAGACCCAGAAACAGGGCAAGCTGGCCATCAAGAAGAGGTCGACGCAGGCCAAATGACATGCCTGTGTCTGGACTTGATCCCCTGAATGACTGACTGTGTCAACTGTACCTAAAGAGTGGAACCTGAAGCCAGCCAGAAATAAGTTATGAAGTTGTTTAAGATGATAAGGATATGGAGTGTGAATCATCAATGTGATCAGGGCTGTCCAGGTTTATGTAAATTTTCATAATCAAACAGGTAGTTGTTCTGATCCCTATTTGGATGGGAAAGTACACAATAAAGTATGGTAAAGTATAGGGAAATGTAGAGCAAGACAATAGCCAGCATCACTAATGACATTTTCTAGCTTTACTGCAGTTTTTTTTTTTATTCCAGTCTTTTTGTAAGTATGCATCCTTTCATTGGATCTCCTGATTGTCTCACTTTGATATTTTAAACCCAGATATTTACCTGGACAGGTGCAAAGTTTGATGAAACAGAACAAATATATCTACCAGTCCTGTGGACAACCAAGCATAAAATAAAGTGGAGCCTTGCATATGTAACCATGGAGCAAGTGAAGGGAGTGTGACCATCGACAGGTACAGCAGCCCTATGGTTTATGTGCGCTGACTGCTCGGAAGCCCAGCTTCCACACCAGCCTGGGTAGACGTTCCTGATTCCATGCAATTAATGTGCCACCAGTCCTGTGCCCAGGGCATGAACTGTGTTGTCACCCTGGTACAGGTGACCAGCACACTGATACAGAGAGCAGGAGGAGGGGGAAGCTAACATCGGATGCTGTCTCTCCCTATGTGACACCGACACCATGATTAGACACTCGGCACTAATGCAAGATGTATATTGTTGATTTTAGACTTTAAGACTTTTTCAGCCCTCTTTTCTCTGTGCGCTTGAGTTTGAATTGTACTGTACTTTTAAGTGCAGTTCTCTTTGTAACCCACATCTGGCCTATAGTAAAATGCAGGCTGCTGTTCTCCTTTGCTTGCCTTCAATGAAAAAAAGTCACCATCAGATCATTATCAGCGGTTTTCTATGTGTCAGTAGAAAATGGTTTAGCCTAATTTGTGGTATTTTCTGAATATTACGATCATTGTTTGTTAATTTGTTGGTATTGATGTTTTCTTCATGCACACATGAATGTAAACCCTTTATACTTTGTCCTTAATAGTAGAACCCTTCTGTCCTGTCCATTGACCCTTGATCTGGTGCTTACTCTGTGTCTGCGTCCTTTTTCTTCCACCAGAGCCCCAGAGATCATCCTGGGTCTGCCCTTCAGTGAGGCCATTGACATGTGGTCCCTGGGCTGCGTCATTGCTGAGCTCTTCCTCGGCTGGCCGCTATACCCGGGGGCTTCGGAGTATGATCAAGTAAGTAGGGACATGTGGACACTGGGACAAGAGGAATGTGGGTTCATTTACTGTAGGCAGTGTAAAGGCTTCTGGTTTGGCGAGAAAATTTGTGCTGTTTTACCACATAAAGGACTTGGCGCATAATATTGTAAACCAAGTTCAGCCATTAAACAGGGTTGTGTATCTCAGTTTATACACATTCAGCCATGTCCAGAATCCCAAAGTGCCAATCCTGAATTAACTATGGACGCACACATATCGCTTTCACCTTAATTGTACCTCACAGCGGTGGCTGCTGCATCTTGTGATTCCTTTCTGAGTCATCCAGTACACACGGTACTGCATTTACCAGCATTTGTCAAAAGTATTAACCCTCCTTAAGCTATTTCAGGAAATTAAATTTTTTTAAATCATTGAAACCATATGGGTTTAATTGAGCTTTATTGACAGTGATCCATAGGGAAACCCACTGATGTCAAAATTTGTCAAAATATTTTTCACATCAGTTTTGCATTTGTTAAATATACAGTATAAAACTTTACTGCACGAACGCCTGATGTAAAAGGTGAGGTTAAATGTTGCAGCCTGTAACCTGCATAACTCAGCAGGTAGGCACAGTGCTTTATGCTCGAAGGAGCCAGGTTCAAATCCCACCTTCTGCTGCAGTGTCCATGAGCAAGGTACTTACTACCTCCCCTGAACCAATTACAGTAAAGGTTATCTGGTTAGTGTTATTTTTCACAAAAATGGTGGCCAGCATACCAGTTGAAGTCATGCCAGAACTTCACTACACACCCACAGAATCTGACTGTGGAGAGTTGCTTTCGAACTTTTGAGTGGAGAATGTGGAAGAGAGTCCAGAACTGCTGTTTTCGCTGGTGCACATTACAGATGTATCTTCATGTAGCGTTAATAGAGCTGCTGGTCTGCTTGAACGTCACTTACAGACTTTGCTCCTCAGTCCGGTTTAAGTTTTTAAGTCAGGGACCAACTGTACGTGCGTGTGTCCTCTTCCAGATTCGCTACATCTCTCAGACGCAGGGGTTGCCGGCAGAGTACCTCCTAAGTGCAGGGACAAAAACAACTAGGTTCTTCCACAGAGATCCAGAGTCTACGTACCCTTTGTGGAGACTAAAGGTAAGTTGACCCTTGCTGGACTCATACAAGCAGAGATGTGCTAACACAGTCACAGGTGCACCGGCCAAGGGATGTTTTCCCAAACTGCAAGAGGAAGTGAAGCCTTTGCGATAACTCCTCCATTGGCTTTTAAAAGTTTACTGTTTACATCTGTCTTAGCCCAACATGTCTGGGGAGTATCTGAGAGGCAGATGACACCAGTCCAATTCAAGCAGATCGGCCCTGAAGAATGTACAGATTGCTCAGAAGCCATGTGTGAAAAATTGATGCACTTAGAACTGGCGGCAGGAACAAAGTGGATGGCTAATGATGGGGAAATGAACTGTACAGGAAAGGATTTAGCTATTGGAGCACAGCCAAATAAACACAAATCTTATTTTTTATGTGTCACATAGTTATTAACATGGCGATTGTTTTATTTTGATGTTTGTTTGAATGGTTTACTCTCGCAAACTGTGCTGCTGCTATAGGTGTTTGGTCACGGCGAGGGATGCTGCAGCTTATACAATACATCACTGACTCCAACATAAAGAGCCATTCTGCCAGTTGCCTTCCTACAAGCTTAAGAATATACAAAGCTCTCTCACATCACAAGAAATTGAAAAACAATTTTGTTTAAAATCTCTGTCAGTATAGAACAAAATTTTAAGAGGAGCAGTGAAAGCCAATCCATTAAAAGGCCTCTTTTACTTTTTAATTTAGTTCCACTGTGTAGGTGTCTTAGTGGGACAATGATTCTAAGTTAGACCATAATCATTCTTGTATTATAGCCAGACTGGGTGGAGCTGTGCTGTTCCTCTGGTCTGTTCATGGTTCTAAACTAAACCAAAGGACCGATGGGCTGGAGAGCATTCCCATTTGAACTGAATTCTTCTCAGCATTTCCAGACAGCCATGTGAAGAAAAAAATGCACCCTCTTTCAGTTCTATGGTTTTATACAGTATATCAGAGCATGACAAAAAAAACATCTAGTCCTTTCCCAGTTTTAGGTGCTGAGGTCTAGACTGTCACTTGGCCAATCCAACATCTCAATTATTTTCTTTTTCCACCATTCAAGTTGTAGATTTGCTGGTGTGCTTGGAATCATGCCAGCACTGTGCTTGATGGTTGCTATGAGGTGTTTGCGTGCATTTGGTTTTCACTAAACCTGACGATGTGCATTATAGCCAAAAATCTCCAGGTTGGACATGTCTGTCCAGCAGACTTTGTTCTAGAAATTTTGTTGTCAGTCTGATTGCAACTATGCAAACCAAAGCTGTGCTGCTATAGTCTTTTTTGGAGAAAGGAGGCTTTCCTCTGGCTACCCTTCCATGAAAGCCACGCTTTTCCAGTTTTTTTCTGATTGTAGAGTCATGAACTTGAGCATTTAACACATTTAGCAAAGTCTGAAGATCTCTTACATGTAGTTTTTGGGATCTTTGCAGTTCCTGCGGAGACCATTTGTAAATGATCCATCCGACTGTACAGTGGTGGATTTCAAATTGTTTCAAAATGGCTGATAAGCAACAACAGTTGCTCTTCCGAGTTCATTGTTGGATGTTTTTTTTCTCCTTGGCATGATGTTAACAAACATCTGAATGCTCTAGACCATCAAACTGCCACGGGTCTGCTTTTATGGAGGTGCTCAAACTTCCTGGTGGTCAACTGCTAAAGTGCATTACTTCCTTAATTGTTACGGAAGCAGTAAGGGGGCATTTAATTTTTCCTACTTGGTTTATGCATCTTGGCATGCTTTTTGCTAAATCAATAATCACATAGTAAAATCTATGATGTGTTACTTATGTGTTACCTAAGGCTACATTTGTTCAATTACAGAAGATGCTGAGGATCAGGCAGTTGTTATTTATGCCTTGAGATGTAAAACCACTGAACTGAAAGAGAGTCTACTTTCTTTTTCACTTCACTGTAAGTCATGAACATTCCCTAAGCCTTATTTTTGGTCCTTTCAAACCAGGTCTCATTTTTTTCCAACCCAAAACAAAAATAAGTTCTCCCTTGTCTCTTTTGCACTAATCTGTCATTTATCATCTCTTTCATTTTATTTTATTTTATTTTATTTTATTTTATTTATTTATTTATAAATTTGGAGGTTGTTTTAATTCTTCGCATGTGCTTTCTGTTTACTTGCCAGTTATCTTCCTGGTGTGACTCTAGGACATTTTTCATGTGGTATGGCAGAGTGGTTTTACTGAAAAAGGCCTTTTTGTTTCCTTGAACAAAGAATTGCTCAGCAAACAAAATTAAAATAAAAACTCATAAGTGAAAGACTGCATGGCCAAAAAAAAAAATCACTAAAGGTCCATAATATGGTATTGGTGGGCATGGTAACCTTATGCAGGGTGTAGTCTTTCAGCCAAAAAAGTTTGAACATTTTTAATTCATATATATTACAATAAAAAAACAAGATGTAGTAATCCCTTAGTACCTGAGTCTAATTTTTCCCTGAAGACGTGTTGTATACCAAATTTTTCAGATATTGAGTGCGTATTTTTATTGTAAACAGAAAAAAAAAAGATAATAATGTGCTCCAGCCCATCTGAGAACACCCATATAACCATCAACCCATGACTTCAGGATGATAAAACACTGCAGATGCCAGTTACCTCAGTATAAACACTTAATGTTGACAATTTGCATGTTTGCAGCACACAGTACAGTATGATTGGTACAGGACATTTTGCATGTCAGTGCCGACACCAGCATTTATAGGTTTATTTAAAAAATGAAATTTAGTTAAAAACATTGCAGATAATTTAAACAGTCAAGGCTAACCGCTTTTAGTGGCTATTGGAATAAAGCGAAGAAGAGAGACAGGTGAGGTTTGCTGTCTGGCAGTAGGGGGCCATGTTTTCTCTATCAGACCTTGAGGGGAGGTGAATTTGGGGGGGACTCAAAATGGAAATTTGCCTTCAAAAAAATAATGCTTTTGTAGTCTTTCCTTCCCAGTCTTCTCTTTCAACATATTACTGTAGTATTTTTATTACATTGCATTTACACATTTATTTCTTAATTTTTTTTTAATTAATTTGTTTTTGTTTAATGTTTCGGTTTTTTTTCCTTATAAATAATCTTTGGATAAAAATTCATTTCAGCAAAAGTTTCCATTTGGATACTGATATATTGGTATTCATTTTTTAGAGAAGCAAACATTTGAATACTAGGGATCGTTGTATTAAAATGTGTTTTTTTATGCAGACCAAAACATGAAGAAATAATGACAAATGATAGGGATAACTAAAAAAGAAAAAGAACCTTTAGAGATCACATGCAGAACCTGAGCATCCAAAAGATTTTTCAAGCTAATATGTGAAAACTACAGCTTTTTGGGAATCTTATGTGGAGCACAGACGGAAACCTATAACAGTTTAATCCATTGATGGCCTAATAGTGTGTTTTAAATCCATTTTTTTTTTTTTTGTCTGTGAGAAACAAATTTTCCAGTTACAAATTTCCTTAAATGATATAATAAGCCACTTTACTGAGGCAGGTCTGGTCTCACTCAACATTAGCCTGATACCTTTGAGCAGGTATGAGTGGCCCTGCTAGTTTGAACACACAAGGGTGAGCCTGACTTTGATTTCTGCAGACGCCTGAGGACCATGAGGTGGAGACGGGAATCAAGTCGAAGGAGGCCCGGAAGTACATCTTCAACTGCTTGGATGACATGGCGCAGGTAGCTGGACCTCCATCTTCCCCTCAACCCATTTCAGTTCCCACCTCCCGAAAAATGTTTTTTTCACTGAATTGAAGTGACCTCCTGGGAATCCATATTGGTTTTCTTTAGTGAAATTAGCAAGGGTCTTATCTCTTTAACCCTTGCCAGTATATGTCAGCGCTTTTGTGGCTCATCTGGTACCTTTTTTAGTATTCAAAGCAGATAGGGACAGTAGGTAGCATAGGTTCGAATCCCATCTGGCGCTGCACCCTTGAATAAGGTCCTTATCCTTTCGAGTAGCTTTGGAGAAAGTCGACATTTAAGTAAATGTAAAAGGTAAGAAAGAGAACCTCCAAAATTTTACATAAAAAGCATTATCTGTTGTAGCCATCAAAGTTTTTAAGCAGCTCCAGCTGACCCATTGGAAGCTATTCTGCTGCAGTGATGACAGCTCACAGGTTATGCCTTGTACCACAGCCTGTCCATAAGTTTTTAGTGGCTGATTAGAAAACAGGCTTATCTGTTTTATTTCTGCCTTCTGTTAGTCCCACCATGTACTGTAGTATTTGTCAGCGATGGTTGGATTGGTTATTAAGTGAAGCTGGCCTGCAGTATATTGCAGACAGGTGGGCATACTCCTCATGTAGACCAAAATCCCATCAGAGACTTGAGGAGATATCCAGAAGGATGGCGGAAACGCCTCAGTAAGGGTGACCTGAAGAACAGTAGAATGCTGTGTTGTCCAGCCTAGAAAAGAGCCGTGTAAAACAGTAAGCTGTGTGGACATCTGTCATCCCATATTAAATGGCTTCTTGGGGCTGGGGAAAAAGCCTTAGTTGCTGAGGAAATATCCCCCCCCCCCCCCGTCCCGTGCAGTAACAGACCTTGAATATGTGGAACCCCAGGAAAGACCATAAACTGGGGGTGGGAGGGGTGGGGGGGTTGTCTGGCGTCTGGCTCTGCTGAGTCTCATCCATTACGCAGACAATTTGTCACTCAGCACCTTTGATTATTTTCTTCCTTCATTTCCTCCTTTCCATCCTCCTCTCCTTCACTCTTAATATTTTGCTCAATATAGAAATCCTGTTTCTGTGCAGCAATATTTCTGTATTGAAACGTTATTCCTTTTGGCATCAACTCTGCACTAAGATTACAAAGGAGGATTATGGGATGGAGATTCTCAGGCTTGCAACAGTCCATGTGGCATTTTGGTGCTGCAGGTAGATTGAGGCCAGTTTGGCTTTTAAGGAAATGTGTTTAGTCAGTTTCAGCCACCTGTGCTTATGCTGTATTTGCTAATTTTACCGAGTATCTCAGTCATACTGTAGTTTCTTCCAGCTCCAGTTCTGCTAAGGATCGCAATCCTCTTAAGTCAGTCGGTGTCAATTCTTCAGGAGCACATTTCAGTGTTTGGTGTGCACATATGCGGTCTGCAATGTGTGTGTGCGCCTGTGTATCCGTAGATCGGTGTGAAACACCTGCATTAACTGCTGCGGTATTCTGACTGTCCAGTTCGTACCTACTTCATCCGCCTGATGTTTATCCTTATCGTGCAGTGTCCAGATGTGGAGCTGTTAGGGTAGGGGAAGCACTGAATACCTGGTGTGGGGAAGCAGAGGATGAATAAGGTGGCTGGCGGGACATCAGATATCGTATTCGGTAGGAATGCAGATAAGACCATGTGCTGTCTGGGTAGATGGCCCTGAGTTGTGAGTACGGAATTCCCAACGAACGCCACGGCTTGTTCCTGGCACCCGTACATCACCCAAGGCCACAGATGGTGTCAGCACCACCGCCATTCTCTTCTGCATGGACTTGCGTTTTCCTGTCTTTGCTGCCTTTCCCTGAAGCCTTGCTGAGAATCTTACATCATCGGTGGATGTTTGGAAATTTTAAACATTTCATTACCCCGTTCATAGGCCTGGACTGTAACATAAAGATCAATTGTGAAAGAGGAATAATTGAGCAAAACAACTGACTATAACGTAGGTCTTCGTATGCTGTCGGCCCTGAGATTTACACAACGTTTAAGGTGCAGTTATACAGCATGCAGGGTTGTGTTGAGGTCTATTTTTTCATATTTTTTACATTTTTTTTGTTCCTTTCTCAGAGTGTCATCGGATGGTTTTGTCTTTGTCTCTCTCTGCTTCCCTCAGGTCAACATGACAACAGACCTGGAGGGAAGCGATATGCTGGCGGAGAAGGCTGACCGCAGAGAGTTCATAGACCTGCTGACTAAAATGCTGACGATTGATGCGGACAAGCGCATCACCCCCATCGAAACACTCAACCACCCATTCGTCACCATGACACACCTGCTCGATTTCCCCCACAGCACACAGTAAGTGCACCTAGGAGACACCCTTGGTTTTCACAGGGCAGTACATCACAGGTAAGATGCTGTCTTATGATCAGTCTCTTCATGATCTTTCTCTTAATCCTTTGCCGTTTTTTAGCGTGAAGTCCTGTTTCCAGAATATGGAGGTCTGCAAGCGGCGGGTGAACCTGTACGACACCGTCAACCAGAGCAAAACCCCGTTCATCGCCCATGTGGCCCCTGGCACCTCCACCAACCTCACTATGACCTTCAACAGCCAGCTCAACACTGTCCACAGCCAGGTGAGCCCTATCCCTGCCGCATCCATCGTCCTTCAGAGAGCCCTGGGCCATCTTGTCTCAACTGTCTATTGCATTACCCAGTCCACTTGAATTCTGCTTAGCTTTTGCTTTCTTCTGAGACTGCATTTACAGCTTCTCTCATTTTGCCCAATTTGTGCATCTCAACTATTACACGCACGTGTACGTGTACATTTTCACGTTTTGCATGCCAAGTTTTTCCAGGTGCTTTTCCCCTAAATGTGTTTACAGCAGATACTTTTTTTGGCCAATGTGTGAATATTGTGGCAAAAAAAAATTAGGTACCACAGTTTCTACTTTCACCAAACACTGGTTTGGGTGTAAAAATGTGCAGAACAGATGAATTGTGCTGCAACCCCAATGAATCGGTATTTTTCAGCCAATTTTCGGTACCAAGCAAGCATGGCGGCCTATTGCAGTGATTGATTCTGTGGATGTGTGTGGGACCGAAACATTATTCTTCCTTTCTTTTGCTGGCTCCTGTGCTGGATATTTATTCTGATGGATGCCCCTGTAGTCTATTGATTAATGCTGTCTCTCTCTGGGTGTGCTGGGCCCAGCGAGTAGAAAGAGTGCCAATTCCGCGCGCAATGAAGAGGACACGTTTGTCCAGCTTGATAACCTACCCAAGTGAGCCAATGTCTCTGCTGGAGAGGTTTTGAGTGTTTGTATAAAATTTGATCTTTACTACAGATACTCTGAGCCTTTGATCCATGTGCTGCATAAACAGACCCCTTTTGCAGGCTTCTGCAGGCTTGACGTTCTGCTGCTGTGCTTTGGGATTCCTTCTTCTGGCTTGCTTCCTCAATAAGGTCAACCACACGAAGGCAATAGTGGGTGGAGAGAAACAGCCTTTTCATATCAGCAGGTGGTGGAGAAACGTCAGCCTGACCACACAGAATTGGTTAGATGATTTTTCAGGTTGCATATGGGGGCACGGCAGTCTGATGTGTTTGTTCCCCTCAACTGTGTTGTGTGTCCTTCGCTCATCTCGCTGATGCTAGCCTGCCCCTTAATGGGGAATGGGGAGAGAAGTAGCAAATTATTTGTATTATTTGCCGCTTGACTATCATCATATTACTTTATACATGTTCTGTAAATGGATGTTTAGCAACAGTTTCGTGTTAACATAGTTTACTGTAAGCCAATTAACGTGCGGTTAGACTTTGGGGAAACTCTATGTGCTTAGGAACCTGTTATTTGCCTGTGACATTTGCTCTCAGATTAAATATGACCTATCTTCCTAATGTTCTGTCCTGTTTGTTTTCACGTTTACTTTGTCAGCATTTTGCATAAATTACAGTCAGAAATATTTTAACACTATCAGCAGATCCTTGAGCACAGTTATCTGGAGAACAGTCTCCGCGAGCTGTGTTTTACTTGGGAAAAACGAAGACGCCAGCTAACAGTGATTAACTCGGGTTACTCAGTTTCTATGGTGTTATTTTGCAATACATTATTAATGTGTCCTTTACATTGGAAGCCATCCTCACCGCAGCCTAACCACATTACGACAGCCTCACAATACTCCCACTTGCCGGTGATGATAGGGTGACACTGTGGAGCATCTGGTAGTGCTGGTACCTCGCAGCACCTGTAGGTTTGAATCAGCACAGTCTGAGCGCAGGTTTCATCTTCTCTTCAAGTTCATGTGGGTTTCCTTTGGGTACTGTGCTTTCCTCCCACTTGTTTCAGGCCACTTGGTCATTCCAAATGGCTCATTCTGTATAGGTTTGTGTTACATCTCTCTGCTGTACATATGTGTGAACGTTGGTAGGGTGTTTAGTGCAGAGAGTCTTGTATTGTGAGTCACTTGGATAAAGGAGTCATCGTATGTAGTGATCACTGTATGTCTGCTAAATAAATAAATGTTAATGCGTGTCTAGTCATTTACAAATCTACTCTTTGCCAGCCCCCCAGTGTGACCCAGAGGGCCGTGGCCCTGCAGCCTGGCTCCTCCCAACTCTGCTCTGCCCGGCCTGATCCCTTCCAACAAGCCCTCATTGTCTGCCCTCCTGGCTTCCAAGGTGAGCTGCAGCGTGGACGTTCACCCACAAAAGACACAGCCGCCCCCAGTTTGTCCGAAACACAGAAGACTTAATGCGGATGGGCCCTAATTCCATCAGAAAAGGATATACTAGACACAGGACTGATTCTGTTTTTGGAAAAGGCTCTAGTGCAGATGTTCAGAAGCTCTGTTTGGCTTCTCAGATTCAAGTGCTAAGTGGAGAAGTGACTAAAGCTGAGGTTACTTTCAGTGGCGAGGTGACTGTGTGAGAAAAGGTGATTAGATGAAGAGGAAGCCCTTGCCTGCACACATCTGTGTAGACTCACAGAGACCGTGTGTGTAAATGCAGACCCAGGAACTGGGGACGATGCCTTTTATTGTTACCCAAATAAGGATGTCCATGCCAACACAAAGCAGGACTTGAAAACATTTTTCTGCAGTCAGTATGCAGTGTAGCTGGGCACGATTATAGATGATCGAAAGTATGCCTGTATTTGCATATCCTTGATTATAGCTGAACTTCATTGAAAAGAGAGCACGGCACATTTTAATATGTGTCATTATTGATTCTGAGAGACAGCAGGAGTGACTCTTGTCTTCTTCTCGGCCTACATTGCCGCATGTGACCCAATCCATCCCCAGGTCTCCCAGCCTCTCCATCCAAACACAATGGCTACTCTGTGCGCATGGACAGTGCTGTTCCCATAGTGACCCAGGCCCCCGGTGCCCAGCCCCTGCAGATCCAGCCTGGCCTGCTGACACAGGTAAGAAGCACCCTGGTCGTCGTGGAAACAGGCTGTGCTGCGCCACGCTGTGTGTCACCGTTTATCACCAAACATGACATAGAGCAGACGTCACACTCGCAGCACCATCTTCCCAGTACAACATTTTATTTATTTAAAGAACTGCAAGCAGTGCATTAATCTTTGTACTAAAGGATATTAACTAGTATATGTGTATACTATACATGACAGCATATATTCTAAAATACAGTTATTATTATTATTATTAAGATTATTAACTAGAGACACATATATTAAAGGTTTTTTTAAATGATGTTCAAATTTTGGCTATGCTAATGATTATGGATCCTGTCCATGATACTGAGGATTTCATCATGGTAGCCAAACTCATTTTTCTGTAAATGCAGAACTTTAACATGATTTGGGTAAAAACAACAGCCAAAGAATAAAATTATACCCATATCAATAAGGGATGGCAGTAAATGTCAGCCCTGTGTTTGTCCTTTGACTGAGTAAGCCTGCCAAATGTACATTTTAATGTGGCAGTGGTCAGACTTAGCTGCCCCAAAGCTCAGCTCACATCTGCTGTTCTCAGTCCCATGATGGTGTCTGACTTCCAGACGAGATTTTAATTCCACGTCATGAAAAGCAGCTTTGAGGCTGGTTGGTGGGAGTTTTTTTTTTCATGGAAAATGAATCAAAGAGACGAGTCTTCAGACTCATGTTGTTTTGTGGTCCTGGTCCTGTGGCACTTGTTCTTTTTTGCTTCCTTAAATACTGTATATCAATTTATTTGTTTCGCTGATTCTTTTCTCCAAAGTGGCTTACAGTGGTAAGGAATGCTTATACAGCAGGGTCATTTTTGCTGCTTCCATTAAGATTAAGTACCTTGGTCATGGATGCTACAGCAGGAGGTGGGATTCGAACCTATGAGGTGACAGCTCTACCCACAACAAATTTTCTGAGACCTCAGACCACAAATGAAGAGATTTTGTTTTCTTCAGCTGATCAAAAATTGTCCAACTGTCACCGACTGCTATTGCTAACTGCAGCTAGAACTTCCTGATGACTTCACTGAGGTTGTTGGCTGTAGAAGAATTCACCCCATTTTTTTCAATGTGACCTATGGCAAAGACTGCATCAGGGTGAATGCTCACGTTTCCTCTTTTCCAACACATAATCTTTCACATGGGCGGCAACACCAAGACCGGCAGTAAAATACGAGCTGTTTGTCTCACTTCTGTTGCACTAACAATGAAATATTTACAGCAGCAATTTTGGACTGCCGATAAGGAGCAGCTGTTCATCCAGCCACGTGCAGTACGCCTGCTTGCGCTGAACCTGTGAGCTTTCCTTTCTCTCAGAGAACGGGGAGCAAAACAAACACACTAAATGTGGCTTAATTTAAAATGGTTTCTGGACACGCATGCGGATGCACGTGTGCCTTACAGCCTGCAGAGGGGTTAGGCCCTGGTCAAGGTTTTATCCTGGCGTGCAATGCAGATCATGAACAAAAAATTGAGGGGGGCACTGAAGGGTGCTTCTCCCCAGAGAGCAACATGAGGTGGGGGATGGGGGTTGCCGTGGTGACAAGTTGGGGCAGAGAGGCGGGTGTAACGTGTTTTTTTTTTTTTTTTTGTTTTTTTGCCTCTTTCAGGGGGCACACAGGTGGCTGGCAAATGCAAATGTAGGGTGCAGAGCTATGTGACTGACAGACAAGCACACACTCGCAGAGCCCTAATGTGCAGTCATCACTTTCTGCCTGATCTTTTGTTAGTGCTGATATTGAGGTCCCCCTGCCCATGCTGTCTGTTGGTCTACACAGTGTGCAGTAAAGTGACCACGAGTTCATCTCCCTACAGGCAACCAGGCTTTACTGCGCAGTGCCGCTGCCTCTCGTGGTTCTTTAGCTGCCCTTAAGGACAGCTCTCGGTACCAAATGAAACACCAGCTGCCCAATCTAGGTCCCAGTCTCCCAGCTGGGACACCTCCCCCGTGTATGGCGGGGTCTGCAGCAAGCACGAATGTGTGGGGAAAACACTCCTCACTAGCGCCTGTTGTGTGTGCAGCACCGCATCGCCCTCTGGGGGTCTCCGACTGCAGCACATGCCGAGGCTGAGTGCCAAAGAGCAGTGTTAAAGGGCTGCTTTGTGGTTGTAATGCTGAGCGACTGATGGCTGAACAGCCCCAGTCACCCTTATTCCAAGGGCAGGTCGTGTTCCACACAGCCACTAGGTGGAACTGTTTGACAGGAGGGCAGACAAACCAGGGGTCTTTGGCTGTGGGTTTGTTACCTGCAGATCTGACTTTGCTGTTTGGGAAGGCACATGTGCAACTGTCTAGTGATGGTGGTGCAGCAGATAGCGCACAGCTCTAGTGTACAGGTGAGCGAATGACTGCAGTCTAATGCTGCAAGTCACCACGTGTTGACTAAATACTGCACAGTGTTCCAAATCACTTTAGAGAAAAGTGTCTCTTCAACGTGTAAATGTTTCTTCAAGAGTCTCACTGACTCCAGCAAATGCGTCGTGACTGTTTGCTTCGCTGCCTTCATGACATGTGTGCCTCCCTCATTGTGTCCCTTTTATCCTTCTCCCTTTTCCTCATGTCTGCTTCTTTTTTCTTTCTTCTTCCTTTGGTCCCCTCTCTCCATTGCATCTCCCTGTTCTATTCTTCCTTTTGTTCTCTTTCTTGTTTCCTTCCACAGCAGCCATGGCCCAGTGGCACCCAGCAGATCCTGCTGCCCCCATCCTGGCAGCAGCTCACACACACGTCAGTGCAGCACACCGTCATCCCCGACACCATGGCGACCACCCAGCCGCTGGCCAGCTGGAGGTAAACAAGCTGCTCGGCTGCCACTCACCCCATAAATGCGCTTTGTGACCTGTTACGCACCTGTGAGGTGCTGCAGAATGCTGCTCTTTGTTCCCTGCTGCTTTCCTTCACCACAACTGTGCTGGAAAGGGACACTAAGGACACTAAAGTATGTATGTAGACAGCACTGTTTGTGCACCAGTGGTATTCAGACCAGATTTGTAAGTAGAAATTTGTGAGATGAGGTTAAAAGAGGACTACTGTTCTGCCCATTCAAATGATTTCTCCAGTACAGAGATCTTTCTTCTGTGTTTTTGGTCTCTTGTCCGGTTTCCCTTGATTCCTGTGGTCTGTCCACTACGAGATGTCGTTCATGTATAGCGTTCTCCTTCTGCCTTCTCCTCTTTGTCATGTTGCTCTGCAAAACTGAGGCGGTTTCCACTCTTGTCCTCATGTGGTCACGACGCTTTTTTCCTGCCTACTACTTTCTTAAGGAGGAGGTGGTTATTTACTACATCTTTGTTTTGCCTACAGTGAGACTTCTGTACGAGAGTGTCCTATTTCATCATGATTTCTTACTGACCAAGATTCACAGCCAGACTGCCCAAACATCACATTTCCTTATGATAAATCTTTTTTAGAGGTCTCATTTGCGACAGCAAAAAGTCCTTTAAGGTTATTGAAGTTTGAATTTTCCCTGGGTTATGCCATTCGAATATATTAGCCCATATAAATTATAAATAGGTATGTAAAGGTAAAATGTGCACCACAATACAGTATTTGTTGTGCACGTAACTTTCACATTTCCAGCAAATGGTGGCTTTTGTAGTTACATTTGTGTGGGGACTGCAGCACAGTGAAGGTGTAGATACCCCATATGGAGAGCATATGAGCCCTCGAGAGACGCAGTGACTCACTTCATGCATTATTGAGTGTACAAAATAGTGACAGCCATCACTTTCTGTGCTGCAGTGGTGTAGAGCCTGTTGTCTCCAGGGCAGCACACAGGTTCCTTCACTGCCCGTCCTACCCACCAGCTGATGTGTGCTGTAACCGTGTTACCCTGACTTTATATCGCGTTCTGACAGATTTGAGATGAATTCTTTGCTTATGAGATTTGTTAACTCCTGAGTGTGCTGAGGAAAGCTACTTGTTTTTTTCAGTTTTTATTATCAAGCACTACTTTAAAAGCCTTTTCATACATGGAGTTCAAACTGTTCCCCCTTTCGCAGGAATTCCCATCCTCACGGTGGCCACTACAACCCCATCATGCAGCAGCCAACCTTGCTGACTGGTCACATGACTCTCCCTCCAAACCAGCCCCTGAATGTGGGTGTGGCCCACGTGATGAGGCAGCAGCCCCCCAGCAAAAAGAACAAGCAGCACCAGCCACCGGCCAGGTGGGACCCCACCCCTCACACATCACTCCTGCTGTCCATAGGCCGTACATTCACTGTGTTTATTCACGTTGTATCGCCTCCCATCATACTAATGCCGTTCCTGTTGAACTCATGATGTACAGTATGTACAGTGTTACAGAGGACCCTCTGCGATAATTCACCCAATTATACAGCAGGGTACTCTTGTCAGAGCACTTCAGGTGGTGTACAAAGGTAACATGGGTGCTACAGTACTACAGCAGGAACAGGAACCCAGGGACTGCAAGGCGCTGGCTGTAAGCACCACTTGCTGCTCTACACATTGGGTTTTGAATGGAAAAAACATCTGAAAACATTGAGTTACAATTTGGAGTTTGGCTTATGCAGCACTTGTACACAAGGATGGAGCTTTCAGAAGACAGAACACAAATATCCAGAGAAAGTCTGTCCAAGTGAACATGTGGACAGGGACTAGGCCTGCAGTGTGCTCTGTGCTCTGATGAAACCACCAAAACCACACACAGGCTGGGGTTACTTAGTCTGCGCACGCATGCGCGCGCACACACACACACACACACACACACACACACACACACACACACACACACACACTTTTGCCAGCACACTCGTGTGGGTCAATGGCACAACAGTTGACTGCATGTTTCCCTGCCCCACAAGGACACTTGGGGGTTGTTCTGCCTCCTTAGTCTGCAGCTCTAAGTTTAGCTTCAGGCATCAGTCAATTGCTTAGGTGAGAGGTTCAGTCTGTCTTTATTTGCGTTTATTCCATGTGCCTCTTAGCATAAAATAATACGTTAAATTCATAAAATATGTACACATTATTAAGTGGAATGAGATCTCTGTCTCTATAAAGCTGAATCTTTGTTTGTCTGTTTGTGCTTTATGCATATCTCTGTTTTTCAAACAATACAATTTATATCTGGTGCTTCTCATCATAGGTGTGATTTTTATATAGTTATGTTCATTAAACACCAAAAAGGCCACTTGCTATCCTGAAAGTTTTTTCTGCTGTCTTTGAAATAAGATTTGGATTTCACAGTTGTCACACACAGCACACTTACATCACACGCAGAGAAATACAGAGGGGTGGGAGGTTGTTTTACAGATGGAAAAACATCATCAACATAATCATCACGATGCTGACTGTCACCAAGAGCCAGTACCTGTAAATATGTGTGCAAAATAAAAATAACATTTTGTACAATTTGTACAAAATGAAAAGGTACGACTTGATAAGAAATTATACACAACAGTTCTTGGCTGCTTGAGAGCTGTGTGATGCCTCTGCCTCATTGATCACCATTATCTTCAAATTGGAATCATAACTCCTCCTCAGTCCTTGGTAAATTTGGCTGAACTTTGAGCTCCTTTTTCCAGACCATCTTGAGGTTTCGCCATCTTTTGCGCTTCCTAGTGCCAGTTGATAATTTCTGTCAATAATTGACACGAGTGGATAAGTGACGCCACCTACTGCTGTTGTATGGGATCTGACCTTTATAGGTCTATCCTTTGTATATAAGGTGACCCCACCTTTTTTTTTTGATGTAATACCCAGAAAAAATGCTGTCTTATATTCTGGCTAATATATTGTCACTATCCATCTTTCCATATTTCCACTTTCTAACCCACTGGGTAACTTAGCTGCTATTTAGTAATATTGCATCAATTTGCATGAAATACTAAAGTGTGATATATCTCATAGCTTCAGTTAAAATGTGGGCAACACACTCTTTCTCACCCTTTCCCTTTAGATTTATTTATTTATCTGACACTTTTCTCCAAAGCAACTTTCTGTGCTTTATTTACTTTGGGGTGAGTACCTTGCTCAGGGGCACTGCAGCAGGAAGTGGAATTATAACCCGGTTCTTTTAACTGTGGTTCTAACCATCGTGCCATCTGCTACTCTTTCTTCTTCTCCTAGGAACAACGTATCAGCATACGAAGTGTCATCTTCACAGGTGGTGTCCTCACCACAGCGGTCCAAGCGCGTGAAGGAGAACACGCCACCCCACTGTGCCGTGCTCCAGAATGCCCCTCCCTCGGGCTGCAGTGCCCCCCTGGTCTGCAGCAGTTGGGCCGAGCCAATGTCCAGTACCAAGAGAGAGCAGCAGCAGCAGCAACAGCAGCAGCAGCCGCCCCCTAACGCACCGCGCCAGACCATCATCATACCGGACACGCCGAGTCCTGCCGTCAGTGTGATCACCATTAGCAGTGACACCGATGAGGAGGAAGACCACAAGCAAGACAACACCAGGTCAGAGGTCACCAACAGCACCTCTCTCATCCTGTTTAGTAACATGAAGCCCCTTCCTGAGTGGCGTGAAAGGACCCAGTTTATTCTCCATGATGTGAGTTTATTTGTACCCAAACGGCAGGCAGCTTTTTAAAAGGACCTGAAAAATCAGGGAATCGGTTCCGTTCTTTCATGGTAGACGGTTACTGAAAGGACCACCTGTGACAACCTAGCGTTCTGCTCCGAGATGTTGACCACACCTGAGTGGCCTAGAGTTACTTTGCTGTGTGGTGTAGCTGACACTTGTTGTTCCCGGAGACCAGGGGAACATCTCATGTCCAGCAGACTGTCGGTTGACATCGGTGTAAGGCGATGATCTGTTGCGGGATGTTGGTGTCTAAGGTGGCTACAGCGTGCAGTAAAACACCTCTGCAATGCAGCGTAGCGTGGACACCACCTTCTGCCTCGACACTTGAGCATTGGATAAACTATTTGTTTTCCTAATTGAGCTAATTTGGCTGTCAGCTTTAGTGCTGTGTACGGTTAAATGGAAAACGGTGCACGCATCACAGCCGTCCAGAACCACAAATGAGAACTTAAGCACTGTGGGTGAGATTTAGCAAGTGTGCGTGACCTGTGGCTGTTCCTCCGGCAGCACATCGAAGCAGAGGAAGAACGTCATCAGCTGTGTGACGGTGCACGATTCGCCCCACTCGGACTGCTCCGGCAACGACAGCCCCTGCGCCGCAAATCCACAGCCGGCCAACAGCAATGAGTTCGACTGCAAAGGCACGGCGCTAGACAACCCGCGCACCATCATCGTCCCCCCCATGAAGACCCACTCTGGCGAGGCCTCAAATGAGTGCGAACGTCTGTTGCCAGGTTGCTCGCAGTGTCTCTTCTTGCCAGAAAGCTGAAATTGTGAAACTGCGTTGTGATGGTGGCTAAAAATTTGCACTTCACTTCGATTGACACAATCCTTCCTGCCCCACAGACACAGCTATGCAGCAGAGCTCGACATACAAACACAAACCCTCTGGTGGGGCGCCACTGAGCAGCGGCCATTCCTCTGGGGTTGGGTTATACCGGCAGCAGCGCTCAGCGGTGCCCCCCTTCCAGCAGCAGCCTCTCAACCTGAGCCAGGTACAGAGAGCGGTAAAGGTGGTTGAGCATGGTGTGTGTGTAGTTGCCGCGCAGCAGTGTTCTGGTGTGCGATCTGACTGCTTCCTCTCTGTCGCCCTCCGCAGGCACAGCAGCACATGGCAGCCGAACGGACTACCGGCCATCGGCGGCAGCAGGCTTACATAACCCCCACCCTCACAGCCCAAGCCCCCTATTCCTTCCATCACAACAGTCCTTCCCACACAGCCACCGTGCACCCCCACTTGGCTGCGGCCCACCTTCCAGGCCAGCCACACCTGTACACCTACACAGCGCCCGCCGCCCTAGGGTCCACCGGTGCCGTGGCTCACCTGGTGGGCCCTCAAGGCTCGGCCCGGCACGCGGTCCCACACAGTGCCTACCCACCGGCCATGGTCCCCGTCGGCATGGGCCCCCGCGTGCTGCCCTCCCCCACACTCCGCCACAGCCAGTACCAAGCCCCGTTTGCCCACCAGACGTACATCAGCGCTTCGCCTGGCGCCGCTGTCTACACTGGATACCCTCTGAGCCCCACCAAGGTGAACCAGTACCCGTACCTCTAGAGCCAACACACTGGAGACGCCAACGCTGCTTCACCCCTGAAGACCTGCGCAGTCCCGCGGTGTGCACGTTACACTTGAAGACAGTGATGGAGAAGAAAGCGAGGAGACCATCATGCATCCCTCCTGATGGAAGGATAAAGGGGCCGTGTTCTCAGATTTTTCTTTAGAACTCATTCTTAAAAGGGCCAGTTTGTTGCTTTTCTTTGGGTTTTACCGCTTTACGAGTATCAGAATCTTGGCATTGCCATGTTTTTTTATTCGTATGTGTTCGTTTTTTCCTGAACGGCCTCCAAGAAGAACTTATTTTACTTTCCGTTTTTTATTTTTTATTTAAACAAACAGCCTGACCCTCTGAAGGGGGTTCCTTGCCAGCCATGGGATTGCGAGTGAGGAGGATTTGGTGAAATACGGTTAACTGCTGCTCTACAAAAACAAGCAATGGCCTTGAACTACCAGGTTCCAAATGATCTACTGCTCAAGTGAACGGCGGGGGGAGTCCCGGTGGATATACAACACACAACAGACTAAAACAAACTTTCTAGCATATTTATAGGCTTTGTTTCTTTTTTATCCACTCGTAGGGAAAATGTAGATTTACTGCAAGGTAGGACTTTTACTCGGAGCCCTGTTTAGAATGTAGCAATCTGCTCCCTCTTCTTCTGTGAGACACCAATGATACCAATAGATTTTGTTCTTTATCTCTCAATGTGATTGCACAGTGGTTATGACAAACATAGGCATGTACAATGTGATCGTCCGTGTGTGTGTGTGCGTGTATGTGTGTGTGTGAGAGAGAGAGAGTGCCTGAGTGTATGTTCTACCCTCAGCCATGTGTGTAGTCCACTTTTTCCCACACCCCGGTGCAACTCTGGATGTTCATAGTGTTAGGGTTTAGCGGTGTTCCCTCGTAGTGCCTTACTGATGTGTGTACGCAGTTCAGAGTTTACTCCTGTGGAACCTCCAGAACCAACAGAGGCTGCTTGAAGAGACACATCTATGGCGTCAGCTTCACCCTATAGCTTTTAACCGTCCGAGTTCATATTTAATGGAGCTGCTTGTTTGTCTCGCATGAGATTAGATTACCTGCCTTTGCATAGATGGTGATAATTTGCCTCAAGTGATTTTTTTATTAAAATTTTATGTTAGGTACTTAACCAAAGTTATATACACAGTATATTTATATACTCTAGATATACACT
Source organism: Heterotis niloticus (assembly GCA_018136845.1). Taxonomy (NCBI): domain Eukaryota; kingdom Metazoa; phylum Chordata; class Actinopteri; order Osteoglossiformes; family Osteoglossidae; genus Heterotis; species Heterotis niloticus. Next base: position 16,589,986 of record CM030900.1, read on the forward strand.
AACTGTGTCTCGGCTGTGCAGATACTGTGGTACCCACAAAGCAGCAGTGTGTTTGACAGATTGTGAAAAATATGGACATGGGGGCTGGTGAAACCAAAAGAGTTTTAAAAATATATATGTAATAAAGAATGTGCGTTTTAAAAATGAATCACACGCCGATTTCTGAGGACAGGGTCCCTCCTGCTGTTCAACGTTTGTGAGCGTATGAATAAGCCCTGTGTGATGGGACTGTTGTCATGGACACAGAGTGATGCAGAGCTTGCTGCAGGGCTGCACCGGAATATTCAATCGGGAGGGGGGGGTGCTGTGGGACAGGATGTCGTGGGGCGGGGGTCTAACCAGGGAAAGGGACCGAGCATTTTACCGAGACTGAGATGTTAGAAATGTGCATGTTGGGACTGAGCAAGTTGGTAGGAGCAGCAGGAATCGCCTGGAATCGACACCTCAAGGTTGTGGGGCTCTGTGTAGTGTCTAGGTCATGCGGTATTTAGGGTGACAGCCAAGACCTTGGAGGAACAAACTGAACACTGCTTCATTAATTGGTGCAGACCTTGTGATGCAGAAGGGGAAGCCGACGTGTGCTAGCATCTGCATCTGTGTCTTTGTGTTTAGCCGCAGCAGTTCACTGCTTTGCCGGTCGGAAATGCACGATTTGATCGCTGTGGACGTGGGCATCGGTCGTGTGAGCTGCCACGGGCAGTGTGACTCTGCATTTAGGGGGGCTGACACTTTGATTCCTACATCATCCAGTGTTGCTCTTGGTTACAGTGTGTGTTGTGGTCGCGAAAAAGCCTCCTGCAGTGCTTCTGGTCGGCGATGCACGAATGTGTGCGTTCCTCTTAGACAAGTTTGGCAAACGTCCCTCATGTTTGAGCTCTGCTCATGTCACACAGCAGCAACGCTGCACTTACTGGCTAAGAACGACTTGCTGGGGCTTTCCTGCCGAGGGTCACTGCTCGCCCTTTATGAAGCTCCTCTAGAAAGTTCTGCATCAGCTGTACCCTTTGGCCTGCACAAAGCCAGTTCTTGCCGCAATCCTTACGGCAAAAGTACGCGGTTGTTTTCCGTTGTCCATTGCACGGACACAGCAGACAAAGCGTAAGCACACACACCTGTGGCTGCTGTAGGACTAAACCCGTTGAGATACATTCCATGGAAAAATCTCCGTTTCACTGTTGTCCCCACAGACACAGCCTCACGCTGCGTCCTGCTGTAGCTGCTTCACACTTCCTCGTTGTCTTCAGGAGTCTGGCAATAAGGTCCACTGTGTGTGTGTGTGTGTGTGTGTGTGTGTGTGTGTGTGTGTGCACGCACGTCATACGGTCAAAAAAGTTTAAACACTGTACTTGCCGACCTTTTCCCCTACAAAGTGTGTGTTTTTCTTCGTTGTGCATGTGCCAGTGTGTCGATACACTCGCTGATATGCGGGTGGCGTTCAATGTTCAAACCTGGGTTGCTACCGTGTCTCCTCACAGTAGACTGTAGGCTTGCTGTTGTGTTAATTTAAAGCGATCACCAACGTCGTGAACCTATAACCTTTCTGTTGGCCATGAACGAATTTGCCCATTGCAGTGTATAATCACGACGCTTCTGCCCAATACTGACGGATGTTTTTACTTTTTTAGTGCTGTACTTTAGCAGTATAAATGTGTCAGACATTTTAATGTGCCATAGCAAGGACATGTGGTAGAAATTTAATGACAAGTTAAGTTAGTATTAATTCTTTAAAGAAATTGTAACACATAAAAGATTGATGTAAAATGTGAAGCTGGAATATCTGAAGAGCTTTTTTGTGAAAATATAGGCTTTATTTCTGCTGATCATTGTAATGCATTATCTGCGTACGCAGTCCTGTCCATAACAGCTACACACCTAGTTGGTGACGCTGTCATGTCGTTGGTGTTCTTTCCAGCCCAAGGGCATACAAACGATTTTTCCTAAATTTTTTAATATATATTTTTATAGTTGGACTTGACAAACTCCAGTGAGCACTTTTTTAACCCTACAGAAGTGAAGAGAAGGGCGGCACAGTGGTGTTTGCGGCGTTGACTGTGTGTACAGTGTGCTGCTTTGGTAGACAGGAGATCCCGAAGGCCATCCGGTTCTCAGCATGCGCTCCTGGACTGACATCTTCTCTCTTCGCAACAACTGTATGACGTTTTGAAGTTTAACCCCATGAAATTAGTACGTAATGCCTTCCAAATGTTGAACTTTACTACCAAAGCATTAAGGTTCAAATTAAAGGCTGCTTTTTTCCAAGTGTCACCTTGTTCAGCCTGGTCTTTTTACAGCTCTGCCTCTCAAGCTGGATCCCCTCCACCGCCACACCGGTGCCGACGCCTGTGCCGGATCTCTGTTTTGACGGCGAAGCACATTCCTACACTGCGTGTGGGATTCAACAGGAAAATGACATTTCTACTGACACCCCGCCCTGCCCCCCCCCAAAAAAAATTACATTACAGTTTTGTAAACCACACATAAATGTACACAGAGCAACTGTGTGTTTCTGTAATTTGCTCAATGAAGATAACAGTTCACTGACCAAACTGTACTGTTACTGCCCATTGTGTGTGTGTGTGTGTGTGTGTGTGTCTGCGCGACGTACATGTGTGCATGCATTTGGTAAACATGGTTTATCGGTCTGTGCTTCAGCAGGAGGGACTGTTGCCATGGAGGAGAGAGGTTTCATGCAGTTTGTCTTTTAACCTGCAAAAAAGCCAAATGTGTGATTTGTATACATTTAACGTGCATTTTCCACAGAACCAAAAAGTACGTTCTCTCTAGTAATTTCTGTACTTTGCTCAATGAAGATAACAGTTCACTGACAAAGCTGTGCTGTTGCTGCCCATTTTGTGTATGAGCTGTATGAGCTGGCCGTTCTGCTAAAGTAGTAAAACCATGATGCGGGGATGAGTTTGTGAGTGCTGTGGGTGACCGTGAGGTCACTGTCCCTCATTACAGTTGGTTTGATCAGCATTTGCTTTGCCTGTCCGCCACCTTCTCGTTGTGTCCGGAAACTCATCGCAGCATTTTGTAAGAGGCCATTTCCAAGGATGTCCCACCTCTCCCTACGCCCCCAACTTTGCACACAGCCCCGGGGGTACTGTACAATCCAGCACCTTCCATGACAAAAAGACTGAGGAAATTGAGCTGCGCAAATCGCAGCCGTCTGGCTTTTTTGTAAAGACCCAGTAGAACAAATGCATTTTTTAAAACACTGTATAACACACAAAGCTGAGAAAAATATTTTCTGTCGACCCAAGAGGGTGCATTTCTTGGACTCCTGTGTTAGTATCCTTGTTTAACAGATTCCCTCGTGTTATTTACCTTTTACTGTTGTAAAGATGAAGAACTATGTGTGTGCTGCAGTACTTCCCTGTGTTGTTACTCAGTTGTGCTCATTGTTTTTTGTATGTTTTCTCTGTGTCTGTATGGGTTGGCCTCTGAGACCTTTGAAGATGCGATGGTGTTTTCTTGAAGCCCTGTTTCTGAGGCTGCTGGTATTAGATGTGGTTTGCAAGCGGATATATCGCCGGCTTTTAGGATGTCACAGTCGCAGCCATGAGAGATGATGAACATGTGCTACCATTAAGATGTCGTGTGCTTCTCAATTATTTTCGTTGTAGAAAAATTGAGTGTTTATTCTGGTTCTCGGATGACAGCTTTGTAAATTCACTGAGGATTTTAAAAGAAAACTTGAGTTTTAGTTGTTTTAAATGTTCCATCCACTAACTAAAGTGAGCGAAGGGGTTGTGCTGAACTGTATTACATGTTGGTATTCACTGTTATTTCTGAACATTTTGGGGTCTCCGAGGGGAATCGAGTGATAAGATCATTTGTATGCTCACATATGCATATTGTATATGTGTAGAAATGTAATCACACTCTCCATTAAATGGTTAAGTTCCTTCCTGTCACTTCCGTGTTCTTTGTGATCTTTTTTTTTTTAAACGTTCTCCACATGCTGGTACTTGTTTATTTCTGATTTTATGTGCTGTGTTTATGTGCAGCGGGCATCATTTTCATCTTTTTAGCACAAACATTAAACCCTGTTGTGTGGTTGTGGAAAACATACAATTCATTATGCTCATGTTGTACAGAACTGGTGTCCCATCCAAGGTGTAGTTTCACAGCCCCCTGCCCAGTAAGTTTAGGATGGGCTCCAGACCATCATGACCCTGACCAAGAGAAAGCAGTTAAGGATAATGAATGGATGGATGGATCATGGCTGCCAGTGGCTCTTATTTAACACAGATATTCATTTATAAAACACAGAGAAGACCGACTATTGGGATCTTCCTTCAGTGTCTCCTTTTGGTCAGAATTATGAGCAGCATTAGGTCACAGCAACACTCAGGGAGAGACCTGCACACATGTCCACTTAACACAGTGCAGGGGGTGAGGGCCATTGGGTTACAGTGAAAAACCACCCGATCACATAGGACTGTCTAGTAAGTTCCACAGGAGGGTCCGTGCATTCCCAAATTGCACATACAGTACAGTTTTGAATGGTCATGCAGATCAAATGTTCATCTCTCGAATGCCAGAAAATTCCCTTCAAGCAGCCACACAATTACAGAGGGAACTTCGGGCTTAAAAGTGTGCATAATGCTTGCATCCCTCAGTGTGCATCCAGTTTTATGCACAGCAGACCCTCTGAGGAGCGGCCGCGTTCACAAAGACTGATTCAGCACATGCACGAGGTCAAACAATATTATTTACAGAACATGGTTTTACCTGCAGTATTTCAGCAAATACTAACATGTTAGTCAATAACTGGGTGCAAAAGAAAATCATACTTAATTCAAGAATATACTAAAAAGTAGTGTAACTAGATTCTAGTCAGCTGAAACAATAAATCGCAGCATTTTACTTATTGTTGTGTCACAATACGCCACTAGGGAGCGCCAGAGTCTGGTAGTGAGCACATTTTGCAGCCGAAGTTTGATGCCAGAACCCCTGCTCTTTATGCAGTTTATTTGGCGACACATTGGTGACTGTGACCAGGGTTCACGCGTGTCAACAGGGTGGAGTGGGAGCTCCTCGGTGCTCCAGTTCCTACACGAAAGGCTCTATAACGGCGTGGGGCTGTTTACGCCGCCATTCTTACAACCAACAGTGCGGCTCTGTTGCTGCAGCCTCACGATATCGTCGCCATGTCGCTTATTCTGCATTCTTGCTGTATGAGCTGCAGTGGTGTTCAAATTGGGCAAAACGACACGACGTGCCTGTGTTTCAACAGCCAGGCAAAATAAGACCGTTAAAGTGGGTGCTCGTTGCTGCCAAGTGCAAACTAAACACAACAGGGCGACATCGGGCTCGAGCCCAGGTTGCTGTGTAACCACAGACGCCAGTGAACAAGCAGAGGACAACCTAACCCCCGGCTGCTGAGTGGCAGTGTCTTCAGCCAATGAAAAAGGCAGTAGACTTGCCGTAGCCTTCCAGTGAAAACGTCTCCAGCCAATAGTTGTGGAGTCTGATGTCATCGGTTCTAATCACGGAGCCGGAGGGAGGGGCTACCCCGGCGCCTAACGAGGCGCTGTTCGGTGGATGAGACATGGATGCTGAGGCAGGAAGGCGCTTGTGGGGAGCGCAGCGGTAGTGCGCAAAGAAACGGAACGGCTCATTTTAATGTTGTTTTTTATTTTTACATTCACGCAAAGCGAAGGCCACGCAGTGCATTCAGTCGTACAGCGTGTGAAACCCTTTTCCTGAGCTGCTTTTGGACGTTTTGTGGAGTACAGTGCAGGGTATCGGAATTTGTGCTGCGAGACGACTCTCTCCGTATTTTGCTGCCTGCTTTATTTTTCTTCTTGCAGAGCTGACATTGCTGCGCCGGCATGGTGGACTGGGTTCGATGGCCACTGTGACAGCCATGTGAGAGCGAATGGGCGGCTGGCTGGTGCGTCTCCCGAAAGCCAGCGAACATCATGAGAGCAGCACGCCAGTACCAACCCTTGATCTGAGGCGAAATAAATGAACGGAGAGACGATAGGAACCGTTGGTGCTCGACCGCCACCTTGACGGACCCCAGAGAAGCCGCAATAGGAGACCCGACTGGGCTCCATTCACGTCGTCTTTGTGAAACGCTCTCTTTTTTTCCGCGTCTTTGTTCGCTTATTTTTCGTTCGTACTGTTAATTCTGTATATTTATTTACTCGTTTTTGACCCCTCAGGTTTTCTTTCAACCTGAAAAAGAACCCAGACAAAAAAAGACTCTTCCAAGCCTCCTCACACCTACAGAGGTAGCTGCAACATTCAGTGGTTTGCAGCACAAATAGTTGCGTCTGTGACAGAACAGCAAGCCGCTTTTGGGGTTTTTCCAGTCTTTTCCTCATGAGATGAGAGACAAGGGCCGCTGAGGAGGGTCTCTGTCTCGCACAGGATGGTCTCTGCGATGCCCTGACAGTCCTGGCGTCCTGAGAAAGAAACGGAAGGAATGGAGATCTCGCCAGCTTGCACCACGGGTCCAGCCACGTCCCTCGCGGCCGCACATTCGCTGCACCTTTTACGCCGTTGCACATTCCTGCTTGTCCTCGTGTCTGTGGCGGCAGCAGCATCCGCACCTGTGTCAGGTAGGTGTCTGAGTGCTAGGCCCAAAGACAGTTATGTGCGATGTTAACATCAGCAGAAGCCTGCCTAACATACAGCTTCTTCACGGCGATGTTTCAGATCTTTTGATAAATAGACCCAAACAAGACTACAGTCCCAGTGTAACCAGTCACCCAAGTAATGTGATGGTACATTGCATGGCCAAAAGTATGTGGACACCTGAGCATCACCCCCGTGTGTGCTTATTCAGGATCCCATTCCAAACTCATGGGCATTCATATGGAGTTGTTGCCGCTTTGCTGTTATAACAGCCTCCTCCTTCCGGGAAGGCTTTCCACCAGATTTTGGACATTTTTGCCCATTCAGCCACAAGCGCATCAGTGAGGTTGGGCAAGAAAGCCTGGCTCGCGGGCTAACCCAGAAGGGCTCTGTGCAGCCACTCAAGTTCTTCCACACTAACCTGGGCAAAACCATGTGTTTATGGAGCTCGCTTTGTACACGGGGGAGCACAGTCATGTCGGAGCAGAAAAGACGCTTCCCCAAACTGTGACCACAAAGCTGGAAGCACACAATTGTCAAGAATGTGTTTGCTTTATGGGTGCGGCTGAAACAGTTCAGCTCAGTCATTGGAAGGGGGGGTCCAGATACTTTTGGCCATACAGTGTATATTTTCCTAGTTAGTCACTGTTCTGTGATGTGATTCATCCATCCATTCAGTTTCAGGGTCATGATAGTCACACTGAATCCCTGAAAGCAATGAATAGGACCCCTGGCTGCTTCAGTGCATATATTTGTATTTATTCATTAAGTTACAATGCTAAGCTACTTACAATTCTTAACCTGTTTATATGGCTGTGAAATTTTACTTTGGCAAATACTTTTGTAAAGGGTACCACAGCGGAAAAAAAAGGGTGGAAGGGTTGAACCTGAGTCCTTCAGCTCCTTTGATTCTGGAGCCAGTGAGTCAGACTGCTACACCATCTCCCATCTCCACTGTAAACACACGCACACAGACACATACACACAGACACACACAAAGGTGCGGGCATATGTACATTCCCTTGATGGTATTCATGTTCACATATGAAGTCAAGTTCCCTGACTTCATAGCTGGACAGCCCTTGACTTTTGTGAAAAACAAGATATGGAGGCGCAGAATAGTTGGCCAGTTTTCTTCAGTGCAGAAATATATGAACTGATATGCAGCATAATTGTGTGAATAGCACCAACACACCATCTGTGTTGCAATAAGAGCTGAACCAAGGACCCCCTATTGAGGTGATCTTTGTGATTTGGGTTCAACTAGTGCGCAAAGTCACAATAAAACATTAAGCAGAGCTCCGGGGTTACATGCTAAAGGCTAAAGGCTTCTTTGTCCTCATAACCAGAAGCAGTAACTTGGGGTGGTCAATAAATTTGTTAGATTAAATCTGTTTTAAAGTCCTGAATTTGCCTGTTATTTCCTCGGTCACAGCAGATGACAGTATTTTTTGACAGCAGGATATGGAGGTCAGTGTGTATTTTCTGAAGCCCAATATATTCTTACTTTGTGGTAGATCACCAGACTTGTGTTTCTGTATTTTCTATTTATAATAGAACAATTTCTATTTTAATTTTTGCATTGATTTTTTTTTCTGGTATTTATCTTTTGCAGGCTATCTTGATTTCTGAACGTGTGTGGTAACTCTAAGTTTTCTTTCTTCATTCCATGAAAAAAGAAAACTGACAATCCATAACCCAGCAGGAAAATTGAAAAGAAAAAAATTTCAGAAAAAATGTGCACAAAATTTTGTGCTTACAAAACAAAAAAAGCTTTGATGGGAAAAACTGAAAGCACAGGGTTATTGAAACCCTTGTTTTTTGCCACTATACCTTACACAAGCAGCTGCCTATAGAATTGAAATTCAGACAGGACAAAGAAGAATGACTGTAAAAGATGGGTGTCATGCAAATTTGGGTAGTTGTGAGTTCCAAAAGAGATCTGGCAGTTCTGAGAGAGACATGGAATCAAGATTTTGGACTCCTTGTGAGTGGGACCACAAAGCAGCCAGTATAAGAGGAATGTAATCTTCTTGGATTGTCTAGGCAATCATCAGGTTAGGTAGATACTGGGGTGATGATGATTTGGCCATCTTGTTGGCCAAATCAGGGTTGAAGTTCATACAACCAGCGATTGGAAGCTAATGGAGAGAGTTCAGGAAGGGAGGATCAAACCCAACTCTGCTGCAGCATTCTGTGTAAGCTGGAGAGGCTTGATGGCTGAAGTAGAGGCCAGTTGCTTTCTGCATGGAAACATGACTCATGGAGGTCCCCCTGGTATCCAGAATAAAGAAGCAGAGAAGTGTGAATAATAAGGATGAAACTGAGAGGCTCATGGGCATGGATGGTAGCGCTACCGTCTCCAACTGCTGAGGTTTTGAGTCACGCCTAGCATCTGTTCTGCATGTCTGTGGTCATTAGGTGCTGTTTGTGTAAAATGCTGCCTCCACCCCACAACCTCCTGCTTAACTCACTGGAAGCACTGGACAAAGTCAACTTGTGCGTGGATCCTACCCATGTTTCTTGATGCTCCATGGGAGCAGCATTTGTGAAGGAAGGTCTTAGGGAATAGCGGTTCGGGAAGTCCCTTTGAATAAGGCACTGATCTTGTGGTGCCACATGCATGGCTGAGGGCCAGCACTATTGCTCTCTTCTTGTGTCCATTTGTTATCTGCTGTGTCCCACTGCACCAAAGCAGCTAGTTATCTTGAAAAGGGAAGAGTTCAGCTGGATTGTTGTCAAAATTTATTTTTGTTGAAAGTGTATTTAAAAATAGCACAACACCCATGCGAACAGTATAATGTTCACATTTATTGCAAAAGTGCCTGATGGTGGGAGAAGACATCTCACTCTCATTTGAGCCAGTTATTCTCATCATATGACCTCTCTTGTTTGTAATGCTCTAATGGCTGCTTCAAAGAGGACAGTGATCCGTTCATAATCTGAATGTGTCTGCTTGCCGCGAACACCCCTAATAATACTTTTACGCCACTTGTGGACTGTGACCCATTGACTCGAGTGGCATCAGAACTGGGCTCTGCTTAATCAATTCAGTTTTTATTTGGTAATAGACAGGGCTTGTAAAGAAGCAGATTGAGAATTAAATTTTTTGGCTTGCATTATATATTTATGCCATGGGAATGGCAATGCATTAGTCGGTTGAATATTTTTGTCCAGAATGTTCCATGGTTTTGTAACCAAATGTTTAACCTATTGCCATTATGGACTCAGCATTTTACCGCAAAGAGTTAACATGTATTTTCTGGGACCAGCGTTCAAGTTGTTATGTGCGTTGTGTTGTTGCACTTCCTGTATTTTTCCAAAGCACTGCAATGGTTTCTGGTCCATGAAAGCATGTTACAATCTATTTCACATCCAAAAAGTCTTACTCATATTTAAAGCATGTCTGTAAGACTTGGCTGAGGAAATGTTCTGCCTGCTATGTCGCATAACAATTTCGAAAGAAGTAATTTTCACTTAGCATATGCAAGCATCAGATTGTGCTCAATAAAACAAGCTATTGTAAAAATTAAAGCTTTTTCACTTGACTAAAAGCCCATTAATATCACTTTGAAGATTCGTGAAAATAAATAAAAGGCACATGTATGAGGACTGATCCTCACTTATTGCACAACTGCTCACAGATCCTGATGTCATAAACAGTACGTTTTCTGGTCCCCTCCAAAATTCTGGATATCAGTGCACTTATGCTGCATTAGGTTCATGTGGCTTGCTTACTTCCTCCCTGGCAGTCTCCACTTCTGAGAAGATGCTGTCAAAAAGTACCTAACTAGCCTACATACATTCACATTTATCCATGCAGTTTTTCCTCTACAGTGATATTCAATTCAATGTATGAAAAGTGCCGTGAACCTAGAGAATATGGACTTTCCACGAAACAAACCCTTTAAAACTAAGTTAAAATTTGCTTAGGCAGTGTAATATATAAGAATGTAAATATATGTACTGTATTTGTGCAATTTCCTTTTAGATTAATAATGTTTCTATCTGTCTGTCTACTTTGGTGATGTTTTGTGTGCTGGGAGATCATGGTGGCACAGCAGGTTGTTCTGGTGCTTCACCATGCCTGGGCTTTGCGTTGGACTCTGCAGTTTAAAACATCTTGCACCATTTGTGTGGTATGAACTGAATTTTGTCCATTAACTCCGAAATCCATTTAATTTACGGAACACGTCTGTTTTGACTGCATACTGACAAACATGATTGTGAGATGAATTGGCCACTTCCTCACGGCCAGTTGTATTGTGTTTGCAGTGAAATGGCCTGTCTGCCTGGGTTTTCTGGGATCTTGCAGCTTCCTGGAGGTGAACTTACGCTGGCTGAAGTCTGATTCATTCCACCCAGCACAGGCACCTTATTCATCTTAGCAGTCCAGGAGAATAGAGGCTGGAAGCCTACTTTATTGTTATTCTGGAGTTAATACAGATGTACAAGAGAGAATAAAATACAGTTTTTCCTGGACCACAGTGCACAGTACAGCAAACAGATAACATGATGACATAGGACAAGTTGAGATACTTAGTGATAGAAAGATACATAGTTAAATAATAAATGTAGATAAAGAATGTAACGATAAGCTAGTAAGTGGGTATTTTGCGGGAAAAGTAAAATAATACAGCAGTGCAAACATTATAATATAGACAGTTGGTATGATAGTGGTGATCATACATTGGGTGGATTGTTGGTGATGGTGGTGTCAGCCCTTATGCGGTCCAAAATGCAGCTACCTGACAGCCAGTGGGAAAAAGTTATTTTGTTTTGGTCCTCAGGCTGCGATAGTACCTTCCCGATAGCAGCAGTGTAGACAGTCTATGGAGAGGGTGAGACAGGTCCTTAGTGATGGTGTGCACTCTCTTGAAGCAATACTTATTGTAGGTGGTTTGGATGGTGGACAGGACAGTGAAGTGATGGACTGGGCCATCTTCATTACTCCTGGCAGAGTCCGTGTCAGAGGCGGTGCAGTTCCCGTGCCAGGCTGTGATGCAGGAGGTCAGGATGCTCTCTATGGCACATCTGTAAGGTTGTGGGGGTTAAAAGTCCAGCTCTTATCAGTTGCCTTAGGAAGTGGAGACCGCACTGTCTTTCCCTCAGGTAAGTTGTATTCTGGGGTCTTCGTGATGCGCAGTCCTGGGAAGTCGAAGCTGTGCACCAGTTTCACTGCTGAACCATCAGTATCCAGAGGAGTTAACCCAGTATACAAAACGAATCCTTCTGAAGTCAGCAGATAACAATCATTTCCTTAGTCTTCTTGCTATTAACAGGTTGTTGTCTTTGCACTGGGCTGCAAACTGCTCCACTTACCCTCTGTAGGCTGACTCATTATTGGTGATAAGGTTCAAAACTGTGGGGTTGTCAGGTTACTTGACAATATGGTTGCTTGTGGTGTGCCAGTCTTCAATATGGTGGTGTGGGAGTCGCTGCCATAGATCCTCATGACTTGTTGGTCCAGAAGTCCAGGATCCAGTGTTCAGACCCAGTAAAGAACATTTACTAGGGGATAATGGTGTTCAATGCTGAGCAGAAGCTGAAGTGAAGTATTTAGTTCTTTCTCATATGACCCACTATGTTCCTCTTCAACAATGGTAGTCTTAAGGTTGTAGAACTCCACTGAGTCCATTTGGAAAACTGATCTTTCTGTCACAAACAGATGGACATGAATTGTGAGGGACTCAGGTGCGAAATTTACCAGGAGAACCAGGAGCCGATCAATGATTCACGCTCAGCAGCTGTTCTTCACTCCTTTTACAGACCGCCTCATACCATAGGTGATTATTTCTTTGGGAGTGTCAAGCTCTGCTGAAGGATCTAAGCAGGACCACTGGTGGTCACTGGGGATCCTATTAGGGGTCGTGACTCCCACCATATCGTGCATATAAAGCAGAATTCAATACAGTAAATAAGGAGGTGTGTTTTGTTTTCAGTCATTTTCAGATAGACTTAATTTCATTTTCGTGCTGATAAAAGGTAATAAACTGCTGCCCATCTGCATTGTATCCCAACGTTTCCAGTTCAGCGAGACAACTGAAATGCTGCTTGGAGTAGTTTATGAAAATAGAATAAATCATTGAAAATTTACTGCAAGTTTTTTTTTCAAGTTTGATTTCATTTGATGTTTTCTTTAACAGAAATTAACCAGTGAGTAAATGGAGCGATTAATCTCTATTATTAAGCTTTTATTGACTGTGACATATTGGTTGGACTAAAATAAATTTATGAACATGTTTCTGAGCTGGTTGTGAGTTGTAATACAAGTTTAAAGGCTGACAGAGCGGTTAACAGATACTGGTGGAGGGTAAGCATAAATGGACAAATGGTGATTCACAGACAGTGCTTCTTATTTCTAACTTCTTGCTAGAATCACAGAGAGAAGCATTTAAACTTGAGATGGAAAAATACACAAAGAAGTATTTCTATATGTTTATTTTGAAATTGTCTTTTGTTACTCTAAATGGGTGGTATGCAGGTAGTGTAGTGCTGTTTCTTCTAGACTCAGAAACTGCAAGCTTGAGCCCCACCTCTTGGTCTAGAACCTTTTAGCAAGTCACTTAGCCCTAAACTGCTCCACCAAAAACTAGCCAGCAGTATAATTGGGTAAATCAATAGCAGTGTCTTAGCATTTGTTTGCTCCACTAAATTTATAAATGTAAAAATGAGGCTTCTGTACAATGCTGATACCCAGATCTTTACAGTACAGTCATTTCTCAGTTTACGAATGCTTGAACTATGAAAACTCTCAGTAACAAAATCTTGCAGCCATTTTGTCTCATGAACGTGTCCTCCACAATGAGCAACATCGAAGTCAAATTTTGCTTGTGAACCACTACTAAATGCTTTTATTTGTTTTATTCATGCATCACAAAGCACAGGGTAGCCCCGAAGGCACACAAATTTGCAAAGCAAAAGCCCTACCTGGCCTGGCAACCAAATATTACAAAGACCCGGAGAAGCCAAGTGCACTGCCATGTTCGAAATATAATAACCCACCACAGTTATTAAACCCTAATTAGCATAACACAGAATTAGCACAATGCACCAAAACACTTATCAAACATAACTGGAATAGCAGATACAGTTTGCGGCAAAGGATGATGGAAAGGGTCCACCATCCGACTTGTGCACACACGTGCACGTTTTATATTATTTACGTACATGCAGTTATTTATTTATATTGTTTTTATTTTGACTCTTATTGATTTATCAGCTGCCTGCTGCAGTGTTCTTGTTCTTAATTTTGTTGCCTTGCTTTGCCAATACAAATGAGGAGACTGCAGTGTCAATAAAACACATTGAAAGACAGAGATTCAGAAAATGCGTATAAATGTGTATTCTCAGTGCACCGTCTCAGTACACTCCGTATCACCACCTTATGAGTTACGGGAAATGCTGTCATTCACTAGAGACACTACATACTGTAGATGTAGCTCTCCCATCATGCCTTGCTGTTGCATAAATAGTTGTGTGTAAATAGCTGCTGTATTGGTTTTAAATAGTTTTAAGTACAAATGTAGGTGATGAATGGAGAGATTATATTTGCTAGGAAACAAATGCTCTTTATTCTTGTATACTGTTTCGTTCTCATTGTTGTCTCATTAACCTTGTAAAGCACTTTGAGCTACAGACCACTGTATGAAAGGTGCTACACAAATAAATGTTGTTGTTGTCGTAGTATAACTGTGCCAATGAACAGTTGATAATACCAGACACATAGTATATCCATTCAGATCCATTTAGAAAGAAATATACAGTGTATTTTTTGTTTATAAATAGTGTTTAACCACCATGAGAAGAGATATTGGTGCTGAAAATGTTAGGGTGTTTAAGAGCTTCTGGGATGGGCATGTCGTATTGCTCAGTGTGTGCTGCTGTGTCAAACATCCTGTGTACAAATAAAGTTTAAGAGAGAAAAAAACATAAGAGAGAGAAAACGAAAAGAAAAAATAAATAACGTTTGGGTCACAGTCTCAAATCTGGGCATGGTAGAAGCTTTAAACGTAGCTCAATTGAAGTTGATGTATTGTGATTTTGATTTTGGCTTACAAATGGTTTTCCAGGAAACCATGGTAGGTCAAGGGATTGTTGTACTCTATGTGCTTTTACAGCAATAAGCAGACACATTTACTGTTGCTTCTGCTCCTCTTGATACATTGTGCAATGGTAATGTGTATACTACATCATCATATTAAAGTGTATAAATATAGTAACTGCTACTTACACGACTGCATCTCGTCCAAAGTGTAGCTTCATAGATTGGTGCCCATTGATTCTGGGAGAGGTCCAGACTACCGCAACACTTACCCAGATTAAGCAGTTAGCGATAATGGATAAAAGGATGGAGTACTTACAACTGAATCTGTAACTAAGAATAAGAATGGAAAGAAATATAAAATAAGTCTCTGGTCAACAGGTAAAGTTGATGGCTCACAGTCCCTGAACTGAGCTCTGATGGTATGTGTTTTTTTTGAGCACCCAACTCATTTTGATTGAATTTGTTCTTTTCAAAGTCGATATCCACTCTGCTTTAAGATACCAAAACAATCTTTATAACGGCAAGATGGGTGAGCTGCAAGATGAGTGAAAAGTCACGATGGATGATTGTACCCAAGCCATGCTTTGACAAACAATGTCCTGATCATCTTAGACCAGTTCTTCAGAAGCTGAATCACAGAATTAGCTTGTGGAAGATTCTCCTGGAGGTATTAGTTTGGTTTGGTTTTCTCAGCAGTGGACATTTATTTCAGCTCAGGTTGAAGAGGTTCTTGTTCAAAGAACTAATGCAGAAAATCTAGTATGGCATGCAAGAAAATAGGAAGCAACTGGGGCTCTCCCAAAAAAACAAGTTAAGTCTCTACAACTTGCGTCAGGATGAGCAGAACTGGAATTTTTCTTTACAGTTGCGTATTTCTCTGAACCACTTCAGGACATGGGCATCATAATTAAATATTCAGTTTGCAGCCGTAATTAAATTCAATGAGGGTTATGCTTGGAGACAGCAGGACAGATAAAACTGAATTTACAATGGTAGGTCAGTACAGGAGCTGTACAGAAAAGTGTTGCTTGAATGTAGGAAATAGCAGCAACATACAGCACAGCACATCTGGCAGCAATTTTTTCCTGTGCTTTTTCCTGTCTAATTTACTGTGAGACTTCCACAGCAGTCTGACAAAAACTTCTTACAAAGCTCTAAATATAGCCTTTTGCTTTGGATGAATAACTGCCACGGGGAAATTAGAACCAACACAGCCCAAATCTGTGGACTGCCAGTCCAACCCGAGGAAATATATGGCAGGTTGTGTAGTGTGTCAAACATGTTTTGCCTGCAAAAATCCAAATTCTTCAACTGGTGTGTGATTTTTCCTCATGGTGGACTTTGTAATGCTTTTCACTACATGACACAGGGGTAGTGTGAGGTACCCTTGAGGCTCTTGAGACTACTAACCGTCTGTTTGCTGGCTGGAGCGCTTGCAGCAGTGTACTGTCACTACAGAAGAGATCTGTATGATGGTTTGCAGTGCAAACACAGAAAAAAGTGAGCATGGACACTGCAGTGTTGCAACCAGGAGATAATGTAGGATCACATTTTCTCTGCTATTCATGCTGAATGATGAGTGAATACTGAATTCGGAAGAGATTTGGATTGTCGGATTTTTGATATTGCCTTAATTTGATTTGTAATTCGTTTGTTTTGTAGTTGAGTTGGAAAAGTTATGAAAGTGGTTCATCTTCTAAGAAGACAATTTTTTAAGCTTCTTTTATGTTTGCTACTCTGCAGAAATGACAGCATTGTGACTGGGCTGTGTGACTTTGAATGTAACTACAGAGTCATAATTCCCTGCACAGATGGTGTTGTGTTGGCACCGGGGTGACTTGGTGGAGCTTTTGCTGTCCCCCAGGCATGCAGTCCCATGTACTTTTGCTCATGCTGGTAACATTCATGACACACAGTGACTTGGTCTCACGTACTAATGTAAAGAGATGCTGGCAGGACACCACAGTCTTGATGTGTTGCTGAAGCGAAGCTTGCACTGCATACTCAAAAGCAGCACCTGTTCCCCACTAAAATCTGTCACGGGGTCTGATCTTTTCCTGGAAAAATACTTGGATTATTTTTCTGGATTAATAGATCCTTAGACGTCCAAATTTGTCAGTTTTATGTAGTGTTGGCCCAGAATTAATGGAATGCACATTTTTAGTTTTTATTTGTCATTAATCTGTGAAATGTATATGCCTCTAAGCAGGACTTCATCCTTCTCTTAAATGTGTTATTGATATCTGGGTTCGTGGTAGTAAGAGAGACTGTCATCATACATTCAGCTTCTTTTTCAAAGATCTGGGTTTAGGAGAAATGCAGGAAACCTAATTTGCAGCTGTTAGAATGATGGAGGATACTCCTACCTTTTACTTTTTTTAGTGACTCTTTTTATTCAAACAATCTCACTTTGTACACTTAAGCTATTTAGACAGCTGGATATTTACTGAATACATTTTTCTCAAGGTGCCTTAACCACATGTCCACTTTCCCAGTAAAAAACATTTAAAAATAAATATTTGATTTTGGCCCATGGAATCCCATCTAGGCCCATTTCAAACTGTCTAGCTGACTGAGGCTTCTGCTCCTGATAATAGCTGTCTCCATTAATGGGGCTTGTTTCAGAATTTGCCCTGGGAGTGGCCTGGGACACTCTCATCCATTCTTATCACTTTAGCTTCTTACAGCTGACACATTGCAAAGCCCCAGGCAGTTGAAGAGGGTGCTTAACTTTTGGTCATTTTGATTGTAGGCATTGCTTTTAAGCCATAAAATATATTGTGGTGTATAGAGTCCATTTAACCTTGTTACAGTGACTTTTTTTGGACAATATCCCAAATGCTACTGAATGGAATTGTTCACAGGTCATTTCTAATTTTGGATCTGGTAATATTTTATAAAAACTTGAAGCAGTCTCAAAGTGTAATCAAAGCATAATATCTTTAAAAGCAGGGTATTCACCAATCAGCCACAACCTTAAAACCACAGACAGGTGAAGTAAATAACATTGATTATGTTGTTGCAGTGGTACCTGTCAAGGGGTGAGGGGATGTATTAGGCAGCAGGTGAACAGTCAGTTGTTGAAGTTGGTGTGTTGGAAGCAAGAAAAATAGGCAAGCGTAAGGATCTGAGTCACTTTGACAAGGGCCAAATTGTGATGGCTGTATGACCGGGTCAGAGCATCTCCAAAACAGCAGGTCTTGTGGGGTGGGTGTTCCCGGTATGCAGTGGTCAGTATCTAGCAAAAATGATCTAAGGAAGGACAACCAGTGAACGAGTGACAGGGTCATGGACACCCAAGGCTCATTGTTGCATGTGGGGAACAAAGGCTAGCCTATCTGGTCTGATCGCACAGAAGAGCTACTGTAGCACAAATTGCTGAAAACCTTAATGCTGGCCATGACAGAAAGGTGTCAGAAAACACAGTGCATGGCAGCTTGCTGTGTATGGGGCTGTGTTGCCACAGATAGCCCATGCTGACCCCTGTCTACTGCTGAAAGCTTCTACAATGGGAACATGAGTGTCAGGACTGGACCGTGGAGCAATGGAAGAAGGTGGCCTGGTCTGACAACTCACATTTTCTTTAAGATCATATGGATGGCTGGGTGTGTGTGCACTGTTTAATTTGGAAAGAGATGGCAGCAGGAAGCACTATGGGAAGAAGGCAGTGTGATGCTCTGGGTAATGTTCTGCTGGGAAACTTGGGTCCTGGCATTCATGTGGATGTTACTTTGACCCATACCACCTACCTAAATATTGTTGCAGACCACATACACCCCTTCATGGTAACGATAATGCCTGATGATAGTGGCCCTGCCACACTGCAAAAATTGTTCAGGAATGCTTTGAGGAACCTGACAAAGAGTTCAAACTATGGTCTTGGCGTCCAAATTCCCCAAATTTCAATCCAGTTGAGCATCTGTGGGATGTGCTGGAAAAACAAGTCCGATCCACGGAGGCTCCACCTCGCAACTTACAGGCCTTAGAGGATTTGCTGCTAACACGTTGGTGCCAGATACCACACAACACCTTCATAGGTCTTGTGGAGTCCTTGCCTCGACGGGTCAGAGCTGTTTTGGTGGCACGAGGGGGACCTACACAATATTAGGCAGTGGTTTTAATGTTGTGGCTGATCGGTGTATTCTTATTGTGTCTCTTATTTAGCATTTTCTCATGCCAGTGCCAGTACATTGAGGCTTACTGCCATCAGAAGCTCTTTAGTCTTCTTCCCATTGCACTGCTGTTAAAGATCAGCTTGGTTTTTGAAAGCCTTTCAAGTTGAGGACATGATATTGCAGAGGGGCTTGTAACTGGTATCTCTGTTCTGCCAGCAGATCTAGGTCTAGTGTTCTTTGTTTCACAGCTGCTCCCAAGGAATGTGTACTCTGGCTCTGATACTGCGAGCTGGGGAGATTCTTATACAGTGCTCCATATGTACATGGGGGAACGCGACACAGAGACCACGTTTGCAGCCACACACCATTCTTGCAATTGTGCTGTCATCACGTCATTCACTGTTCAGCCCAAGTGCCTCCATCTGAGCCCCCAGCGAGGGCCGCACACGTTAAACTCCAGTCAAGCTGTTCATGAACATGTGCCAAGTTCTTGTTCAGAACATGCTGTTTGCTTTTGCTAGAATACAAGGAGATATGTCTGTGTTAAAATCTGCAAGGAGGAGGGATCTGGAGGAGGCATGACATGCAGGCCCCTCAGGTTCAGACCTCAGGTAGCTGCAGTCAGGACTTCACCACAAAGAAATGTTCGCTCAAGTTTAAGATAATTCCAAACAACCAATAGTGTCACCAAAGCTGATTAAAAAGTGGTGCATGAATAAAATGTTAACTTTACCTCACAGCCTTGCCTTTCACATTGCTTTGAATATGAAATGTAGACTCCACAGCACTATTTCAGCAATAAAGTCTGCCTCTCCTTCTTGCTTGTTTTTGTTTCCACATAGTGCCATCGATTGGGTGTAAACTCTTGGTTTCCACAGTTTTTGCAAGACAAAGAGCGAGTATGATAAGAGTACAGAAAGACTGAAGAATCTTGTAGGAATTGGGAATCTTGTGGTCGGAGTAGCAAGGATGACATCATATCTGAGCTGTTGTCATGGTTGCGGGAAGGCTGTAGAGGTTTTTAACCTGTGGGTGAACTACCGCAGGGGAGGTGCAAAGAGGATACGGGGGTGCATGTAAGGTGTCGCCTAGAAAATTTATAGTACTTTGCAGTTTTGTTTTGAAGGTTGATTGATCAATTTGGGGAAGGACAGGAGGTGTAAACATCAAGTTCATTTAGAGATGGTGTGCAAGAGTGAAAAGGGTACGAATCCTTGATGTGCAGCATATTTTAGCCATACCGACAAGTGTGGGGAAACTCAGCAAAACACACAGTACCACCTTGAAAAAAATGATTTTCGCTGTTCCTTTGTTAGAAACTACCGAAAACAGTGGGCACACAGTATTGGTATCCTGTATGTTTTGTTTGTCTTTAAAGCTGAGTTAAGTGAGTTTAGTTTCAGTGATTTGCAGTTCTGGAGAAAAAAGCTACACATAATTTTATTAAGGCATTGGTAATGAAAAGGCCCCTGAAGGTGTCAATGGGTAGGACTCTGTCTGGCCTTGCTAGCTTGGTTGCTACTCAACATGGGCAATTCCTCAATATGAAAGTCACTAATATAGACTAATGTTTAATGACGGTGACCCTCCTACCCTAATGTTCAAATGTGGAGCACGTCCTTCTGGCTTTGTCCTCCTTCTGGTTTTGTGTTCTCTCCCATTACATTT
This sequence comes from Heterotis niloticus, assembly GCA_018136845.1. Lineage (NCBI taxonomy): Eukaryota > Metazoa > Chordata > Actinopteri > Osteoglossiformes > Osteoglossidae > Heterotis > Heterotis niloticus. The sequence goes on from CM030900.1 coordinate 16,610,407, forward strand.
CATTATTATTATTACATCTGCCTGAAGGTTAGGGCAGATGTCGTAAGTACACTGAGTCCTCATGCTACAAATGATTCAGTTACAAATTTAAAGAAAATAAATTTAAAAGTTTTTTTGTTATATTTCATGCATTGTTCTATTTTCTAAAATGTCTGTCTATTATAAAGACCAACCTGCATCTGTTCAATCCCCCTGAGTATTGGGGGTCAAGATGCCAGACTTTGCTCCACCCCCATCCTGACTGCATTTATTAAGGGGCTCCCACTCCTCCTTTATAGTTAAAAGGAACTGTCTGACACTGCCTCACTGTTGTCTGGTTCCTATGTTTGCACGAGAAGGTTTGCTTTCTGCACTGCTTTATATTCTATTCACCTTAATGTTTTACTTGCATTTGTTTATGGGATGAATCATCTGGCATTTTTATTTGTAGTCATTTAAAATTATTTTTAATGCCATGCAAAGTTATGTTAAAATGAAAGATCTTACAACTTGTATTTTTTGTAGCAACTACATATTATGATTTTTCATAAAATAAATATGAATCTATTGAAGCATTGAAAGTATTCAGCTTTTGTTTGTGTTGTTGATGGAAAAAAGTTTAAAGTGGACAAAAACTGATGAACAATGTACATGTTTATCAGATATGTCTGTCAGCATTGAGTAGGAGAAAATGTATTTTTTATGCTTAGGAATTTTAAATTAGTTTTCATTTTTCCTATATAGTTTTTATATAGTTTTTAATTTGAGTATAAAATAGTTCTGTGGACCACTGCAACCTTGCACTGGATAACTGGATACTGATGATTGATAGATGAAGGTATTACAGAGTTTTATTTTATATGTATTGTATCTTCATTTGCGGTTTTTATAGAATCCACCCAGTAAATAAATGGACAAATCTCTATACTATGAAGATTTAATTATGAATGCTTTTTGTAACTTAGAGGTAATAGGGGTATGATTTTTGAGTTACACAAAATAGAATTTCCATAGGTTTCTGATTGTAAGTGGAGGAGGTAGTTAGTAATAGTAATAGTTTTCCGGATCAGCATGTTTTTTTTCACTGTGTCAGATGTAGCCTGTGTGAATCTGCAGCTTCTAACCTATTAACAAAAAAGCTGTTATAGAACAGAATATTAGTGGTGAAACCATTTGGCTATCTGCAAAATGTTTCGACGAGTATTAATGCTGGCAAGGTTAGAGTGTGAATTATGACTGATGATGATAAATAATCATCAGAGTGGTGATCTGGAATACTCAGTGTAAGAGTGGAGCAAGATGTCTTTAAAAATAAGTGGTTCTGACCCATGAAAAACACAGCCAGTGTCTGAGAATCACCTGGTGCGCACAAATCTGAAATCAGAATATACTGGGGTCATATTTACTGGTTGTCATCAAGCTAGGTGTTCCCCAGGGCCCAGTGCTTAACGCAAAAATAATTTATGGTCAATTACAGAGTATATACCAGAAGCAGGTTTCCTACAGCTTGAAAGAGCAAGTGGTTCATTACATTAATTTTTTTCATTATTTACTTCATTGCTAAAAACTTTGGCTTTTTGCTCTGTATTTTTGTCAAAGATACACTTTTTGTTTTGGACATACTGAGTATGGCTGTACTTCAGCCTTCAGTAGTGAATTCAGGGGTACACTATTACAATTAGAAATTATTTAATTCACCCGCAGTTGGGGTTTATTTCAAATGGAAAGACAAATATTTTTTTCAACTGCAAAACCATGCAAGTCATGTAATTATACTTACACTTTAGCAGTTACAAAATGCTAATTTAAATCAGTTACTTCTTGTGTTGCTTTTGTGTTAAGGTTTTGTCATGAGAATGTTTTACAACAGCAGCTATTTAAAAGCAGTGGCTGGGAGTGTACTGGTTTGAGCTGCCATCTTAAATGTGGCAGTAGTTACACCAGTCCATCATTAGTCATCTCAGAAATATTTGGGTGCTTCCACACTTTAGACTCATTAATAGCTGTGCAAGATATTTTTCACTTGCCTTTTACTATTTGTAGTTTGATATCTCTGAAAATGCAGTTTAAATAGGTGGCTTTTTTATTGTGGTTAGTGGCTGTTGAAACTTTCATTGGTACAACATTTTGTGATAGATTTTTGTATTTTAGAAAAATTCATTAATATCCATCAACTACTTATTCCTGAACAGGATCGTGGTTATCCAGTGTGTATCCCAGAACCATAGGGCACTAGGTTGTGAAACAACCCCAGGATCAGATGCCAGTCCATTGCAGGGTGGCAACACACAAGCATATTCACACGAAGCCAACTTAACTGAAAACACCAGGGATGCAGCACCCCAACTAAGTAGGTTTGTGGACAGTTCACACATGTAGGTGTCATTGACCTATAAAATGGATTGAGATTCCACTGTGGAAGGGGTGACCATGACCCATTAATCCACAATTATTGTGTAGGCATGCCTCATTATCCACATATAGTCTATTGCCAAAAAAAATCTGATACTGACTTTTTGGAGAGCTGGATTCTTGTTTCCATTGTTTTAAATGGGGAAAGTGACATTGTGTTGATCAGCCCATTCCAAATACTTTGGTAGACCATGGAAAAAGTCAGAATCCCTCAAAGCACCTTTCCCAAAATTCACTGAAACTCTGTAAAACACCTTCCAACAGCAATCGCTGTGCACAGCTGAACACCTTGCAGTTGCACAGAAACTGCTCTTCTTCATATAAATTTTATAATAAAAGAGTAATTGAAGTGAAAAAATTCAAATAAACAAGGCAATTTACTGTAATGAACTGTTGTAGGGTTCACAAGTGATAACAGTTTGTGAGTTATGGGTTACTTGTCTCTTTTAGTCATTTTAAATATTCAGTTCTGCCTTACTTCCTTCTTTTCAATTTTGTTTTACAAACTTTTCTATCTTCTTGGCTCAGTTTTGCTGAATTACACTTTATTTATGAGAGTAAGATGGAGATGCTGCACAAACGCATAGAAACAAATATAACATTAGTAAGGATATTAGCAAAAGTCTGTCCCATACAATATGTCCTGCTGCACTTCACAGTATTAGGTAGTGTATATTCATAGGTATGTATGGGACAGGAACAAGATACTCATGCAACATACAGGCTTCAGATGCTGAAAAATTTCTGGTGCTGCATTATGGATCTACAGACACAAACATACTGTTGCGCAAACCAGGAGTTTGTGTTAAAATATTAGCTATGTTATAGTGAAATTGCATATACCAAAGTCAATGGTATATATGGGTTTACCTATACTTGAATTCCTGTCAAAGAAGTACTCAGTTGTTCTGACCCAAATCATCTCAACTGAAAATTCTTGGGATAAGTATCAGCAACAAGGCATTTCACTCTAATAATTGCTGAAAAGATAATACTGCAAATGTCAGAAGAAGAAACTCAGCATTAAGATTCTACAACACCAGCAATCCATGAGTATATAATTGTAAATTTGGTTACATTTTGAGATGGCTTTTCCAGTTTTGGCACTTGTATGTATGTTTATATATGGGTGTATATCTATGTATGTTGTGTTTGTCCACTGTACACTATGAGCCACTGGGAACTGAATACAAATTCCTTGTATGTGTATGCATACTTCTCCAAATAAATTGGATTCTGATTTTTTTTTCAGGTGAAGTAGTGACTCTGACTTCCCCTTTGTGTGTATGTTATTGAGTAGGGGTTTCCACTGCTTTTTTGTACAGTTGGGAAGATGATTATAACTACATTACAGTAGTGTATGTGGCATCATAAGTATAATATGAATTAAATATATAAATATGAATTATCAGTAATAAAAGGATACAAATAGCCTTAATGTTATAACTTCATCCCACTTTAAGATGTCAAACTTTCATCTTTTGAATTTTCTTCAATCCTGCAATTAGAAATTATATATTTATCCTTTAATCCCCATTATATATTTTTCTTAAAAAAAACAAATCTAATGATGAAACCATAAAATAAAACTTGAAGTCTGTTCCCACTAATAGCTTTGTAACTAATAACTTCATTCTTAAGTCTTGATCCCATTAGCAACTGTTTTATTTTATAATCCAGAATTTAAAAATTCTGGAATTTATGGTGCTTGTTTTGGATGTGAACCTGCTAATATAGAGCAAGGCAATAGATTGCCTTCTTGCAAGCTTGTGGAGATATCCTGTACATCATTAAAGTTATGTTTTTGCTGTCATCACAGTTATCTAGCCTCAGTTTTTCACTCCATTATCTTTTGTCCCGTTTTCTCCCTCAGATGGATCTTTGTCACCTTCTAGTATGCCAGAGGGGTTTCAAGTTGCACCCAGAATCAAGGAATTACACAGAACCTTTCCTTTGTCTTTATCATCATCATTCACTCAAGCTTCTGGACACTCTAGTCTTCCACTGAAAACACCAGTATCACCTTTGCGAAGTCTACAACCTCAAGATGGAGGACCTGTGACATTTAAAGGCTCCCCCTTCCCCCAAAACCATGACAACACTACTGTGAATACTCCACCTTTTCATCAGAGTCCAGTACTGTCCCAAACCTCGGGATCACAAGCCTCTCAAGCCACACATCTTTCTTTCTTGAATCGTCCCTCTACTCCTTCACCTCCATTATCAACTGATATGTCAGTGCTTGGTCCAGCAATAGCTCATGGAGACCAAATTAATCCTATTTCAGCCAATTATATCTCTAAACTGGAAGAAACTGAAAAAAGTCATTTACCCCCACCCATTGATACTGAAGGCCTGGACTTGGATGGCAGAAATATTTCTGCCAGCAGCAATGTTGCTCAAGGTATTCACTTTCTCTTGAATCCCCCTGAGATGGTTGCTCCAACCCAAGTCCCTCTCAGCAGACCTCACACTGATTCAGCTCCTGGTGAGAATACTCTAGTCCCATTGGAGGAGTTTTACCCAGCCAACACAATGGAAGCTGACTGGGGATCCGGAGACTATCTGGAAACCTTGTCTTTTATGGGGTCTGACAATGAGCTGTCACTAGTTACCAGTGTGACGATTAACACGTATGACCTTGATGCCTCCAGTACTGAGCTGTATGACACCTCCTACCCCTCCCGGGTGGTGCTGCCTCTGTCCTCCCGCCACATCTCCAGCTCTCCCACCTCCACTGTGGCCATTGTCGCTGGTCAGCACACTAATGATTTTTCATTGATTCACCCCTCTCGTGCTCACCCTATAAATAAACCAGTTTTGCCCCTAAATAATGTAATTAAACCACCTCTAGATTTTGACTTGATGGATACCTTCTCTATAGAGCCAACAGAGGTTTTGTTGCCTGACATGAACAGTCTTGAGTATTACACCACTCTGTTAGCCAAGGAAAACACAAGTTTAATAGAACAGAGAGGCAACAAGACATCCTCCAAGCATGTTCCTCACGGGTCCATAAGAATCACTCCAGTCATTGCCAACAGCCCCTTCACAACAGACCCTGGTCATGTGTCATCCTTCAATATCAGCTCTTTCCCTGAGGAGTCCCCCACAGGTATATCTGGATCAGAACCTGACAGGTCATCAGATGATCCCTCAAATGACTCTGTGTTGGGTTCTGAGCATTTGCTGGAACCCTCAGTGGTGCCCACCCCCAGCTTGTCTCTATCATCCTTTTTTGGGGAAAGTCAGACCACCTCTACCATCCAGAAAGACATGATTCTGCCATCACTGGTGAGGACTACTAGCAGCTCTCCTGTAAACTCAGTCCAGCAGCCAGGTGATCCCCTCTCCATTACAAACACTGGAGGCTGGTTGTCCATCTCCCCCACTTCTACAGTAGCCCCTACTTTTTACATAGCCAGTTCCATCCCAACACCTATGTTAGGTGTTTTATCAGAAGACATGCCATCCCCCGCTGGTCCCAACAGCACCAAATCTAACCCTAGTGTGACAGTCAGTGGTGATCAGAGCATCATTCCAAGGGCCACAACAGGAGAAACTCCTGTAATGGTGGCAGATGAACATCCAACTACAGTGAGCAGCATGGCTGCAACTTCTGTTGCATATAATAAAACTGTCATAAGTAAGATATACAACCATAGCACCCTGTTAACAACTACCAGCACTCCATTGACGACAACCTATAAAACGCCCATGTCAACATCAGCTCGGCAGTACTTGTGCAACATCACCAGAGTGGATTCCTACCTGGTCAGAGTTGGTAATGCATGCTTTTTCCTCCAATTTTATTTACATTTAAGTAACTGTTCAAAGCATGACTTTTGGAATAATATATAATACAGTAATCTCTCGGTATCCAAATCAAATTTGTCACTGAAAATGCGTTGGATATCAAAATTTTGGGTACCTAATGCAAAAAATTCATTATGAGCCTGTACTTAGAAACACCTAGTATATAAATATCAGCCCATGACTTCAGCTTGATAAAACACTGTACACACCAGTTACCTAGAAAACACTTAATGTTGTCATTGATTTGCATGTTTATAGTGCATAGTACATTATGTACAGTACTTGACCTTTTCATGTCCGTGACACCACCAGCATTTAAATAAATAGGTTTATTTAAAACAAAAATTAATTTAGTTGAAAACATTGCAGATGAAAATGCACAAAAACAATACTTAAAGAAGAGAGATCTGTAAGGGTTGCTGTGTGGAGGGAGGCAGCTGCATCAATTTTGTCCATCAGAAACACTTGGTGTGCAAAAATCCTCCCTCTTCCTCTGAGGACCGATGGGCATCCAGCTGAATTATCCAGCTTAAATCACAGTAAATGCGATGGTGCTGTGCAGACACATTTACATGAAGCAAAACTGCCAGAAACAGTTGATAGGACACCAGCGTCAATGCGTGCATGTAGGCGTGTTTTGAACTTTCGCTTTGGATAAATTTATAACAGTATACAATAGTTTATTAACTTTCTTTAAGCTATGGATAAGCTTTGGTTAAAAATCAATTATAGCAAAAGTTTGAGTGTGGATACTGATATTTAGGTATTAATTTTCAAGAGCCGATATAGCAAAAATTCTGAAATAGAAAGCTTGGATACCAAGGGATTAGTGTCCTAATAAAAAGCATGTACTTTCAAAACTGTTTAAATATAAGGAAAAGCTTAATATGAAATGTCTCTTAGGGTTTTTCATTTTCCTCATTTACCTATTTATCTATTCTGTTCACATTTATATATCTCTGATCAAATTCAGTAACATGCACTTTAAAAAAAAAAACTGCACTGTTGTCAGATGCCACTGTTTTAGGACTTCGATTGCATTTTCCCTGCACAAATGCAGGCTTTCCTGTAGATTCCACCATTGGATATGCCAAATCCCACCTTCGGGAGATCCTGAGGAGTGAATTCAACCGCTCGGTGGAACTACAGGTTGGGACCCCTCCATTTTGGTCCATATAATCCAACACACCATTAAGTGATACTCATCTACTGAACCATAAATGCTGTTAATATTAAGCATGATGGCATATACAGACGGTCCCAGACTTACGATGGAGTTACGTTCCAATAAATCAAAAATATCATCAAAAATGCATTTAATACACCTAACCTACTGTCATGCCTGTGGCTGCTTCAGCAACGGAATGTAGGCGGTCTCTCCGCCCCCGTCTTCAGACTGAGCATTGATTGGATGACTAGAGTACCAATTCTGGATGGGATTTAGTTCCTACCTGGACTTCCTGTCAGTCCTCAATTTTCGCTAATTCTCCTGCAACCAGAATCTTGCTAAAACCTTGTATTTTTATATTTTATTTATTTTGAATTATGGCATCTTCTGTTTTTGTTTACTGCCGATCACTCTTTAGCGCTAGCTCCCAGTTAACGGCAACACTCTTGGTTGAAAACAACACTCAGTAAAGAGTTTAACAGAACTTAAACTTATTACCATGGTGTCTCACGATTCCCTCCACCCACACATAACACTTACTGAATATCATAACCTAGGCTAGCTTACCTTAAAAGTCATTACGGGCATTATGGGCTTGTCATCTTCTTGCTGGGCAATTATCTCGAGTTTCTCCTCAAGAGTAATTGCCTTCAGATTCTTCTTCTGACCAGTAGAAGGGGACACAGATGGGTGTTTTGTCAACATGATGGATGCACAAAACGTAATTTAGCTATGGGGGGGCATCCAAAAAAGTGCTTGTAACAGTGAATACTGCAGAGTATCAGTTGTGTACACTGGCGACCGTGTGGCAGACTGTGAGATGTGGTGGATTGCTGCTGCTGCCCAGCATCATCACAGACTGTTGTACTGCATATCGCTTGCCCAGGAAAAAAATCAAAATTCTAAATTCCAAGTATGGTTTCTATTGAATGCGCATCACTGTCACACCATTGTAAAGTCAAAAAATTGTAAGTCAGACCATCATAACTCAGGACCATCTGTATATGTACTGCGTATGGTGTCTTTATGATGTGTTTAAGTTATGACTGAATGAATACATCTCTTATTTTGGACAGGACTTTTTTACATTTATTAATATTTTGAAAGATGACTGAGAAAGTAGAAGACTGCTTAGGTTGAAGGAATTGTTTGAGGTTCCCTGACCTCACTGATGCTCTTGTGGCTGAATGGGCAAGAAGTCCCAGAGCCATGCTCCAAAATCTGGTGGAAAGCCTTCCCAGAAGAGTGGGGGCTGTTATAAGCAGCTAAGGGAGGAACAAGGTTTGGAATGGTATGGTCAACAAGCACATACAGGGTTGATGCCCAGTTGTCCAGTTACTTTTGTACTTTTCATAACCTCTTAAGACCGTTGAAACATTTTCTGCTCCTCAATTTGACATGTTGTTGTATAAATATGACTCCGTTAACTTTCAGCTAGGAAGCCGAAACACAATGTCACAGGTGAACATAAGGATCAGGACAGAGACTTCAAGCTAGGACTAAGCTGAGAATGAGGGTTTTAGGGTGCAGTCCTCAGAAATGTGTTAGGGTTTGGCTTAGGCTAGTAGATTCCATGATGAGTGGTTCACTTGTCCAAGCTTTTAAGTCTCAAGTCTTGTGATTAAAGTGATGCAGAGTTGGTATGCAGGGATGGCTATTCTGTGGTGCTGGTGAACCCTGATATTCTGGACAGTCACTTTTCTGAGTTAGAAATGAGGGCTACAGTCCATGTGTTGAGAGGCAGCAGTACTCCTTGCTTCATGACCCACAGTGCTGCCCCCTTAAAAGTTATTAGGAGTCATAAACTTTTCAGTTTAGCAAATTTTGTACTTCGTTTTGTATTCAATACACAGCTCAATGACAGCAAGTTAGTTGCCAGTTCTGGTTGTAAAAAATTCTGCATACACAGAAAACCGTGGAACCTGCATTCTGAACCACTGGTGTACAGGTGCTTGAGAGTATAAATATTTCTAACTCTTTTTCTGGTTTCCTCTGAAGGTGCTGAAAGCCCCACCAAACTTCATTTTCCGCGTGGTGTCAGGTCCAGTGCTGTACACAGCTGCAGCAGTCATCAATGCATTGCGTCTATCAACACGCAGCTCTCCAGCTGCCCAGACCGCCTCACCTGTGTATGCTCCACCAGACCTCCATTACCAGGTCCATTCAGGTAGGTGTGTCCCGAATAGCAGGTCTCAATAAGAGAATTCGTCTTCCATTGCAGTCACGGAGTCTGAGTGTTCCAGCATGTTGTGTGGATTGTCATGGCGACTGATGTGCATGTTACCCCTGCTGATAGTGCTGCAGTTCGTGCCTAGCCACGTGGACATTCGTATGTGCAGCTTCAGTGAGCGTATCGAGAGGGGCCTCACTATGGCCTATGCGGAGGTGCGCCGGCGGTTCCACGAGTCCGGAGACTTCACTGTTCAGGTGAGGAACCCCCTTCATGTTGCATAGGTACGACTGAGCTGCTCTCAAACACTTTCTGCAAGATCATGAATTTTAGCGCTCGTGGCAGGATACGCTGTGGGCAGCTGCCAACCCACATAGTGCTAACAGAGCTCTGGGGGGTATTCAGCAGTGAAAGATCACCTGACTCGCCCTCTGATGGACCTCTGCCAGTTGTCAGATCATTTATCCCAGTCACGAGAGGTGGATAGCACAGCTCACAGATGAACCAAAGTATTTGTTATGGGTCCTTAACGTCTGGGTGATGGCTTTGGGCCTACACTGCTTTTATGTTTCTAATGAAGGTAGATGCTCTTTCAAAACACTGTTTACTCCATTTATTCTTTAAAATGTGCTAGGTTGACTCTTTAGAGGTATTTCTGGTCAATGATGCATAAATGATATATTATCAACAGACTGAGTGGTCAGTGATCATATTAAATTTATTTCTTTACACATTATAATTACTCTTTCTTTCTTTTGACATTCTCTTTCATTTTATTTAGATTTACCTTTTATCTGTGTTTACACTGCTTTTTTTGGGTTCTGTGTTAGGAGTGGCATGGTGGTGCAGTGGGTAGCACAGGTGCCATGCAAATGCTGAACTGTAAGTTTAATTCTTGTCTGAGTTTGAATGCTCTGGTTTCTTCCCACAATGTAAAGGCAGGTATTTCAGGTGAATCGGTAACTTTGAATTGCCTTTAGCAGGTCTGGGTAATTACTCTGGAATTGCCTGGGTCAAATTGCACAAAGATGACAGGTTGTTGGGTTGCCAGATACAATCTGTGTTAGTGGACAACTGACAAAAGTACAACTGAATTTATGCCACAGATCATGAACATCACCATGAACACACCCAGGGCCCAACGGCAGCAGAAGGCACCTGTAGACATTATATTTGCTTTGCGTGATGCCAGTGGCTACTTGAAGGGGTCCGAAGTCAGCAGTCACCTCCGGCTGCTTAATATGGTGGAGTTCAGTTTCTACCTTGGTTTCCCTGTGCTGCAAATTGCTGAGCGTGAGTTTTCCAGTCATTTTACTTGTACAATTTGGAGTTGCACTCAGCTTTTCTGTCTTGGGTTCAAGGCCACTATGAATGCTGTCTGAATCAAAAATGTGCTTAACACTTTGCACAAGCGTGTAGCATTTCTGTGTTTCTGACAAAAACCAATTGCAGGTTAATACTCTGATCCCACCTCTTGCTGCAGTACCCTTGAACAAGGTACTGACCTTGAATTGCTCCAGTAAAAATTACCCATCTGTATAAGTGGGGTAAAAAATTGAAGGTATTTAACAGTTGCTGTGGAGGAATTTGTCCGCTAAGAAAATAAATGTAACTGTAAATCAGTGCTTCTGTTTTTTGACAGCATTTCATTACCCGGAGCTGAATGTAAGCCAGCTGCTGCGATCTTCCTGGGTAAAAACAGGTAGGCTGGGTAGATGCAGTTTCTCTTTTTGTGTCTTTTAGATCTGAGGCTCTCTGTGCAGTGGTGGGGTGCTCCACATTGGGCTTTTGTCTTGATGTAACTTCTAACTGTGGTCCCTGCTGTGTGTTGCAGTTTTGCTGGGAGTGTTGGACCAGCGAGTAAGCGATCGCACCTTCCAGGCCAGGATGGAGCGCCGGTTGGCTCTACTTCTGGGTGAAGTACTGGGGTCTGCACGGCGCTGGAAGAGGGCCACCAGCGTGGGCAACAGCAGTGTGCAGGTAATTCAAATGGTCTGTAAGCTCACCAGCGCATTGCCAATCATTTCTGAACATGATAAACAGGCTGAACATGCAGATATTAGAGCTGCGGACTTAGTTTCAGCCTGTGTAAGATCACCAGCAGCTACTGTATTTTTCCTTAGCAGAAGGGTGAATGCAAATGAAGATGGTGAGGTTTTCAGGTGTTATGTTCACAGTTCTTAGATGCCGTACCTCACTGCTTTGCTAATAACGGTTGCTTTGTCGCTTCCTTCAGCACCTGTGCTCCTCTTGTCATCTGCTCTTGTATCCATGGCAACACAGCCTACTCGTTGCAAGAGAAGAGTCACCAGAAAACCTGGTCCTAGTTTTTTTTTTCCTTCCCAGAGTTGTGGGCCAGTCCTAATGGCAGATACATTATTAATTGTCCTTCTTTGGCAGTCAGACTTGGTATAAAAAAGGTCTGCCCCAGTTCTATAAGAGGGATTTTCATCTCTGCTCTGAGAATCAAAAAGGTTTGATGGTCCATGTTGGAAGGCTGCAGACCTTTTTTTTTTTTTAACCAGGATAGCAACCTTATTCTAACCTTCTCCCTTCTTCACTATACTTTTCAAAATTCACTGTTTAGTGTTTTCTAAAAACTAAGCTGGCTATTTGAAAAGTTTGCCTGCTTTGACTTGACATATATGATGATTTTATTCTGATTATAATGTCTGTATTAGCTGTAATTATTAGCAAATAGAAAAGAATAAAAAAGAATTCTTCAAATGCAGTAGAAGCACATACTGTACCTTTTGTGTAAAGTGGCTAAAAACACAGGAGCCATTTTCAGATCTATTGTGCCTGAACAGGACCCAGCACGATGGAGCGGATACCCAACCGAGCTGGGCATATCGTTGATCTGTTGTGATGTAATCAGTTCAGGTACTTCCGTACATACAAAGGATTGAGCCAAAGTGAATGTGGAAAGAGTTCTCTGTACAAGCATTTCATTATCCATCCACAGTTGAGCTGAGATTGTATTAAGAGTTAGATACAGCCTTTTGGAAGACTAAAGCAAGACACTGAACAGAACTGAGGAAATTCAGTCTAGACGGGCTGCCATCTGTACAGTGTTGTTTTTGTCTGGGACCAAAACTGAAAGAGATCTCTTTATTTCTCCTGTTCATACTGCACAGTGCAGTTGTGAGCACCATGTGGTGTAGATTATTATATTCCTCAAGATGTAATACCTGTACAATTGGTTCCCCATTTGTGATCTTAATTTGGATTTTTGTTTCTTGAAAAGTCTTTAAGTCAAACCCAAGAAAGAGTAGGCAAGGAGCTCATGTACTGTGCATTCTGTGATAGAAAAATCTACCTGAGAGATGTGGGAAAAGTTGCCAAGACATCACCATGCTGTAATTCATGGCATAATGCAGTAAACCCCTAATACACGAACAAGCAGGGCAGCATTGCAAACACCAACAGGTGCAGTGTGCAGATACAACAGCAAGCACTGGCAGGTATAGTGCTATTGGACTAAAGTGACTGTACTTTGAGAATTGCATGGGTTTGTTTAGCTCTGTGTTGCTGAAAAGTACTTTTGTTTACTCTGTGGAGAACATTGCTTTGGAGGAGAGCATCTAGTAAATGAGTAAATGTAAAGTAAACTTTAGCAACTCCTTGGGGTGTATTTTTTGAACAGCAACAGAGTGGGGCATTAGACTCAGTCAATTCACTTTGTGCTTTATTGGTATGACAAGTGTTGCCAAAACAATTTAACAGTAATATTAACAGCACTGGATCAACAGGTAAATAATAATAATAATAATAATAATAATAATAATAATAATAATACATATCTCTCTCTCCCTCTCTCTCTCTCTCTCTCCCCCTTTCTTTCCCTCCCTTCCAGTCCCCCAGTGAGCCCAGCCACTTAATGCATATGCTTGTACATTCTGAGTCTCCTGGCAGGAGTATTCACAGCATGTTGCAAATAACAAAAGCCTGATAAAAAATAGTGACCCTTGGCTTGGCTAGTGTTGGTGCTCATCTGTGACTGTAATCCTTTCTGTAATCCCTTCCTTTAGCTTGCAGAAGACACGAAATTTACTAACACCCAACACAAGCATAACAATGACAAATAAAACATGCTTATAAGAAACTGTAAGTTCCATGTTGTTCGCCTTGAAGCACAGATACAGTAACAGTTCAGCATAATCAGGAACAACGTGGAAGTGCAGGACAATGGGCACATGGCTCCTCATAAACAGTCTCAGAATTAGTAGAGGTAGTAGGCATAGGATCATCTACAGCTTGTTCACCATCTTTGCTTCTTCACTCTTTAGAAATAAATCATTGTACACTTATTATTTGCTGTTTCTATCTGTTGGTGCATTAGGTGAAGCTTTGGAATGTGAACACAGTCAGTACTGTCTTTCAGTATAGTTGCAAAGGGTCTCTGCTTTAGTGCTGTTTGTGTGTGTGTGTGTGTGTGTGTGTGTGTGTATACCTTAATGTACCTTGTGTGAAAGTCTTTAATGTATTTATCTGGGTATTATAGATGCCGTTGTGAGCGGCCTGTAACTGATTACATACACACTGTCCAATGCTCATGTAGTACTCCCTCCTGCCCTTCTTTCCAGATTGTGAGGACGTCAAGGCTAGAGGGCTCAGACCACCCCCTGGAGATGGTGTACTTTGTGGAAGGTCCCAGTGGGGAAAGGCTGCCGGCCACTGCCACCTCTAGCCTACTGAACCGGCTGAATGTGCAGAGGGCTGCAATTGTTCTTGGATACCGAGTGCAGGGGACCCTGGCCCAGCGTAAGTGTCCAGTTCTCCTCTCCCACACTCTTCAGTAGACTTCATAGATTTAATACATGAAGACCTGGAATAAGTTTCATTGTGTGTATAAGTGTTTTACAATCATTTACCTGTTAAAAGAAACACAGCATTATTAGAGTTCTTAAACATGTAAGACTAATAAAGGCTATTAGAGATGTGTTTATATCTCAATCCTTCCTGCAGCATTTGTGTAGAAACATAAGGCAGACTGACCTTTTAAATGAGACTATTTTTTAAATGAAATAGAACTCTGCTGCTAGTACAGTATTGTGGAAGAAGATATGTGCACATGTGTCCCCAATGTAGCTGTGGAGAAGCTGACTGCCTCACCCTCTGAGAAACAGAACAACAACCTGTGGATAATTGTGGGTGTGGTGGTGCCCGTGGTGGTGGTGATCATCATCATTGTCATTCTCTACTGGAAGCTGTGTCGTTCAGACAAACTGGAGTTCCAACCAGATGCCATGAGCATCCAGCAGAGACAAAAGGTGAGGTAAAGGGGTGGGGTTGAACTAAGGTTTGTGACCAGGGAGAGGATGCTAGGTTTAACGATACAGTAAAACCTAGGAGATGTATGTTGTTGGGGTTGTGGACATGAGACAGGGTTGTATGTAGACAGGTGTGGAGTATGATTATTGTGGAGATGATAGTTCGAGTGACATTCTGATGAGGGTAAATGGAATGGGTGTGAGTTTGGGTGGTATTTTTGGAATAATAATGGAATTGTACATAATTTTATACTGTAGTCCAATTCTCAAGTGCCATATTGCATGTAAGGATGAGATTAGATTTTCTTAAGAAGTGCGAAACTGTCCAGAAAAACACAGACTTTTGTATATATCTGCATAGATTATGTTTATAAACAGACAGTCCCTAGTTTTATAGATGCAGGGATTTCGGTAAACAAAGCTGACTTGAGTAGATTGGATGGTTTTTGTTTTTGGGTTGTAAAGTCTGTCATTCTCCTTTGGTCAAGGAAAGATACAAAGTGAGCCTATGGAGATAACATCATTCTCAGACAGACTGTGTAGGCTGAATTTATGTTACAGAAACCTGCTTGTGTGGTTAGTACCCTTATTACACATAATATAGCGTGGTAATCGTTGATTTTGGAAGGAATCTCCTGTGGTTATGATCCGAGGCCCTGCTGATGACAGTCAAGCACTATGTGGGGCCAGAGGTAGAGGGGTTAAGCTCCTGAACCTCAGTGAGATCTTTAGATTAAGATTAGCTTTTTATTAAGTAAAAATGCCTGCAATATGTAGTGCTCTCGTAGCTTCTACCCCTGAGTCCTCATGTGCGATCGGTCTGTTGGCTTTCAGTCTGTTCTTCATTTTCATGTCAGTTGGTCAGTAGGCTCATGCCCCTTTGCCTCTAGCTCTTGGAGTCTTGTCTAGATTCATTATCCTACAGTTATCCTGCATATTAAGTTTCTTCCTCACGGCACCCAGTTATTTGCCATTCTGCCTTTGGCATCCACACCTGACCACAGATGCCCTCTTGCCTTGGGCCTTCTGTGCCCACTGTTTATTCTTGCATGACTGTCTGACCTAGGCTGGTGCTTATGAACAAGGGGGGGTTGGTCAGACCCTTAGGCACTCAATTGTGTCTGGAGTGACTGGAGAGCAATCTGTCCTACTTCTGTCTGCTGACTCATTCTCGCTCATCTTATCTATATTGAATGTGGCTGTGGATAGAGTGATGGTGATAGCAACATCTATTCCTTCTACTTTTCACACTTTTTTCTTCTTCTCTCCCCTTGTCTGGTATCCATCTCTCTATCCTTACCTCTCTTTCACCTCTCTGCCTTTTTCCTCCTCCTCTCTTCTGCTTATCACCCACTGTTCCTCCTCTTTGCTCTACAACTCTTCTTCCTTGGTTTCTGCTGTTCTTTCTCATTTTTATTTCTTTGCCCTTTCTTCATTCTGTTGATACACCTCTGCTCTTTTTCTCACTGCTTTGCCCCTCTTACTCTACAATATGTTGCCCCTCCTTCCTGCCAAAGCTCCAGACACCCAGCGTTAAAGGTTTTGACTTTGCCAAGTTGCACCTGGGGCAGCACAGCAAGGATGACATCATGGTGATCCAGGAGCCTGCACTTCTTCCTGCACCCGTCAAGGAGATGACACCTTCAGAGAATGGCGATGTGCCCACACCCAAATCGAAGGCCTCTTCCTCCAAAGTGCCAGTAGCCGCTCGCAGTAGAGGCAGGTCAGTGTCTGGACACGTGTAGAGAGGGAGGCTCTTATGCAGCAGCAAAATCACAGGTGATGGGAATTTTAAATCAGTAAAGCTTTCAAGGTATCTCAACAGGAATATTTTCCTGTAATTTATTAAATGCACTGAACACATGGATCACTCATGCAAGAGATGAACACATTCATAGGAGAATCTCATCTTTAGTATTTATTAAAATGGCCAAACTCTTTATTATTAAAATCTTGCCAGTGATAAGGTTTATTGTACATTGTTGAAAATTTTAATGACAGAAATGGGTGCCTGAGAAGAAAAGTTTACTGAAGTATTTTGCATTCATTCAAGTTGTTTTTAACATTTTCTTCACAGCTTAGTGGAGATTTAAATACTATGGTCAGCAGTTTATTGCAACTTTTTAAGGTAGGGGTGCTAAACCTGTGGGTTATGCCTCTTCAAGGAGGTGCAAAGGGGCTACAGGGTAGGTGTCAGCTGCCATGCAAAATATTTATCACAAATATGTCTTCATCCTTAGGCCTTGGTTAATTTGGAGGATGGGAGGTGTACACCTTAATGTCACTTTCTGGTGAGATGTGAGTGTAAGAAGGTTAAGCATCTCTGCTCTAGGGCTATAGCACTGATATAGCTCTTTTGTACTCTATGTGCTCCAAAGAAGCAGTAGCTACAAGATGTTAGCAGCTGAACTCTGCTGAAGAGCTGGGATGCTGATGTACAGGGCATGTTCTCACAGCACTACAGCACTTCTGTCTACTCTGCTTTTTCACCTCCAGGGTTTTTGAATTGGCCTGAACTGGCAGAGCTGTAAGGTGTAGCGATGGGACAAGAAGTGTTTTTTAACACATTGAAAGGGTTCACTGCTGTGTACAGTGATCCCACTGATCTGTCATCAGCAGGATCTCCCCATCTGATGGAGACTCTTTGGGGAGCAATCCGTCGAGCGGGAGGGAATCTGCTGATGACAGCGCCAAACCTCCTGCCACACCTGTTGAAGGAAAGCATGGCCACAAGTCCCACAAAAACGGTAAGTTTTAACCCAAGATGCTTCTTTCCTCACACACAGAGCACTGTATTACAAAAATCTCACTGCAGTATCATCCACTCAAACACTCACACACACAAACTGTAGTCCACACATTTGCCCACAGTGTCTTTTGCTTACCACACTGTAACACCAAAATCTCACTGCATTTTGCTGTGAATGTACTACATATCTTTCTTGATCAGTCTTGATCCATTTTGAACAAAGCTCCATGTGTTTAAGACACAGAAAAGTGGTTTTGATCAAATCCTCTGAAGAAAATGAGACTACATATACAGTAAATTATTGTCGTATTCTCCATTCCTCTATTCCTTCCGTTCCTTTACTGTGGCTCTGAGGGGAGATTAAGACAGGTGAAATGTTTAATTTCTGTCATGTACAATAGATTAACTAGAGAAAGGGACTTTACTTGCTTAAATCTTGGGTGTTGGGAGCTTAAACTTGTATTTTGCTCCATAGCACTCAACTCAGATTCTAGGTCCAACACGTTTTTTGCAGTTAAGGCTGTTACCTTGCAGTCTGACGGCCCCTGATTAAAACCTCATTGCTGTTCGTTTACCTTTCAATAAGGTACTTTCTTTGAATTGCAGTAGAAAAATTCTGCTGTATAAATGGAAGGCATTTTCCAAGTGACAGAGATTGCTAATAATTCCTCTTTAGTACTTTCCTGCCCAAACAGAACTGAATTTTTAATTTACTTGGCCATTTGAATGAAAGAATCAAATCAACGAATTTATTTGTCACATGCATGGTTACCAAGTATACAGTGAAATGTGCCCTGATCAGACATGAGACTGTGTGTGGTTCCAATTCAGGAGTAAACAAAAAACCAAACAACCAAAAATCGAGCAAACAACAAACAAACAACAAATAGAGAAATAAGTAAATAAATAAATTGATTGATTGATTGATTGATTGATTGAGTGATTGATTAAACGGATAAATAAAAACCTTCAAGTGACATTGTGGGGACAGTGACAGTGAGGGGAGAGTTCAATGTATATTGTAGACTCTGATTGGCAAGGATTGTGATGGCATGTCTAGGTTCAGAAGTCTTATGGCCTGTGGATAGAAGTTCCTCCTGAGCCTCTCCATTCTGGCCATAATACTTCTAAAATGTTTGCCTGATTCCAGCAGGTTGAACAGGTGATTGCTGGGATGAGACAGGTCACTGATGACCCTAGTCACTCTGGTCCTGCATCTCCTGGTGTAAATATCCTACAGAGATGGCAGATCAGATTTGGTGCAGCATTCTGCTGCCCGGATCACTCTTTGCAGTGCTTTGATGTCCCAAGCACAGCTATTTCCAAACCAGGAGGTGAGTCAGGACACTTTGTACAGCACCAGAGTAGAAAGACTTTAGGATTGCCGGAGAGACCCGAAGCTTCCTCAGCTGTCTGAGATGGTAAAGACGCTGCTTTGCTTTATTGGCTTGAGCTTGGATGCGTACAGTCCATGTCAAGTCTTCAGTGACGTGAACGCCCAGATACTTGAAGCTGCTCACCCTCTCCACTGCAGTCCCGTTGATTGTAATGGGGGTGTAGGACTGCTGCTGTCTCCTACCAAAGTCCACCACCAGCTCTTTAGTTTTGCTGACATTCAGTTGGAGACAGTTCTCTTGACACCATGATGCCATGTTCTCCACCTCCTCCATGTATGCTGTTTCATCATTGTTGGAGATGAGGCCCAGCACCACCGTATTCTCAGCAAATTTGATGATGGAGTTGGAGGCGTGCGTGGCCACATAGTCATGAGTGTAGAGGGCATAGAGCAGAGGGCTAAGTACACAACCTTGTGGAGCTCCTGTGTTGAGTGATGATGCTGGAGATGCAACTGCCAACTCTCACCACCTGTGATCTACCTATAGGAAAACTGAGAACTCAGTTCACAGGCACACCCAGGCACACAGGTGGCTGTTTAATCTTGAATATCATTTCAAAATGCCAAGCACATAAGAGGAACTATGGAATGATGGGCTCGATAAAATTTAATTGTAAATAGTGAGATTAATCTGTTGTTGAACTTTAGATTGAGTTAAAAATTTAATCAGGTTGAACAAATGTACAGTAGTTCTATCCACTGGTGGAAGGAGCATTGCTGCCTCAAGCTGAAGAAAGCAGTAATGTTTTAAAGAGGTGTCTGTACCGGTAGCTGTACGGGTACTGGTAGTTAAATATTCGTGCAATACCTGCTGGGTCTTACTCACTGTTGGGACCTGGGAGTGACCTGCATATCCCTTTAGAACACCTCCCGCTGATGGAGGAATGCCATCAAGATCCACCTCTTCCAGGTGTTACCTTTTCCCCATGACCAGAGTAAACATCTCCATTTGAGGCTACCGATGAAATCTTTCAGCTGGCTTCACAAACTGTATTCCCAGCTTTTATCTTTCCTTCAAAACCACAGGCAAAAGCTTCTTTTTTCTTCCTCCTAGTAGAAGTTTTTGGAACATATGTGCTCTGTTGTGTCCATTAAAAACTGAACTTGGATCTCCGTAGGAAGAACAGTGTGATGGTTTGGGGATTTTTGCTATCACCAGATCTCTGTACTTTGCTGCCATTGAAGCAACCATCATTTGTTCAGAATTTAAGTAAAATGTCACCAGCCAAAAAGCATTGTGTTGTTAGTTAAGTTTCTGGTGCATTTGAGTTACAGCTGTACTATATTAAAGTAGATTATGAGTGAGATTACTATATGTTTAATGCACGGCCTTTTAATTCAAATCTCAGCTGTCTTGTGCTTTCCGTGATCCGTCAGCACCCTCAGCAGAAAATGGCACTGAAGACCAACAGTCTTCAGCCTCCATCTTTGAGCATGTAGACCGCATGCCTCGGCCTTCGGATGCTACTCGACGGTCAAGCAATAAGATCCAGCTGATCGCAATGCAGCCCATGCCCACACCCTCCCAGCAGAGTCCCACCATCACTGAGAAGGTTGTGGAGACTGCCAGCATCAACAAAGAGGTGAGGCTCTGTCTCCTGTGCTCATACACCAGGTCAGGAGCAAGTCATTGAGCTTATGGAACATGCGTCAACATACCGTTCAGTCAATACCAGATTAATAATAATAATAATAATAATAATAATAACCCAACGCAAACTTGACAGATTTAATGAAAAATATGACCTTTTGGTGCAATGTCTGTGGCTTAGATTCAGGTTGCCTTGAGACACAAGTCAGAGATTGAGCACCATCGCAACAAAATTCGCCTTCGGGCCAAGAGGAAAGGTCACTATGAATTTCCAGCCATGGATGACATTACGGATGGGTTCGAATCCAGTGATGTCTACCAGAAGGCCCAGATGCAGATTGACAGGATCCTGGATCCCGATGCACAGATGCCTTCTATTTTCATGGAGCCTAGAAAGAGGTCAGATGTTACAAATTGACATTAATATTGGAGAGATGTGGGCAGCCTTGTGTTGTTTTGCATAACTGTTTCTAAGATTTTTTTTTCGTTTTTATAAGATTTTAAACAAGGAACACCAAGTTATGCACAGTACTGTCAGCTAAATAGCTGATGCCTTTGATCACAGCGTCTTACAGAGAGAGATTCGGACAGTGGAACGAGGTTACGAGGTAATAGTCAGAAGGTCTACAATTTAACCCACGCAAAATTAAACTACCACAGAGACAATCATTTAACTATTTAGTACATTGTTCTAAGAGTTTATTTTTCAACAAACTGTCCAAGCACTTACATGTGACAAAACAATAAAAGAACATAAAGACAAAATGAAGGGCACTTGCGAATGAAATTCACTGACATAATGGTCTTAGGTAGCCCAGTATACATGGTATACACAGATGAAAGTTAGTGGGAATTTTGGAAAAAACGAGGGAATGAGCAGCCCTTTTGAAGTTTGTAAGAGGGGGTACAGAGAAAAGTCAGGCAAAAGCTGACTAGATGTTCAGTAGCACCAAGGACAGTGTGAGCAAGTCATGTATCTTGTAGAGATCTGCACATTATTAATGGGATTCTGAATGGCAGAGAGGCAGAGGTGAGAGTGGAATACAGGAGTGGTGTGTATGTATAATGTGGGAAAATAAGCATTTAAATATGTTTTAAATGAAATGTAGTTCTGTGAGAAGTTCCCTAACAGTTCCTCCCAGTAAAACGTCATGGGGAGAGCAGCCTCTCACCACCATGCCTTATTACACTGTTGAATAATGTTATGCTGTGTTTGTGATCCATAGTGGCAGGGGAAGGCGGTCCCCCAAACAGAGGAAGAAACCCCCACAGAATGGTGACCTGGTCAATGCTGACATGGACAGACTCATCCCTGACAACGACGCCACCTACAGAAAGTTTCCTGGAGTCAACAATGTTGCCTATGTGGTGGGTGGCTGCCCAATGCGAACACAAGCACATTTCTTCCATTTTACCTTGGGCTTCTTAGACATGACAATATTAAAAAAATTATATTAAAAACAAAGGGACTGGCAGACCAGCTCTGGATATGTGAACCTTTTGTGTGATCTGTACTGTACCTGCCTGCAGTTTATAAACAGTCAAAAAAATTTTTTATCAGTTTCGTAATAACAGATAATCTCTTTTTAGGAAGAAAGATCTTGTAAAAGCATAACACCAAATACATTGTTTATTCTTCCCAGAATACAACTGAGGAATGATTACTTTTATGATTTTTTTTTTTGGTAAACATTTATTTAGTCGAATCTGTAAAGTGATTTTAATTTTTGTTAAAGATTCAGTCTGAACTTGACAAATATTGCTTGATTGATTCAAAATGTTGTGAAATTATGTCTCCTCTTCATTATAGCTAACTGAATTAAATCTCTGGATTAAAATCTGTACATTTCAGTCTAAAGTTGCATGTTTTGAATCTGTATCCCTCAAATCCACTGGTTTTGTGACAGTCAAGTAACTTTCTTCCCCCCTCTGACGTTGCAGTCGGACCCAGATCAACCACCCGAGCTTCAGAGCCCCTCCCCCAGCGATGATGTCTTTGCACCTGGTTCACCGCCTCCTGGTCATGCTCCACCCCCTCCACCCTATATACCCCCCCAGCCCTCTATTGAGGAAGCAAGGCAGCAGATGCACTCGCTACTGGACGATGCCTTTGCTCTTGTGTCACCCACTTCACAGGGGAGTGCTCCAGGCATCACGCTCCCTGGGGTGACACCTGGCGCCAGCCCTCCATGCAGGACCCCCCGTGGCCCGAATAGTACCCAGTGGGGTTGTCCCTACCCCTCCGCTCTGCCCCTAAGCCCCTATTCTGTGGTAAGTGATGGGCACGGTCAGCTGTATTCACCACAGGACGACATCTGTTTAAACCACTAGCTGCTGTAAGGTTTGTGTTTGTATGTTGTGCAACCACCAGCCCTTGACTTTTGATATGTTAATAATTCTTTCAGTTAGTTGTCTTTGCATTATTTTCATTGTTTTTTAAAAATATTTGAAGCATTGCTGTCATTCACTACCAGGACGGCATTCTGCTGCTATCCAGGGGGAGTTATGCATGACCAGGGCAACCAGGGGAATACATCATGTCTATCACTGCAGCACAGAGACTGTCGATCACCCATTTGCTAAGTAGGAGTCCATGTTTCCAAGATGGCTTACAATATAATGTTTCACTGAGAAAGACAAATGACAGAGAATGAATTCTGGCCTGACACAGTTCAGTTGTATTGCAGTACTGCAACACTTCATGAAACAACAGAGACTACTCATAAGCAATTATAAAGCTATTTATAATTTGCATAGAGTAGAAAGATTGCTGTTGTTCCACTGTGGTTCTGTGACATTACAAAAAAATGTCATAGATTTATTTATTTGTATGTTTATTTATTCATTTATTTATTTGTGTATTCATTTGGGCAAGCAGAGTTCATTTGCTTGTTCCAGGCCCATTGTCCTGGTCCAGCAAAAAAAAAAAAAAAAAAAACACAGACACACACGTTAGCTATTCTGATTTTTGTAGACCATGATATTTATCAAATCTGAAGCTATTTAATAATCATGACAGTATATCTTTCTATTCCTATCATGTAATATATCATTGAATATTCTAGAAGTGGACCCCTAGCTAGAACCATACGTGTTTTATATATTAACTAGTTTGTTTTTTTCAGTACAGTATGAGCATGCATGCTCATCTATAGTGCACAGTCTTAATGCAGTCTTGGTCCAGCTGTCTCATATGCCTGCCTTCAACATTTTCTGAATAAGTACTCCAGATCCAACAGTTTGCCTTTTCTAGCTAAAGCAGTCACAGGTTTCATTGGGTTCTGAGGCTTAACATATGCAGCTGTAAACGAATCAACCGGTAACCTTCTGTCTAAATCTCATATGGATATAATTATTTACATACATGTGCGGCAGCAAGGCATCATGGGAGAGCCACAGCTCCCTCTGCTGACACTACATTAGATTTGAAAAAAGTGAACATAATGGCACACAATGAAAATATACTATTTCATACAACTGTATTCTACTATTTTAAATGGATACGTTTATGAATTTTCTACGTCCTTTCTGAAAACATGTTTTACCGGTTACTGAGTGTAGATCAATGGGCAAAAATAGCAAATTCATCCGTTTAGAATTAAATCTACAACACAATAAAGCGTGCATAAAGTGAAACGGTCTGAATACTTTATGAATCCATTGTATATTGTTTAACATGAGTAATGTGTGAAATTGGTGAAAAATATAACAGAGCCTGTTATACACTGAATTTATGGATTTTCATTTCATCATATATTTGTATGGTTTATATAATACAGCATAAGGGGATTTCCAACATATGACAAAATCTAGTTACTGCAATGTCATCAGAACTGAACCCCATCATAAGTTAGCTAGCTCACTACTTGTACTTGATCTTATGTAGGATTGCAGTCCATGTCTTTAATGACTCTTGAGTTCCCTAGAAATAAATTGCAGAACATAGAGGATCTAGAGAACTGCTGGTCACTAATGTACAGGAGCAGAACAATTTTTAGGTCTCCAGCAGGATGGTTGGAGATTAAACTTGGTCAAAGTAACGCTCCCTATGCCTTTGTGTGGAGCTTCTCGAGTACTTTGAGCACTGATCCACCTCAGAATCACCGTCCAGCCTCATACCTTCTCTCTGTGTGTGTTTTTTGTTTTGCAGAAATACACAGAGGGAGGAGCATCACCTTCAGCTGGCCAGGGGGGGCTGCATAGGTAGGTACCTACAAAAGGGAAGTGTATTGTGGACATGTGGCTGTGCTTATCGTGGACTTCATTCTCCCTGCAAGCTGTTTGACTTGGTTTTCAGTGTTCTTTATCTCAGACAAAACTGATATCAACTGTCCTGTTTATCAAATTATACATTTTTGTCAGTCTGATATCCAACTTTGAGGATGCATTTTCACTGCTTCATGAATGCGCAGCTTTACATTGGTCTAGGTTCAGTAACCGTTTTTGGATGACATAAAACAGTTCTTCCTCACCTTCGTAATTCAGTTTCCGGTTTCACCATGCTTTCCTGTCACAACTGATCGGCACATTCGTTATACCAAGTGAAGACAGGAAAATTCTTCAGTCTTGAGATGGTGCTGCAGTTTCTTTTCCCCAGTTGGAAAAGTGCCAGGTCACTATCAGTGAGATTGTAGAATCTGGGTTCAGTATTGTTCACTGACCAAAGGTGGGCCTGCATGCAGTGTGTCTGCTTTTGTAAGCATGATTCATTCATAGCTCAGCACTACGGGGTTTCCTTTCAGGTGCTTAGCTACATGTGTTTTTTGTGTTTATGTTTCCTAGACTCGCCCTGGCTGCTGGTTACCCCCTTCAAGGAGAGTCAGTGCAAGGAGAGCACATGCAGTCAGAGGTCCTTTACTCCAGTAGGGCTCTATACCCTGAGGAGCTCCCTTCTTCAGCTAGACCTCGACCAGTAGGAGGCTCTGCAGGTACTTTCACTGCACACCCCTCATCCTCACAGAACTCCTGAATCTCTTCATTGTAGCCCATTCTTGTTCTTCATAGGTATCTCATGCTGATGTGTGTCTGCTTTCTTATGGGTCCTCCTTTGCTTCCATGTCTTTGTCTGTGTGCGAATGCACAGGTGCCCAGCTTCATCACCTGACGCAGGTAGGTCTGTCGAGCCAGATCAGTGCTTACCCCGCTGCCGGCCAAGCCTCCTCAAGCCAGGCAGGGGTCTCCAGCTGGGGCAACTACCATGTTGAAGAGAATTACCCCAGACCAGGCTCTAACCGAGACCAGGTGAGCTCCTCATGGACTAGAAAATGGAACTGAGCACAAACACTGACTGAAAATTTAAACCTGGAAATATAACCTGTACACTGCATGCGAGGTGTAATATCATTTATAAGCTACTCATTGTCCTTCTGGCTGCAGGTCCTCAGTTTCCCTGAGTACTCGTCCTCTTGGGTGTTACAGATGCCCAGAAACTCAGTGAGAGAGCCATCTGCACCCCCAGTTCACCTGGACCCAACGGGAACAGGCTACCCTTCTGCACCTCCCGAGGAGACTTCACCTCCCACCCGTTCCTCAGCCTCCCTCATAAAGGCCATCAGGGAGGAGCTGATGCGTCTCTCACAGAAACAGTCTGCTGTACCGAGCTACCACAGCTGAAGCAACATCATGCTTTGCAAGTAGTCTGTCATTCTCATGTGCCGCAGCTGAAACATCTACACGGTCTCGCTTGAGAGCAGTGTACTGTGCTGTGTTTAAAAAGATGAAATAGCCGCGTGTGTCTCAGAAAGAAAGCAGTTGCTCCCAGCTACCACAGGAAAGCGGTTGCTGTGGTCTGGCCTAGAGAACAACTACAATTTGGAGAGTCCAAGGTCAAAGCAACCCTGTGTTCATTTTGAGAATAAAGAAGTTCCTGCAGTGAAACATCTGCCCCAAGTCATAGTTCAACCACTGATCATGAGTTACAACCTAGTACTTCCCATGGAAGCGCCCTCTGTGCTGCTGTGTCACCCCGAGAATTAGCCCTGCTCTGTAGGCCACATCAGTATGAGGCGCAGAAAAATTGCTACCACGCTAACCTGCGGTATGTGCTCTTCTAGCCTGGAAGCAGCAGCACCCATTCAAGAAGTGAGATCCTTGGATGTGCCAGAGCTTCAGAACCAAGCACCGCTTCTGTACAGGCACAGTGTTCACTGGATTCAAAGCTCCTGTTTGCCAGAGGGATAGTGCAGAAGTGCAGGAGAATACGGGACTTTTCCCTTTTAGTCAGTTAATGCCGAGAGCTGCATGCCATGCAGACTTGTGTTTCTAGGTCATTTGGGTTCAGCAGACAGAAGGCCGCTCAAAAAAGCGATTCATTTCCAGAGCACTTTGTCTTTGCAGCAAGCGTCTCTTTCTGCCAGGACTCTGTTTTAGCTTAGAGTGACTGTAATTTAAACAAATGGCAGTTTTTGCAATATGGTTTTATGAACCGTTGCTTGGAGCTAAATTCTAGCTTCATTTTTCGCCATAAGTCACTCATTGCCTTCTGCCGTGATCTGCACCGAGTTCCATCTTACCGAGTTGTCGGGGCCAGTAAAGGTCCAGGACAGTACTGCTCAGGGCTGGGTGTGCTGTGGCTGCATCGATGGAGACAACAGTACGTCTCGCTTCTTCTAACTGCAGTCCCACGGCAGTCATCCTGGCTTTTTGTAACCAACACCAACACGCCGCTGCTCATCTCAGCAAAGACACAAGAGTGTCAGCATCGGTTGAAAGGTGGCTGAACGTCAGTCGGGACATTAAACTTGTTTCTACTCTTGTGTATTTCCACTCCTCTTCTCTCATTTGCTTTGATTTTTTTTTGTTTTTTACACACCTTTCCAGTGTGTGTTCTGAACAAAGGATGAGTCTATTGAACCACACAGTGTTGTTTTACTTTGTAAAATTGCATTTTTAAGTCAAAGTAAGGTGTACTTTAGCACACTGTCCTTGCCGGTATGCTGATGGCCATTGAATATTTACTTGCTGTTATTTGTGGATTTTTGTCATTTTGAGGCATTTTTGACTCAGTCGGAGGTTCTTAACACTGGTTTAAGCAAATCAGTTAGGCTTGTTTGCTGGTTTTGGCTGCAGCTCGGCACATAGTTATTCATTTGCTATTTTGGCTGTTAGTTGGATAAATGACTTCCAGCTCGGTTCACTTTGTCAGGTACCTGAAACGAACTTTGTCTGAGAAAATACCTGGAGATGTGCCAGTGCAGCAACTTTAAATTTGTTTAGTGAAATACATTGAGCCGCTTTCTATACTTTTGGAAAAGTTAAGAACAACTGAACAGACTGCTACCAGTTGCAGGCTCCTTAGCTCCTTAGCTCCTTACATCATGGCCGCCATTAATGAAGAAACAGCTTTGCTTGTCCTTTCACTCTCACATGTCCTTCCTGAACAACAAATCCATTTATTTTGTTTCAGCAAGTGATTTTTCAGCGCAGGGGTGCGGTGGTTCGGGGCCTCTTCCACTGCAGCGAAGTAACGTTGCACATTACAGACGAGTGGGGTTTGCCGACTACGACCCAAACACCACTGGTGTTGTCTTTACCAGCAGAGCATTACTGAATCCCCAACAAAGTGAATACCAACTAATATTGAATGATCAGTGTTAGATTGCGATTATTCATTTAGTTGTTTTTAAAGGTTCGGAGAATCTTGTTATTCTTTATTGGCCGATGCTTTCATCCAAGGCAGCTCACAGTGTTGTGCTTTACAGTGGCTTCCCCGTTTGTACAGCAGGGTATTTTTACTGGTGCAAACCAGGGTAAGGGCAAACTCGGCACCTTCCACCGTAAAATGACATTCTGAACCACTACACTGCTTATTATTGCTTTAATATCAACGTCAGTGTTTTTACTTTAGTATCAACACCTAAGCAACAGTTAAAAAATTGTTGCATAGCATTAAACACATCAGATCAGTGAATTTCTCTTATATATTACAATAATGTCACTTAACTCTGGGTTTTTCCAAATGAAATTAATAATAGCTACAAGGACCTCCGGGTGCATCTGAGGCCCATGGAGCCAGGGTAGAAATGACCGGAAGCTTTACGCTGACATTATGGTCATATCCTGAGTACTATGTAAGTTTAGCAGTTTTCTTTTTAACATACAGGCAATGTTAAAAATTCATTGTTTCAATCTTTTCGCTTCTACTTCTGGTAGTATTTATTTCCCTTTGCTCATAAAGGTATTTTATTCATCGTTTTATGTCACGAAGACCAAAATACTGTTCCAACTTTTTATAGCATTTGGATACGGGATAGCGGAACTTTGTTTATTTTGCGTTATGTCCTTATTTGTCTGTGGTTTGTCCACCTCGTATAAAAACAGGGTGATGCTGAGGTGAGGCGCAAAATACAAATTCATTAAAATTATTCAAAAAAGTTAAAATAGCATTCCTGGTTGGACTGGATGATTGGCAACTTTCGTGTCGATTGTGTGGAAATATTTTTTAACCGTTGATGCTGAACGGCCGAAACTTTTTATATGTTTGTAGGTGAAATTAGATTGGTCGGTGATCAGCAGTTATATTGCTGGTTTTTTCCTTGTCCTCTGATGTACGTGTTTTAGAAGCACATCTGTCATTCAGTTGCAAAAAACTGTGATGGAAACATGACCGAAGTTGTAGACGGGTTAAACTCCAACTTCGGGGGGCTCGGTGTGTCGATGCGGTCCCATAACTAGCTGTGCCTTATGATTTAATCCATGTCGGTGTACATAGTCATCAGTCCAACAGTGGCTCGCAGTTCTGAGCTGAAGATGCTCCAAGGTGCAATCCGTTGGCCTTTGCCGATTCACTTATTATTCTGTTGCTTATGAATGTGTTTATCCGCTTCACTTTGGTTCGTTTTCTTGTGTTCTTGTTCTCTTTTTAGTGTTTGCATGTTTTCCGTTTTGGGGTGAGTAATGTAAAATGTTGGCCGGTCCAACAAATGGCTTCATTAGCAAACTGCATGTTGGTTTTAGCAATTTACTATGTATGTTTTGCATGTTAGGAACATATGTTTAAGAATATTAAAAGTGAAAAATCAAATTAACTGTTGTCTAAAGTCTGACTCCCTGACCCCCATGGCACGTGGACTGAAAGCCACCTAAAATAATGCTCAAGCTCGCAGAAGAGGAGGACAAGCAAAAAGCAATTATGAATCATTTGATCGTTCTCTTCAGCTTGTGTGCTGTTCAAATCCATTTTTGTCCATTCAAAGTATTCTCTGAATTCGGCTGAGTTTTCATCAAGCGCCTTGTAAATATACTTGGATCCACCCACTCAGGTGTACATCTGGTTCCAGAAGTTGTCGATAAATTAAATGGGTCCCACAGAGTTAACCAAAGTGATGATGGCCGCTGTGAGTCAACGTCTGCCATGAAGCTGGCAAAATTTCACAAAGGTGAAAGAAGCGATGCAGCCTCTTCTTTTGAATGGAACCATGGCTGCCACTATCTGGATTTGTGATGGTGTAGAACCTCTAGTCGGTCAAGCTGTCTGCCCTACTCTGTTCATCCAAAGCTCCTTAACTGGTGCCATGATCTCCATGGCCCCATGATCTCCATGGTTCCAACACAGGCTGTTTAGCTGTAAATTCTGCTGCACAACTCTTCTCTTAGATTTTTTTTAGCCCAGTTCTCCTACCTTGTCTTCACTAGCTCCCTGCTCAAAGGTGATTTTGCTCTCTGCCCCCTTCCTTTAGAACCCCTACCCCACCATCTGCTTTCTCCACAAGGAGCAATGTTGATTTTAAAAGGGCTGCAAACGTACTCTAAGCTTAGAATCCAGCACTGTACACTCACACACGTTTCTGCTCGCATCCTCTGGTTTGCACCATTGTGCTCAAGTTTTCCAGTTACTCCTTTATTTAAACGTGACAGAAATGAAGCAGTCAGCAGCCTGAATTTTAATGAACTCAGCAGTCAAGTTTATTGACCAACTGAGAAGTGAAAATGTGGTCAGCATAGGACCTATGAATGTAGTGGATCTCTGAAGACTTGAGTGGAAGAAATAAGGAGACTTGGGCATCAAAACTAAAAGTTGTCTAGAGAGCAGGAGAAAAGGAAGAGGAAGCAGGAACAGCGGAACAGGACACATAAGGGAGGAGGAAGCAGGCTGCACTGTCACCTGGAATGAGCGGGCATCAGGTTAGGAGGTCAAACAGCTTGAATGGGTCTCCAGGCTGTGGCAGGGTAGCCACACATGCACACAGTCACACACCTTGAGCACCTTATAGTGACCAGTTACCCTGAAACACATTTGTTTGGATTGTGGGAAGAAACCCACACAAACGTGGGGACAACATGCAAGCTCCACACAGATTGAGCGGGATTCAGACCCAAACCTGAAAAATCCATTGTGCCACTGCAGCGTCCCCTGAAAACTGAGAGAACCTTTGTCATAAACAAAATTCTGCATTTATTTACAGAGTGGAAGGAAACTAAGTTAAATGAAAAAAACAATGAAATAAAGGAAAGTTCACTTCTTGCTACTCTTCCAAATGTGGACTTAAAAAGATGGAGAGATTGCATCCTGCATGCCTCCTACCGGATGAGCACCACATACACAGTACAGCACACAAGGGATCATCGTGCCACACTCACATGTGGCTCACTGTGCAGCCCTCACACAGCACAACACACAAGGGATTTGTGTGTTATCCATTTAATTTTTTTACAATTTTTACACATTCAGTTGTGATCTTGGAGTCTCTTTTTGGCCAAGATGCTTGAATTAAGCAGCTCGGTGCTTAAATCGAGTAATGGCGTTAAAACTCAAACTGCCCTCTGGTGAAAGCACGTTGAGCGAAAGCGCGTCTACCGAGGGATGACGGTACTTGGAAAAAAGACTCAGTAGTTGTTATGCTGTTATCAGCCGCGAGAGGGAGACAACACGCTGAGCGCCGGAAAACTATTAAGTTTCAAGGTTTATTCGCCACTAACACAGCATAGTGGTGTTGTCACCATGAAAAGTTTTTTCCAGGCATCCTCAGCAAATAAATATGTAAATAAGGTAGAGGAAATTTAAATAATAAATAACGAAATTAAGAAAAAGGAAAATAAATTAAGGAAAATAAATACAAAAATATACATAGAGGTCAGAGTTAGAACTAAATAAGCAGGATGCATAGAAGTTAGAAGTTAGTAAACAGAGATAGCAGACAAAACAGGTAGTAGCAGACAAAAAACAGACAAAAATGGAAAACAAACAACAGCAGCCAAACCACACAACCGACAGAGGCATACAATGCAAAAAAAATACACACACGCATACAGGCAGACAGACTCCGATCGACTTTTTCCACTGTCCAAGGGAGGGGTCAGTGGTTTAACAGTCTTACGGTGCGGGGGAAAAAAACTGTCCCGGAACCTGCTTGTCCTCGTCCGAATGCTTCTAAAGCGTTTTCCTGATGGTAGCAAGGAGAATAGTTTGTGGCTGGGGTGGTTGTGGTCCCTCAGGATGTTATGGGCCTTCTTCTTACACCGCTGGGTGTAGAAGTCCTGCAGGGCTGCCAGATCAGACCTGGTAATGCAAATATTACTGTACGTTCAAAATCTTACACAAAATAAGCTCTTAAATCAAAGTCAGAATCAGATTTATTTGAGCAAGTATGCTCACACGTACACGGAATTTGTCTTTGGTTTCCAGTGGTTTTCGGTACCAGTACAAGTTTGTACTGCTCCAGTTCCCAATCTTGTTACTCTTCTGCATCAGTTTGCACAACTAGATTAGTTAAAATTAATTTCTCTTAAATCTGGCCGCTACGACACAGGGCAGCTGTTTACCATACTTTTACCAAGCAACCAAGATCCAGGCTAAAAGACCAACCAGTGTAAAATGAGGTCCTCATACAGCAGGGATGGTCATTGCTGAAGTACAGAAAGAGAAATAGGCCGTACTTAAATGTCGATCAGTCTGGCGCTGTTCATTATTTCACTACTGTGAGCTCCATTTTAAAAGGCTTATTTAGATGTTTTTGGGCTTCTGATGACAGAAATTAAATGTCATGGTATCATAGCCAGTCTGAATGAACTGGCCACAAGTTACAGGGCCCTTACCAGTATTCAGTTTCACACTTTACCGTTTACTCTATTTTGCTACTGTACATTATATTCTTTGTTTGTCATTAGAATTTTGATAAAAGACACCACTGATCATCACCGCTGCTTGAAAAATGTGGGTTTCAGGGCCTTTAATAGCATTGATCCACTTTATGGTTGCTCTAATTAAGCCAAATAATTGATGCCATTAAATAATTATGGGATTTGAGGACATTAAAAGGCACTACGTCCTCTGGAAGGGAAGATGCCACCTGTCATTTATTTTTCCTGAACCAGAAGGTGTCTGGATTCAAGCCCCCAACATCACCTCTTAAGAAGCTTAGCCTTTGGAAATGAGCAAAGCGCTCCTGATGCCTTCAACTTACTCAGCGCTTCTGGGAGGACCTGGAGGACGCGTCAGAGCGGGACACTTGGACTGCGAGCACCTGCTGCACCTGCGTCCTGCTGGCTGCGCTCTTTGCTGCACCGTGACACTGATGTTGAGGGTCACTCCCCAATCTTTTGGTGCAGCTACAATTTGCAGGTGCAGTTGTGCATTTGAATGTCCATACCGTGTGCTGGGCAAACCCTATGTGTGGCACAAAAGGTCTCTGGACTATGGAAACCAGGACAGTGACAACTCTGTGACATTCCCTGTGACTTCTTACTACACGGAAGTTATGTCCTGGAGGAGGTCCAGCCAGCGAGCCATGACACTGGCCTGTTAGCAGGAGATGCTAGAATGGCTGGATGGAGGCACTGCTGTGAACTTAAGGTGGACTGTTGCATTCAGCACGCCCCTTTTCTACACCAAGGCTTCTTCTCAAACACACATCCAAATATTATCTGGAACCACATGTCTTTGGACCACAAGTGGAACACCATGCAGAAGAGCACACAAAAGCCAGGACCAGCTGCCTACTCACTACCGCGGCAGTCCCTTGGAGAAGAGCAGAGCAGATGCCGGTGGTGGTGCTGCTATGAAAGCAGCTGTTCCTGTGGTGTGAGTGATGAGCTCTGGATAAGGAACTATAAGCCTGAGAAATGATGGCTCCACTCTCTCAGCTCGCCTGTTTCTCATTCTTCACCATCTCTGCTAATCTCTCCAAATCTGTGTTTGTCTGTGCCCACTAAGCTCTTGGCAACCTGCAGGTAACCCTAAGCACTGAGTGGGTCAGAATGGGAAGTCCTTCTGCACGACATTGCAGGAAAATTGCTTGCTATGCAGCAAACGTGAGAAATACGCCCATAATTTCACGACAGGTTTTGTAACTGGTTTGTGTCTTTGTTTCTAACCTACAGTGGTGTTTGCAGTTGCTGGTGCAAGACAGCCAGTCAGAGGTCAGAAGATCCCGGCTTTGTGTGTGTGTGTGTGTGTGTGAGGAGGGGAATCTGGTTAATGGTTATTACAGTAATTAAACCTGCTGGAGGAGATGGGCACAGGGCACAGAGATCATGTATTATGCTTGAGTAGGCGGAGACAAAAGGCGGATGAGTCCGTGTGGGAGGGGTCACGCAGAGCTGAGCAGATCTGCTCCAGACTTTGGAGAGAGCAGAGCGTCAGCAGCAGCAGCAGTAGCAGCGGTGTGATATTGTGATCCAGCTCCTCACATCTCCATGTCTGGATTCTATATCTTTCCACAGGAAGAGATATCTGCCAGCTGCCTTCACCAGGAGGACTCCTCACGCTGAGAGAAGAGCAGGTATTTTATCGTCTGAAGCCCCGTCTATCACAGCAGCACCGTTTCTGGAGAGATGTTTGAAATTTGTGCAGCCCAGGATTTGCTTGCGGTGATCTGCCGCACCTCTGCGGCTGGTTTATGTGTGTACTGTCGTCGAATGTGGAGACCACCTGCCTTTGTTGGCTGTGCTGGATCACAGCTGGCGAGGTGTGGGGCTCTTATGAAACCACGCCTATTTGTGATGCCTGGACAGGGGCTCAGCCTGGGGGACGTCTGCTGTCTAATTCAGCCACAACGGTCTCACAGAACTGTGGTGTCTTCAGTCTTTTTTATAGGCAAAGATATTTCTGGAGCAACAAAGAAAACCTCTGTGTTTCTGGGGCTGCATGGATGTCCAGAGGTCGCAAACACGAGGTTGTGTTCTCATTTCATGCTCAATACAGTACAGTGCATGTACAGTATTTGCAGTATTTGCAGTGTGCACATTTGTCATGTTTGCAGTATTTATGGTGT
Organism: Heterotis niloticus; assembly: GCA_018136845.1. NCBI lineage: Eukaryota > Metazoa > Chordata > Actinopteri > Osteoglossiformes > Osteoglossidae > Heterotis > Heterotis niloticus. The sequence goes on from CM030900.1 coordinate 16,645,171, forward strand.
ACACATACAGTATTTACAATGTGTGCATGCACAGTATTTACAGTGTTCACTGGAACTCCATCAAAGACAATGCTAGGCATGTTGTTGTTATTTTTAGCAAATATGTGCAGTGGGGATGCTGCTGCTTTCCATCTTGCTACTGTACATAAGCGCATCCTGTCCGCAAAACCTCGACACTGAATCAGGTACAGTACTGCTGGCTACTAAGTAAGATTGTAGACAGCATTATCGATCTACAGCCCGAGTACATTGCATGCTACGGTGCCAGTGGATCAGAGATGCCGCCTGAGATTCTTTTGCTGTGGCCATTGCCATAGCAACGCTCATGTATAACAGATTTGTGAATCAGTGACAATCACAAGCTCTGTTTATCCACATGGTACAGCCCTTTCTGAACACAACTGACAGCAGCCCCGATCAAGCAGGTCTCTCCGGTGGTCCTGTGGCCTCCTCAGTTGGATCTGAGACCTGTAATCTGGTTGTGGACATCTGCAGGTGGAGGCATTATGAAAAGGGTTTTTTTTCCTCTTTTTGCTTCAGAGTAAAGTGCTTCAGACAGCATCTGGACAGGATAGCAGACAAACACAGGGGAGTGACCATTATAGCAGTTCCACCTCAGGTTTTGCTATTATGTACAGTATGTTAGCATATAGGTGAAGGTTCTGGAAAATTGAAGAAAATGCCAAGCTCTCTTTTTCTCCAAAGCTATTTGTCCACAGTCATAGCCTCTGGTGACAAATGCGACAATGCTTTGTAAAATAAATATTATTTTACAAAGCTGCTTTGCAGACGATGATCAGGACAGCCCACACATTGTAGCAGTGCTATGTTTTTACCCACACTGGTGGTCTGTTTAATTTTAGCAGCTTTTCACGGTTTGACAAGCAGACATCACCAGACATCAGCAGTGTAGATGTTCCCTTCCCGTCTGATGACGTACCCTGTGCTATGTTGCACACGAGCCTCTACTGTTCTCCGGCAAACAGCAAGACGGTGAGGTGACACCATGCAGTCGGTGACTCAGATTCAAGAACCACAGGGTCAGCGGCTGATGGGCACAAGACTGTGGCGCCTGGGAAGCAGCTGCTATCCTAACAGACAGCTAGTTTGTCTAAAGTTTGCCGTTTGGCTGGAAGCGCTAAAATATTCACCTATATTTACATTCAGCAGCCACTTTATTAGATGCAACAAGCAGGTACCAGGTGCAGCCCTCTGTTGCCTCCAGAACAGTGTGAATTCAGCAGCAAGGTGTTGGAAACACTTCATGGTACATAATCTCTGTGTCCACCTGCTCAAAATGCTGGCTGGACAGATTCACAAGATTTCTGTGGTTTATTTTATGTTTTTTTCCCCCACATTCAACCTCATCTCAAAAATGAGCTACTGAGTTGAGAAGTGGGGCCTGTGAAGTCCACTGGAGTCGCTTGGTGACATGGCCCAATTTTGTGCTGGGAGAATAAGTCTGAAAAACATTAGGCTGGCCGTGGAGGCATGAACCTGGTCAGCGGCAACATGTGCTCTGAGGTATTTAAGCAATGCTCACTTGGCGATGACAGCCAAACGTGTGCTGAGAAAGCATCCTTGACACATCACGACTACTCTGTACCTGATTTAGGTGTACCCCATAAAGTGGGCAGTAAGTGTACAGATGGTTCAAGAGTTATGATGGTCCGTCTTACAGTTTTTTTTTTTTTTTTTACTTTACGATGGTGCACTAGTGATAAGCATTCAGCAGAAACCATACTTGGAATTTAGAATTCTTATTTTTAACCGGGCAAGCGATATACAGTGCCTCAGTGAGTAGCGCTTTCGCCTCAGCACCTACGTACGTGGCTGTGCGTGAGTTTGACTCCAGGTTAATCTGTGTATAGTCTGCTTGGTCTCCCCATGATATGGGTGCTCTGGTTTCCTGCCGCTGTCCAAAGGTTTTTGTTTCAGGTTTATTGGTCACTCTGCATGCCCACAGTGTACGTGTATGAATGGGTGTGTGTGGCCACCCCGTGATGGACTATCCAGCTGGAGTTTCATAGCCTGGCAAAAATCCTGGGATTGACTCTGGACTTCCACAGTGGTTTAAAAATGCGTGGATGGTTAATTTTTCACCCGTATGACTGTTTGTAAGCAATAAAACCAAATTATTACTGTTACAAACTTCATAGACTTCATAAGGGCATCACATATTTTGTCACTTAAAATTTCACAGACTTTTGAAATGTAATTTTACTTTATTGTCATGATATTTTTAAAGCGCATATAAACAGGCATTAGCAGGCGTAAGTGCTAAAGTCATCAGCATGAATGCCTTTGTAAAATCCTCTAAGGGTTTGTATGGGTTTCTATCTGTAATTCAGCAAGCTGCAGGGCTGCTGCTGGACTCTCACTTACTGTACATGTTGGAAACACTCATTGTGCGCCATCTGTTTGTCTCCCAGCCCTGTCATGGGCATGTTGAGGAGCTCAGCTAGGTGTTGGACAGAGCACATGGCTTAACAAGCAGAGGAAGGGTGTGGCAGAGAACAGTGTTTAAGTCACACATGTACAACTCCTCAAGGCTTTCAGGGTGTGCTGCTGTTTGCTCAGAATCTGCCCTTTACTGCTCGACTAAATTGTGTTCATGACACTGCATGCTGAAAGAAAGGGGAGTGCCGCAACACCAGAAGAAAAGGACACGGCAAGGACACTGCCTGCATGAAAGTAAAGCCTCAGTCCTGGCACTTTCACATTCTCAGACGAGGGGTCATGTCAGCAGGAACAGCTGCAGCAGAGGGTATACCTAAGGGTGCCCTTGGTGCCCTTGGTGGCTTCTGGAGGTTTTCTGGGAACCTCACATTCTGGCCAGAGCTCTGTGATGTTCTGATTTCTAAATAATAATAATAATAATAATAATAATAATAATAATAAAAGGTGATGCCAAGCTGTACATAACATCATGAATGAAATGACTAAGCATCGTAGAGGAAAAGGATTTTAATGAAGAGCTAGCAAAATCCACATACTTTTGGCCAGGTAGTGTATAACCATATGTAACAGATATTACAGACATCCAGTCAGAAATCCCCTGACACCCAGCAGAGCTAAGACTCTCATCTTCCTTCTACAATGGGGAACCTCTGCCAGGATTACCAAGGTACACTGGTAGATGTCTGTGACGGATTAAAAACTGACATGTCTTTATAATAAGCTCATGCTCTCCAACTTAGTTCACACAGGTATCACATCCGTTTCCAGGAAATACTCAAAGTCCAGTGTGTGAGGAACATGTTCTTGTGGATTTTCTTAGGTTCAGTTGCACTGTAGTGTTGGATGAGATGTGAAGAGCAAGAGCATGCTTCTCAGCATCATACATCTGAGATGGCTTCACTGGTAGTTCTGTGACTCAAACAGCAAAGCTCTGTGGGCTCATTTTCATCATAACATGGATCTACAGTATCATGCACAGTAGAAACACTGTTAAACCCTCAACAGCTTCCTTCTGAGTATCTGAAAAGTCATTCATTTACCTACAAACTAATCTTCACAGCTAGGACATTTTCAAAAAAGATTATGTAACCCATAACATGAAAAATATTACACATTATTCATTAGAAGCATGGTGGTTATATTTGCAAGGTCTGTCATGTCTGGTTGCTTTCAAACAGTGCACTTAAACGCAAGGGTGGGGAATGTGTGACATAATCCACAGGAACACATGACAGATGTCTGAAAGAGCCATTGATGAGGCCTTTTAATGAGTCATTCTAGCTCAGTGATGTCTCATTTGAAAAAAAACTATTTCTGCCATCTCCTTTGCTGGAAGGCAGATTACATTTTTTGCTGTCACATACATCTTATCATGGCAAATGACCTGGAAGCCATTTCAGTGGTTTACTCCAGTAGTTATCTGAAGGTTGTCCAGATCTTCATGTACCACTACAGGCAACCCAGCTTTCCAAGCAGGTTTGGGGAAGCCAGTCATACGAAGAGCATGCAGGTTCCAGCCCCAAAGTTTAGCTTTGAGTATAGTATTCACTTTTTGCATAGTAGATGCTTACATGCATTAAACTGACCTAAGCCAAGTGAGCAAACAAATAAAGCATCTCTGCATAAGAAAATGGAAGCTTTGCAAGCTCTGAGCCAAAGTTCAACTCCTGTCTGTAAATGAGAATTAAGAAAAGTCTTTAGAAATTTGACTTTAATAAAAACAAAAAATTCTGTTGCTAAATTACAGACAGTGGTCTACTTTGCACATTTTTACCAACATTTGGCTGTGAAATCAAATTTTCCAATCTTTGGCTGCAATGTTAATTTTAATTCCTTTTGTTATAAAGTCACATTTATATCATTCCTTTGACTGTGAAGTCAAATCCATATAATTCCCTTGGCAGTAATCCAGAGCTTCTCAAGGCTGGGCGGTTCTATGCAGGTGTCAACAGTTTTCAGCGCTTATCTGCTAGGTGTGACGTTGACATTTTAGACTAACATTGACATTAGGGAGTTGGTCACCAGCTGCAGAACATGAGATGTACCAGTAACCTACAGAATAAGATATTTAGCAAATTTTAGCAGCCTTGGAGGTTCACTAGCATTGGTGCCTGTCCCTCTTGTTCTTTATAGTATTTCCTCTGTTAGAGGCTTTTTCAATGCATCGCAGAGGATTCTCATTGGTCCCTCATCTGCTGAGACCAGCTCTGATTGGTCTGTCTCTTTTTGTGCTGTAACCAATTGGTTACAGTTCCATTCCTGCTATGCTCAGCAACATAGCAACTCTAACAGCCATCACAACCCTTGAGAACAGCATCTATCTAGGCAGGTGAGGATAGTTTATCAGCTGACAAAACATGGGCAAAATCACCCAAAACAGTGAAGCTGAAGTGTACCTCAGTCAAAAACAATCAGGAGCTGAGGTGTGATGGTCACATGGGAAGGCTGGACCATGCTGCGTGTATTTACACAAACTACAAGGACATTTATTGCTAAGCTCTATGTGATGCTAACAGATTTCACCATAGGTTTCCAGAACAAGCTGTAAATCATTGGTTGCAAAATGAAATGTTTAACTAGCTGCAGTCATTACAAATGCAAACAAAAAACGTTTCTTCTCTAAACTGTTGGTCTTCCTTATTCTAAATTATGGTCTACAGCACAAAGCTGTGTTCCACTTATGGAAGGAAGAGAGGACAACGTTTTACACTGTTTGTGTGGCCTTTTGTTGTTCAACCAGGCATAACTCCCTAAACGGACCTGTCATTCGAGATGAGACCTTTCCATTACTTGTTACATTCTGACATCTACCCACACCAGTCCAATCTATCCAGCCTTGCGCTTCTTCCTAGAGCCGAAAGATCCAAAATGATCACAGAAACTAAAGCACGGGATGAGAGGATCCATTACTAATGTAGTTTAAATGGAAAAAGTACTTGTTTATGTACAGTATTGTGTTTTGGGGAAATTTGCAATTATAGGAAAGCAGATGGGTGAAACAGCATCTAATAGGCAGGCCTGCAAGAGAACAGACAACTAAGGCAATCAGGTCTGGGCACATTTTTCATATATTTTGATGTTAAGCCCCCAAATCATTTGTCTTGGGCCTTCTTGGTGAACTGATGCCTTTCACAGAAATTTTGAATGGGATCAACTAGTTTGTATAAAAGTGCATAGCATGCACATACACTCCAATATCCACTGCACATTAGGACCTATCCTCACTTCCACTGGCATACCGTAAAATCCTATACATTTGCACCATCACTTCAACCATATATGACTTTTTGTTGGGGTTCAATAGTAAATTTTCATAATCAAGTTTTCAGACAGATGGGGTTGGTGGATCCTGGGGACAACTAGGCTGACAAAACAAGTTATTTTTTGGGTTTAGCTGTTTTAGGAACATACTCAGACTGTTTGTGTTTCAAACACTACATGCTTAAGTGATCCTGATGAAGTCCCTTCGTGATGTTGCTAGTGTGCAATGAGCCAGACAGTTCTGGAAATTGTGACATCTTCAACATCAGCCAGAACTGCAGGTGCTACTGAAAATATATTTTTTAATTCAGTAAAGCCCAAGGAACTCAGTTCTTCTGTATATGTAGCTGTTTCCCCTTCTTCTGTCAGTCAAAGGGGACAAGACAAGGCAGGCCTCATACCAGCAGGTAACATCTAGATTTATAAATAACAAACTACAGTATATTGTTTTATCCGGTTATGGGGGCTTGTATTTACTTTTGCTGTTTCTGATGATTTTACTATTTGGGAATTACAGATGGGAACCTTCCACAGCCTCATCTCAAAAAAGCTTATGGGATGATGTAGGGCAAAGGTTCCCATCTAGGAGGTTCATGATTTTCTCCCCATAGACCATGGATGCACTGGTTATCACCCCTGGCATAGTCATGAAGGCCTGCTATGTTCTTGGGTGCTAACTTCTTTATGTTCTTTATGTTCTCCACCATTTTCAGAGGTATCCTTCACAGAGGTGTTGTTGTGTGAGCTGTGTTAAATAATCATTCCTAGTTTATGTGCACATCTTACATTGGGTGAAAAATGTTGGGAAATTTGTCTCAGCTTTGTAGCAATGATAATACAAGTAAATTTATTATGGCACATAACTGAAATTATGTAAAATGTCTTGCACCATTCCTCTCCATCATACTCTACGACTTTTTTACAGCATCAGATTCATTAGAAGGGCCATTTAATATGTAAAATGGTAGAATTTCCAGGCAAATTCTAATTCACCACTTACTTACATATATTATATCAGAAAGGTGGCATACAGTCCATGCTTGACATAGCAGACCTTCATTTTATAGATTTATACATGTTACGGACCATTCCAAAAATGTTCCAGACCAAAACAGAAAAATTCAAAATATAAAAAAGACCCTATTTTTAAGTAGAACATAAGGAATGATATAAACAATAACATAGTTTTTTGGCAAAAACAATTTCATTAATATATAAAATAATGTTTTAAAAACTTTGATATTACTAGAACAATCCATCTATTTCTACTGTTAGATCCTCCCATAGCTGCATTCTTATTCTATATTCTTCATTCTTATTCACTGTACTTTATGGATGTATGTGTGCATCAGTTACAGTTAGAGTTACAGCCCTGACTTTATTAGCCACATTACATGATCATTACACATTACATTTGGGAATAGTGTCGCTGTAGTACATAGTGTAGTACTGTACAACACCACAGTAAAAAATATGCTTAAATTCAAATTAAGACTATGCTTTCCATATTCAATGATTTCATCATAACCAGACACCACCTCTACTTACCACTGATAAGCTGTTTAGCAGATCTGAAGTTTACTTTATACAATTCTGGTATTGGAGGAATCTTGAGAAAAAGCAGCAGTTGGGCTTTTCTAATGAAGAATTTCATACTGACATACTTTGACTTGTTTGCTCATTACTCTTGCAAAACAAGTAGTGATGGATGAGTACAGAGACCATCAGGCTAAAATTTTTGGACAAGGCATTGTGGTGTGTAGCTGTATGCCAAATATGGGGAATGACCAGCTGGAAAATAGCAGTGGCTGCACATATCACTTAGCGTGAGCATATTTGTCTTTCCCATAATCTTTAAAATTATCTGGCTATAAAGTCTGAGCTCTTTAAAACATATCAGAATCAACTTCTTTCAAGCAATCTTCTCTCAGGTATCCGTCTCTCTCACATACTGTGTCTTTAAGATTTAAAAAGTCTGTAAATTGCATCAGATTGCCTGCATCTGATGCCTGTTTCCTCCTAACAAGGGTGCACCTGTAAGTCCAAGTGATGAGAAAACATTGTAGGGCTCCTGTGCGCCACACTCTTCCAGAATCAAAAAGTAACCCTGTCTTGGACAAGGCACTCAGGGAAGTTAGTAGAGATAGTCACCAGGTTAGGGTGGTCATGGTCAGGGACCACCCTAAGTTCAGAGAATTTGAGGAGAGGATTAGAGACATGACTGGATGACCTTGGGTTGCAGTCTGAGAGGTCATTGACAGTCACATGGGTGGGGACATCATGGAGAAGAGCTGCATTCTTTGATCAGGCCAAGCTATCACAGGATACAACAAGAAGGAATGTAGGTGTGACACTGGAAACAGGATTTTAACTGTTCTTACTCCATACAGCAGGGCATTTTAATGCTTCAATGCATCACGGAGTTGTACCATGAGCTTGGCACCTACCTAAAATTACTCTGTAAGCCCAAAAGTATTTGTACCCCTTTCTAATGACTGAGCTGTTTCAGCCACACACATACAGCATACAAACACATTCTAGACACAGTCTGAGGAAGCTCCTTTCGTACATAAAGCAAGCTCCATAAATGCATGGTTTCCCCAAGTTGGTGTGGAAGAACTTGAGTGGCTGCACAGAGCCCTGACCTTAACATCACCGAATACCTTTGGGATGAACTGGAACACTTACTGTAAGCCGGGCCTTCTTGCCCGACAACACTGCCCGACCTCACTGATGCTCTTGTGGCCAAATGGAGGCAAATTCCCAAAATCTTGTGAAAAGCCATGTAGTGTATATCCAAAAACTTTTTTTTTTAAGAGCTTTGAATAAAGATGTGCAAGTTTATAAGTTTCAAGTGCTGTAATACTAATAAAATAACATCTCATTGCAGAAGTAGCTATAATGTCCTGGCCCTTTTTTCACAAAATTTTTACAAATGTTCTATTATATTTTTACTATTTACATGACAATCTGTTTACATGTGCAGACTTTTCCATTTTCATTCACAGAAATGTTTCTGTTATTCATAACAAATGTTTTACAAGACAGAGGAATGAGCAAAGCCATGGATGGGTGGGCTTCCAGTGAAACACTGCTCACGCTTGCTATCTCCATCCAGGAGATGGGGCTTTGCTTTAATATAATGAGGTACAGGGACAGGGCTTTCAATAAATATAATAGAATTCTTTTGGCTGAATCCACCTCTGGGAGGTGGGTTTCACCAGCCTAGACATGCAAAATCCTCCTCCTTTGTGCAAGGCGGAATTCGCATATCTTTGTATTTGCACAGCTGTGTCTATGTAGCATGATGCATCGTGGAGAGTGAGCATTTATGGGTCTGAGAAGATCTGCAGAGGCTCATCAAGGTTACCGGACAGGTTCCACCACCCTCTCTACCTGAGAAGCATTCTGGGCCTCCACAGTAGAACTGAAAGCTTGTCCTCGCAAGGCATATCTGCAAGAAATGCAAGAATGTAAACCTTTGTATTGGGTTTGTTAAGGAAACTGAAATTTTGTAATATTCAAGCTTTTCTTCAGTAGTGTTCATGATGGAATTTAAAATATAAGTCATACAATGGCTTGGAGACTTTACCTAACAAATCCTCAGGTACAGAGAGAACTGGATCTAAGTATTTACATTCTCTCCAATAATTGCTTGAACTGGACAAGGGGAACCTGAATACACACACAACACAGTTTTGAAATTATTACTTTATTTCCTAAAGGAACAGTTATCCAACATCCACCTGACTCAATCAAAAAAGTAGTTGCCCCCTTATGCTTGTTGCACCGCCTTTAGCAGCAACAACTGCAACCAAACACCCCTTATAATTTGATACCAGCCTTTCCCATTGTTGCTGAGGATTTTCAACCCACTCTTCTTTACAGAACTGTTTTAATTCCATTGTGGTGGCATAATGTAGGGAAGGACTTAGTAAGTGCAGGACGTGTAGTAACAGGGCTCAGCACACAGCAGCTATCTTCACAGTTCCCCTTGACAGTCGGCCAGTCCTGCAGTTCCCACAGTTCTAAGGCAAAGAACTGCAGATATCATACTGTACATTTGAACTGCCTCTCTCATAGACATTAGAATTTGGTTTGTTCAAGTTTAGTGAATTAGACTGAAATCTAAGTTTGATAAGCACAAATAAAATAGAGGAAAATTAGATTATGAGGGTGGATTGTAGGTTAAAAAACATAAGAAATAAATAGCAATAGCACTGTATATGATAACAGGACTGGGACCAATAGAAAGAAACGAAAGAGTTGGCCAACCTGGCTGTGAAAAAATCCCTTTCACTTCCCATTACACAGTTATGAGCGTTTTGATGCTTTTCTCAAGGCCAGTTGTGAAATCCTTTGTGTACAGATTTCTCAGACCTCAATTTTTAAGACAATTCCATTTCAGTGACTCCACACAGATCAACACATATATGCACAAGCAATATAATTCCTGCAAGGATTTATTCTCCTAACATGACCTCTAAGAGACAGCATCTAGGCTGCACTTTCCATATCTAAGAAGGCCCAGATTAGCTACACCTCATCTGAAAAGCTACTGCTGGAAAGTGAAGGACACAGTAAACAGGTCTACATTGTAGCTGTTTGTGTGACCTGCAGTCAACATTAGACTGTGGTGCTTCATTATACATTCATTACAAAAACATTATGGGCTGGAGAACAGATTGAAGCTGCAGGAAATTAGGTCACTGTTCCAAGGCTGCAGGTGCAGCAGGGAAAGGGCAGAAAAATACTAGGTGTCTAGGCACACACCACCCTGCTCTGTTCAGTGTGAGTTGGGGAGAGAGGGGAGGAGTATCATCATCGCCTGCCAAGAGTGCCCTGCATCTCTTAGCTGACAGGTGGGGGAGGAGGTCCGGTTGCCATGGGAACTGATTGCATTTTGTTCTCGCTTCTTGAGCCTTAAGGGAGGCTGCTAACCAGTGACTGTCAGCTTTTGATTGTCTTGGAAAAACAAGGGCCAGGAGAATAAAACCAGCTTAATTCTATGCACAAACATGCACACACATAAGCGCTTGCACAGTTGTATTCTGAAACATACACAAACTGTTGTACACAGTTTCCCTGTGTATTCTATTATGTCCTAATATGGAAATATACAGGAATTAATAGGAATTAATATAAAAACACAGAAAACACATAAATTCATATTCTAACATGCAGAGTAATACATTGGCATATAAAAATATATACACCCAAACAGTGGTAAACCTCATAATTTTTGCTCTTCATCATAGCTATGTGGTGCATACTGTAAGCAAGTATACTATATATTAGCATGCATGTAGATGTTATGTGTAAACACAACTGACATTCATCTATGTGTGACATTTAGCTCAGAAACTTGAAAATAGGGTGGACAGCCCAGTACAAAATTTCACTGTGACTCAATTATATGGTGAGAATGATCGGGTGATATCAGCGATGACACAATAAATTCCTGCTGAACCACTCTGGCTTTTCATGCCAAAAAGTCATACCACTGGTACCACTATGTAACTGCCACATCTCTCCTTGGGTCATGTGGTACTGGATTCTTATCTATCGTCAAGGAGATGACTCACTGATTACATTGATTGTGTAATGACAGAACTGCAGGAGGTTCTAGAAAGGGAGGAGTTAAGCTTGTGTTGTCTGGATTTTAGCAAGGTATTTTACCCATGAGGTGAATGACTTGACAGCACCTTAGGCAGTCTCCATTTTCATGGACAAGAAATGTGTAGTAAGCTAGTGCAGCCGGGTGGCCCTCTAGAAAGATCAATATGGTGAGAAGCTGTTCTGTCTGTCATTTTTCTACCCAAAAATGGGTCTTTCCTGCAACATTGTTTAAATGGCTGATTTTTGTATTAATAATACTGGTGGTGTATAGAGGTGGAAAGGTAAAAAGTAATAACACATTATTATTACTAAACTATTTTACCATTAAAATGGTTGCATTTAGCACATACTTACTGTTAGTGCTACCAGACAGGCAAACTCCAGTGATGCACCAGTAAAAGCCAAGTGGAAAGGAAAAAATCAGAATATATATCACCAAACTTTAATACTTTTACATTAATGATGAGTGCAGCACTTTATGTGTCATATATAATTTCCTATTAATTTGTACATTTCCATTTGCTCACATATAACAGCTACTGGCTCCTGTGGTTGAACTGCAAACCGGCTGTAGTGACATGCACAGCGTGATTATAAAACTATAATAAGAACAATTTGTACATCACCAAGCTTTATTACCATGAAACTTTTTGAAGTTAGTGTGTGCGTGTGTATTTTAATACATTCTGCTAATTATATCAGAAACTTAGAAACCGGGATCTGGATTATTGCGATATAGATGTGCATATAGCCAAAGTTTATTGTCTTCCAGAGTGTGTGTGCCTCAGTGAAAAAGTATGCCACCGTGTGTGCAAAGCACGTGAGATGGCCATGCTCGTGCGTCTTTATTTATACACAGCTTATGACACTACTGCTCCTGCTTCCCCAAGCCTTGTAAAAATGTATCCCATACCCTACTGATTTTTTGCTTAAACTGTTCATTGAAATCCCAATTATTTACTTCAATGAAACATAAACTGTAATTAAACATATTTACTTAAGTAATAAGTAACCCACGTGATCTTTTCGTGATAAAATGACAAGAATGCAGTGGGAACAGATTATCACTATGTACATTGTACTTGCCAGCTGGAGGTTACCAGCTTGTCTTTTTACAGCAGTGCACTGTGAGTAAGTGTAGTGTGTGTTGACATCTTCTCTGGCATGCGGGAATAATGGTGGCATGGCTCTGTCCAAACATTCCAACATGTCAGATCTGCATCTTCATCCTAACCTGGAGGACAGGGCTTTTAGCTGCTACAAGTATTTGTTTATTTAACTTGGAATCTTTTTTCCCCCTCCACTGCTGTAGTTTATATGCAACATAAACTTTGTTCAGGCCTTGCATTATTGTAAAGTTTACATAGATGTTGAGGACAATGAAGAAGCTTTTATTGCTCTTTCTAACTTCACTGATTTTCATTTTTACTGCTTTTGTAGCAACAAATTTAAAACCATATTGTGATTTGGCCTTCTTATATGTGTATGACTTGGAACACTGCAACCCTGAAGCCCTATGCTCACTGGCCTGTGACAGAATCATGATGGCTGTGCTCATTATGGCTGAACTGTTCATGAGCGCTCGACTTTTATGAGAGCATTTGCTGAGAAGATGCGCAGCAGACACATACATCAGCCAGTGGGAAGCTTAGGTTCACGGAACACCATGGAGCCCTGGTGGCTCTGCAGGGTCCTTACTAGTAGCACTAAGCTCTCTCCCTCTACATGTTAGATGTTATTCAGAACTTCACTCAATTCTCAGAGTGACAGCATCTTGAGAATATTCTTTACACAAGATTCCTGTGAAATACTTGCTATCGGTGCGTTGACCAGCTGGTGTTTAGCCAAGAAGGTGGCTAATTTGAGATCTGTCTGGAGAGTTCTAATTCTTGAATGATAAAGGAGAAACCTACGATTAGTATGAAGTTCCCATTCTGGCCTGGTTCTTACTAATGTTATTATATTTAAATACCTTCCGAATGAATTCTTATGTTGTGTGATCTCAATGCTGTGGTTCTTGAAAGCTGCTGAGATGAAAATTAAATCTGGGCAGCCAGCTGGGTCACACCCTGGGGTGGACTGGCATTCTGTTCAGGATGTATCCTCCTTGCCCAGTGCCCAGTGGTTCCAAGATGGACTCCAAGCTGCCACAACACTGTCAACGATAAATAGTTACAGGGAAGGAGGGAGGGAGAGCGTGAGTTGGGCCACATCCAGGTTGGAGAATAACAGTGCATATGGCCAAGGAGTATGTAATACCTCCCAAAAAGAGGTAGGCAAAAAGTGGTCACAATGGTTTTCATAGCAGGCTGGCCTTTTCAAGCCCCTCAGCTGTCCTTTTTGTATTTTACAAATAATGGTACCTATCTGATATTGGGCAGTTTTACAGACTCTTTGGTTTATTAAATTTGGAATATATTAAGGCTGTAAACATATAATTGCAGCAGACAAGTAATGGCATTTTCTTTTAAAACATTTGTATATTGTATGGCTGTTCTGATATCTGTCTTGTGTTATTTTAAGAATGTAGATAAATGTTTGGGTCAAGCGAACATGAAGGTGGGCAGTTGAAAATGCATAAAAATGTTTCTTTTTAGTAAAGTTCAATTCTATAATATTAAAATGGCGAAGCAAATGGCTTCTAAATACAGGAGGCAATAACATATCAGCTTTCAGGAAGAAATTTAATTCTATGAAGGCCTTACCATTGACTAAATAAAGAAAATGCATAGCATGGCTGCAAGGTAGCCCATGTTTTATCCATGGCTCTTGCATTCTGCTACCCCATTTACTGGACTTGAAATAAAAGCTATGCATAATATAATACCAAAGCTAGACCATTACTCTGGTTTGATTAAAGTGTGGCTATAACTTAATAGGTCTCTCTAATAACTGGCTATTGCAACCCATCCTCAGGAGACTACAACTGGAACTATAGGCTACAGAAGAAGAGACCAAAGCTAGTATGGCGGTGTATTAATTTGTAACTAAAAGATGTTCAGTTTTTCATCACAGTTCATGCTCTTTAGTTCTATTAGTTGAAATACTCTCTTTTTCTTCATGGGTGCAATATAACATTTATAAATACTGCTCACCTATATATCGCTGGAAGAGTACATGGCTTTAAGGCCTCAGCATTAAGCTAGGATTGTCCCACTGCCTGGAGGACTGTGTATATTTTCATTTTCATTCAAACTTATAATTGCACTGGTTATAACAGGTGAATATAAATTTCTGTGACTAAAGAGCACACTCCCTACAATCTTGAAATACCCCGATTCATCAAAAATAAATATTGATGGAGAAGAAGTAACTGTCTGCTGTGGTTCACCAGATGCTGAGGCTGCCACCCCATACAAAAGGATTTGTAGAAATATGTTGAAAGTTTTTTTAAGGTGGCGTATATTTGATCTCAACAGTACTGTAACTAAATCTGGAATTGAGAATAGGATTTAAAATGCACACTGATGTCTGGAGACACTTTCATAATGCATACTGTAGTATTCGCATCATGTTACATTTATGATCCGGTAACCCTAGCCACCTCCTGCTGTGTGACATCACACTGTGAGGCTGCTTTGTCAGCACAGTAGCCTCCACCCTGCTTTAGACCCTCTGTATATAAGATTGTGACCACGCCTGTAGTTCCTGGAAAGAATAATGTTTCCTCTCCTTTGCTGCTTATGCTACATATGTCAATGTATTGTGGGATTAGTCAAGATCTATTGTCTTCACATTACAGTCAGAGGCCTAGTGGGCTGCACCTAAATCACTTCTATACAGGGAGTTTTCTCAGTGTGTTATACTAGGTTTTCTTAAAACCCAATCTAATGAAAAAATGGTTCAGTATGGGAGAACATGAATGTGGATGTAAAGGCCAAAAGAGAGTGTGTGTGTGTGTGTGTGTGTGTGTGTGTGTGTGTGTGTGTGTGTGTGTGTGTGTCTGTGCCATCCTCTGAAACCTTGCTCTCTAAAAGTGCATAGTTTCTAGCAGGCTGATGTCATGAAACCATTACTGGATCTACTCACTGAGACTCTATGTGCACAGTGAGGTTCAGAGAGATTTTATGTCTTTTCCTAATGGTAAAAACTGTATATTGCATTAACACTGACCAATGGAAATTAATGGATGTCTGTTGTTACTAAATGCTCTCTGCCTGTTTTGCACAACAAATTCCACGTGGTAGTTTGTAGCCAGGTCAACCCACATACATCGGCAATTCGACAAGGTGGGATTATATTCATAATGTTAAAATTTATTTAGCATTATTGCCTAAATCTGAAAATAATGAATTTTGGCACCTTTTCTTTTTATATTAGTTTTATGAACACCACTGGGTCACAACATGCTGGCAAAGACAGGACACATACATAAAACAAGGACTGAAGATTACAGGTAGGATCAAGTGGCGTTAGAAGGGCATCCACACATCCATTTGAATTGTCATGCAGATTAAATGTTGGGTCTTCGAGTAGAAGAAAAAGCTAAAATGGCTATTCAAATATATAAAATCATATTTTCTGCATTTATGCTTATTCCTGTAAGGAAGGTGTTTGTACGCAATTTTTTGGG